>CM031958.1:9191203-9848703 GCA_018749465.1 Paracanthobrama guichenoti
CCTGCATCTCTGATGGGATGGGGTTCATGAGTGCGTGTGGCATGGGCAGCTTACACATCTGGAAAGGCATCATCAATGCTGAAAGGTATATCCAAGTTCTAGAACAACAAATGCTCCCACCCAGACGTCGTCTCTTTCAGGGAAGTCCTTGCATTTTCCAACATGACAATGCCAGACCACATACTGCATCAATTACAACATCATGGCTGTGTAGAAGAAGGATCCGGGTACTGAAATGGCCAGCCTGCAGTCCAGATCTTTCACCCATAGAAAACATTTGGTGCATCATAAAGAGGAAGATGCCACAAAGAAGACCTAAGACAGTTGAGCAACTAGAAGCCTGTATTAGACAAGAATGGGACAACATTCCTATTCCTAAACTTGAGCAACTTGTCTCCTCAGTCCCCAGACGTTTGCAGACTGTTATAAAAAGAAGAGGGGATGCCACACAGAGGGGAAACATGGCCTTGTCCCAACTTTTTGAGATGTGTTGATGCCATGAAATTTAAAATCAACTTATGTTTCCCTTAAAATGATACATTTTCTCAGTTTAAACATTTGATATGTCATCTATGTTGTATTCTGAATAAAATATTGAAATTTGAAACTTCCACATCATTGCATTCTGTTTTTATTCACAATTTGTACAGTGTCCCAACTTTTTTGGAATCGAGTTTGTGTAATTGTGTTAAAATATAATTTCTGTTAAGAACATAGGATTAGGTAAAACTTAATTTTGTGTGTCCTTGTTACACATTACATATAATTACTATATCAATTTTGCATAATTAAATGCAACTAATCCTAACCCTGAATTATTATTACTCAGTACTTAAATGTATAATTAAATGTATAATTATGTGTAATTTATTTACCTCAAAATAAAGTGTAACCAAACATTCTAGTGATAACTTCAAAGATTAATTTAAAGTGCTTTTTCATAAACAAATACAGGTAAAGTTGAAGGCCATGTCTGTAGAATCAGAGTGAAGCACATGTATGTGAAATGAAGTATCTGTGACATCTCAGAGAGACACTGAGGGAATGTGTCTTAATGTTCTGTCAGGATGTTTTTTTTTTTATCCCTTGATCATCTCATCCATCCGAGGGGTTAAAATGTGCTGCCATGGCAACAGACGGGGTCAGCTGATAAAAAGATCAGCCACTCCTGATCCTCATTTTCTTCCCATCTGAGCTCAGTCTGGACTTATCTGGACCAGCCCATCACGACCCACTCAGATAACACCTTAAAACTCAATCCACCTGAAGCAATGATGGCGCTCAGGGCGAGGGACGCACTGTACAGCTCCAGAAAAAACCTCCAACATGTTTGTCAGACAGGATTATTTTGGTGAGTGTTCAGGAAACCTGTTTGAAAACAAGCACTTCAGTGGTAAATGCACTACTGAAATAATAATGATTAGTTTTGATATTTTTCTCGTTTCTCAATGCTGCATTGTAAAAGCAGTACAATTGCAAAACATTATTACAATATGAAATAACTGTTTTCCATGTGATTATATATATTTTAAATGTAATTTATTCCTGTGATGCAAAACTGAATTTTGAGCATCATTGCTCCAGTCTTCAGTGTCACATGATCCTTCAGAAATCATTCTGATATGCTGATTTGCTGCTCAAAAAAAAAAAAAAAAAAAAAAAAAAAAAAAAACCTTTCTGATTATTATCAATGTTGAAAAAAGTTGTGCTGCTTCATATTTTTAATATGAATGTGATACATTACTGTTCAAAAGTTTGAGGTCACTACATTATTTTTGAATAAATTAATACTTTTTAATCAATCAATGAATGCCCTTCATTTTAAGGTGACACAGTTACATATTTACTCAAATAAGTACTAAAATCACCTTAAAATAAAGTGTTACAAAATAAATAAATATAGATAATATAGACAGACAGGCAGGCAGGCAGGCAGGCAGGCAGACAGACAGACAGACAGACAGATAGATAGACAGATAGACAGATAGACAGATAGATAGATAGATACTTTTATTCAGTAAGGACACATTAAATTGTTCAAATGTGACAGTAAAGATGTTACACAAAAACAATATATATATATATATATATATATATATATATATATATATATATATATATATATATATATATATATATATATATATATATATATATATATATATATATATTTCAATGCTGTTCTATTTAACTTTCCATCAATCAAATATTCCTAAAATCCTAAATACAACATTGATAATAATTAGAACAATTATTAATAATTGAACACCATTAATAACTGATAATAATTGAGCAGTTAAATTAGAATGAATCCTGAAGGATCGTCTGACTGAAGTGTAATGATGCTTTGCTCCACAGGAATAAATTACATTTCAAAATAAATTCACATTTTTATAATATTTCACATTATTACTGGTTTTACTGCTTTTTCGAACAAATAAATGCAGCCTTGGTGAGCATAAGATATTTCTTTTTTAAATAAACATTTAAATATCATAATTATTGGCCAGTAGTGTTTATTCAGAGCGACATTTATAATGCCCTGGCCTGACTTTTTGATACTTTATAGATAATGTTCTCCATGTGTTGCACAGGTTTGTTCACTGGTGTCTACCCATTTTCCAAATGACCATGACTCCCATGTGGACGCTGCATCTTGAAATACGTTGTTCCCCTTTATTTCCGCTGCCCTCGTGCGACATGTGTCGTTGTCAGTGGCCGTGGACGGCTGCCAAAAGCCCAATCAACAGCTTTCACCTCAACTCTCAATAATGATCCCTCCAGATAAAAACTGCTGACCATTAAATTATTCATGGCCACGTTATGAATAAATAAACTGACAGCTCCTCTCGCTACAAATCTGGGAAGTATTTGCTCATTTAATCATTGAATTCAAACAGAAGCTGCAACACATTCCATAAGCAGCCCCTTCCCATCGGACCATTCATACTTGACCATCGGCCAATCTGGCGTCGGAGGCTTCGTTCCAGACCCTTTTCCCTTTTATTTGATTTTCTCAGGCTTGTGTTGAGTGCTGGTTGCTCTAAACCTTTATTTCTCCCTTGATATTTGATGGGATTAATTGTATGCAACACACATACACATCCATTTTTAATTAGCTGAGGCCTACGCTAGTCTACATTTCAGCCCGTCAATACCGCGGTGTGTCGATGAGCCAGTGTATATCTGGTTGTGAACCTCCTCTAACAGAATTTATTGTTCTTCTTGCGCAGACTCGGGATGTGCAAATGGCCCATGTCCAAACTCACACAGATCACAGATCAATGAACATGTAGCACTGCGCTAGTAGACTAAAGCAGCCTGCAAAACAAACAGCTTAAAATCGAACAGTTTGAGCAGCTGAACACATTGCGAAATGCTCAGATTGAGGAGGATGAAGTGTTTTGCAGATTAATGGGATAAAACATGTACTTCCTGCAGAGCCAGAGTGACATTTCCCCCCTTTCAAGGTCAGATTAGGGATCAAAAAGGCAGTGAAACACTGGGTTTAGGAAAAAGAAAGACTCCACCAAAATGATTTTCTTGTGGTAAACGAATCATTCAGTTGAATTGTTTTTATGTGATAACTTTTTCATTAAATACAATTCATTAAAAATACTATTATTGAATAAAAGTGAATTAATGTTTTATTAAAATATAATATTTTATTAAATAAAAACTTAATTAAAATATTGTAAAAAAAAAAAAAATTAACATTAATTAACATTAAACACTAAATTGCAACACTGATTTGTTTTGCACATCCTGTCTCTGTTGTTTTAGCACATGGTTCAATAAAGGAACTATGTGAATTGGATAACTATAAAAACATTCAAAAAGCATCACTCCAACTCGTGTGATCCAGCTGATTCAACTCTTAAACATGCTGAAAATGTTGATCTACACACTGCAAGGAAATTAATAAAGACATTAAAATAGGTAATTTTCTGCAATAATTACAAACAGCTAACCCAAGCTTACCCTTATTGTAAGTGCATGTAGTTCATTATTATAACTCAGTACTTATTTGTGACCCTGGACCACAAAACCAGTCACACATTTGTGGCAATAGCTAACAATACATTGTATGGGTCAAAATTAACGATTTTCTTTTATGCCAAAAATCATTATGATATTAATTAAAGGATGATGTTCCATGAAGATATTTAGTAAATTTCCTACCGTATTATTAGTAGTAATATGTATTGCTAAAGACTTTTTTTTTGAACCCTCAGATTCCAGATAGTTGCATTTCAAATAAATGACCCTTATGACTTGTTTTGTGGTCCAGGGTCACATTTGTGTATAATTACACTGTAACAACATCACCTTAATAGTGTAATTAAGATTTATTTATTTATTTTTATTTTTTCATATTACCATTACATTGGGCACTGTGCATCTGGATATACTGTATGTTGCTCAACTCTCTTCTCTATTATTTGTTGAGTAACTACTCAGTAGGGAAAAAAAAAAACAACAAAATGCCATAACAATAATTGCAACAGGCAAACAAGGCTACATTTTGTAAATAAGGCACAATCTAATTCACATAGAAAGTGGGCATTTACTTGTTTGAAAATAATGATTTCATTTGAATACACATCACTATGGCAGTGCAGGCAGCCCCTGGTTAAACTGGAATGCAGGTGGCTCATATAAAAAATGGGCACACTGATCACCTCCTTATGAGACTACAATTTTGGGCTGTCCCAAACGAAAGATAACACATTGTGACGATTTCTGTGGTTGTGGCTCCTAAACGGTGCTCCTACTTCGTACAGCGAGAGAAGTTCAAAGACGGTCTTGAGACCAAAGATAGCCTGCGGTCATTTTCTGCCAGTGTCTTTACCGTGATCACAGTGTGTTTGCTGCTATGACCTACGTCTACTGACTAGCCAATAAAAATGTATCAATGCGACATGCCGCTAAAAGTTAAAACTACTACCTCAAGCTCCATTTGCAAGATTGGCATGCCAAGTTGACCTCTTTTCCTTAGCCATGACCGCTTCCAAATTCTCTCCTCTTTCACTTTCTCATTTTTTCAGAACACAGAAAAAACATAATTACCAAAGTGTGATTCATCTTTCTCTATTTGTTTACCACTAGCATACGCTGATGACGTTTTTTCTGCTATACTAACTTCCGTCATAGCATACGGTTCAATAAGTGTCATCATTGTACTATCTACATACGTACCCAAGTGTCATACAGTGTGATTTGTAATGATCTTATAGGATTGCGCAGTCTGTAGCAGGCATTAGAGAGACACTATGACTCATGTCAAATTCTACCCAAAATGCTGGGAAAATGACCAGAGTCATATCTTCAAAAGCCTCCTGGATTCGAGTTGAAGTGGAGCTGATTGTAGCAGAGATGGCCTGATCATCAGCTGATGTCTTCCAGCTGGCCTCGGGGAGAAACACATCTGTCTGTCTATCGTTCACATCCTATGTTTCTTGATGTTTCTAATGTTCTGGAGTGATCCTGTCAGCCGTCTTGTTTTTTCAGGATATTCTTTTATGACAAACGTTCAGCATCGTTTACATTTGCATGATTCTTACAGCATGGCTAGTAAAGCTAAAGTTTTGTGCACAGACAGTTCAGTGATCTCAGTTTGATGAGCTTTCATCTGGCGGCGAGGTAAAGCGACGCCGCTCTTTTCCAGAAGAGATTGCGATATTTTATTTCATTCAGATAAGCTTTATGAAACCCAAGGCTTTGATTGATTGGTCTCCAGCTCTGCGTGGTTTTGAATGGGTCTGTGTTTACATGGCATTCTCCGCTTCAAAGTTCGGTCTTTCCAACGCGACGCAACACGTGCCAACGCTTCTCTCTCTGTTGTGGCATTTTGTATGCCGTTTGCGCCTGCCACCCTAACATTTCATCGCGATAGGATTTCTTTTAAGTCATCGAAACGCTCCCACTCTCTGGCTGACCTTTTGAACCTGTCGCTCCGAACGCGCCATTCCCGAGCCACTTTAAATGTCACCTTACTTGTGCTCAAACATTGTTTATTTGCAGTCCCAGACATGCAACCCGATAACACCACAAAAGAGCCGGTGCGAGACCTGCGCCGATGGTTATATGTCAGTATCCTCATACCTTTTCAGGCGTCCGAACTGTACAAAAGCGTCCTCGTTCAAAAACCGAGGCAAGGTCAGCGTGGATTAGCCACAAGTAACCCTATCAGGCCCCGCACAATGCTTACAAAGACCACTGACACTTGCTGTCAACAGACTCTTTCGAGGGAACTCTATCTGCTCGGCCCGCGGTTATTGGACTACCTGGACTAGGAGGGGTCGGGTAGCCATTTCCAATTGCACCTCTTTGTGCCTCCTTTTATTTTGCTTTGATTTAAGGTGACTCATTCGGCTCATCAATCAGGCTGTCTAGAACGCTTGTGCGGCGGAGACTTGTCCAGCACATAATTCCTATCATTTGTGGCTATTCTCTTCTCACATAACTCTCTTTGTGCTTGAACTTCCGAGAGGCAGATGAATGAGACAGAAGCTTAATTCTACATGACATGGATTAGGTGTGTTCCCATCGGATCAGCCGCTAGAGCAAACAGAGAGAATCAAAGTCCCGTTTCCACTTGCTCCTGCATATGTGTTAGGAGTGTTTTGTTTTATGAGGTGTTGGTGTTTGGGCTTGGCCTCAGCGGAGCGTGAGAGAGAATCTGTCAGTGGTCTGCATGTGAGCTCCTTATGAAGACAGTGTCTTAGACTAGACTTAGTTAGTTATCTAATCTGTTGCTTTAAAACTGGTCATAACTGGCATAAAAAAGTAGACTGGTCAAATTTGAATCCGATAGGACTGATTAATAACCCCTTGAATAAGTCAGTTGGTCAGACTGGTTCTTGAGACACTGGTTCTTATAAATGATTTATCCATGTACATACTTTTTTTTAAATTCATGCCCTTGTAATCTTTAATCAAAATAACTCCCCCTCCCTCTTGCAACGACATCTCTTCTCTTCTCTGATGGGGTGAGGGACCTGTCACTCACATGAGATCGACCAAAAGCAAACCACAACTATCAACCATCGAATGAATTCCCCCAGCATAATGGCTGAGCACCCACTCTATTTATTGTAACCAATCCAAAAATTGATCGGGAACCTCTCTGATGGTTGGATCTCACATCGTGTCCTGGCTTAATTTTGAACTTGATGTTGATGAGACGGTTTACAATAAGGCCAGATATGTAATCACTTACTTGATATGTTATGTGATTGGTGGATGAAATACCATCAGAATTTTTGCATTGGTTATGTAAGTTTGAATTTTGTCCTTGTTTGTATTTAAACAAACCTGCAATCTTTTAGCCCTGATGAAGGCCTGTGCGCTGAAATGCGTTGGCAAAATAAAGAGTATTATCTTTTCAGCTCCTTTTTCTGATTATTTTAATCTCTCCATTTCGCAAGTGTTAAAGGGACGTTGGTCATACATACAATTCTACCATTGTTCTACCATACATGTTTAGCCTGACACAAAAGCTTGTGTTTTTTTTTTGTGTCAGGGTATGTTGTAATGCTAACATAATGGTAGACTTGTGTGTATTGTGTGTATTTTTTGCACAATGATAAATTGTATTTTAAGTAGTTTACAGGTATAAATCATCAGGTATATCTGCAGTGGCATCAGTTCACCAAAAGTCAAGGCATGGCAAACACTGATGACGTCATAAAATCTTCCTCGCTCGACGTGACGTGGTGATGAATGACATAGCTTTGATCATAACCCAAATTAGACAGTTATAGGCCACTGTTGTAAGAATTAAGGACTTTCAAGTATTTCGCACAACTTTTTTTTTTTTTGAATATTATCCAATTTAAATGTTATTTTTAATGATGACAAAAACATTTTTGTTCATCCTTCAAAGATTGTCGAATTTGAAAACTAAACGTTTAATGATGTACACTAACATTTGGTGAAATACAAACACTTTTATTTTAAAATTAAAAAAGACACAAAATTACCACTATGACCAGTAGATGGCACTTATTTGCTCAGTAGCCATCTCCACTCCTAGTTAGTACTAAGTTTACTAAAACTTAGTAAACTTGCACTAAACAAACTTATTCAGCATTTTGAGTGACCTCTCTACCAATAACTCCTCTGATTGATCATTATTTTCAACAGAAACTCCTGTGATTGGCTACAATCGCTGCAAAACCACATTGTAAATAGACACATTTACAGTGCCGTTGAACTCATGTGACACAAATATAACATCCATATTACTTTCATTTATTTTCTTATCTCTTTTATTAAATATTTACAAATTAAATGTTATCTGAAATAATATAACAATAAAAATATAACTTTGTATTAACCTGACCAGGAAGCCAAGGTGCCGCCATACCCAAATGACGCCCCTGTACTTTTGTGCAATGAATTCATCAAGAGAGAGTACTGTTGAAAAACTAGCCTCAAGTATAATTAATTGTATAGAGTGTGGACACCCACCGGCAGAAAAATAAATCGCCGCCTGTGTCCCCATGGACAGAATTTAGTTCCGTCCTACATTTTTTTTCTTGTTCCAGAAGCCGTTTTGCTTGAATACACATCACAATAGGAAAGAAAAGACTTCCACTTCATGTGGACTTTAACATAGTGGCTGTGTTTATGCAACCAGCCCCAGGACATGAACATACAAAAAACTTAAAGATCAGACATTAAATGATTAAGGAATGGGTAGTTCGGCCCTTGACAAAGTGACTTCACACATCTGAAGATGTTCATGTTCTTGTGCAGCTGGACAGGACAGAGTGATCATATAGCTTCATATCTCACACTCTGAAACCTTCTTTCCTATGCAAAGTTAGAGTTGTTGAGAAGATGCAAGTGTGGCATTTATCATGCTTTCAGATCACTGGAGCTCACCGTTTAACCTCTTGACAAATTGTCATTTTAATTGATTAAACTCAGCTCAAGAGGAAGAGGGTAATTTAAATCATTAAGCCGCCGTATATCATAAAGCCAGCAAGAGTGCTTTCACTGGCCCTGCAAATATTTGAAAATGATAATTCTAAGTCTTTTCTCTCTCTTAAAATCCCTGATCAGACAGTGTGCTTGAAGCGGTCCAGTCATTACAGTCACTCAGAGGCAAAATGATGAATACTGGTAGCAGACGTAAGCAGCATTTTTCACATTATCTCAAGAAAAGCCACACATTTATAATGTATAAGGGTCACACTTTCTCACTGGTGTGCGGTGGTGTTTTAAAATGAGGAGGCAAAGTCCTCTTTTTTATATATATATGCTGTATATCAAATGGAAATGTATGTCCTTGCTACACTGTTAATTTTCCTAAAAATAAATATTACATAAAAAAGTGAACAATTCTATTTTGTATTTTAACACTATGTAATGTTCTATTTATTAAAACCAAGTACACTCACCTAAAGGATTATTAGGAACACCATACTAATACTGTGTTTGACCCCCTTTCGCCTTCAGAACTGCCTTAATTCTACATGGCATTGATTCAACAAGGTGCTGAAAGCATTCTTTAGAAATGTTGGCCCATATTGATAGGATAGCATCTTGCAGTTGATGGAGACTTGTGGGATGCACATCCAGGGCACGAAGCTCCCGTTCCACCACATCCCAAAGATGCTCTATTGGGTTGAGATCTGGTGACTGTGGGGGCCATTTTAGTACAGTGAACTCATTGTCATGTTGAAGAAACCAATTTGAAATGATTCGAGCTTTGTGACATGGTGCATTATCCTGCTGGAAGTAGCCATCAGAGAATGGGTACATGGTGGTCATAAAGGGATGGACATGGTCAGAAACAATGCTCAGGTAGGCCGTGGCATTTAAACAATGCCCAATTGGCACTAAGGGGCCTAAAGTGTGCCAAGAAAACATCCCCCACACCATTACACCACCACCACCAGCCTGCACAGTGGTAAGAAGGCATGATGGATCCATGTTCTCATTCTGTTTAAGCCAAATTCTGACTCTACCATCTGAATGTCTCAACAGAAATCGAGACTCATCAGACCAGGCAACATTTTTCCAGTCATCAACTGTCCAATTTTGGTGAGCTTGTGCAAATTGTAGCCTATTTTTCCTATTTGTAGTGGAGATTAGTGGTACCCGGTGGGGTCTTCTGCTGTTGTAGCCCATCCGCCTCAAGGTTGTGCGTGTTGTGGCTTCACAAATGCTTTGCTGCATACCTCGGTTGTAACAAGTGGTTATTTCAGTCAAAGTTGCTCTTCTATCAGCTTGAATCAGTCGGCCCATTCTCCTCTGACCTCTAGCATCAACAAGGCATTTTCGCCCACAGGACTGCCGCATACTGGATGTTTTTCCCTTTTCACACCATTCTTTGTAAACCCTAGAAATGGTTGTGCGTGAAAATCCCAGTAACTGAGCAGATTGTAAAATACTCAGACCGGCCCGTCTGGCACCAACAACCATGCCACACTCAAAATTGCTTAAATCACCTTTCTTTCCCATTCTGACATTCAGTTTGGCATCAGGAGATTGTCTTGACCAGGACCACACCCCTAAATGCATTGAATCAACTGCCATGTGATTGGTTGATTAGATAATTGCATTAATGAAAAATTGAACAGGTGTTCCTAATAATCCTTTAGGTGAGTGTATAACGTATAGTATAGTTTATTATAGTTATACCAAGTATAGTTTTTGCAAATTTTTACATATAACGAAAGGCAGTACAAATGTAAACTATATATATATATACACACACAAACCCGATTCCAAAAAAAGTTGGGACACTGTACAAATTGTGAATAAAAACAGAATGCAATGATGTGGAAGTTTCAAATTTCAATATTTTATTCAGAATACAACGTAGATGACATATCAAATGTTTAAACTGAGAAAATGTATAATTTTAAGGGAAAAATACGTTGATTTTAAATTTCATGGCATCAACACATCTCAACAAAGTTGGGACAAGGCCATGTTTCCCACTGTGTGGCATCCCCTCTTCTTTTTCTAACAGTCTGCAAACGTCTGGGGACTGAGGAGACAAGTTGCTCAAGTTTAGGAATAGGAATGTTGTCCCATTATTGTCTAATACAGGCTTCTAGTTGCTCAATTGTCTTAGGTCTTCTTTGTCGCATCTTCCTCTTTATGATGCGCCAAATGTTTTCTATGGGTGAAAGATCTGGACTGCAGGCTGGCCATTTCAGTACCCGGATCCTTCTTCTACGCAGCCATGATGTTGTAATTGATGCAGTATGTGGTCTGGCATTGTCATGTTGGAAAATGCAAGGTCTTCCCTGAAAGAGACGACGTCTGGATGGGAGCATTTGTTGTTCTAGAACTTGGATATACCTTTCAGCATTGATGGTGCCTTTCCAGATGTGTAAGCTGCCGATGCCACACGCACTCATGCAACCCCATCCCATCAGAGATGCAGGCTTCTGAACTGAGCGCTGAGAACAACTTGGGTTGTCCTTGTCCTCTTTAGTCCGGATGACATGGCGTCCCAGTTTTCCAAAAATAACTCCAAATTTTGATTGGTCTGACCACAGAACAGTTTTCCACTTTGCCACAGTCCATTTTAAATGAGCCTTGGCCCAGAGAAAACGCCTGCGCTTCTGGATCATGTTTAGATATGTTTAGGCAACGGCGAATGGCACAGTGGATTGTGTTCACTGACAATGTTTTCTGGAAGTATTCCTGAGCCCATGTTGTGATTTCCATTACAGTAGCATTCCTGTATGTGATGCAGTGCCGTCTAAGGGCCCGAAGATCACGGGCATCCAGTATGGTTTTCCGGCCTTGACCCTTACACACAGAGATTGTTCCAGATTCTCTGAATCTTTGGATGATATTATGCACTGTAGATGATGATAACTTCAAACTCTTTGCAGTTTTTCTCTGAGAAACTCCTTTCTGATATTGCTCCACTATTTTTGGCCGCAGCATTGGGGGAATTGGTGATCCTCTGCCCATCTTGACTTCTGAGAGACACTGCCACTCTGAGAGGCTCTTTTTATACCCAATCATGTTGCCAATTGACCTAATAAATTACAAATTGGTCCTCCAGCTGTTCCTTATATGTACATTTAACTTTTCCGGCCTCTTATTGCTACCTGTCCCAACTTTTTTGGAATGTGTAGCTCTCATGAAATCCAAAATGAGCCAATATTTGGCATGACATTTCAAAATGTCTCACTTTCAACATTTGATATGTTATCTATATTCTATTGTGAATAAAATATAAGTTTATGAGATTTGTAAATTATTGCATTCCTTTTTTATTCACAATTTGTACAGTGTCCCAACTTTTTGGGAATCGGGTTTGTACTATTAGTATTCGTAGATTGGTAGGTTAGGGTTATAAGTTGACTTGCAGTTGCATAGTTACTTATAGTCAGTAGAATGTCTGTTGGAGGACCATCACAATAAAGAGTCAGCAGATATTAAGCAGACAGTCTACTAATACTCTAATGAGAGTTAGTAGACATGCAGTTGCAAAGTCACTTATAGTCAATAGAATGTTCAAAAGGGACCATCAAAGTAAAGTGTTACCAAAACATTTCTTGGTGGTGTCTGAATAATAATAAGATATTTTATTAATATATATATATATATATATATATATATATATATATATATATATATATATATATATATATATATATATATATATATATAATTTTTTTTTGTTTTTTTTTTGCCCAGCAAATCAACCCAGCATGCAGGATACCATTTAATTGTCATATGACAAGAAAACCATACAATAGAAAATGAAATAAGGGACCTTAATCTGACACAGTGACTATCGGAACAGACAAAAAAATCGGAACAGACAAAGGCAGTTTGAATCATCCTTTAAACATGTTCTGCCAAAATGGTGGCAGAAGAGTTTTCTCCCTTTCATTGTCTTGGACATCCTTATTTGTCATCAACCCATAAATGAGCGTTGAGGACACCAACTCTGGTTGGACAAAGAAAGACATGTTCCTGGATCAACATTCCTGTCAAAAAATGTGTCTTTACCATCTCCCTACACCTAAACCTAACCTTAATAGGTTTTCCTTAAAAACTCAGGGAAATGATAGATGAATTACACTGATTGTAAGCCTAAACTTGACATAAACTGTAAACTTGTCCCTCAGATCTGATTGGTTGATTGGAATGTTGTTCCAGGATCAACAAAGATGTTGATCCAGGAACATGTTGTACTTGGTGAAGTTCACCCTGGTGGGACAGTGACTTCCACCCCACTACAGTTATAGTAGCCCACCTAAACCGCGCAGACTGCCTCAGTTTGCATCAACAGAGAGGCTGACTCTTGTCAAACACAATATGTCCTTTGATACAGCATTCACATCCTGTGGATTTGTTCCTCCTGCATTTTAAAAGTTGCAGAGAAAGAGATGTGAGAGTAAAAATGCAGCCTGCTCGCTCTTGCTTTTTTACATTCGGAAAGCATTGCCGAAACATCCATGGCTTTCTGCAGCATGTTAAACAAATTGAGACTGTGTGCGGCGCTTCACGACTCTATTCAACTCGGAGATGCAGAGCGGCCGAGGAAGCAAACATCTGTGTTCCTCCACACACTTCATCAGAGGCACAAACGCTGCTCGCCCAGAGGAACGTGCTTACAAAGTGATGGGGCTCAGGGTTTTTCACTGGGGGCGAGGTACTGATTTGAAACCCCCTCCGCTGCCAAGCACATGGATAGCTACTGATTAGAGGTCTGGCGAGCTCGCCGATGCCAGTTGGGTGAGATGACGGCTGTCGCCACCCTTCCTCACCCCCGTAGGGCCCACTGGAGAAGACCAAAGACATTCTCCCCTGACAGAAAAGCACATAGCCCCAAACCACCAGGGTCAGAGCATTGAGAGAGCAGTATCTGCACGCTGCACCGGCACCTTGAAAAAGACGTGAATTATCGCAGAGACAAATTGCTTTTTGTGTTATGCTTATCTGCGCTCTCGTTTGCTCTGGCTCAGCTCAAATTTGCTGCTTTTTGTGATATTCTGTATCTGACTTTTTTCTCTTGTGAAAGATCTCACTCGCTGTAGAAACATGATGAAATAACAGCAAATCTAGCTTTCGCTAAGGTCCCTGCGGACACGCAAACGTTCATCTATTTCTTACATTTCGGGATTTGTGGGCATTCAAAGGAAAGTTCAAAGCCGGTGTTTGCCATAACGCAAAACGTAAGTTGATACGGGCCGTTTTAGCAACCTCACGTTATATTTCCATGGAGCACAGCATACACGGTTTCTGATAACAAGAATACAGATTCACCATTGAATCACGAATGTGTAAATGTTCCTTTTGCTAATTTGCTCCTCCCATTGGTACGATTATCTCACTGTGATTCTGAGGAGCAAAGTGAGCATCTGTCCTGTACTCACCTCAGTGTTTTGTTTCAAAGTTCAGGAATGTTAACAGGACACACAGGTGCATGACGATGCCTTTCCCCCCCGAGGAAAGTACTAAAATATGATATTTCTAAAATATTCTATATAGCAACCTACTATTTCGGGACTGACCTTTTTCTCTCTCTCTCTCTCTCTCTCTCTCTCTCTCTCTCTCTCTCTCTCTCCAAACCTCTTTGCAGTATCAACAGACACACATGCATGAGGGAAGATAAACATA
The DNA here is from genome assembly GCA_018749465.1 of Paracanthobrama guichenoti. NCBI lineage: Eukaryota > Metazoa > Chordata > Actinopteri > Cypriniformes > Gobionidae > Paracanthobrama > Paracanthobrama guichenoti. The sequence goes on from CM031958.1 coordinate 9,205,817, forward strand.
CACACACTCTCCAAGATTTATGTGCCCAAATACATGCATACAGTGTGGGCCAAAGAGAATTGTACTTCACAGAAATAGCACTTCAAACCCTGTCAGCTGCCCGGCATTCACATTTCAGAGTTAAGAATATAAAATCAATAATCATTTAGTCATAAGGGTAAATGAAGTAATATAAGATCAAAGTATACCCTTTGGCCACTGAAGTTGCACTGAGTAATTTATCTCATCAAAAGGCAGTACTGCTAATCCCTGTGCTTTTCACGGGAGCTGCCACAGCCGAGCTGTATTATCCTTGAGTAAACAAGTTTGAAGAAAAATATGAAAAATCAATAGTTGTTTCCTTCTATCCAAATCGATGGCATGCATCATAAATCTGACTCTGTAAGGAGCCTGTGTGTGTGTGTGTGTGTGTGTGTGTGTGTGTGTGTGTGTGTGTGTGTGTGTGTTTGCTCCCAGTGTAATCAGCTTTATTGAGCATAAGGACCCGTATAATTACAGATTTTGTCAGTAAAACTTGATCAATGGCCTAAAAGGCAGGTGAGTAAATGTTCTATTGGGAAATTGTATTCACTGTTCATGACAAACACACTCACTACATGTTGTGCAATGCTGCACATGATGATGATAATAATAATAATAATAATAATAATAATAATAATAATAATAATAATAATAATTAGTATGGGGAACACATATTCACTATTACCTATGACTTTTGCCTCAATAAACTTCTAATGTACTGCTTATTAATAGCTAGTACGATAATTGTTCGGTTTAGGTATTGGGTAGGATTAAGGGATGCAGAATAAGATCATGCAGAATAAGGCATTCATATGTGCTTTATAAGTACTAATAAACAGCCAATGTCCTTGAAATATGCATGCTAATAACCAAAGTTAAATATAAATAGTATAAATCCTAAAATAAAGTGTTACCATTATTATTATTATTATTATTATTATTATTATTATTATTATTATTATTATTAATAATAATAAACTAAATAAATTATTATTTTGGGCATGTGTTATTGCATGCATTTCAATTGTATGCATTCAAATATATGATATGGTCATGTAAATAAGGAAGTTATACACACTTAAAAGGCCTGTTCAACGAAATAATGAAAATGAACGTTCAGCATGAGTGAATTACAATAACATATTGTGTGCAATATTCCTAAATTCTGAGTAAACATGGAAAATGGGCATATTTGAATATATATATCACCATGCAAGCCTATTGTCAGTTAATTCCATAATTTCATGTTTGAAGGTTTCTGCCGGTGAATTGGATAAGGGCATTTCACTGATACTTAGCTGCAGTCTTGGGCTGGATCTCCTATAATTCCATCATGTTTGCTGGGACTAAAATATCACGAGGGTTTCTAAGTATGGAAGTTAACCTAGTTAACCTACTGCCCCCTGCTGTGCGGCGCGCGCTCTCGCTCTCAGTCCCGCGTGCTTCATCTGTCCTCTGTGAGCCATCATCGCCGAATTAATTCCAGTCTTCACAAATGACTTTACCATAGAAAATATGAAAGATGGTACAAATAGTGCGGAATATAGGTTACAAATTAGCCCTGCTATAAATCTCTAAATCAGAAATATTAATACATAAGGGCTTAAAATTAACTATACATCTATTTAATCAATTGTACTAGCCTATCTTATGCAATAAATAATAAAAATGCTTTGTTTTAATTTGAACATTTGTCTCACCGCTACCACGGTTATTTAACATAGCGTGACAATAATTCCCCCTTGAATGCCAGTCTAATGGATATTTCTATTACTTTTCTCCAATCTTTAAATGCATCTTAAAATTGTCATTGCTAATTTGCGAAAATGTTTTTTTTTGTTGTTGTTGTTGTTGTTGTTGTTGTTGTTCTTTTTTTAATGATTATTATTGATGTTATCTGACAGAGGACTTTACGGATTTTATTTGCATGTCATTTTTACTCAATACATTAAGTGATATATATATAGGCTATATTTAATTCCAATAATTTAAGAAACGGTACCTTGAAAAAATTATAAAATAAATACCACAATGCATCTGGGTTTTATCAATACATTTCATCATCACGACTCGGAGAAAATGTATATAAATTTTAAACTGTAATAATAATAATAATAATAATAATAATAATAATAACCATATATTACACACCCCCTTTCCGCCAGTCGTTATCACACCTCTTTATTTATTTCAGTTATAATTTCCCCGTGTGTGTGTTTTCGTGTCACGAACAGGGATGTGCTGAAGAAAAACTATTCCTGCTGAATTAATTCTAAATATATGTTACAGGTATGTGGAAGACAAACTCGTGCTGTCAGGACGGAAGACCTCCTGCGATTAGAGAGGAGAAATATGACGGGCTGAGTGGAAGGAGACTCACACCTCCCACCGGCCTGAGTGCGCACTGCTCCTTCAACAATTAATGCAAGAGCCGAGCGATCTTCAACAGCAACGCCACGCTCACTGTAGCGTGCGGATGATTACAGACGCGCAGTTTACACGACAGAGCCCCGCGTTACAATAAATAATTACCAATGAAACAACAGATTTTGACGGTAACACTTGGTTACAGTGTATTTAGTTCATGAATCATGACTGCACAATTCACTCAATGCATATTGGGAAATATTATAATCATAATAATCATAATCAATCATAATCATAATATGTGTATTGTTTTGATACGTGTTTTAAACCAAAGGAGAATTCAATTCTAAAGATTTAATTGTACAAAATATCTTTGGATATGTATTAGCCCTTTGCATGCAATTCATTTTACGTTCTGTGTTGTAGCCTACATTAAATAATAATAATTAAAAAATAAATTAAAAAAATAATAATAAAAAAGGGAAAAGCTGTTTTGTAAGTAATTACAAATGCAATGTGCAATTAGAAGTAGCCCTATGTACATATCTACATTATTAGTACTCTTGTGTGGTTATGCACTGTAATGTACACGACCAAAACCTCTTCAGCCATGGTGGGAATTTCTCCTTTTTTCTTTTTCTTTTTTTTTTTTTTTAAAGAAATGACAAATGATGTGGCATCATGTCATCCGTCAGCAGCTGAAATAAATCAAAAAGAAAGAAAAACGCAATAGATAAACGACGGGAACGCGACGACGCGAACGCACGGGCTGCTTTCTGTGCGGGTTTTGTTCCCGAATTGCATTTCACAGCGCGAGAGAGGGGGCGGAGATGGAATATTTAGATGAGCTGTGATTGACAGCTCCTGTTTCTCCAATGCTCTCAGAAACTCGCCTGCTCCTTCCAGCAACTCTTCACTCTCCACTCCCGAGCACTACAAACAAACGGACGCTAGGGGATCTTCATGACGGCACTCTGCTGATCGCTCCTCTTTTGCGCTTTTATTTATTTTCTTTTATTAGTTTATCCCTGCGCTCGGCGGTTAAATGCGCTGATTCTATCGATCAGCCCGTTTTCTGCCCTCCTGCTTTTCTCTACTGGAGAGAAACTATAATAATGTCCTATCCTCAGGGTTACCTCTACCAGCCCCCGGGCTCTCTGGCGCTGTACTCCTGTCCGCTGGCCGCCCCGAGGAGCGAGGAGCTGGCCCGGTCCTCGTCCGGTTCAGCGTTCAGCCCGTACGCCGGATCAGCTGCGTTCACAGCCTCGGCCAACGGATTCTCCAGCCCTCTGTCCTATTCAACAGATCCAGCCACGGGATTCCCGTCCTACATGGTAAACAGCCCTGTCGTGGATGTAGAGCCGTCGCCATTCACAAGTCATTGTTCTTGATAGGAATGCATGAATATTGCATGATAGCACGGTTATAGTTTTGGTTGTGGGTTCGGGAGTTGCATGCATGCGCGCGCGCGCGCGTGTGTGTGTGTGTGTTTCAAAGGGAAGCTCGCGCAGGTCATGAATACAAATGTCGCGCGCCCGGTGTTACTCGGGTGCAGAATACAGCTGGACACAATTTAAAAGTTGTTTTGTACAGCAATAAAGTCACGAATAAAACGCACAGCCGTAAACGCGTGCTTATTTATAAGAAACAATTACAGCGTGTCTAAATGTGCATTTCTTGGGCCCACTTTTACACTTTAAATAGGCCTGCGTTATTTTTAGACAATAGGTGAAATTATTGGTTGCGAACCTTAAGAAAAACAAGTGTACAATTGCAGGGGATACATTTATTGAGTGGAGGTTTGGAATGATGTGAAGTTAAATAGGCGTTATTTAATCGTCAATTGATGAATTGCAATGCTAATGACATGGCACATGAAAGCGGGTAAAAACGGTCCATATCCAGTGGTTTTCTAATAGGATTTGTAATGCTGCGCTTCACTGATATGCTTCTGACACTGAAAGAGCACTGGGAAAGTCAGCCTGGTGATTATGCAAAATGGCTGCAATTACCCATTATCTGTTATCCACCCCAGTCCCATGTAATTGTGCATTCTGATAATTGCATGAAGGATTAATCATTGTTTATTGGCTTAATTATTATTACTATTATATTTCTGGTTACACTTTATAATAATATTCATTAATAGCGTTAACGTTGCATAATGCAGAGCAGAGCATTAGTTAATGCGCATTCAAATGTGTTGATTAATCGCGCTATAATTATTTTTAAATGCAGTGTTTGTTTATGAATTATGAAGTTGTAAAAATTTTTTACAAATAATAATAATAACAGATGACTGACAAAACAAAACAAAAAAATGTTATTTTTGAAGGGGTCTCCGTATGACGCGCACACTACGGGGATGGCAGGAGCCATAAGTTATCACCCGTACGGGAGCCCCGGTTACCCGTACCAGCTGAATGATCCCGCTTACCGAAAAAATGCCACGCGGGATGCGACGGCGACGTTAAAAGCGTGGCTGCAGGAGCACAGGAAAAACCCTTATCCCACCAAAGGAGAGAAGATCATGCTGGCCATCATCACGAAAATGACCCTCACGCAAGTGTCCACCTGGTTCGCCAACGCCAGACGGAGACTCAAGAAGGAGAACAAGATGACATGGGCACCGCGGAATAAAAGTGAAGATGAGGATGAGGACGACGGCGATGGAGAGAGAAAAGATGATCGCACGGATAAAAACATGGACAACAGTGAAGCGTCTGCGGAGGATGAAGGTACATTATTATTATTATTAATATTAGGCGGATTTAATTTAAATGCATTACGGTTGATCTGCATTAAAATGGACAGTGTTATAAAATGCACTGCTTGTATTGTAATGTTAAATTAACTGACATCTATATATTATCTACACGTTATTTAGCCTAATAATTGTACGATTAAGACCATCACGCCGTAATGCTATTCTAAGAGTTTTATAAGTTTTCGTTTTGACAGCAGTAACTCATAGCTGTGTTGTTTTTATCCACAGGCATCAGTTTGCACGTCGATGCCCTGACAGATCACTCCTGCTCAGTGGAGTCGGACGGAGAGAAGGTCACGTGTAGGACCGGAGACCTGGTTTGTGATTCTGGACCTGATACCAAGGACAAATGCGACGCGAGCGATCTCGACACGGGCCGCGAGGAAAGGCAAAGAGGCCCGTCGCCCAAGCCAGTGACCTCTTCCCCTCTGACTGGGGTGGAGGCTCCTCTCTTGACCCATCATCACCGAGAGGACACCCGAAACAGCACCAACAAAACATGCCTGGACGGTCAAAACCAAACCGTCAAACCTAAACTATGGTCGTTAGCCGAGATCGCCACTTCGGACCCAAAGCAGCATCAACATCAGCAGCACTTGGGACAGAACTGTCCCCCGGGCGTTGGCCTTTTGACCTCCACGGCGCCCAGCGCGTCCCCGGCGGGCGCAGTCTACCCCGCCACCTCCATATTAGGAAGACCTCTTTATTACACCTCGCCGTTTTATAGTAATTACACAAACTATGGCAACTTCAGCCCTCTGCAGGGCCAAGGGATACTGCGCTATAATTCAGCTGGGGAGGCACTTCTGCACAAACAGAGCGGCGACCCCCTACTAAAGACTAATCCAAACCAGACTGAACAACATTTCAGGGCCTCCAATGCAGAATCCAAAAAAGGTGCGTAAAGGGTGCATATAAACTGTTGATCTTCGCCAGCTAGAATTTGACATGTTATTTAACTAATTACACGGTTAACGAAATGCCTATCTAATTAAGCAACTATATCAAATGCAACTAGTTGAGGCACTTTTTAATGTAATCGCGCACTTGATTCCCTTGTTGTTATAGAATCATTGTTAATCACGTCGCGAGGTTTTGCAATTGCTTTTGTTTTATGTTTCATTTCATTTAAATTTGTTTTCCCCTCATAATCGGACGGTAGCGTCAAGGCTACAATATAGGACATATTTAAGCTGTCAAAACGGTGTAGTCTCTTTCCCTTTACTAAAATGGGTTTGTATTTTCTACAGACCCCACCGAGGTTTTCACAGTAAGACCCCAGTCTTACCTGTCGAGTTAAAGACGAGGAAGACCGTTCAAGTAAGTCGTTAATTTTGAGTGCAGGTTTTTATCACAACATTGGAATGTGTCCAAAGGCCACTTCCTCATACTAATGTTCCACTGTTATGATTATGGATATTGTGAGGCCTTCCGATCTACTCATACTCCATAAGAGTTTTTAGAATAGGCTGTGTATGGATTTCTACATTTTACGCAATAGTTTTATTTTATTCTTTTTTATCTTTCGACAAATCGACTGATGTAGGTTTTGTTTCCTTGGTTCACAGGTAGGTGTCACAATTGCTTTGAACAAAGCGAACAAGCCATCACCCTCTCTCTCTCTCTCTCTCTCTCTCTCTCTCTCTCTCTCTCTCTCTCTCTCTCTCTCTCTCTCTCTCTCCCCAAGCTGTTTTAAACTAGCATTTGCCTCTTACGCGGATCCTTTTGTGTGCCACTGTACACCCACGGACTACAGAGCACCTGCCTATATTACAATAACACATCCGATTAGAGAAAAGAAAAGAAAAGAAAAGAAAAGAAAAGAAAAGAAAAGAAAAGAAAAGAAAAGCGAATTTTTTAAGGCACAATAGCCAGTCTGGTTTGGATGAACCTTTCATTTATCGATGAAGTACTTTTTTCCCAACATATGTGACTTTTCGATGAGGAAACTTATTTCTCAGGATCCTTATAGTAGCTTCATTGCCACCGGTTACAGTAAACGCGCGGAGACATTATCGACTTCCTATAAGACTGTATGTGCTAGAGGTGTGACGTGTAAACGAGAACTCGGGACTGGTATAAACTTGACTAAGAGTGGAATACATTTGATATTTATTTTTGTAATGCCTATAATTTATGCAAGTTGTATTGCAATGGTAACTGAACATTGTTTTGTAAATAAATTATGATTGGTTTTTATTTAAAAAAGCCGAAGTTACACAATGTTGTTAACAAGGAGACTTTTACTAATTTATATCTCTGATTGTAAATAAAATGCGCTAGTCTGCACTGGCACCATTTAGTGTGGACTGTTTTTGAAAGCTTGAAAACTGACATCATTTTCTCATATCCTCAAATACATTATTTGTACCATCATGAATTATACGCATAGACAAATTTAGACTTGACATACAGATCATAAAATTACGTCAACACTGCATATTTAATGTAGGACAGCATTTAGAATTGACACAATTGTTCTTTTTTTTTTTTTTTTTTTTTTTTTTTTAATTGCTACAAAAGATTATTTAAAATACCCAGTGTCTCTGAATATGAAGCGTGAACGTTGAATGCGGTCTTGATGGCAGTGAATAATGGAGGCTGCTTATAATCCAGGCCTTCATCTATTTTTCAGCATGATGAATACAGGGCTGGAAAGGAAGCGTTATGAGCTCCCGGCGGGGTTTTAAGATGGTCAGTCGGGCTTCATTATAGACCGATATTGAACGATCCATAAAATCGTGTCTAAACATCTGCCAGCTCCAATGGGGCCCGCGCGCCTGTGTGATGGCAATGACGTCTCTTTTATACGGGCCACCCCGTTAAAATTGTAAAGGCGTTAGTTAAACAGATTACTGAGGCTCACTGTGTGTTAACCTCAACAACCTTTCGCTACAGCAATTATATCTGTGCACAAATAATGTAATATAATATAATATAATATAATATAATATAATATAATATAATATAATATAATATAATATAATAGAGAGCTAATCGTGGGCTGTTGTAAAAGTGGATTTTAAAGGATTAATGATTAAATAACCATAACTCATATCAGTGATTTTTTTCTTCAGTGTATTGTAATATTTCACACGCGTTTAATGCCCTAACACACAACATGTATTCTGAATTCAGAACAGTAGCTACTGTGATGGATTCTGCCGGTTTTTTTTTTTTTTTTTTTTTTTTTTTTTTTTGATAATATAACGCCTTATTTTTCTTTTTGAAGTGTGTTGCGCTTGTGCAAATCGGCCAGAGCGAAAGGCTTCATTATTAGAGGTAAACTATTGAAATTCAGCCTTTAATCTCAGGTAGGATCCCGGGGGGGATCGACCACTGTTGTCAAAATAGCACCACAGGCGGTTTCCATTCATACTCCTTTCAAATGTCAACATTTGTTCTCAATAAAAAGAGTTATTGTTTCTGTAAAACAGCCTTTGAAAACATCAAAGAAGTTCAGCCACCTCGGTTTGATTGGGATCAGGTAAAGGTGAGGTAAAGGAGCGCGAGGAGCCTGTTATTGGACATATTCGCGGCATTTCCATTAAGCAGATTGGGACGGTATTTTTGTCACCGATTTGGAATTTAAATAAGATATTTGGCAACTGCAGTAAAGATTGTTTTGTATGTGATATATATAGCCTATAGGCTCCGTATAATTGCGACTGTATCGATCTTTAAACGCAGTTATTGGGATTTGTTAATAACAACACTATATACAAAACGAAAACGCTCAAAGCCTGATTCATTTGTTAGTTATTTTATGAAAAAATGTCTGAACGCCTGTTTCTCTCTCTGTGTGTGCAACACATATGCTGACCCCACATAGTTCAGTGAATCCAAATGGAGAGGGCAAGCACATTAAGACACTTTCTGAGAGCAGCCTCTAATGGTCTCCCTCTATTCTGCACCGTTTATCTTTACAACTTTAATCTACCATTAGAGTCAGGTCGTAAATAACATTTCAGGTCAGGAAAGGAGAGAAAAAGTATTAACAAATCGAGTACATGTGGGTTTAATAAGATACATCAAAGTCTCCAAAGCTCTAAAGTGAGTATCGGGTCGGTTCTTCCATAAAGGTGTCATAGAAGACGTCCTCCCATTAGACTGATCAAGGCAGGAGAGAGAGTTTGTCCACACTAGACTCTAAATAAGATCATTAGAGCCGTCAGCTTACCATTCGGCCTCTAACTGACTGGGCTGTTCCTGCCAAGAGAAGCTAAAAAGGCTACAGTATATCTCATCTCAAGCCATCGCCTATTTGTTTTTCAAGGAAGTTGTTTTAGTATCTACTGTTTACTGTGCAATATTTGTTCGTTTTATCTTCAAAATGTGTCATGTGTAGTTGTTAACACAGTCTCAAATCTAATGGTTTATGACTGAATTTAAAGAATAAAACGTGCTTTTGGAAAGTGTTTAATGCCCTTAATTTTTTTTTTTATTTATTTATTTTTTTTCATGGGTGGATATTATGTATTATATGTGTGTGTTACTTTGTAGAAAAAGCATTTCCATGAATGATCAAGGAGCGTTGACTTAACCTAAATAGTGGCAAAATGACAAAGAAAGCAGAGAGAGAAGAAAGAAAAATATTGGTGGAGAGTTAATGAAGGGTGTGGATGGCTGTAAGATGAGGGCAGGCCTGGGAATGCTATTTTTAATATGTCACTGTTTTCACTAATAAGAGCAGTAACAGAATATCTTTAAATATTGTCTCTCACACGCTCAATAGTTTTTTTAATTAAAAGCTACAATATTAAAAGTTTTAAATGAAAAATATGATTACAAGTACTTAAAGCAAAGACAGAACCATATCACACAAAATGACTGCTAAATGTACTTTTTATAAGTCTCATATTGTGCCATCTATTAAAAATGCTATCCATATACAATAATATAACCCAACTTACAAAAATATGTTTTAAAAAACGTTTTGTTAATGTTCCCATTAAGTTATGAAGACATTATTTCTGAACGTTCTCAGAACGTCTAGAGAAAACATTAAGGGAATGTTTTTGTCACTGTGCAAGTATTATGGAAACATTACTTTTACTTTCTCTGAACTATCGAACAAAAAAGCAGGTTAATGTTTAACAAATGTTTCAGAAAAACGTTCCATGAATGATACAAATAACATTTATGTGCTAATGTTTGATAACATTATTAAAGACCAAATAACTTAAAGATTATTAACATTTCTGGAAAAAACTTTTTTGAGAGAACCTTGCCAGAACATTCCCTGTTAGCTGGGTAATATACCTTCATTATTTATTGTGTATTATAGCCTATAAAAAGTGATGCAAACTCCGTAATATTAAAGCATGTGGTGTAATATTAGTGTCTTGCATAGGCTATACTTTCTGATGAGTTTGTATAGCTTCATCAGCTTGGACTGCTGCGAGCAATTCACCGGTCTGACACAATCAAAGTTTTTTTTCCACACACAGGTAGGCTATCATATTTACTGCCGTCGTCAGATATGATGAATCCAATCCAAAGATCTGATGTGAACTCATCTGATCTCACACGTCACACGTTTCTCACTGTTAACACCGGGATATTATTCAAGAAAGATGGCTGCGTTAACGAGTTTACTCTCACAAACGAAGGCAAACACATTAGTGTCAAATGGACTGGGGCTAAAGTTTAAAATAAGCACACGGTTCCCGCCAGTTTTATTTTTCCATCTCTGCCTCTCTTAGTGTCGCACATTACATTTCGGTCATGCCTCGCAGACAAACACAATATCCCCGAAGAGCCGCGTGTGCGCATGGGAATGTTGCAGACAGCGGCCATTAAGGACACTAAATGAAGTTGCACCAATATCGGTGCTAATTAAAATTCTGTTTAGCGGATCCGGCCGGAATGCAAATTGTCTAGTTGGCCTTAACTCACGGATCACCGACTAAAGAGCTGGACGGGGGCAGCCCAGGCACTTTTTCACGTTTTAGAGGGCCGTGTTCAGCTGATAGCATCTGCTCTAGCCAAGCTCGGGGTCAGGCCAGAGCTTGCCACTAAGTCATTAGCTCAAATTACTCTGCTAGTTTCTCTCAAGTTGTGCAGGGCTCAGGCACTAGATCTCCCCCGGCTGCTGCCCGGCTGCTTGTGGCTCCCTTGGAAGCCAATACTCTCCTAGGGGATCAGGGCGGCATTAACCCTCTATCCCCTCCCTCGGAGACTTCACCGATGCCCGCGCTTCCACCGGACAAATATAGCAGCCCTGAATTAATGCGACTGGAAGATCGGGATCTATCGGGTAGCATCTTGCCGGCCAAATCCCTGCAGGATTCTTGACCCTTTGAAGTTCTCTGTGAGTTTGCTTACACAGAAGTTTATACCGTTAAGTCAGGTTTCGACAAGACTCGAGGAGGCAGCCTCCAGTTTTGAAAGTGGAAACTACAAGACCCAGAATCCCTCGTTCCACCTGCCAAACCTTTATGAGATCCAAGGCTTGGGGGAATGGGATGGTCCTATCTCACATATCTTTCCTTGAGATTTGAATGTGGCACACATTCTTTTGGTTGAAGGAAAGTTGTAGATCTCAATTTTCACACACTCTCTAATCATCTTTCTTCACTCTCCACCCATTCAGTGTAATTACTCACTGAAGGTTATTGCTTCAGGATGCTAACTAATTGATGTGCATGTGTGTGTGTGTGTGTGTGTTAAAATGAAGCAATAAGTCATAACTATTTGCTTTAGGACATTTTAGCAATGTAACAAAATATTCTTTTAAATTCATTAAAAATGTAATTTACTGCTGGAAAAAAAAAATGGGATTTGAATAAAACATTGCTAACTACGCTATATATTGCACTTTTGATTTTGGTGGCGAATGCGAAATGACGTGTGGTGGAATAAACGGGTAGATCTGGTGCAGGTAACAAGGAAAAAGAGTACACATTGTTCATTTACATATACCACTGACATAATTCAAAACCGGTTGAAAATCAGCGAACTTATCCTTTAATTCATATGCAAATTTCATTAGCCCAATAACACACAAAATTATTAACATAAATGTGGGAAAATTGACACTGAATTGTTAGAAATGCATAAACAGCAGCAGACAGAAACAAACATTGCGCTAAATATTGTGTAAATCTTGTCTAAGGTTGTGTGTTTCATGCTCTTGGAAGGAATAATTCACAACACACTGTGGTTGACACAAACTCTGTTTATTTGTGTTGCAAGTGAACCTATATTTTTAGTCTGGATCATATTATCATACACAGTGTTTGTGGTTTTAAAGGCGTGTCACAACCTGTCCAACTTGTTACAGTTTTGTAATGTTATACCAACTAACTATGCGTAATTATATGGTTAGGATGATTTAATTTTTTTGAATTCCACCAGCTGAGAAATACAATAAGCAATGAGAGGCCATGCACCATAGGGATTTTTCCATGGGTAAGTGGTACAATCATTGTCATGAATTAATTTGACCATTGAATGGTACAACCGACCAATAAGAATCAAGTATTTCAAGATCTGTTTAATAATAACTTGGGTCCCACTTTATATTAGGTGGCCTTAACTACTATGTATTTACATCAAAAAATAAGTACAATGTACTTATTGTGTTCATATTGTATTGCAAAACACTTATATTGAGGTGGGATACAGGTAAAGTTAGGGACAGGTGTGGTGGTATGAGTAAGTTTAAGGGTAAAGTTAGGGACAGGTGTGGTGGTATGAGTAAGTTTAAGGGTAGGGTTAGGTGTAAGGGAAGTGTCAACAGTGTAATTATAAATGTAACTACAGAAATTAATTACAGATGTAATTACATGCAGGTAATTTTAACATGTAAGTACAATGTAGTTAAGGCCACTTAATAAAAAGTGGGTCCATAACTTGTTATACACTCTCAAAAAAAAAAAAAAAAAAAAAAAAAAAAACAAACGGTACAAAAGCTCTCACTGGGACGGCACCCTTTAAAAATGTCCTAATATGTACACTTTTGGTACCAATATGTACCTTGAAGTACTAATATGCACTATTTAGGTACAAAGGTGTAACTTTTGAAAGGGTACCGCCTTTCTTTTGGAGAGTGTACACTTCCACATGCAAAGAAACATCATAAATCTAACAAACAAACCGCCCTCGCATGCATGGTGTGTTTGTGGGCAAAAAATATGTAAAAAAATGTCAAACGTTCTTGACACTTTTGTAGCTTGCAAATCTTTGTTAGATACAACATTTCAGCTAAAGACTTTTTCATGCATTTTGGCCCAGTTTACACCTGGTATTAAGATGCATTTTGATAGAGCTGATCACAAGTAGACGAGAGAGACACATACCCGTTTACACCAGGTGTTTTAATTTGCCTCTTTTGTCCACTTTCAACCACTTCTGTCCTGATTTCTTCGAGGGGAGGGTCTATGGATCTTTCGATCTAATAGACAAAATAAGCTTGTGCAATTTACAAGTGAAGGTGAAAAACATTCAGAGAGAAGCATGTTAGGAATCAGGGATGGTGAGAGAACATTGTGTTTGGTATGCTTTTATTGTCTTCAAGCCTTCTAACTTGAGTCTTCAGCCAACAAAGTATAAATCCCACCTGGCTAGCGTGATTCCCATCATTTTTACGCATTAAGTCAGTTGGCGGTCTTTTGTGGTTGTTTGAACACATTCGACCACATGAGCGTTCACACTATAAAAGCAATCCGGTCAGATGTGTTTTTGACTACCTCTGGAAGTGGTCAAAAGCGGATAAGCTCAAAACATTTTAGACCTTGTTTACACCTGTATTTCGCGTCGCCCACTTGTGATCCGATCGATCAAAACGCATCTTAATACCATGTGTAAACGAGGCATTTGAGATAAAACACCATAAATGAACCTTTGAACATTCCAGTAAAACAGGTAGCCACAGTCATCATATCATACTGTCATGTCAGTGCATTATTTCCTGATGTAGCTTTCACAAAGCAGATTGACACGTGAGGAGAACCATCTGACCTCAGAGATGGTGCTGCTGTGTCGTGTCTCCAACAGTTACTCTGCGGCCCCAGCTGTGGCATCTGGCCTTCAGACAAAGTCACAGAGAGATCAGCAGGTGGATGAGCACAATCAAACGACATGCTTTCTCTTTCAATTCTGTTGTGAGGAATTTAAAACGAGCATGACAGAGCATCATACCTTTTCCTCCCGCACCCTCCCTCGAGTTGCGTTTGCCAGATTTTCTTGTTAAATGCTATCTGTCAGGTTTATCAGCTAATTAGCAGCGGCTGCCTTTAAAGCGTTTCTCTGTCTTTCCCCTGCCTGTCGTCTTTTTTGAAGAGAGTTTATTAGAGTGTTTGAACAATGTCTAGGGAAAGCCAAGACACAGGAGCAACTCTCAGAGCTCTTTAATGTGACGCAGAATCAACATCCGCTGTTGTGAAGCAAAACTACAAAATCATCACCTGGAGAAGCCAAATGCATTTCGATTCATGTTTCTCAAACTCAACGACAAGTGAGACAGAACAAAAATGAAGAGATTTCAAATACTGAAGTTAAACCCTAAAATAGATATAGAAAAAAAGACATATATTGAAAAAATAAATAATGCAAGGACTAAAGTAATATGATTTGGAATTACATTATTGTGAAAAATGCTACAGAAATACGTTGAAAGTAGTGCCACATTGGTTGTTTATACTGTATTCTGTAAATATGCTTTGTATGGTTTGGAATGACATTTATTGTGAAAATGCTATATAAATAAATTTAAATTTAATAATAAATTTTTTTTTCAGCTTTATTTATTTATAATATTTCTTTTACAAAAACATTTCTAAAAATATTGTTTTAATTTGCCTTTATTAGGGCTGTCAAATCGATACACACACACACACACACACACGCACACATACACACACACACACGTTGTTTCCATGTTTATATATATATATATATATATAATATGTAACATATATATTGCAATTAAACACAATTAATCACATCTAATATAAAAGTTTGTGTGTTTATATAATATATGTGTGTGTGTACATATATACACTATATTGCCAAAAGTTCTAGGCCACCTGCCTTTA
Organism: Paracanthobrama guichenoti; assembly: GCA_018749465.1. Lineage (NCBI taxonomy): Eukaryota > Metazoa > Chordata > Actinopteri > Cypriniformes > Gobionidae > Paracanthobrama > Paracanthobrama guichenoti. Next base: position 9,221,012 of record CM031958.1, read on the forward strand.
CATGAACTTTAATGATATCCCATTCTTAATCCGTAGAGTTTAATATAGAGTTCCCATCCCCAAACTGTTCCCACAAAGTTGGGAGCATGAAATTGTCCAAAATGTCTTGTTATGCTGAAGCATTAAGAGTTCATTTCACTGGAACTAAGGGACCAAGCCCAACCCCTGAAAAACAACCCCACACCATAATACCCCAAAAATTTTACAATTGGCACAGTGCATTCAGGCAAGTACCGTTCTTGGTGTGATTGGTCACTCCAGAGAACATGTCTCCTCTGCTCTAGAGTCCAGTGGTGGCGTGCTTTACACCACTGCATTCGACGCTTTGCATTGCACTTGGTGATGTAAGGCTTGCAGCTGCTCAGCCATGAAGCTCTCTACACACTGTTCTTGAGCTAATCTGAAGGCCACACAAAGTTTGGAGTTCTGTAGCTACTGACTCTGCAGAAAGTTGGCGACTTCTGCACACTGTGCGCCTCAGCATGCGCTGACCCCACTCTGTGATTTTACGTGGCCTAACCCCTTCTTGGCTGAGTTTCTTTTGTTCCCAATTGCTTCCACTCTGTTATAATACCACTAACAGTTGACTGTGTAATATTTAGTAGTGAGAAAATTTCATGAATTAATTTATTGCACAGGTGGCAACCTATCACGGTACCACGCTTGAATTCACTGAGCTCCTGAGAGTGACCCATTCTTTCACAAATGTTTGTAGAACCAGTCTGCATGCATAGGTGCTTGATTGTATACACTTGTGGCCATGGAAGTGATTGGAACACCTTAATTCAATGATTTTTCGAGGGGTGTCCCAGTACTTTTGGCAATATAGTATATATATATATATATATATATATATATATGTGTGTGTGTGTGTGTGTGTGTGTGTGTGTGTGTATTATAAAAACAAACTTTTATGTTAAATGTGATTGATTAAGGGTGATCAATCAATTATACACTCTAAAAAATGCTGCGATTGGGTTGTTTTAACCCAGTAAATGGGTTGTTTTAATTGCTGGGTTAAAACAACCCAATCGCTGGGTTAGCTGGGTTATTTTTTTTTCTTCCACATATGACAAAGCACTAATTTGCACAACAGTAAACGAGTTGCATGACAACCAAACAAGAACTGTGGGCAGACCTCTTGACATTTCATAAAACGAAGAAAACAAGCGCAGACATTGATCTTCTGTCCTTGTGAGCATCTATTTATACTTCGGTTGAGGTCAATTTGAAGACAAACGGCATGTGGTGAGTTGTCAGAAAGATTGAGAAGTGGAGTGCCAACAACTGCAGCCAGCCGAGCTTCTGCCTGTGTGAAAATATGTAACTGGTAGGTTTGAAATAGTATACGGCCAAAATGCTTCCTCAACATGGTCTGGGGCTCTGTATTTTCTCTCATTATTTAGCATATTTCAGCGGTGGAAATGTCAAGAGTTCAGCCTCAGCTCTTTTCCTCAGAAACCCTCTAAAGCTGATATAATTCAAAGCCGAGAAGCTTAAAACAGCTGAAAAGTATGAAAAGTAGTGTTTACTTTGGTCTGTTGCAGTTGGCCGTGTGGCCGTGCTTACACACGCTACATAAATCAGCGCTTTCTCATTTCTTATTGTCTGAGAGTTCTCGCAACGATTATTCTCAATTACTTTCGACGTGTCTGTGAAAAAAGTACCAAGAGACTGTATTTAAGTATGTTATTAAGTTATCCAAAATGAAAAGTGATTAGAGAGTGCAACCAAAGTACAAGATACAAGGAGGCAAACGATTCTCTTGATAGGATTATAAAACGATGAACCACTTCAAAAAGGTTAATCTGCATATCTCATTAAGGATACACTAGTTTTAAGTCCACTTATAACAATAATGGTGTTGAAAAATGTGCAGATTAATTCCCTGCGAAGCACTCCACTTTTATACAGAAAAAAAAAAGAAAAAAAAAAACACACACCAGAGTTATTAACCAAGGATCTTTCATGAATTATTTTTTTTCTTAAGTACATTTAAAAGCACAATTAATTGCCACAGATGCGAGGACGAAAGCAGCTGCTGTGTTGCCTTTGTAATGCATTATGGGAAGAAATAAAAATGTATCTCCAGGGGTAGTCTCAGGCTGCTCTTTTCTTTGTTTGTTTGTCAAATTTTCATCTTTTCACTGTGCAACCATGCAATAAACTTTCAGCTGTGCTTTTGATAAGTAACAAAAAGGAGTGATTCATCAGTTGAAAAGAAAAGAAAACTCACTGTTTGCTGTAAATTACCAGAGGTCTGGGATCAGATTCACATCAACACACTGAAAAAGAGCCCCACACATATTCACACAAACACACATGCATATCAGTCCACACTCAAGCCCAGAGCAACAACGACTGTGTTCAGAACAGCAAACATCCATATTTCTCTTACTAAATCTGCAGCACACACTGTTTTCCCATAAATACAGTGCACTTCACTTTCTTCACCCATTATTTGATCAGATTGCCAAAATAAATTTTTACACAAAACTGGTCTAAAGATGTGAAATAATTCGACAACTATCATCCCTGGTTCAATTAAACACGAATGATTATAAAAAAAAAAGTTTGTGTGACTGCACTGTTTGAAATGATTGTCTGATTTAAGAACTGTTTTCTCAAATATAGTAGCTGTCTGTGTCTTTTCATCTACTTTATCACATTGGAAGTGCAGAATCTAAAGATCATCCACACAATATTGATGTCTATGTTAGGAAATGGTTAGGTAAGGGATACTGCATTGTTTTCATTTTAGAGGCCCAAGATGATATAGAATGGGGTTATTGGACCAGGACTGGGAAACAGGACTGGTTTAGATGATTCAGTCAAATCATTTACTTCTCATTCTTCTGAGTTTGAAACAAAGGGATAAAACAGTATGGCACTGTTTGCCCCTGCTGGTACATGCAGTAACTATAGTATCTGACTACACAAGACTGATCACAGTTTTATATCACGGTACAAATCATTTTTGTTTTGCGATAAAGATATAAATGTAAATGCAATATAAATATATAATGATATGATCAAAAAAATAAGTAAACAGTCAGTGATAAAACAGGAACAAAGAAAATAATTACAAGCATTAGGACAAAAATTACAATAGAAAAAAAAAGACACAAATGCAATAGACCTACCTGAAAAACTTTAAGCACTAGAAAAACTAAAAAAAACTAAAATAGAATAAAGCAGGATTATTAGGCAGCAGTCACTTTAAGAGTGAATACACTGATCTATTAAACTGTTACACGTGCACTTTCTTTCCCAATTATTTAAGTTCACTTAAGACATAAATGACTGTGTTCATGAGGATACTCGCAAAGACAGGCATTTTGACATATACGTGTGTGTGATTTGACTGTTCAAGCAAATTAAAGGGATAGTTTACCCAAAAATCATAATTTACTCACCCTTATGTTGTTCCAAACCTGTGTGAATTTCTTTGTTCTGCTGAACACAAAGGAAGATATTTGGCAGATATTTGGCAGAATGTTTGTATCCAAACAGATCTCGGCAGCCATTGACTACCATAGTGTTTTTTTTGTTTTTTTTCCCCACTATGGTAGTCAATGGCTGCCGAGATCTGCTTGGTTACAAACATTTTTCCAAATATCTTCCTTTGTGTTCAGCAGAACAAAGAAATTCACACAGGTTTGGAACAACTCGAGCGTGACTAAATGATGACAGAATTTTCACTTTTGGGTGAACTAACCCATTAAAGTGAGAAAAAGAACTCTAGGCACTAAGTTCAGTACTCATGTGCTGTATGAGCAGTGGCTTTATGTGTGCGCATTCCAGGTGTGGGCACTCAGAAACAGTCTCTGAGACAACGCGTGCAATCCATGCATATAGCGAAATGACTAACGTTTCTCTGCTTATTGCACTTGAACAGTTTCAAATCACTTATTTTTAAACCACAAGGCTTAAAAACGCATTAAAACAATAACCATATATAACCGGCGACAGAGAAGATAGTCCAAAGTCCAAAATCTTTACCGGTTGACACATTTCTACCGGTTTATCGCCCATTTTTGAAAGGCATTCAGATAATATATAAACATTCATGGCCAAAACAGTTGCAACAGTGCCTTTTCACATAGCAGCAAAAAGAGACATATTTTCTTACAAAATAGCTTTGAATGCATAAGCTAGAGCAAGGACTCCGTCGAAGCCCTTTGAAGTAAAACATTTGCTTTAAGTATTCCTGAGATTTTAGGAATGTTATTTTTGATTGTTCTCTGAACATTCTGAAACAATTAGTAACATTTAAAACATGTTAAACTAAAATGTTCCATGAACAATGTCTGTGGTAACATAATGAGGACATTAAAGAGCAGATAACTTTGAATGAATGCTCTATTAGCGTTACCTTAAGACCTTTGAGAGAACCTTGCCTGAATGTAGGTCAAAGTTCTGAGGACGTTCCCTGTTAGCTGGTGTTAGTGTACTTCTGAAAGTTGACACAATTATTATTTTAGCAGATATATGCATGAAAAATATTGTTTTCTTGTAAAAATGAGCCCAAAACAGACAAATGTTCCCTTGAATGAAAACGTTCCTTCACCCTGAAACTGTCATGATGCAAAGCCACACTTGTCAGGCCATTTCATGGGGTCTTTGAAGGTCATAAAGAAAAAAAAGTGCTAGAATCTTTTTGGTTAAGAGAACTATTTTTCCCTGAAGTATTTCATGTAGCGACAAGCGAGAGAACCATAAGGGTAAGATTCCTGTCTAAGGTTAACACAGCAGCGGGTTTGTCCGTCTCTCTTACCCCACCGGGCCCAGCCCAGTCCCACAAATGAAAAGGCAACCCTCTCATGTTGAGATTCCCCTGTACCCTCCTCCTCTTCTATAAATAAGGTTGCTCCCCATTTGCGGCCTGCGAGAGGGTGTTTATCGTGGCATCTCTCTGAGTGGAGCATGCCTTTCTAGACCATCAGCACTCAGCCAAGTCACACAGGAATATTAGTCTTTTCTCATCTAATCAGTCCATCCTTACGCCCCAAGATTTCAATTCATTAGAAGCACTCAGCGATTCAAGCCAGCTGTTTCCTGCCGCTTGGCTGAGAACGAGGTGAAGAAAGACAGGCAACCCAATCCACGGCATCGGCCTCGGCTGTGCTCTATGCAGAGCGCTTTAAAGCTTTCTATTAGAGCTGTAATGTCGGGCTGCTGTGTACACTAATTCAATCAGGTCGATACAGACCCACGCGTCTAGGGGACTCACACTTTTCACTTCGGCTCTGACATGGATGGGCCAGAAGAAAGGAGGGATGAGTCTGCTTTTTCTTTTCAAAATGATAAGTTGCAGCGGCCGTCTGCGTGAGGAATGCGCAGACACATTAAGCTGGATATCAGAGCAGGGAGATTACGAGATGTATTGTGTCTGATTTGGACAGAAGTGTTCCACTCTCAAAGGGAGGAGGGGAAGTACTTTAAGAGGATCGAGAGGCAACCATATATCTGCATGCGCTTGCTGAGCATGCCTGATAAAATATTGACTCAGGCATAATCTGGTGAGGGCCAAATAAAGCCCGACTTGCTGATGGTGCTCCCATGTTGAGCGGCGTACCTGACAGCAGTTTCTTCGTAGAAAGGACACACTGTAAAAAAAATAAAAAAAACAGAGTGTCTATTCACACCAAGTGCAAATACACTCTCAGAAAAAAAGGTACAGTGCTGTCACTGGGGCGGTACCCTAAAGTACAAAAGTGAAAAGGTACATCTTTGTACCTTACTCACCCCTAAATGGTACATATTAGTATGTTAAAAGGTACATATCAGTACTTTTTAACATACTAATACTTTAAGTACTTTTTAAGAGTGCGTATTAGTACCGTAAAGGTACATATTAGTACCTTTTCGGTTTTGTACCTTAGGGTACCGCCCCAGTGACAGCAATGTACCTTTTTTTCTGATAGTGTAGCGTGCCTTGTTGGCAAGTGCTATTCACACTAGCTCCGCCTAACAATGCCTGGCTGTGCCAAACAACATAAAAAAAAAACAAAAAAACATTGGTAATTTAATGTCTTCAATGGCACAATCAGTAATGCATTTTGGCTAAATGATCAATGTTTTGAAGAGATCAACACGGGTTCGAATCCGCCTTTCGCAGAGCTCGCTCTTTTCTCTTTTCTCATCACAAATCACATCGGAAAGGCATTTACTTTCAATAAAAATTTATAAAATGTTCTAAATGTGGAAACAAAGTGCCTAATGAAATGTTTAATAATAATAAAAGCATTTATTGGGTAGGGTTAGGGGTAGGTGTAGGGAGGGCTTTTATTGTCCCTTTAAGGCGGCATCCATTTAATCATTTAAATAAATATAATCATTTACACTCTATATTATTATTGCATCCTGTTAATGTACAACAATACTGAGGTGCAAATAGTATATATCTGTCAAAATAAAGTATACATTACATGTAATTACTATTTATGTTGCAAAGAACTGCTACTTTTATATGGTGTAAGTAGAATATATCACTATTTTCACTTAGTAAATAGCATCTACAGCTATTTACACTTACAAATATCATCTATCGCTAAGAAAATATGTTATTTTGTCCACGGGGAATTGATTGGATGGATGGTTGTGGTTTGCTATTGGTGGATCCCATGTGAGTGACAGGTTGCCCTGCCCTCGTACCAGTAAACGCATCAGAGAAGAGAAGAGAGTGAGGGGAAGTTATTTTGATTAAAGATTACGAATAAATTATATAACAAATGACAATTTTGATTTCATCAAATTTACAGACATTTCCTTTAACCGTAAAAAACAACACAGTGCAATGTGTCATTTGAAATACAGGAAAACACCTGTGAAAATCAATATGGAAAAGACTTTCATATTAACACAGTACATTGTTCTCTATTTTTGCTGACTTTTCTTTGAGTGTCGGATACACTCTTTTTTCTCTCTTTTGAACGGACCTTCGTGTTGAAAGAACAGGAAAGCTTTCCCCCTTGAAATCCCCGAATCCGTCGGCACTCGACCATTTCCGCACACGTTGTGCATTCAGAACAAAAATACAGGAAAGAGTCAGAGAGGTGTAAATGAGAGCAGCAGGTGCGGAAGTGCCTTCAATACACCTCAGGGCTCAAAGCGCACTATTCAAATGATGCAGGCCTGTGTTTTCCACTGATTCGCAGATGTGTGCACTCTTGTGTTGTATCCACTGTCAACATACAACATACAACTAAAAAGTCTTTGAGATGTCAAGTCAAGACAAATTCATTTGTTTTCACAGCACACATCATTCTAAAGCAGCTTTACAGAAAGTTATATTGTTATGTCTATAATGCCTTAATGCTTTGAGTAGAAGATATGTAAATATTGTTCAGTTTTGTTCTATTAAGATATTTAAATGTTGGTTGGATTTGTTCTATTTATAGATTTAAATACTGGTTGTATTGTTCTTAGAGATACTCGAAAGGGATTAATGAAAATATGATCGGTTGCCACAGGTGAAAAGTCTGAAAAAGTCTGATGCTCGGACTCACACTTGAATATTTAATAGCAATAGAGGAATTTAGATAATGTTCTATGCGAGAGTGTATACTCAAAAGCCATCAATGAAGAAAAATCTGAGTCTGATGCAAATTAAACATTTTCCAAGTTCAGAGGTCAAAAAACCTGCTGCTTGAAATACTGGTAACAATTTAGTATGGGAACACATACTCTTTTGCCTCAGTTTACTGCTTATTAATAGTTAGTAAGCTAGTTGTTAAGTTTAGGTATTGGGTAGGATTAGGGGATGTAGAATAAGGTCATGCAGAATAAGGCATTAATATGTTTTTTTATAAGTACTAATAAACAGCCAATATCATAGTAATATGCATGCTAATAAGCAACTAGTTAATAGTGAGAATTGGACCCTAAACTAAAGTGTTACCAGAGTACTTGTGAACGAAGATAACTGCTGTTTCAAAGGTATTAAAATGACAAATACTAGTCATTAAAAACACTGCATTCTGAGGTGAGTGCACTTGATATGGATTTTCGGGTTTTAAGGTGTGTGTGTGTGTGTGTGTGAGTGTGTGTGTGTGTGTGTGTGTGTGTGTGTGTGCGTGCATGCAAGTGTTTACTTGTACTACTACTACATAACAAGATTAATTTAACCCAAATATTTTTTCACTGCATGTATACAATAATATTTTCCAGTGCGCCTCATAAATATAATCACGCTTTTATTGTATTTTATTGTGTTTTTGTCCTTTTTGGAGTATAAATCACTATGTATCACCAAATAATGTGGGTCAGACCAACATTGACAAAATTTACATTTTGGGTGAACTATTAAAGGTCACACTTTTATTATGGTGTCCTTAACTACTATGTACTTACATCAAAGAAATAAGCAATGGATCCCACTATATATTAGGTGGCCTATGTACTCACATCAACAGATTAGTACAGTGTACTTATTGTGCTCATATTGTATTGCAAAACATTTTTCTTATCAGAATGCTGATTTTGAGGTGGGATACAGGTAAAGTTAGGGACAGGTGTGGTGGTATGAGTAAGTTTAAGGGTAAAGTTAGGGACAGGTGTGGTGGTGTGGGTAAGTTTAAGGGTAAAGTTAGAGACAGGTGTGGTGGTGTGGGTAAGTTTAAGGGTAAAGTTAGAGACAGGTGTGGTGGTGTGGGTAAGTTTAAGGGTAAAGTTAGAGACAGGTGTGGTGGTATGGGTGAGTTTAAGGGTAAAGTTAGGGACAGGTGTGGTGGTATGGGTGAGTTTAAGAGTAAAGTTAGGGACAGGTGTGGTGGTATGGGTGAGTTTAAGGGTAAAGTTAGGGACAGGTGTGGTGGTATGAGTAAGTTTAAGGGTAAAGTTAGGGACAGGTGTGGTGGTGTGGGTAAGTTTAAGGGTAAAGTTAGAGACAGGTGTGGTGGTGTGGGTAAGTTTAAGGGTAAAGTTAGAGACAGGTGTGGTGGTATGGGTGAGTTTAAGGGTAAAGTTAGGGACAGGTGTGGTGGTATGGGTGAGTTTAAGGGTAAAGTTAGGGACAGGTGTGGTGGTATGGGTGAGTTTAAGGGTAAAGTTAGGGACAGGTGTGGTGGTATGGGTGAGTTTAAGGGTAAAGTTAGGGACAGGTGTGGTGGTATGAGTAAGTTTAAGGGCAAAGTTAGGGACAGGTGTGGTGGTGTGGGTAAGTTTAAGGGTAAAGTTAGAGACAGGTGTGGTGGTGTGGGTAAGTTTAAGGGTAAAGTTAGAGACAGGTGTGGTGGTATGGGTGAGTTTAAGGGTAAAGTTAGGGACAGGTGTGGTGGTATGGGTGAGTTTAAGGGTAAAGTTAGGGACAGGTGTGGTGGTATGGGTGAGTTTAAGGGTAAAGTTAGGGACAGGTGTGGTGGTATGAGTAAGTTTAAGGGTAAAGTTAGGGACAGGTGTGGTGGTGTGGGTAAGTTTAAGGGTAAAGTTAGAGACAGGTGTGGTGGTATGGGTGAGTTTAAGGGTAAAGTTAGAGACAGGTGTGGTGGTGTGGGTAAGTTTAAGGGTAAAGTTAGAGACAGGTGTGGTGGTGTGGGTGAGTTTAAGGGTTAGGTGTGGTGGTATGGGTGAGTTTAAGGGTAGGGTTAGGTGTAAGGGAAGTGTCAACAGTGTAATTATAAATGCAACTACAGGAATTAATTACAGATGTAATTGCATGCAGGTAATTAAAAAAAGAAAATGTAAGTATGTATGTAAACATGTATGTACACAATAAGTGCATTCTATCAAATTATTAATTCAAATGTTAGTACATAGTAGTTAAGGCCACCTAATATAAAGTGGGACAGAGTAAGGTACTTATTGTGTTCATATTGTATTGCAAACACTTTTACTGATATTGAGTTGGGATACAGGTAAAGTTAGGGACAGGTTTGGCGGTTTGGGTAGGTTTAAGGATGGGTTAAGATATAAGAGGGAAGTGTCAACAGTGTAATTATGGTGTATTACAGCTGTAATTACATGCAGGTATTTTTTATTTTTTTTATATAAGTACAATGTAAAAACATGCATGTACACAATAAGTGCACTGTATCAAATTATTAATTTAAATGTTAGTACATAGTATAAAGACACCTAATATAAAGTGGGACCCTATTAAACAATACTTTTTAGAAGCGGAGTCAAAAGTTTTAAGCTCATCCACAGCCTTGAAGCAAAGCGTCCATTTCCACACTTGTGTTGTACTGCCCCCTCTGTGCTGTAGCTGAAAATGAAAGAACACATTCGCCTCTGTCAGAAAACGAAGTATGAATGAATTGCACAGCTGAAATGACAACACTGCATTCGGACGTCGGCGTGTAGGGTTTCACTTCTGCTCTATGTTCTGCATCACGTACGCTTTATGAAACGTACAATTATGACATGTCGAAGATCAAAATAAAACACTTTGCTGTCCGTGCAGACGGGCTAATATGCGTTCTCCTTCGCATGTGTATTTGCATGTCTCTTGACTCAGTGCCCTTGGCCTTGATACACCACACCTGTTTTAGTAATAAAGACACAGATTGGGGCTGCCACGGGCCCAGGGGTAACCACACACAGGGCTGGGTGTTTCTCCCACCCTCTGACGGCAGATGTGTTTAATTATTGCTATAAACACCACTTCATGCGTGCCCATTCTGCCTCACAGCACACTAAAGAAACTAAACAGATTGTATAACACAGTGTCCTATTGCTGTCTGCAAGGGATTTGGAAAATAAAACACTTCCTTTTTGACTTTCAGTCGGTTGGCAAGGGCCACACAGAATGTGGAATGTACTCCCGGGGCACGGGACGGGAGGGGATTGTGGGAAAACTTTAATTAAAAGCTTGTCAGTATAATTTCACCTGGGCGAAACAACCCCTCCTGACTCCCGTCTGCGGCGGGAAGGCTTGGGAATGCAGCTGAATCTGGGGAATGCAATACAGGCCCGACTGAGTTTGAGTTTGGCCCGTGTCGTTGATAACAGTACGCTTAGCTACAGTGGGGTTTAAAGTCAACGTGAAAACAAAATCAAAATTTTTTTGTTTATTATTTAGGTAGCACTTTATTTTACAGTCCTGTTCCCCATATATGTGCTATGTTACGCATTACAATAATTACAGAAACTAATAATAACTAGTTACTAACTCTGAACCTACCCCTAAACCTAAACTTGACCCATGCAGTTACCTTATATTACCCAGTCCTTTCTTAAGTACACTGTAAGTACACATAACTGCATGTACTATAACATAAAATGCAACTGTTATTTATTATAAATAATGTATCTGTGCACATTATTATAATTGTTTTAATTCATGTGCCCTTGTATTCTCTAACCAAAATAACGTCCGGTCCCTCTTGCAACATCTCTTTTCTTTATGTGTTTACTGGCACAAGGGCGGGGCAACCTGTCACTCACATGAGATCGACCAATAGCAAACCACAACTATCCAATCAATTCCCCGTGGACAAAATCAAGTCCCGTCTTACATTTTTCTTGTCTAAGAAGCCATTTCACTTGGATATACATCACAAGTGGGAAGAACTTCCGTTCCATGCCGGCTTTGAAGAAGCTCTCAACTCTTTTTTTTCTCTCGAGCTCTCGGCTGTTTGCTGCTCATGACCGCCCTCTCACCCTGTGGCTGCTCTCCAAACACATCTTTTAGCCTCATTCATATTTCAGTTTTGTGATCTGTATCTATTGTGGAGCTGAAATGTGAGTCTCAGAAAGCTACAAAAGGATTCTGTCTTCACGGCACACACAGCCAAGTCGGCAGGGACCCACATATACGCAAATATCCACTGAGTGATGTTTTGGAGTATGGAGTCAGATGAAACCTGAGGGTGTCAGTGTGTTGGTCAAAAATAATACAATCAGAGACAGTATGAGGAGCTGGACATGGACAATAGAAACGCTGTGTCTCTTGTTCCAATCTCCAGTTCCAAATGACATACTAGGCACTAGCATGCTCCTCCATCCACTAATTATCAGACACTGATGACTTGGATCCCTGCGACACAATTACATATTTGTGTGTTCAGACATTGCTGGTATTTCAACAGCTATGTCCTTTGGAAATGTTTTGAGATGCCTGCCTTTACATGCACATGAACTTAATGAACTTAATCTTTTACATCCCATTCTTAATCCATAGAGTTTAATATGGAGTTGGCCAACTCTTTGCAGCTATAACAGCTTCAACTCTTCTGGGAAGGCTTTCCACAAGGTTTGGGAGTGTTTATGGGAATTTTTGACCATTCTTCTAGAAGCGCATTTGTGAGGTCATGCACTGATGTTGGACGAGAAGGCCTGGCCCACAGTCTCTAATTCATCCTAAAGGTGTTCTATCAGGTTGACTCTGTGCAGGCCAGTTCCTCCACACCAAACTCACTCATCCGTGTCTTTATGGACCTTGCTTTGTGCACTGGTGTTCCCACAAAGTTGGGAGCATGACATTTTCCAAAATGTGTTGGTATGCTGAAGCATTAAGAGTTTCTTTCAATGGAACTAAGGGGCCCATTTGAACCCCTGAAGAAAAAAAAAAACACCATCAAACTTTACAATTTGCACAATGCAGTCAAGCAAGTCTCCTGGCAACCACCAAACCCAGACTTGTCCATCGGATTGTCAGACAGTGAAGCATAAATCGTCAGTCCAGAGAACACGTCTCCACTGCTCTAGAGTCCAGTGGCAGCGTGCTTTACACCACTGCATCCGACGCTTTGCATTGCACTTGGTGATGTAAGGCTTGGATGCAGCTGCTCGGTCATAGAAACCCATTCCTTGAATCTCTCTACGCACTGTTCTTGAGCTAAACTGAAAGCCACACAAAGTTTGGAGGTCTGTAGCTATTGACTCTGCAGAAAGTTGGCAACTTCTGCACACTGTGCACCTCATCATGTGCTGACCCCGCTCTGTGATTGTACATGCCCTACCACTTCATGGCTGAGTTGCTGTTGTTCCCAATTGCTTCCCTTTTGTTATAATACCACTAACAGCTGACAATAGAATATTTAGTAGTGAAAAGATTTCCATTGAATGGACAGGTGCACAGGTGGCAACCTATCACGGTACCACGCTTGAATTCACTGAGCTCCCGAGAGTGACCCATTCTTTCACAAATGTTTGTAGAAGCGTTTGCATGCATAGGTGCTTGATTTTATACACCTGTGGCCATGGAAGTGATTGGAACACCTTAATTCAAATAATACAAAATACAAAAATACTTTTGGCAATATAGTGTTTGTGTGGTTTATCATGCATCTATGTTGCTGTAAATTGCAATGCCATCACATGTGCTGTTTTCCTAAATTTCAGAATATTTTATAAAATGCAAAAATTTAAAATATACTAATATATAAAACAGTCAAACAATTACAAAGGGACTATGTGCAATTTTTGTAAGTGTATTTAACTACTGTGTACTAACATCTGATAAAATCATTGGTAACACTTTGTTTGACAGTGCATTGTAATTACTATAAATTGTGCATAATCGCATGCAACTAACCATAAACCACACCCAAATCCTAACCCCAAGCCTTTAGTAAATACACATAGTTAAATCTTATTACTCAGTACATAAATGTATAATTACAGTGAAACAGAGACAGCTTAAAATAAAGTGTAACCCACTTACATATGTCTTTAGATTTTACTTATACTTTATTTCAGTAATTACATTAACAGTTACACTGTTGAACTTTCCTTTCCCCTTAACTCACCCTTAAACATACTCATACCACCAAACCTGTCTCTAACCTTACCCGTGTTCCTCCTTAATAGCAGCACAACAAATACATTGTACCTAACTTTTTTTTTTCTTTCTCCATGTAAGTAGTTAAAGACATCTAATATAAAGTGTGACCAATTTTGTTTTATAATAATCCTTTATTTTAATCACTGAGGAAGGCATGAAAATATTCCAGTAAGCCATTCCCTGAATGCCACAACTGACCAACCACTTCATAAAATTGAGGTTAAACCACTGGAGTCACATGGATTACTTTTATGATGTCTTTACTACCGTTCTGGGGTTTGAAAGAGGTAGTTGCGTAGCTGTCAATGGAGGGACAGAAAGCTCTCAGATATCATAAAAAACATGAAGGCGAGCAATTGATGACAGAATTGTAATTTTTGGGTGCGCTAACCCTTTAATATTTTGAATTTGTTTTTATTTTTTATATTTTTTATTTATATATATATATATATATATATATATATATATATATATATATATATATATATATATATATATATATATATATATATATATATTTTTTTTATATCAGTAATTGTTTATTTCATTAAAAATTAATGAATAATTAATAAATCCTTTATTTCATTTACGAGAATAAATTTGGGTGAACTAACCCTTTAACCAGGTTGTATTAAAAAAATAAAAATCAATGATTTAAGTTTATAAAATTAAGTTTACGCTACAACCGCACCGTTCAAAGGTTTGGGGTCAGGTTTGGGTTTTTTTTTTTTTTTTCTGAAAGAAATTGACTTCATCAAAAGTGACTTTTAAAAAATCTTAAATATTTCCATTTCAAATAAATGCCATTCATTTGAACTTTCTATTCATCAAAAGCATTCAGTTACATTTTAAATATATTACAATAGAAAACAGTTATTTTAAAGTGTAATACTATTTCATAATATCACAGTTTACTGTAATATCAGCACAAGAGACCATAAGCATAAGATAATTCTATCAAAAGCATAAAAGAAAACCTTGCCATACCATTGCTGCCCAGTAAATGCAAAATAAACTGTATATATACATTCAGAAAAAAATATTTAACATTTCGTTTAGTGTATTTAAATTACTTTAATCATTTAAATATTTACATTATTATTAAATCCTTAAAAATAAAAGAGAAGTACATTAACTAGCTACATTCACTATATTCACACAAAAATATAAAAACAAGTGTACTGTAGGTTGTGAGGGAGTACCTGTGTCAAGGTATATGTCAGTGTTTTACATTGTTTTGCAGGGGTATTTGTTCATTTGAAGGTTTTGAACTGCTCTGATTTTGACACTGTCATTACAGAATTTGTTGAAATGATAAACTTTTCAATGATTATTTTGTTTAACACAGACTGCAGAAAAGTAATTGTGCACACATCAGGTTTAATCAAATGCATGATGTGCATAATGGCAGATGCAAGCCTTTAATATTTCACTGGAACTGGTGGGGCCCAGAGGGGTATGCTGGGAACTTCCTAACGTTTATGAGATGTGAGGGTGTCTCTCTCAGGAATTAGCCTCATGGCCTCTCTGTCATATGACCTTAGTTATTGGTGGATGCATCTGGGCATGTCTTACTGGATCTGATTAGGTGCAAATGAAACCTTCATCCATTGTCAGAGCATATTAAAGAAACGAGAGGAAGGGCGCCTTTGTTCTAGACTTCACAGTCTACAACTACAGCACTGCTATTGGACAGACAGCATAAGGCCTCCTTTCTCATAAGTTTACGCACCCTTTTCAGAGGCAGATGTTTAGGATTTTAAATAATATATTTAAATAAGATAATCTTTTTTTTTTGTTATTTAAGAACCTGAATAACACGTGATAGTCATGCACAGAGTTGGGGGAACACATCACAAATAAGGCGAGTTATGTAATCATATCACTTTTTTTCAAATAACTAGTAAAGTAACACAGTACTACAATATCTGTTGCTTTTTCAAAAAAGTAATGCAAGTTGCTTTGTTTTTCCGTTTATTGACAGGCACATCTCCTGTCCCCGTGTTGAGAGAATCATGAGTAAGTGCAGATGTGTTGTGTGCGCTGTGTAACCATGATGGTTATTGTAGTCCAAGACTTAATGAGCGGGCATTTACTCATCTCACTTGCACAAAAACATATTCAGTATTCCTCAAAAAACAGTAAAATGTAAACTCAAAATATTACGCAATACTGAAATAATTAAATATACAAACCCGATTCCAAAAAAGTTGGGACACTGTACAAATTGTGAATAAAAACAGAATGCAATGATGTGGAAGTTTCATGGCATCAACACATCTCAAAAAAGTTGGGACAAGGCCATGTTTCCCACTGTGTGGCATCCCCTCTTCTTTTTATAACAGTCTGCAAACGTCTGGGGACTGAAGTTGAAGTTGAAGTTGAAGTTTATTCGTCATTACACATGTACAAGTACAGTATAACGAAATGAAGTTTGGAGCAATATTCAGTCGCCGCCCTGCAGAAATACAAGAATGCAATTTAGCAAGCATTACATAGCAAACACAACAAAACATAAACATAAACATAAACATGACACAGTACACGTGGTCACGTGATGGGATTTTTGTATGGAGTGGGAGAGGAGATAGATAAACAGGCAGACGGTTGGAGGGGGTGGGATCGGGTAGGTTGTGTAGTGAGTCTGAGATTGTGTTGTGTGAGAATGTTGCCATAACTTCAGATGTTTTCGAGTTCAGTTCTATGGTTTGTCCTTGAAGGGAGATAAGGCAGTGCACAGGGAAGATAGCAGACAGCTGCCCGGCTGACCTCCCAACCGAGAGATAGGGTCAAGTGAGGTTCGTTGGGCTAGTTGATTAGGTCAGGCAAATACAATTTATTATTTTTAATCCATTTGATGATCTTGTAATTTGTCCGGATCATAATCAATCAATGATCTGGTCCTCAGCATTCGCGTCCGGTCTGTGCAGGGTACGCCCAGCCTCATGGCCAGACCGGTTACAGTCCGTAAAAAAGACCCCGATAGAGCCCACTCTGGACTGCAGGCTGGCCATTTCAGTACCGGATCCTCAATTCCTATCACTTTCTGATCTAATTCCTTCGCGGTCACACAGAACCCCGAAGCATACTTCATTTCCACAGACAGCGGCTGGGTGAATTTGCTTGCAGCTGTCTTACCAATCTTGTGGTCAGGGCAATCCCAAAGCCAAAGTTGGATCAATAATCCAATCATGTATAAATCTTCCGCATCCTCCACGGACAGAGCCTCCAGGAGCAAAGGTCCCGTCCGGCAGGTGGGAGCCCGGGCACCCTTGTTAGTGAGAAAACTTGTCGATGATTGACCAGTTAATCAATTCCATTTCAGTATCAAGAGTGCAGCAGTCAGAGAAGAGAAGATGTGAAACACTAGACCATGCCAGCAGGGAACAGAGAGAAAAAAAACACGTCTGCACGGATAGAAGGACAGAAAGGAAGGAGGAGACAAGTTGCTCAAGTTTAGGAATAGGAATGTTGTCCCATTCTTGTCTAATCAGGATTCTAGTTGCTCAACTGTCTTAGGTCTTCTTTTGAATCTTCCTCTTTATGATGCACCAAATGTTTTCTATGGGTGAAAGATCTGGACTGCAGGCTGGCCATTTCAGTACCCGGATCCTTCTTCTACGCAGCCATGATGTTGTAATTGATGCAGTATGTGGTCTGGCATTGTCATGTTGGAAAATACAAGGTCTTCCCTGAAGGAGACGTTGTCTGGATGGGAGCCAATGTTGTTCTAGAACTTGGATATACCTTTCAGCATTGATGGTGCCTTTCCAAATGTATAAGCTGCCCATGCCACACGCACTCATGCAACCCCATCTCATCAGAGATGCAGGCTTCTGAACTGAGTGCTGAGAACAACTTGGGTTGTCCTTGTCCTCTTCAGTCTGGATGACATGGCGTCCCAGTTTTCCAAAAAGAACTTCAAATTTTGATTCGTCTGACCACAGAAAAGTTTTCCACTTTGCCACAGTCCATTTTAAATGAGCCTTGGCCCAGAGAAAACGCCTGCGCTTCTGGATCATGTTTAGATATGGCTTCTTTTTTGACCTATAGAGTTGCCACAACGGCAACGGAGAATGGCACGGTGGATTGTGTTCACTGACAATGTTTTCTGGAAGTATTCCTGAGCCCATGTTGTGATTTCCATTACAGTAGCATTCCTGTATGTGATGCAGTGCCGTCTAAGGGCCTGAAGATCACGGGCATCCAGTATGGTTTTCCGGCCTTGACCCTTACACAGAGATTGTTCCAGATTCTCTGAATCTTTGGATGATATTATGCACTGTAGATGATGATAACTTCAAACTCTTTGCAGTTTTTCTCTGAGAAACTCCTTTCTGATATTGCTCCAGTATTTTTGGCCGCAGCATTGGGGGAATTGGTGATCCTCTGCCCATCTTGACTTCTGAGAGACACTGCCACTCTGAGAGGCTCTTTTTATACCCAATCATGTTGCCAATTTACCTAATAAGTTGCAAATTGGTTCTCCAGCTGTTCTTTATATGTACATTTAACCTTTCCGGCCTCTTATTGCTACCTGTCCCAACTTTTTTGCAATGTGTAGCTCTCATGAAATCCAAAATGAGCCAATATTTGGCATGACATTTCAAAATGTCTCACTTTCAACATTTGATATGTTATCTATATTCTATTGTGAATAAAATATAAGTTTATGAGATTTGTAAATTATTGCATTTTTTTTTTAATTCACAATTTGTACAGTGTCCCAACTGTTTTGGAATCGGGTTTGTATACTTTATGTATTTAATCTCACTTTATTAACCAATATCTTTGCTGCTGACCTTCAATGATCCATGGCCCTGTCCAAAATTGCACCCTAAACACTTGCGGTCTTCCTACGAGTCTGCACTTTTGTGACGTAATGCTGCTTTGACTGTCATGAAGAAGTGTGCAGCAGAGCTCGCACCAATGAAGGCTCAGAAAAAGTGTGCATTGAGGACACATATCGACCGCAACGGGGGTACTCGCCAGCACAATTCTAAAACCTAAAATGACAAATGGGACACCCTGCGGTTAAGTCCACAAGACCGAATGTGCATATGAAGTGTGCCATTTGGGACAGGGCCCAATTCAACAATGCATGCTAATAGGCAAAAATGGCTAAACTAAGAGTGCTGAACTTTCCCCTCCTGTCCTATTCTTCTTCAATCCAGAATGGCAGCACAACTGAAAGGTTTGTTTGAGCTGTTCCCTCTACTGTACTGTACTGCATTTCCTTCAGACTGAGGCCTGATTCATTTCACTTTTGGAGTGAAAGGGCCTTTACCCTTATGTTTTTTTGTTGTTTTTTTCTTGTTATAAAAAACAAACAAACATGCAAGCCCAGTCTAAGTCAGAAAAAGTAACATATTACTTTCCATAAAAAGGAACTCAACACTCAAGCCAACACCAGTGTGCAGCATCCACCTTGAAGATGCTTCGCCAGCCATAGGTCACCAGAACGCCCACCACACACCAGCTTATTGGTGGAGAAGAGAGAGTGAAGAAGCCAATCAGTATATATGGGAACGATTAGGAGGTCATGGTGATGGAAGAGGCCAATGGGCAAATTTGGCCAGGGTGCTGGGGTTACACCCTTACTCTTTTTTGAAAGACATCATGGTTTTTTTTTATGAGCACAGAGAGTCAGAACCTCAGTTTAATGTCTCATCTGAAGGACGATGCTTTTGATAGTGTCCCCATCACTATACTGGGGCATTAGGACCCACCCAGACCACAGAGTGAGCATCCTGGCCTTACTTAAAACATGTAGAGCATTCAAGAAATCCTTGTCAAGAACAAAAATGGCTACAGACAATCATGTCTAAGTTTATGCTTTAATCTAATGTGTGCAAACTACTGAGCAGTAGTTTTTGTTAGTTTTCATGATTGTATCTTTGTCACAAGTGCATCGGTCCTCCCTCACTGCTGCACTCCCTCACTCACAATCTAGACTACAATTCCCAGCATTCCTCCTGCTCATCACCTCCACTCACTCAGCCATCATCTGCACCTGATCAGCACACTCATCGCCACAGTGTTTAAGCACACACCTCAGTCACACA
Organism: Paracanthobrama guichenoti; assembly: GCA_018749465.1. Lineage (NCBI taxonomy): Eukaryota > Metazoa > Chordata > Actinopteri > Cypriniformes > Gobionidae > Paracanthobrama > Paracanthobrama guichenoti. Next base: position 9,240,806 of record CM031958.1, read on the forward strand.
CATGGTCTGGTCTCATTTATGAGAAAAGGACTACTTTCCTATGTTCCAAAGCTCTGACGTTACTCCAGCGATTCAACTATGTTTCTCCAGTGTGTTTCTATCTCCTTCATGTCTCCATCGACTCCAGTGTTGTCTACCTATGTGTTTAAGGATTACCAGTCTACTCACCGTCAGAGTTACGAGGTGTGTGCGTCCCCAGTCCACAAGCACACCTCAAGTTACGAGGTGTGTGCATCCCCAGTCCACAAGCTGATCATTTGTAAACTCAAATTATCATCCATTCATCATCTCTATACTGCCAATGCTCTAGTTTGCTCACCTGCAATCCCTATTACTCATTGCTTTAATAAATATCTCAGTTTGTTCACTAACCATCTGTCTTGGGTATGTGATTCCATAACAGTCTTGTGGAATATAGTTCTATCTGCGATTTCAAAAGGGCAGCAGCAAATAATAAAATGAAAAAAAAAAAATGGAAAGAAAAGAAAAGAAAAGAAAAAAAATAATAACATTGTAGCTTGCAATGGGTATATAAAACCTTAATCTTTTTTTACAATAAGGTCCCATTAGCTAACATAAAATAATTCTAAAGCATTTATTAATCTAAGCTAATGTTAAATACAACAATTACAAATACTTATAGGAAATATTTAACAATTTCACAGCACAATTGCAAGAATAATTATCTGTTTTGGTCACTTGTGCAACAGACAAATCCACTCTGAGAATCGCAGTCATGCTCTTGACAGCCAGTGAGCGATGGCATAAATACGACACAAACACAAACAGAGGCAGTTGTGCCAGCCCAGTCTGTGTTCCCTGTCGTCAATGACTTGAGCACATATGTGTTTTGCAATGCAGATCCCGGCCTGCGACTGGCAGCAGTAAATCCATTTGCTCGACTACGAGGGTCTCTCTGCCCAGGCTGGGAATTAGTGTTTTGGGAGGGGGATCTACCGGCTTCCACTGATAACGTGCTGGCTGAACTAGCCAAAGACTGTCTGCAGGCATGCATTAAGCATCTCGATGGCACTTACCAACCCCTTATTCTGCCTCAACCGTCTCTTCTCAGAAAGCATGGGCAAGGCTTTGATATGGAACTACGGAAAGCAGCTTTTGACTGATTGAGTGTTTTGGGGAGATACTGAACAGTCTCTCTGTGTGTGTGTGTGTGTGTTCGTGTGTGTGTGTGTGTGTGGATATTCAACAGAATTCGTGGGGTTGTACTTTGGTGAAAAAAGATGCTTGTGAAAAAGAGAGAAAGAAAGCAAGTAAAAAACTGTGAGAAAAAAAAACTATAAATAATCCTGAGATATCAGTCTTCTTGGTTTTATTAAATGCTTTTCTCACTGAAATGATATAATACAGTATTTTCAAACCTTTTTGTCTTTTACAGTATCTTCAGGGGGTATTTCCGAAGGCTGCTTGTTACATCGGGTATGCTTAAGGGTAAGTAAGTGATAACCTCAACTTTCGGTTCCAAAAAGAGGTAACTTTCAGGGTAAGTAGCCATAGTAACTAACTCTCTGAACAAGTTCCGGAGCAGGTTCTGTTCCAGGGTTAGTTTACTCCAGAGGTGTTTGACGCATACGTGCCCTATTGATGAGGCTGCCATATCATTTATATATACATACATGTGTGTATTTATATATAGATAATTATACATAGTACACACACTTTACGTAAACAACAATTTTTATTTTATATGGATTGCGATCGATTAATCGATTTGACAGCACTACATATATATGCAATCTGTCACTCCTACTGGAGCCTCAACAATAGCGCCAATGCAATTTATTAAATCTGAATAAATATATTGATATCTAAAGCACTATTAATAAAATATAATTCTCATCTCACACATCTGTGTTACGGAGTTGGTGTAGAACAAACTCACGAAGGAGAACTCGGAACGGGTACTTTAATAAACTCAAGAAAAACACCAGCGAAGCTGAGGGGAAGGCAGAGCCAGACGAAACCGAAGGTGTAGGCAGTTCGACGACTGACCAAGGCGGAGCCGGAGAGACAAGGGAGCCCGGAGAAGCCGTATGGCCGAAGGTGTCCAGTGGAGCCGAGGGAGGGAGGAGCCATGGGTTAGCCGAAGTGTCGACAGGCCGTGGTGGAGTGCAGGGTGAGGAGACTGGCAGTGACAACAGGGGATCATCTGTGTAGGGCGGAACTGCTGGACAGAAGACCCGAGGCGAGACGACACTGCATGTGGGAGGAGCAGAGGGGATGAAGGACAGCAGCGTAGGCAGGAATGAGGAACTGGCTGACGGAGGAGGTGGGAGAGGGAGGGTGGGAGGGAGTTTTGAAGATTCAGGAGATACTTGGGATGCTGGAGTGCTGAAGCCATAGGATGCACAGGAGATGCAGGGGGTGCTGGAGACACATGATGCACTGGAGACACAGGGGGCGCTGGAGACACAGGGGAACTGGGGATAGCCTCTCCAAAAAATGAAAATCCCGTAGTTCCTCGAGGTAACCGCCAGAGGCCCTCGTTACTTCCACCGCGGCTGGGTGGTGGACGGGGCTCTCTTCCCAGCCCTCAAGCTCCACGAGTATTCCCTCCCCGACGCACAATGTTGCCGGCTCATGCACCTGGTCAGACCCTCGCTGTGGTCTGGGCTCCGGGGCGATGACTCCTCTCAACCACTGCCTGGGTTTGAGCTCGTCGATCGCGGCAGGCCGGTCTCCACGGTCTGCGGTGGGCACAGGCAACTCCCTCGTGCCGGTCGTGGTGGGTGGTGGATGGCTGGTCTCTGGCGGTGGTGGAGTGGTACTGGTCACGCTGTCCTCCTCAGCGGGGCCGATGGTAAAGGGCGAGTTGTTATTGACCGGTTCCCACTCCACGAAGGCGATGAAATCCTCCTTTGGACTGACCGCTGGAACGCGTGCCTTCAACCGCTCACTCAGGCCAGCATAGTAAAAACCACAGAGTGAGCAGTCAGGGAAGTGCGTCTGCCATGCAAGGTCCAGGAAGTCCCGTGTATGCAATTCCAGTGGGCGGTCTCCCTGCTCCAGGCAGGGCCATGGGGAACACGGGAAAGCTCAAAACAACGGAGAAAGCGTCGAAAAAAAAAAAACTGTTTCGGTCGGTTCTTCTGTTACGGATTTGGTGTAGAACAAACTCACGAAGGGGAAGTAGAACTCGGAACGGGTACTTTAATAATAAACTCAGGAAACAGGCAGGAAAAACACCAACAAATGTGAACGAGAACCGACAAACACTGAGGGCAAACAGAGGGCTTAAATACACAGGGGAAACAAGGCGATGACTCGACTAATTAATATATATATATACTGGTAAAACTTTAACATAGTTAACTGCTTTAGTTAACATGAACTAAGAATTGACAATGCTTCTAGCATTTATTAATACATTATTAAAATCAAATGCTTCCCCCGTAGTCAATTTTATCCTTTAAAACTCATCTTTGATCACCGAAAAAAAAAAAATAATAAAAGTGAAAGAAAAATGCATCATGCCTTAAAATAGTTTGAATGTAACTCTACACCCTTGCTTTATTTAGGAGGATTCCTGAATATGCAAATGAGCCCCGCCTCCACTCACCAGCTCAGAAAACCTGATCCAAATTTACTGTAGTAAACACTGCACAATGGAAGTGGAAATACTGGTTTACTGATTCAGCTGTTTGAACCAGAAACTGATTCAGAAGAAGTGGAAGAGGGTCATATACAAGTAGATGTATCAGAATGGTAATGCATTTTATGTATCGCTCTCTACAACTTTGGACACATAATGGTAATTAATTTAATTAGAAGTAAGAAGATATCCAAATTCACAATACTCCCCACAATAAAATAGTAGGCAAAAAGTACTCGGATGATCTACTACTTCCGGCAAGATTCTGAAGTGTGCATATGCGTCTATCCCATGAATTGTCTTAACATAGTTGTTGGAACCAAGTAAATCCAAGTAAATGGAAGTACATAGTTTTTTTGTTTTGTTTTTAGATTTGTATTATGAAAGAAGTTGGTCTCTTTTATGTAGTGAACATTTTGAACACAATGTTCAAAAAAGAAAAAGTGATGCTAAAAACCAAACTGCAGAACAATCAAGGCTTTGAAAGCATTTCTGCCACAGGCTGTCGACATGATTCATCAAACAGACTTCATCAGAACATTGAAAACCAATCAATCATACATGATAATCCAGCAATACATACTGTATGACAACACTGCATTCTTTTGCATAAGTTGGGACCACCTACCCCACAAAATGTAATCACTCCAGGTGTACCTACATATAGCTGTCATAGAGATCTACTCATAAACTATAAACTATAAGGCCTGTTACATCAGGTTTAACAACTCGTTTTTCTGGTTTCAATAAGGAAATATCATCAACATATAATCAAAATGATTTACATACACTCTGATTTACAACATAAAAGTTAATGCAAGTAAATGCAACTGAAGGAAGGCCTCGGCTCGAAACGATCAAATGACAAAGACGTTGCCACACAATGCCTCAATCAATACAGATTCTTTCCATCAAAAATGACCCGTGGTTAAACACAATCCACATAAGTCCCCCGAAGGCCGCTTCACACAAACGCTCATGTGACTCGAGCCTTCAAAAGAAATCTTTAATCACCCAAGGCTTCTCATTTAGCAATGTCAAAACACAACTATACTCTCAGCAATATGAGTAAGCACACAAGTGAAAACATCCAAGTCGGCTGGTGGGATCGAAGCAATGACAGATAGGTTAATACCGACTGCAGTGAGAGAATTTGACAAATTAGAGCAGCACCTGGGCAGTGATTTATCAGGCTTCTGTGATGTGCCTTCTGGGGAATTGAGAGAGAAAGAGAGAGAGGGAGGAATATGAACGGCTTTCACACAGGAACGCTTTTTTCCTTCAAATTATTAATAGCATTCTTGACCACATTTCATTTTGACAAATCGGTACTCAGGGTATTAGGATAGTTTGACTGTGTCTAACATTGCCTATACTCCTGGTTTGATAACCTCCCATCTGCAAGCTCCTGTAGGATGTTTGATGAAGAGATATCGCAGATGGCATTGCAGGGCGTACGCAGAAATTCTCAAGGCAATAACCCAAACATTAAAAGGATGTGCGAGAGATGCTTTTCTCCCCGAACGTCTTGTTGGACTGTCAGTCAAAGGGAAGCCTGCTGAAAGAGAGACATGTGAGTTTAACTGTTGGAAATAAGAAACACGCAATTAGTCAGCTGTCAGATGGCTTTTCTTCATGGCTCAAACACGCATCAATCAAGCACGTCACCATGTGATTCTAAATATCTCTGTCAACAAATATATTTCTAACATGATATTTAACTCGAACTAAGCTGATGAAAATAGTTTGGTTCAGCAGAGAAGCTAAGCTGATGTTCAATGTTTTTATTAAGGCACTGATATAACTATAATACACCAACAGGTGTATAGTGAATAACACTGATTATCTCTTCATCACGGCACATGTTAGTAGTGGGATATATTAGGCAGCAAGTGATGTGTTGATGTGTTAGAAGCAGGAGAAATGGGCAAGCATAAGGATTTGAGTGAGTTTGACAAGGGCCAAATTGTGATGGCTAAACCACTGGGCCAGAGCATGTCCAAAACTGCAGCTCTTGTGGGGTGTTCCCGGTCTGCAGTGGTCAGTATCTATCAAAAGTGATCCAAGGAGGGGACAGTGGTGAACCGGTGACAGGATCATGGGCGGCCAAGGCTCATTGATGCACGTGGGGAGAGAAGACTGACCCGTGTGGTCCTATCAAACAGACGAGCTACTGTAGCTCAAACTGCTCAAGAAGTTAATGCTGGTTCTGATAGAAAGGTGTCAGAATACACAGTGCATCACAGTTTGTTGCGTATGGGGTTGCATAGCCGCAGACCAGTCAGGGTGCCCATGCTGACCCCTGTCCACCGCCAAAAGCACCAACAGTGGGCACGTGAGCATCGGCAGTTATATACAGAATATACAACCGGCAGGGGTTTACATTTCACTGCCGGTTGTATATTCTGTATATAACTGTGTATGTGACAAATAAAACTCTTGAATCTTGAATCATAATTGGACCACAGAGCAATGGAAAAATCCTGGTCTGATGAATCACGTTTTCTTTTACATTACATTGATGTCCAGGTGCATGTGCGTTGTTTACCTGGGGATCTCATGGCACCAGGATGCACTATGGGAAGAATGCAAGCCGGCGGAGGCAGTGTGATGCTTTGGGCAATGTTCTGCTGGGAAAGCTTGAGTCCTGCCATCCATGTGGATGTTAGTTTGACACATACCACCTACCTAAGCAGTGTTGCAAACCATGTACAGCCTTTTGAAAACAGGATTAGTGTTTCTTTACGAAGTGACATCGCCAACTACTGGTCTGGGAGCAGAATACAGCGTTTTTAGTTGTTTTCATAGATATGTGAACAGAATCGTTTTGACAACGTTAAATGTTACCCTAAGAAAACATTTGCTGAAAAAAAAAAAAAAAAAAAAAAAAAAAAAAAGATTAATCTTTCCCAATATGATAATGAAGTCATTATTGTAAGGGGTCAGTCTGAGTTTTATTTGGAGTTTAGTTTTTGCACTGGTGATACAGATGATATTATTAAAATTCCATACGGAGTCAGACAGAATTGATCCACTGAAATGACAAGTTTAAACCAGAGATGTGAAGAAACAGAAGCATGCTGTCTGATCTAAGTCTTTAGGTGATGTAGGTTCTTATCGTAGTCCTGAGGGGACACATGGATCTTTCTATTGCAACTGTGTCAAACAGTGCAGGAAAGGGGACCAGAGGGGGTGTGAGGAAGAGAATCTGTGATTGATGGGTGAAGGGACCAATCTGCTCCATGACCCTTCAAATGGGTGCTGTCTGTAGGGCAATGGCAGGTCAACTGTCAGGGCAACCTAAAGAAACTCATAGTGCAGCTGCAAGAAAGACCTTGAACCTTGAACGGTATATCAGATCATCTGTCACCAAGGGGAACACGAATAGTTGACAAGTCAATGCTTGCTTGTTACATAATCTTACTCCAATTAATAATGATGGAGGATTTAACAATAGCTACTGAGTGTCATGTGACCTTGATTTTTACGGAAAAACAACACACCTATTCACATAAAATATTGCAAAGAAATGTAGGCATATCAGCTTTTGTTCCATATCTTTTGTTGTTGAAGTCAAAGGCTGTGTTTCCAATCAAACTCTATAGAAATTTGGTGCAAATTAATCTCTCGTTTGGTACAATAGTCAAATTAGACAGACGACAACATGGACGAGTTTCTTGACATATTTGAAAATCATGAACAAAACTATGCAAATTAAAATAAAACACAATATAAATTGGTAACACTTTATAATAACTGCACACTATTAAGCATTAGTTATAATGTTAATAGACATTAATAAGCAGTTTATAAATACAGCTATAAATGCTTTATTCTTGATTTATAAGCATATCATGTAATTGTATTTTCTATAATTGTGTAATTGTATTTTCATACTATATTAATGATCAATTTATAATTTCTAAATTAAATTTTACATTATTTACAACCCAGTTATTTAGAAATTATCAGTGGTTCATAAGATCATTTAAAAGTGTAAGTAAATGATTAAACATACATTTATACATCTTATTATTTAGACATATAGTAATAGTTACTCAGTGTGTTAATAAGTGCCTTATTAAAGGGTAACTAACCATAAAACAACTTTTTTAGTTAATGATCTGCAAGACTGGGATTTTATTAGTGCTGTTCCATTTATTAGTGATTCCAGTAAATGTTTTGACATTTGGGTATAAAGTGTTTTAATTCTACAATATATGGTGTAAAAATGTCAGAGTGCTGCTCTACAGCAGTTGAATTTTCCTATTGGACGTTGTAGGTCATCGTGACGTATGTTGGCTCTTCCAATGGCTCATTATCCACACCCCTGGCATGAGCTCACCACGCCCTAAGAAATGTTTTCCCGCATTGATCACATGAGAAAGCTTCACTCCAGTATGAACGCTCATGTTACATGAAGTAGAAACATTATGAATGAAACTTACTTGACACTTGCTATCAACATTCTAATGAAAAAAATACGGTTAGATAATGTATTTGTCAGTACACGTCAGGCTTTTCATGCAATATTTTTGCCGCCCCCGTCATGTGTACAGATACTATTCATACATGAGACACGCAAGTGGTTGCTGTGGTAATGAACAACATTCGTAACGTGCTGCCGTATATAGTCTAACTTTTATTTGAGGATATCAGCTAATCAGAGGTCTGTAATGTCTGTATAAATGTGTTTATTGCGTTTGAACTTGTTTTGAGGATGCCACTCTTGGAAATGCTTGAGGATATTGCTGTGTGTGCTCTCAGATGAGAACACGTCTTTAGAGAGTGTCATGTTTGCTGAGAGTGACCAAAGAATTGGTGTGTGGAATGCCCTTATATGGACATGATTTGGGCTTGTTTTATGTAAATTACTTACCTCGGGCATGCGGTCAGTCATTTAGAATACTCTGAATTCATCAACATTAGATCGACGCTACGAACAAATTCATGTGCATATGCACGTGTTGTGAATTAGGTGGAACGTTTTTGTGAGAAGTTCAAATACGAATAGTGAAATGAGACCTAATGACACTCAAGACTGTTCTGTTACCCACTAAACATTGGACGTCGGATAGATGTGCAGATCATGTCTATATCGGGTCCGTCGGTCCATGACCAATTCTGGACATCTATTCGATGTCCAAACTAGGTCCACTATTTGGATGTCCAACCATGACCCAACTTGGATGTCATTTTGATGTTCAGCATTTGACCTTTGAACTGGATGTCATTTGGACGTCTATGACAGGTGCAGGAAATTTAAATGATTAATATGTAATATTTTTTTTTATTTACAAATATCAACATTGTTGTTATCAACATAATTAATTGACATACATTTTGAATTGATACATATGAATACATATTATTTATAAACAAACACAATTTATTATGGGTATGCCTATTTATTCAGTAGGCCATGTTTTTATTTTTTATTGTTACATTTTCCTGTTTTTCTTTTACTGGTTTATTTATTTTAAGTAGCCTAATCAATTTATTTCTTTATGCATATATGCATTTTTACATGTATCTGTTTATTTATTTGGAAATGCAATTTGTGGGAAATAATTTCATGGTATAGCCTATATTAGGCCTATCCACCTTATTCCTAATTTAAAAGAACCAACAGCAGCAGAGGACTCAAGGGCTTTGGAGTTTGGATTTCAACCAAATGGAGTCAAAAACCAGTCAACGTCCTCTGATTGGCTGAGGCAGAACATCAGCATAACCCAATCAGTAAACACCACTCTGATTGGCCAAGGCAACACGACAGGCATTTGGTGCTATTCAGCGTGCATTGTAAGTTCGGTCAGCCTAGTGAATTCTATTTCCATGTGTACATGTGTTAGGTAGTTTAGCATTATCGTCTCCACAAACCTGCTGTGGTTACAGCCGCGAATGGTCAAGGGCGAGAGAACATGTCGCGTAATCTAAATGTTAACTGGTTGTAGCTTGCAAATTGATTCGAATTTGTGTGACTATCTTAGGATTGCTAACAGGGTAAGTCGAAAGCTAGCTAGCATGACTTTTTGAGTGGCAAATTTGTCACGCACACATTAATTACTATAAGACACCTGCGTGCAATATTGACAAAAACTGCTATCTCAATATTTTCTGGGATTTTCTCGATAACGATAATTAGACAGTATTTTGCTGGGTGTGTTTATTGTGTCTACCTTTGGCAGGTTTAGGACTGCTGTGGACAGAGAAGAAGACTTGGAGGTGGAGGATTCACTAATCCCTGATGAGCCAAGCCTACAGGACTTTTAAAAGAGTTTAATAGACCTTTGTCACATTTCCTGTTTCCGGTAAGTGAAGTAGTGTACCGCTATTTCCGGACCCATCGCAACGCAATCAAAACTCATGTCTGAATCTTCTTGCCGGCGTTACTGCAGCGATCCGGTGCTCTAATACTGAACATGACATCCTTACCCCAGATTTTAATATTATTTTATTTAAAAATAAAAAAAAAAATAAAAAAAAAATGAGGAAAGCATGGGTGAGACTGATATGGCGGGATGAAGGTCCTTCTTTTGAAATAATACGCCGGAGTATGTTTGTGTAGGCCTATGCATTTCCAATCTGAGAATGTTTACATCTCATATCTTTAACTTGCTGAAATGTTCCCTTACAAATGTGCACTCTGAATAATAAATATATTTCTAACCTGCCGCAGTCCAGTGCCTGTCTCCTCATTAACAGTGTTTCTCTTACTGATCATATTTCTTTTTTTTTTTTTTTTTTTTTTTGTAGATTGAATACCATTTGTATTAGTTTTACTACAAATATCATGGTTAATAACCATTTTTATTATTATTATTATTATTATTATTATTATTATTATTATTTGTAGTAAGACCATGGTTAATTTTCGTGAGAACAGTATTAAAATAGATGAATGAATGTGCGGTAACTGCCTTAAAGAAATTTAATGATGCTAAACATTTAATTAATCTTAAACAGTAATGCGTTAACAGTGCGACTGGAATAAATGTCTGAATTACATATACAGTGAAATGATTGTCAGTGAAAAATGACACAGAATAATGACTAAAGTATTTAATACAAATGAATAAATATGTTCATTCAGATCTTATTCATCAGGTCTCACACACACTTCAGCATCGTGGTCACCATTTAGACGAGCACTGACACCGCGAGGTGAAATAATCACGTATGTTTACGAGTCTCGGTTTATGTTGGATTAAAAACTACAAATTCCTTTGAGTTTGGAAAATCCTGTACACAGTAATTATCAGTTTATCTCTTCTCCTGTCTCTGAAAATGTCCGGATTTTGAAATCATCCTCCGGATGCTTATTTTAAGTCATGTTTGTTCAGGTAGAACATTGAAAGCATGCATAACCGGAAGAATCGCCACACTACTCCGCACTTCCGTTATTCAATTCCTCTGTGATAAAGGCCTATTAAATTACAATCTAATTATTCGTTCATAATTCTGCCTCCACTGTACATTGTTCTTGATATGTCTGGTGCCCTTCAGGGCAATTTATTTTTGAATAAAGATGGAAATGGATTTATTGAATTGTGATTTATTTGTATGTGTATAACTGTAGTGCTGTATGTATGTAGTCCCATGTTTCCAGAGAGTGGAGGACATGTTTTCTGTGCCAGTTAATTTTCCTGTATTTGATTGTCTCAGCAGCAGGTGATAACTGGAGACGCAATGTGTAAAGCATTTCCTGTTGAAACTAGCTGCTGAGTCAAACAAATACAGAAAAATTAATACAGGGTACAGAAAACATGTCCTCCACCCCCTTGAAACATGGGACCACAGTTATAAAAGTTCTCTCTCTCTAAAATTAGTCTAAATTTGATGTTGAAAAGACATCCACAAACGACCACATTTGGACTATAAATAGCCCTTACACGGAGGTCCCACGGATTTCAACATTAAACCTGCAGTAGACGTCGAAAAAAGAAAACAACCCCTTCAGTGGCGCAGTGGGTAATAGCTAACATACAACAGCATATCTTGGTTCTATGAAACATTACTGTCACACTTGAAGAAAAGTCAAAAGGTCCTGATACGAGGGTATAAATCAAACTCAGATAATCAAGAAGGCATAGCAGAGTGCACGCAACACAAACAATAACTGACCATGAACTGAGGAAACACAGGAACTTAAGTATACAATGATAACAAACTCAAATACGAACAGCTGTGATGATTAAATGAACATCCATGGTAACAAACAAGTGGCGGGAAACATGAAAGAAGACAACAGGGGACCATTCCTAAACTGGTATCTTATGCAACTCTTGCTTGATCATAACCCTTCTTTTACCAGTGATATTTTCTGTAATTTCTTTGTAATTGTATCTTGATGTAATAGTGTTTAGATAGTGTTTGTACTGGAAAACAAGTTTTTATTTATTTATTTATTTTTTATAAAGGATATTTTTGATTACTTTTGTACAATAAACATTTTCGATGTCCAACATAAAATCTGGGTCCAAATGCAAAACCAGGAGTCTCCCTGCAAAAAAAATAAATAAAAAAAAATAAATACTGTTTCAGGCACATTATTTTGCAAAGAATCATGGGATTTCTGGAAATCACTCTATCTCAGAAGCAGTTTTGACAGCACGGTCAGCCGAGCACCGAAGACACAAGGTGAAATATTGTAAGTGCACACACTCCAGTGAAGAGGACTCCAGGCAAGGTTACCTTCTCTTGTTTTGGCTGTCCTCGTGCATGCTTTCAATGGTTCCTCCTCCCTCAGGCCCTTTGGAGAAGCAAACAATCCAGCCCCTCCTCGGGCAGTAACATCTGCTTATCCCTCACCGCCTGTAGCATGGCTCCAGGTTCCCTCTGGCTGGAGCACACAATGTCATTTTCTGTCATGAGCACAGAAATTTGTAGTGACAATGTTAAGGCTTTTAGAAGCTTTGGCCAGCTTAGGTTTGCTGCCAGCTCTGGCCTACACAGCAGAGATGATACGGCCCCTTGTGTCACTCTTTCTTCTCTTCAATTTCAGCAGACACCCAGAGCACAGCGCGCGTTACACGTTTTACTCCCACATCGCTCTGCTTGCATTTTTTTTTTCTGACAATCCTGCTTTTTTTGGCTGCTTATTTCTTTTTTTCAGGCCACAAACTTTCCTTACTATTACTTATTACAATTATTGCTTTAAAATACATAAAAAACGATATTGTGATCAGGACATGTAGCACCTCAGATTTGAACCTGCATCCACAGGTCTCTTATTTTTTGTGAACACAGCTCCAACAGTAAAGTATATATTTTCAAATATGTGAAAATATTAAAGGGATAGTTCACCCAAAAAAGAAAATTACCCCATGATGTACTCCCCTCAAGCCATCCTACGTGTATATGACATTTTTCTTTCAGACGAATACAAGTTATATATAAATATATATATATATATAATATATATATATATATATATATATATATATATATATATATATATATATATATATACAAATACAAGCTTTATAATGGCAATGAATGGGAGCCCAAAATCTGAAGCCCAAAAAGTGCATCCATCCATCATAAACGTACTCCACACAGCCCCGGGGGATTAATAAAGGCCTTCTGAAGCAAAGCAATGCATTTGTGTAAGAAAAATATCCATATTCAAAACTTTATAAAGTAAAATATAGCTTCCCCCAGACCATATTCCGTATTCAACTTATGAAGAAAGTGTAATGCCTCTCAGTTCAAAACGTTCCACTACATCCTACATCATACGTCAGTTACACTTTCTTCATAAGTTGATTACAGAAGGCAGTCTGGTGGAATCGATATATTTTACTTTATAACGTGTCAAATATGGATATTTTTCTTATACAAACCCATCAATTTACTTCAGAAGGCCTTTATTAACCCCCGAGCCGTATGGATTACTTTTATAATGGATGGATGGACATTTTTAGGCTGCCATTTACTGCCATTATAATGATTGGATAAGCCAGGACATTTCAATTGTATTCATCTGAAAGAAGAATGTCATATACACCTAGGATGGCTTGAGGGTGAGTAAATCATGGGATTATTTCGATTTTTGGGTTAATGAAACTGCAGGCTTTGTAGGCGGTATTACACACAAGGCACATTAAGCCTTGGTGCTCATTACTATACTATACTATAGAATAATATGCACTATACTACCATTCAAAAGGTTGGGGTCAGTAAGATTATTATTATTATTTAAGAAATGAATGCTTTTCTTTGGCAAGGACACATTTAAGCTACACTAGCGTTTAATAACGAAGAACATTGTTTTGATTGTGCTTCGGCTCTGCGTGACTGCAGATGAATATAGTTATTATCAAACTGCTCATAAAACATTTGCTAGGCTTAAGAGATATAACCAGTTTAGATGGAAAGGATCTCAAGCTGACTAGCTGAAGATGTTACTGTAATATGCATGGTACTTCCTTGAAAATAAATTCAAGCACAGCACTACACAACCCTTAAACTCTGTTGGAGAGCTACATATGGCAATTTATCTGTTCAATAAAATACCTAACTGACCTGCTGAATAATAAAAACGCCATCTCTTGTGTCGCTTTTACAACATTTAAAATCCCTCCGTTCTCGCCATCTCTGAAAAGCTGAGCCAATGTTGATTCTTGTTTTATTACGATCTCTGTTGCATTCTCTTTTTGCCAGCAGACTCTCCTCTGTTCTGCATCTTTTTTTAAACGGGTGATGCCCCGGAAGTTTGAAATTTAGGGCCAGATTTACTAACAGCTTGCACCAACACAAACCCTCTTTTGGAGTAAAAAATAAATAAAAATACTGTCAGAATTTACTAAAGACATGCAGTGATAAATTAGCGCTGAAAATGCGTAGACACACTCTCAGAAAAAAAGGTACATTGCTGTCACTGGGGCGGTACCCTAAGGTACAAAAGTGAAAAGGTATCTTTGTACCTTACTCACCCCTAAATGGTACATATTAGTACGTTAAAAGGTACATATCAGTACTTTAAGAGTGCGGATTAGAACCTTAAAGATACATATTAGTACCTTTTCGGTTTTGTACCTTAGGGTACCGCCCCAGTGACAGCAATTAACCTTTTTTTCTGACAGTGCAGGGTTATTTTTGTGGCTGAACTTATTACATATGCATTTATAGGAGTTAACCTTTCAGATGAAAAAATGTATGAATCATGCAAGGTGATTTACTAAGGTTTGCGCTTATCAATTTTCACAAGTTCACACTTACATATAATTAAGTTTGGCCTGAACCCAGAGTACTTCCCCCATCCCAGGCTGGGATAGGAATCGTTAGAAGTGAGGAGATGGATGGTGGATGGATGCTGGAAAACCATCATGGAACAGAGGTAAGTCTGCTGTATATATACCTCCTGATGCTAATTGAGTGGATTAACTGAATGTGCTCCTTCCAAACTTTGTTAATGAAACATAATGTCTTAAACCAGACGCTATTTAGTGCTAGTATGTACTCAATTTCCCATGCAAACCATCCTGTCAGGTCTAAAATATAAACACTTATAATAGGCTTACCATAGTGAACCAGGGTAAGACAAAAACACATTTTGGAAGAAGGATTTTTTTTTGATGATGTATTGACTGATTTTGAACAAAAGTTACATAGTGTACCTTTAAATTAACAGTAGGTGACAGTAAAGACATGTATAATGTCATTCACATCAAATATATTCACATAGAAATTGTAGTGTGAATTGAATACATTGTAAATTGGTAACAGGCATTTTATCAGAGTTTCAGCAGAATTGTATGGCTTTATTTTTGTACCTCGATTTGCATTACGAAGAATAACTGGAATAACAGTAAACAAACAAACAAAAAAAAAAACTATTATTAAAGAAGAAGCAATTATTACAACGAAACAAAAGTTTTTGAATGCATATCACTGGACTGATTCACTGACTAACTGATGAGTTAAAGAATTATTCATGAGTGTTTCTGAGAAGCACATCACTTGTGGAACCGGTTCTGAATCATTTCCTTATTTGCAGTGATCACAAAAGAACACAATAATCACGTGTAAAGAACAAGACCCATATCATTTAATGTGATCACAGCCACTCAACATGCATGTGAAATTAGAACGTTTGTATTCAGGCATCATCATACTGCAACAACTCAATATATTCCTAGTGAATATGTCACTCTCACTCTTTGAGTCTCTCTCTCTCTCTCTCTCTCTCTCTCTCTCTCTCTCTCTCTCTCTCTCTCTCTCTCTCTCTCTCTCTCTCTCTTTCTCTCCAGGTCTCAGATAACCTTGGCCAAGAGTCAGCTGGAGGAACTAATCTGGGCCATTTGCATAGCAGATCCAGAGAAAGAGAAACCGTCTCTGAAAAGTCTCTCGCTCGTTGAAGCCCGAGTGTCACCGTGCGCTCCGCGGGAGGGAGGTCACCGCCGATACTGCTGGAAAAGCACATTATTTGTGGACGCAGCGAGCCGAGCCGTGGAGAGACAGGCGGGGGGCTCTAGTCCCGTCCCACTGAGCTCATCCACCTCCACCTTTACAGGTGCGCCAGCATTCCTCCACTGACACAGACGGATGACATATTTATTAGCTTGTTAAAATGCAGCCTCCCCCATCCACCCGAGTGCTCACCTAGCTAAACAAAACAATTGGCTCCTCCATTGGCTAATTGGGCCGAGCCCCCGTGGCGCGACTCGCCCAAGTGCTTGATGAGGCATAAAATGATGATTAATTAATTTACTGCTCAGTTGATCATCAAACTGAGAGGTTTATGATTTGCACAGCGGTCAGCTTCTCTCTGCTGTTTAGGAACTCAGCAGCGGAGAGATCAGAGCTGTAGCTGCTGCCTTTGCTTTGACCTGTGCGCCGGCAAACTTCCACATCCACACCACGGCACAACATCCCAACATCCAACACTGACTTATGCAACTATAATATGTTAACGAGACTCCTACTTGCCAAAAATGTATAGGAGTCATTTGCTTCACAGAGTTGGGAACTGAATTGAGAATATGCTTTAAATTACAAGAAAAATCCCTGAATTTGAATTGAGCAAACAGGATGTAGAATTGTTATTTTTAAGGAATGTTTAAAGACATGTTTGATCATGTCTATTTCAACACACACACACACACACACACACACACACACACACACACACACACACACACACACACATATATATATATATATATATATATATATATATATATATATATATATATATATATATATATATATATATTTACAGACCATAGAACACTTCATTTAATTTAATTTCAAGTCTCATTCTCCAGAAATTGGCCTGACCTGATGATTTAATTACATGTGAATTATCTTTGCATATACTCTGTTGAATACAGAACATTCACATGAATTATTGAAACTAAAGGACTGTTTGATGCTGAAGCATTAATATGCTTTTGATATTAATAATTAAATCTCTTTTATCACTGGGGTTAACATAGCACTGCCATTTCATATTAAGCCTAAATGTACACGTGTACAATACTAATTATCTCACAGGTATAACACAGGAGTTTTGATCAGTTAGTGTCTAATGTGGATGTTGGCATGTGGTTTTGTGTAACTGGTTTAAGAATCAATGGAATCGTGTCTTCATGGTGGTGTAACATGTAAACAAGGTTAAACAGGTAGGAAAGCTCATTCCATTCTGACGTGGTCTGGCATGTCACGCTGACTGATTGCATGATATTCTAGTGCCTTTCAGAGGAACTCTTTCCATCATCTTAAACAGATATGCAAATTCTTCGCTCATGGCGAGGCTAAAGCTCACAGGCCTCAGGGCTCACATCGGCTCATCACTCTTGATCGCTCATCAGAATGACGTTGAACAAACAAAAGTTAAACTGTAATTTGCACCAAACTAAGATCAGTATGTACCTTTCTGATGCTGTTTAAGTCCTGTCATTGTCATCTCTGTTTTTTGTGTTTATTTAAAATGAGACAAATCTGATATTATAGTAATCTTATATCTGTTATTTAACAGTTGAGATGGTTCTTTAGTGCTGATCTAACAGCAGAAGACACGAGCCGGGTTAAATCCCAGTTGTGCAGATGGGGCATGTTGTCACACTGCGTTACAATGAGCCCCTATTAGAACTACACTATTATATTCTATACTTTTATGAATTCTTTTGAGAAACCATGAGAAAAGGGTGAATAATGACTGAGAGTCAATGTTCAGAAATTATTCATTATTATTATGTTTTGAATTATGTATTTAGCGATGTGCTTGTTGTCAAACTCAAAAATGTGTTTATTTTTAATTATTAAAATATGCCATTATTTTATTTAAAAAAATAAATAAATAGTAATAATAATTGTAAAGCCGAATTTGTCACACGGACCATGAAACGTGTGCTGAAGGATATGGCCATCCCATCGGTAGTACAGACAGGACAAAGCGGATCGGCTGAAGTAAGTGTTCCGTTATGTTTTTAGATGATTAGCCGACTGTAACAGTGTAATTTGCTAGATCTAATGTAATGTTAGCGACACTATTACATGAATAGGGTGCTCCATGTATCCCCTGTAATGTTAGTATCGTGTTGTCACGAACGCGCTCCGTCACAGTAACAAATCAGCGGTGCTAGAGGTAATTCGGCGTCTTGTCTATCAGCTTCCAAAGTTTGTAACTCCTTGTCTGTGTATTCTGGCTCAAAACGATATGGTTCTGGATTTTGGTTTGACACCAAATAAAATTCCTCTGACAATTCCTCAAAGTCAGCCATGATCAACAGTCACGTTACTAGCAACTAGTCACTTAGGCAACTAGTACCTAGTCACGTTGGTTTTGTTGACGGAAGTAACAACGGTGCTTCTCAGGTGCTGCGAGCAAATGACTCCCCAGAAGTAGCAGTGCTTCGCCTTGTGAGAATATAGTCCCCAGTATGTATACATTTATAAGATGGCTGTGTCTCATATAACTTTGTGATTTGTACACGCTGTAACTATACACATCACAACATGTAAATAGGAAAATGTTGGTGTTATTTTGTCACTTATTGAGGAGTCGGCTAGCTGGAGCCGTTTACTTCCAGTCTTTGTGCTAAGCTAGGCTAGTGGTGGGTGCGTCAGACAGAGTTATGGCACGCACAGAGATGAGAATGGTATGTATGGACTTATCTAACTCTGGTGGATACGGTGAATAAGATAAAGTCCCAAAAAGTCGGTGTGTTGCTTTAAAATACAGTGCAGCCGTGATGCGTTCTGAGAGGAGGTCCCTGGTCTCAGTTCAGAGATGAAGGTCTCCTTCTAATAAACCTCTTCAGAATCTTCACAAATCTTCCCTTTCAAAATGAACAGCACAAAACAAGACTAAGACCTTAAACTTTATCCAGAATATAGCTGTGAATTTCTTTCCCAGAAAGTTACAAAAAGAGGGAGATTAAATATGACAGAGCAATATCTATGATAAGACAACCATGGGCTTTAGGATGTCTGCATGGAGATGGCTCCAAAATAAGAGCATTATAATTTAACGCACACAGTGAATGCTTCATTACAGGAACATCGGAGTGGTCCTTGTACGGCTGACTCTATTGATTTTACCCTACAGTTAAGAGGAGCAGGTCTCCTCCTTCCTCCAAGGCATATCAGCAATTCATGCTTGAGTTTTGAGCTTTACTTTCACCTCAACCTGCATTTACTTGAAATAGAAAATGAGGTCAGGTAACAGAAAAATTATTAAACTCCTATAATATGAACATTTGAAACAGCTGTTTTAAATGTTGCATTTATGCAAACAACGGCAACTGTTCCAATGAAAGATTTTATGCCCCTGGAAACTTTTACTGGAAATTTAAGGAGGTCTATAATACCTGGAAAGTGATGTCCACCAGCATTCCTAAGCTCATCTCAATGGCATCGGTTCAGGTGGTGCATTGCAGTCCTGAAAGCACAAAACCTTCCTGCTGCCATTTCTGTGTTTAGTTTACTAAAGTCAGAATTGAGTGATATAAAGTCAGAATTGTGTGATATAAAGTCAGAATTGAGTGATATAAAGTCAGAATTGAGTGATATAAAGTCAAGTCATGTCCAGGCGCTGGTCCACCATCTGATCTGGATACGTCCCGGATCCGGCTGACTGCAGTAAACCTCGGGATAAACAGAGAGACTCACATTAGCGTAGATGCCATTCTTCTTATGATGTAACGAGTACATCAGGTGTTATGGGAAGTGTTCCCGGTTCCGGCTGACCTAATTAATGCAGCCTAACAATTATTTACTGATTTGAATAATAGAAATTGATAATGTTTTATGTGTAAGCCATAGTAAAGAGATGCATTTTTAGTCTAGATTTAAACTGACAGAGTGTGTCTGCTTCCCGAACAAGGAAGACTGTTCCAGAGTTTAGGCGCTAAATAGGAAAAGGATCGACCGCCTGCAGTTGATTTTGATATTCTAGGTATTATCAACTGGCCAGAGTTTTGAGACTGCAATAGACGTGATGGAGTATAATGCGTTAAGAGTTCGCTCAAGTACTGGGGAGCTAAACCATTTAGTGATTTGTAAGTAATAAGCAAGATTTTAAAATGTATACGATGTTTAATAGGGAGCCAGTGCAGTGTTGACAGAACCGGGCTAATATGGTCATACTTCCTTGTTCTAGTAAGAGTTCGAGCTGCTGCGTTTTGGACCAGCTGGAGTTTGTTTATTAGGCGAGCAGGGCAACCACCCAGTAAAGCATTACAGTAATCTAGCCTTGAGGTCATGAATGCATGAATTAACTGATGTGCCATAATTTAGATATATTTTTAAGATGGTAGAATGCAGTTTTACAGATGAACCCTGACACCACTTAGACAACCAGTCATTTAGTGATGATAGCGTGCTAAGTATCTCATCACTCCTTTTAACAGGGAGCGGACCAGAACAAAAAACTGCATCTGCTATCGTACTTGCGAGTTCACACACCACTTTAATGTTAATTTTGGTGATCTCTGACTGGCGAAGTCGAACATCATTAGTGCCGACGTGAATAATAATCTTAGAGAATTTATGATTAGCTTTAGCCAGCACTTTTAAATTTGCTTTGATGTCAGGCGCTCTGGCTCCCGGTAAACATGTGACTATGGTGGCTGGTGTCTCTATTTTCACGTTCCGTGTAATAGAATCACCAATAACTAGGGCACTTTCAACAGGATTCTCAGTGGTTTGCGTCACTGAGTGGGGAGAACCTGTTTGATGTTCTAATCGGAACGGAAGAGTGTTTTTTTGATCCGCGACTATGCCGTCTGACCGTCACCCAAGTGCCCTGCTGCACGGGCTCTACAGCCGGAACCGAACAATGTACAACGTTCACTTTGCTAGTCGCATCCAAAGCAGTGTCTAAAGCTGTTACATTCTCACTACTCTCAAATAAAGTCTGGATGCGTGTCTCTAATTCTGAAATCTTCTCCGTCAGCCTGACTATCTCCTTACATTTATCACATGTGAAGCCCTGCTCGCCAACGGAGACAGATACACTAAACATGAAACATGCGGTGCAAGTGACAATGACTGGAGAAGAAGACATGGCTTACCATTTTTGTTGATTAATCCAACATACCAAAGTTGTTTGATGGAGTCTATTTACTAATCCAACTCACCACAGTTGTTTAATGAACTCAGAAAACAGGAGACCCGGGTGCAGAGATGGCAAGCTAACAGGCTAGCGAAAAGCTAACGTGTGATAGTGATTTAGATTAAAAGCTAGTGATGTCAGATTTAATGTGGTAGGCAATGTTAGACAATATATGAAGATGAGTAAGTTATAATTAGCAGTTTAAACAATGGAGAATTATATCAGATAAAAATTCCAAAAGAGCAGAGCAGAGCACATGCAAGCACAGCAGCAATAGCAAACAGGGTAGACAGGAGCAATCGAAGGATAAAGTCAGAATTGTGTGATATAAAGTCAGAGTTGAGTGATATAAAGTCAGAGTTGAGTGATATAAAGTCAGAATTGTGTGATATAAAGTCAGAATTGAGAGATATAAAGTCTGAATTGTGTGATATAAAGTCAGAATTATGTGATGTGATATAAAGTCAGAATTGAGTGATATAAAGTCAGAATTGAGATATAAAGTCAGAATTGAGTGATATAAAGTCAGAATTGTGTGATATAAAGTCAGAATTGAGATATAAAGTCAGAGTTGAGTGATATAAAGTCAGAATTGAGATATAAAGTCAAAGTTGAGTGATATAAAGTCAGAATTGTGTGATATAAAGTCAGAATTGAGATATAAAGTCAGAGTTGAGTGATATAAAGTCAGAATTGAGATATAAAGTCAGAGTTGAGTGATATAAAGTCAGAATTGTGAGATATAAAGTCAGTATTGTGTGATATAAAGTCAGAATTGAGTGATATAAAGTCAGAATTGAGTGATATAAAGTCAGAATTGAGATATAAAGTCAGAGTTGAGTGATATAAAGTCAGAATTGAGATATAAAGTCAAAGTTGAGTGATATAAAGTCAGAATTGTGTGATATAAAGTCAGAGTTGAGTGATATAAAGTCAGAGTTGAGTGATATAAAGTCAGAATTGTGTGATATAAAGTCAGAATTGAGAGATATAAAGTCTGAATTGTGTGATATAAAGTCAGAATTATGTGATGTGATATAAAGTCAGAATTGAGTGATATAAAGTCAGAATTGAGATATAAAGTCAAAGTTGAGTGATATAAAGTCAGAATTGTGTGATATAAAGTCAGAATTGAGATATAAAGTCAGAGTTGAGTGATATAAAGTCAGAATTGAGATATAAAGTCAGAGTTGAGTGATATAAAGTCAGAATTGTGAGATATAAAGTCAGTATTGTGTGATATAAAGTCAGAATTGAGTGATATAAAGTCAGAATTGAGAGATATAAAGTCAGAATTGTGATATAAAGTCAGAGTTGAGTGATATAAAGTCAGTATTGAGAGATATAAAGTCAGAATTGCATCAGAATTGTGAGATATAAAGTCAGAATTGATTCAAGATTCAAGAGAGTTTTATTTGTCACATACACAGTTATATACAGAATATACAACCAGCAGTGAAATGTAAACAGGTCCGCTCCATGGACAGTGCAAATTCACAGTTAAAAACACAAGGAGGAAATTATAATAGAAATAGAATAAGAAAGTACTATATACTATATATATATATATATATATATATATATATATATATATATATATATATATATATATATCTGTAGAATTATAAATAAATCAAGTAGAAAAAGAATAAATAAAGAAGTGGAATAAAATAAGTGAAATAAACTGTGCAGTGAGTAAACTGTAGACTTATAAATATGTGGTTAACAGAAATTTACAAAGTATAATGTGCAAACAGGTTTATAACAGGTTGTTACACTGTAACAACAAGAACAGAAAGTGCAGTGCAATGCCAGTATGTCGATGTTTATCCTGAAGTGAAGTCACGTGATGTTAAGTGACTGAGTTCAGGAGTCTGATGACCTGGGGGAAGAAGCTCCTTCTGAGTCTCTCAGTTTTGACCATCAGGCTTTGGAAGCGCTTACCAGATGGCAGCAGCGTGAAATGAGGGTTTGCAGGGTGATTAGAGTCCTTGATGATCTTAGTAGCTCTACCTTTGCAGCGTTTGGTGTAGATGTCCTGCAGAGATGGGAGAGCTGACCCTGAGATACGCTCGGATAAGCGCACGACTCTTTGCAGGGCTTTGCAGTCATGACTGGTGCTGTTCCCATACCACGCTGTGATGCACTGAGTTAATACACTTTCTATCGCCCCTAAATAGAAAGTTTTCAGGATAGCTGGTGAAACCCTGAATTTCCTCAGCTGGCGCAGGTGGTACAGTCTTTGCCTGGCTTTTTTCACCTGTGTCTGAATGTGTGCAGTCCAGGTCAGGTCCTCTGAGATGTTTACACCCAGGTACTTGAAGCTGCTCACTCTCTCTACTGGTGACCCGCTGATCATGAGAGGGGAGTATGTCCGTTGCTGTCTCTTCCTGAAGTCCACAATCAGTTCTTTGGTCTTGCCAACATTCAGAGAGAGACAGTTGTCCTGGCACCATGATGTTAGTTGCTCCACCTCGTCCAAGTATGCTGTCTCATTGTTGTAAATGAGGCTCAGGACAACAGTATCATCAGCAAATTTGATGATAGAGGTGGAGCTGTGTGTGGACAAACAGTCATGCGTGTAGAGAGAGTAGAGCAGGGGACTCAGAACACAGCCCTGTGAAGCTCCCACACTCAGGGTGATGGAGGTGGAGGTGGACTGGCCTATTCTCACCACCTGAGGCCTGCCAGTGAGGAAGTCTTCAATCCAGAGGCAGAGAGAAGAATTCAGGCCGAGATCCAGGAGTTTGGCGGTTAGCTTAATGGGAACTATGGTGTTAAAGGCTGAGCTATAGTCAATAAATAGCAGCCTTACGTAGTTCCCACTTTTGCTGTCGATGTGAGTGAGGGAGGAGTGGAGGACATGAGAGATGGCATCTTCAGTCGATCTATTGGGACGATAGGCAAACTGAAGAGGGTCCAAAGTGTCAGGAATGAAGGAGCAAATGGTGTTTTTATTGAGTCTCTCAAAGACCTTCATGACTATAGACGTGAGAGCCACTGGACAATAGTCATTTAGGCAAGAGGGTTTACTGTTCTTAGGGACAGGGATGATGGTGGATTTTTTGAAGGAGGTGTGGACCACAGATGTAGCGAGGGACTCATTAAAGATAGATGTAAACAACCCGGCCGAGCTGATCAGCACAGGACCGCAGAACACGACCTGAAATACCATCTGGCCCAGCAGCTTTCCTGACGTCCACACACTTGAGTGCCCTCCAAACTTCATCCTCCGAGACAGAGATCACGTGGTTGTTGCTGCTCTGAGTAATTCCCTCTGACGCATCACTTGGCGGAGTCGTGTTGCCGCGATTACAATCAAAGCGAGCGTAGAAAGAGTTTAACTCGTTCACAAGCAACGGATCAGCTCTCACCTCTGCAGAGGATTTAGATCCAAAAGCACAGATGGTCCTCAGTCCCTGCCACATGTGCCGGGAGTCGTTGAGTTGGAAATGAGACTCCATTCGATCCTTATAGCGGAGCTCTGCAGCTTTTACTGCGTGTCGAGAGCATAGCAGGATGATTTGTAGTCATTCATATTCCCTGTTAGGAGACCGGCGTTGTATGCGGCAGTGCATGTGTTCACTGCAGCGCGGATTGAATTGTCCACCCACGGTTTCTGATTTGAGAAGGACGTTATTGTTATTGTTTGTGTGGCTTGCTCTGTAAGCGTGTTGATGAAGCAAAGCGCCACATCCGTGAACTCGCTGACGTCAGATGAACTCGCCTGGAACATGTCCCAGTCGACGTCATCAAGAGCTGCCTGTAGCGCGGTCTCTGAGTGGGGTGACCAGCGCTTAACTTCCCGCCTCACCGGGGGTTCCTGAACGAGCCTTTGTCTGTATTCAGGTGTGAGGAAAATGGCGGCATGATCCGATTTGCCAAAAGCTGGTAGTGAACAAGCTTTATAGGCGTTCTTAAACAAAGAGTAGCAATGATCCAGTGTGTTTGCACCTCATGTAGGACAGGAGACGTGCTGGTGAAAGTTTGGCAAGATTTTCTTCAGGTTTGCTTTGTTAAAATCGCCCGCGACGATGAAAGCAGCATCGGGGTGTTTGTTTATGAAGCCGCTGGTAACATCATGAAGGCCAGATAAAGCCAGCGCTGTGTCTGCCTGTGGTGGAATGTAAACGGCAGTGGCGATGACCGAGGAAAACTCCCTCGGCAAATAGAATGGGTGGCAAATGATTGTTAAATGTTCCAGATGAGGCGAGCAGGATCATGAAAGAATGGTGATGTTCCTGGGATCGCACCATTTCTTGTTGATCATGAAACATACTATACCACCTTTAGATTTACCGGCCTCGGCTGTTCAGACAAACAATAGATGTTACAGTCTCTCATGTCCCGTTGAAAACTTATCCTGGCTCTAAGATCGTCCATCTTATTCTCCAAGGATTGGACATTTACGAGCAGAATGCTCGGGAGAGGTGGACTGAATGCCCTTTTTCTCAATAAAGTCAGAATTGAGAGACATAAAGTCAGAATTGAGCGATATAAAGTCAGAATTGAGTGATACAAAGTCAGAACTGAGATATAAAGTCAGAATTGTGAGTTATAAAGTCAGAATTGAGTGATATAAAGTCAGAACTGAGATATAAAGTCAGAACTGAGATATAAAGTCAGAATTGTGAGTTATAAAGTCAGAATTGTGAAATGTAAAGTCAAATTGTTAGTAAAAAAGTCAGAATTGCTTTATAAACTTGCAGTTGTGACTCATCACAAAATTCTAAGTCAGAATTGTGATTTTTTTTTTTTTATTCTGTGGCGGAAACAAGCTGCCATAGAAAACCAAAGTACATTTCAGAGAGAGAGAGCAAAAAACCTGCTGCAAATCCGTGTGCACCCCCTGCCTTATATCCCAGTGAGCAATTTTGCATTGAAAAGATGTCTAATCCAAACACAGCCCTGCTGTCTAGGCTAAAACAAGGCAAAATTTGGGAAATTTAATAGACGTCTAACCATAGCCCAAGAATAGACTAATTATCAACTTCAAAGAAATGAAACAAAACACCTTGTAATCGCTGTTGACTTTGCTTATGATGGAATATCATACATCTTGCAAGTTATTTTAGCAAAAATGACATGTAACCAAATTCAAGGTTCTTTTGGCTAGAACTGGGTTACTCGTAGCTGGACTATATCGGGTCTATAGTTAAAGGTGGGGTAAGTGCTTTCTGGTAACCAATGTTAATATTTCAAATCACCAAAACAAACACGCCCCTACCCCAAAAGGGTCTCGTTTTCGCCTCTATTTTGATAGCTCTGCCCCACACATACGTACGCAATGCAGGCAACGACTATGGCGGAATCTGCTGTGCCAGCCGGCCGAGGGTACGATATCATCAAAAAGTGAAAGCAATGTGTGTTACTATGGTACTTACGGTCGAATGTTCAATGAAAAAGTCATTCAATGACAAGATTAGAGGGTTATATCGATCACTAAAAGAAGAACCAAAGGAAACAAACAAATATTAGGAGTTTATTATTTTACTTTTCGGACACACTTTGTGAGCAGGCGCTTGAAACAGACAGTGGATGAGGTTTATAGGGTGTGGAAATGAATGGGTCTTTATCATCGCTGAAATCAACGAAAAATACGTTTGCAAATGAACAAACAAACGAACATGATACACAAGCATATACTCAAGCAAACGCTAGGACATATTAGTTCTGTGAAACAAAACAAAACCAATGTTACTCGCCTATCGAGAAGAAATAAAGCAACATCTGCATCAGATTGCAGGCCTTAGCACTCCTTGAGAGTTGCCAGTTCACTCAGATATATGCCACAATAGGGAAGAAAAGATGATTGCACCTTCCGTTTCATGGTGACATTATAACTGCTGAAGCCCTGACCCTTTGGTAATAGCCCCTGAAAATAGCCCCTCTTGACAGCACTGCAACCTGATTTCAAACTTTAAGTGCTAAACAAAGAATTGACATTAAGGAGAAGGAAAGTGAGAATTTAATCGTTCAGTGTGAATAAAAATGGGTAAAACAATACAGCCATAGCTGCTGGCCTTTACACCTTCTCAGCCGACTCCAAGTGAGTCATAATTGCTTTAGGACTTCGAATCCACTTTTGAATTCAAAGGTTTGGACAAATAATTGGATTTCCAGCAAACATGCTGAGCTGTGTTTCCTTCTCTATTGGTCCGTGTCCTGAGGGCTAAACACTCGCTGGTCTGTATACTGTAAGCTTACCTGGTGGGGGTTGGAGGTCTTGGGTTGGCATGGAGCCTGTATAGGAACACATTGGAATGGTCATCAGTACTGATGCAATAACTCTAACCTTCATTCCTGGGAAAATTGAGCTAGTGGTTGTAGCATAGCATTAGCATTAGCCAAGATATCTAAAGTAATTACATCTCATCCTATTTCAGGGGCTGTTTGACATTGAGCCCAGCAATTTATGAGGTATCTGACAACAGAGAAAATCATCTCTTGTCACATATTTGAGAATTGTGTGACAGCAGGAAGCAAATGAGAGAAAAAGTGACAATTACAAACAGAAACAGGAACAAGAGCATTGTATCCAAACCAATGCCTCTTAAAAAAAAACCAAAAAAACTCTTTTGTTGTTTACAAAATATGAGAACATTGTTTTTTTGCATTTTAACAGCTTTGAGTCTTCTCCTATAATGCCTGATGAGTTTGGAGAAGACCTGACAAGAGATCGGGGGGTATTCTAGAAAGCAGGTTATGTGCCACACCTGGGTATGTTTAAGAGTAAGTTAGCGGATAACCTCAACTTTCAGGTTCCAAAAACGGAGGTAACTTTCAGGGTATGTAAGTAACCATGGCAACTCACTCTCTGAACATAACCTGCTCCGCAGCACCTCATGATCCAGGGTTAGTTTGCTTAAGAGGTATTCAGTATATGTGTTTTATATAATTAATATAGTTATTAATATAACCAAATTTGTTTCAGTTATATAATATACAATATTATATATTTATTCTAAAGAATTAGAATAAAAAATAAGTTTAAATGTTAATGCAATTGAAATATATTTATTATTTATTTTATCGTTAGTGTTTGTTTCCATGGTGAATCATCGATTTGTCGCTTTGTTGAGAAGGTCTTGTCTGTTCACGGTTAACATACTCTGAGTTGTCTGAACTTACTCCTGGACGCGTTTTTGGAACCAGCATACCTCAAGTAAGCAAGGTTTGGGTTAATCAACCGAGAGTTCAAGGTATATGTGGTGGTAGGTTAACCTTGCTTTCTGGAATACCCCCCAGAAACCATTCCTCCATACAGAATCTCTCCAGATCCTTCAGATTCCCAGCTCCATGTTGGTGCTTCTTCTCTTCAGTTCAGCCCACTCATCTTCTATAGGGTTCAGGTCAAGGGACTGGGATAGCCATGGCAGAAACCTTTGCTGATTTTGATGTTTGTTTTGGATCGTTGTCCTGATGGAAGATCCAACCACGGCCTATTATAAGATTTCTAGCAGGAGCTGTCAGGTTTTGATTTCTTATCTGTTGGTATTTACTAGAATCCATGAACCATCCCAAACAACATGTGGTGATGTAGGGGTTGTTTGATTTATTTTTATTTTTTTCCCTTGGAGAGTCTTTGGCCACTCAAACTCTCCACCTTACCGTGCATTAGAACAATATAGATACACATCCTCTTCCAGGCAGATTCCTTCTTAATTATTGCCCTGATGGTGGAAATGGGGATTTTAAATGCTTTAGCTACTTCTTACAGCCACTTTCTATTTTGTGAAGCTCGACAATCTTTTGCTGCACATCAGAACTATATTCTTTTGTTTTACTCATGATGAATGATTAAGAGAATTTGGCCTTTGTGTTTCTTCATATTTATACTCCTGTGAAACAAGACGCCATAGCTAGACAATTTCATGTTCCTAGTCAACCCGGTGTGCTAAAAAATGTAAATATTAATGTGAATATACTTAAGAGATATTTTGCTCATAAAAAAGTCTAGAGGTGCCAAGAGCCAAGAGTGTTTTAGAGAAAAAAACAAAAAAACAACAACATTTATTTCATAATGTGATTTTCCTCCAACTTTCAATTATTTTACTTCATTGAAACACATTTTTGCGTATTTTTTTATTTAAAATGCAGATTTATTTTTACAGCCATCTTTGTTATTTGCCATATTTACCAGGGGTGACGATAATTCTGACTACAACTGTAACTTTGCACCTATATGGAAACTAACACTCATTAGAGTATTAGTTGAGTATTAGTAGACTGTGGTTAGGGTTAGTAGGTTAAGGGGTTTGTACAATACAGGCATGTACAGGCAGACAGTCTACTAATAGTCAACTAATACTCAATTTTCTAAAATGATTTACTACACAAATTAAAATCAGAAAAACTCTGCATCCACACACAAGCTACAGTATAAACACAGAAGTTTGGCATAGCTGGAAAAAAAACCAAAAAAACGGTTCTTAGTGGTGTTATTTGACATTGAAAAGTTGTCAACATCCCTTTAACATTTGTTCCCGTTACTATGAATTTACCTGCTGCAGTCTGACGGCAAGCCATTACTATGAGTCTGAGTGGAGCTGGTGTCCGAGCAGATCGGACAGGAGCATTGTAGCGGGCAGATAGTGTTTTGCTGCAGGCTATATGTCCTCAGGACACACTACAGCAAACCTCCGCAGAGCACACCATTAAATATTGACACCGGAAATGCTTCCTTCAACTCAGCACACTTCAAACTCATCAGATGCACACCAAACACTGTCACATTGCCCAATTAACCTCTAACTCAGTTAACAAACAAATATGTTCTATGAATGTTTTGCTAACATTCACATTACGTTATGAAAACATTATTTCTCAATGTTCTCTTTTTCTGAATGATGTAACCCCATTGACTTCCATAGCATTTTTTTTTTCCTATACTATGGAAGTCAGTGGGGTCCATCAACTGTTTGGTTATCCAGATTCTTCAAAACATATTTCTTTGTGTTAAGTAGAAGAAAGACATTCATACAGGTTTAGAACAACTTGAGGGTGAGTAAGTGATGACCAAATTTTCATGTTTGGGTGAACTATCCCTTTAAGGGAACATTCCATTTAATCTTTCTGCATGAACTATGTATAGATAATGCTTTTGTGCCAGCGTTTTAAGAACATTATTTAAGACCAGGTAACTTTGAACAAACGTTCTGTTAATGTTATTGGAATAATGTTCATAACTTAAAATTATCCAAAGTTAGCTGGGGACAGGCTTTCTTATTTGTATCCAAAATATGATCCTTGACTAATAATGAATTTATTCAGAATGACCCAAGCAAGGGAATCAAGTGCACCTTATTTGAGAGGCTCATTGAAAGGGATCCAAGTGCCATAATCCATAATTCACAATCACTTCAAGACAATTCCTTCTTCAGAGCTGAATCAGTTCTCAGAAGAGCATTCTCACACATCTTGGAGTAACTCGATCGCACAGTCATCCGCATCAAAGCTACAACAGACATAACACTCCATGCATATTGCTAATCGGTCTCGTATGGCTCCAGGCCTGGACCAGGCTGCCAGGGCACGGCTGGTGATTGGGTTACCCAGTGAGTGATGCTAAGCTGCTTCCCTGCTAGTCACCGCAGTGACCTCCACCTGGACAGGCGGTGGTAAGCAGAGCAGTCTGGTGGAAATTATTTATAAGCACTCACCCCCCCCCCAGTCCCCACTCCACTCTAATTTAGTTTCATCCCATAAGGCCCTAAAGCTCTACTTGACACAGCAACAATGGCCACTGAACTTTTGATCCAATGAATAGTTAATGACAGATTTGATTACAAATAAGGTTCCTCATTAGATGATCTCATTGTCTGGCTGCGAAGGGCAGCTGTAGCAAATAGGTCTGAACGTGAAAGTAGCACTCCTCTGATCGGCCTGTCTCATGCCAATGTGTAACGCATCCTGTTCACACTTAGAGTCTCTATTGATTGGTTGTGTTGGATGTTAATTCCTTAACATTTAATAGACTTGCTATTTTGAATGCTCCCAGAGCAAATGGCTGCTGGAAGGGACGGCAATGCAGACTCTCTTTTATTTATCTCTCGTCTGCTGACCATGATTAAACCATGGTGTTAGCAGCGGTACCAGCTGGCTCCAATAATTGCAGAGGGAACCACTTACCAGCAGTGAGCAAAATCATCAGTAGCTACATGTTCCTCAGCGCTTAGAAACATTTCCAACAAGGCTACAGTTACAACATCGCAGCAGGTGACGCAATATTAAGCAGTCTCATTATGTTCTGTGGCCGGCTGAACCCAGAGCAAAGAAATGTCTCAGCTCCTCAATGTGCTCACCATATTCAGCTGGAGCGCAGGCAATATAAGAGTTTGCGACTGTTTATGAAGCAATATGCTATAGTGATAAAACAACTGTATGTGATTTACATTGTGAATGTATATATATATATATATATATATATATATATATATATATATATATATATATATATATATATATATATATATAAAGGTTGTCAACATTCATCCTATTTGATCAAGTTACACAAATCTGTTTAATGAGATCAACATTTCAACAGATGTCATTAATATGAAAAAATCTGTTCTTTTTATTTCTTTTATTTTTATGCAAATAATAAAGTGATAAGTATTAATGTTATAGTATATATATATATATATATATATATATATATATATATATATATATATATATATATATATATATTATTTATTTATTTATTTATTTTTTTTTTTTTTGAATAGAACCAGTAAATGTTAAGTTCATTGTGATAACATACAACCAATTAATGTTTCCTAATACAACTGAATAATTGATTTAATACATTTAGTACATCAAGCACAGTAGTTATGACCCATTTAATGTCACGTTTAATATTTTGCAATATTTATTTGAACAGAGCATGTGTAAGAGGGGATCATATGGCTCACCTTAGAATGAGTGTGATGTCCTCTGAGGTGCGCACACACACACACACACACACACACACACACACACACTTCACTATATGATTACTGTAATATTGAGCAAACGTCTTTGCATCGATGCAATAATCTCTACTATCCGTCATTAAATTCATTTCACACAGAGAATCATTCACAATACTGTTGTTTGTCTAACAAGTTCATTTGACTTTGACAAATGTTTAATTGCATTGTGAGGGTAAAAAAAAGAACATTCTGAATCTGTCAGCGGTTTCTTTTATGCGACAGTAGAGCCAGGGCAGCTTTGTCCGACACTGAGCTGTAAATAATTTAGCGGGGAAAAAAGAAGAGGAGCCATCGAGTGTGACAGTTGCCCTTGTTGTTGTGGCTGCTGCCTAACGTGGCCTGTAGGACAACACTGGCAAGGTTATAGTTAATGTAGGCAATGAGAGGAGACGCTACACACCTGACACACACACACACACACACACACACACACTTGACCTATAATTTAATATATGTGCCTAAGTGCACACACTCACACATATACAAAACCAAATAGTGTCTATATATACACATACTGTATACTGATAAATAATGTATAAATACAGTACATGTATAAGCATAATAAAAGTCATGCTGTATTTAATTTACAAAGACACACACACCCACAACTTAAACAATCCATTTTACTATCTTATGTGCGCACACACACAAACAAACACACACACACGCACAGTGTGTGTGTAATCAAAGACTCCACCGCATCGAGGTAAAGCAGTTCCTGCATGTTGAACTGAACACATGAGTCCAGCTCTAAGGTGTCATTGTTGCAGCTCCGCAATGAGGCGAAACATGTCGTCCATGAGTGGAGGTGTTTTATCAGACGCACAGAACTACTTGTATATCAGTGAACATCAAGCTCTTCCCCGATACCGCCACAGAACCAGCATTTGAGTATTTGAGTGAATGTAATTAGTTACTGTATTTAAGTATCTATTTGACTACTTGGTAGTTTTCAGCAACTTTTACTCTCTACTTGACTAAATATTTGAATATGAATATGTAGTCTTTACTCTAATACATTTTTGTTGAGTAATGCATTTTGCAGGACACCTAATTTTTTCTGCAGCAGTTTATTTCCGCCACAAAATAAGATCTACAGAGCATTGGAAGTATATCTTGTGCGTTTTGCTCTTACTTGCCCAAACTTGTCAACAAAGCTAATTTACACAAATGTATAGTTGCTGAATCATGGGTGTTTTATATCTGAGATGAGGACATGACTGCAGCCGGTAATGATGTGAAAATAGCACATAGGCCTACAGTGCAAGTATATACTTTTTCTCAACATTATTTGATTTATTCATTATATTATCGAGAATTGTTTATTGTCTTGTATATTGTCTTTTTGAGCACTTGAGCTGAACTGAGACTTGAGTATAGACGTTTAAGTTGCTGTTGTGTTGACCTTGATTTATTATGGAAGCTTGTTTCCACCACAGATTAAAAAATAACAAAGGTAATTGCCACTTTTTATCTCACAATTCTGACATGTTCACAATATTCTTTAACTGATAAAAACAACTTCTGAAAACACAACTGATCTGTTTGTCAAAAGTCAGAGCAGAGTCAAAAGTAACACCCAGGTTTCTAACATGAGTATGGAGATTGCCAGCTAGAGGTCCCAATTTACTGGCAACAACCTCTGTAGAAGCAGAGGAGCCAAAAAAAAGAGTCAAAGACTTCCGTCTTAGAGTCATTTAACTGAAGGAAGTTGGCAGACATCCACTGTTTAACATCTCTCAAACAATCAAACAAACACTGCAAAGTACAACCATCCTTTGGGTGTAGAGGAATATATCATTGAGTATCATCAGAGTAACAATGATATGATACATTATACTTGCTAAATATAGTATAAAAAGGAAGCATTAAAATCTGTGTTGACTGAGTTGACTGAGGTACATCTGAGGTACTGAGGTACGTCCACAGAAAAGACTAAAATACTCTTTACTTCAAATACTTGAAGAAATACTTCATTAATGATCAATTTAATTTCTAAATTACATAGTATTACATTATTTGCAAATCAGTTATTTAGGAGTTGTCGGTGGTTGACAGATGCAAAAAATGAAACTCTACAACTGTACACTTGAGGCTTAGTTTCATTTTACTGCACAGTTATGTTTTCTGGAGGTGTACATGAATTGTTATGTTCTATGGCATTGCAGTGGTTTATTTTTCATGTTATATAGTTTCATTTTTTGCATCTTTAAATAAATATTTATATTTTCTGTTTCACTCTGTTGTGCTTGTTTCCTTTTTCTGTTTAGAAGACAACAGAGCCTTTAAATCTCCTTAATTTGTAAAAGCTTTACGAGGCATAAATCACTTGGGGTTACTTGACTGTAACTCTGTTCCCTGATAAAGTGGAATGAGATGCTGCGCTGCTTCATCATCAGCGCACCTGCTGCACGAGGCTATAAATAGATGAGCCCCAGCTGAAAGCCTTCAGGTCTTTTTTTGTTTGAAGAGCAGTCCTGGGACATCATCAGCATGGCAGAGTAGCGCAGCATCTCTTTCCGCTTTATCAGGGAACAGGGTTACAGTGAAGTAACCCTAAGTGTTCCCTTTCAAAAGCTACACTTAATGCTGCGCTACTTAGCGCTAATGGGAACGAGAATACCCACGCTGCTGTGCTTGATGGTGTCTGGACCCCTTACGGTTGTGTAGGTGTACACAAGAACAGGAGGCAACCCCCCTGGTGGAGTGAGCCCTTAAGCCTATTGGCGAAGCTTGACCGGGCGCCTTATAGGCAAGAGCAATAGCATCCCTGACCCAATGTGACACGGTCTGCTTCGTGGTGGCAGAACCTCTGTCACGGCCCACATGACAGACGAATAGTTGCTCTGATTTACGTGACTGGCTAGTGCGGTGGACGTAGGCCTGAAGAGCATGAACTGGACACAGTCTATGAAGTCTCTCCTGATTCGGCGTTGTGAATGGCGGAGGGCAGAAGGTCTCCAGAGTGACAGGATGTACAGTTGAACCACAGATAATGTACAGGGAACCCGGTAATCAGGATGAGGATGCAAAATCACTTTCACCATTCCTGGGGCAATGTCTAAGCAGGATGGCGATATCGACAGAGCCTGCATTTCCCCAATTATTTTTAAGGAATTTATGGCCATGAGAAAAAAATAAAAAATAAATTAAAGTCAGAAGTTTTTTTACTGACTCTAAAGGTTCAAAGGGGGTCTCAACCAGACTCTGAAGGACTATAGCTAAGTCCCATGAACGGATCTTGGTTCTTACAGGAGGCCTCAACCAGAACTGAAGCAATCTGGCAGTTAACTGGATCTGCATTGTGTGTCATACACCATCTTTCAAATACACCTATTTATTGGCATAAACTTGGAGGAAGCCCTAGCACTTAGGATGGTCTCAATAACTGCAGGCGAAAGCCCAGTGTCCCTCAGTTGGTGCCCATCAGGGACCAAACATGAAGGTTCCACAGGTCGGGCTTGGGATGGAATATCATGCTCTCTGCCTGAGACAGAAGGTCCCTCCTCACCGGAATTGCCCACGGCTAGCCGTTGAGGAGAGACACTATCTCCGAGAACCACACTCTGTTTGGCCAACACGGCGCTATCAGTAAGAGGCAAGACACTTGCTAGCGAACTCTGTCTAGAACTCCTAGGAGGAGAGAGACTGGAGGAACGCACACAGACACATTTTGGGCCATATGTGTGCCATCCCCGTCCAGACCCAAGAGGGCTGGGTGACTCAGAAAGTAGTAGAGGAGACATTGTGCTGTCTAATAAGAGGCGAAGAGGTCCATTTCCACTTCATAAATTCTGATCCAGATCTGATTTAGACATTACTTCTGAGTGGAATTTATATTCCCTCATCTGTTAACTCTGACTGGCAGAGAAACCGCCCCCACATTCAATCGCCCTGGAATGTACACTGCCCTGAGTGACAGGACGTTTTCCTGGGCCTAGGGAAAATCCTTCTCGCTATACTTCAGATTGCGTGAGCACAGACCTCCCTGGTAATTTATGTAAGAGACTGTTACTGTGTTGTCCACCTGCACTAGGACATGACAGCCCCTTAACTGGGGGATAAAGTATTTCAGGGCCAGAAATACAGCCATCAATTTGAGGCAGTTAATGTGCCCATAGAGCTGATGACCCTCCCATTCCCCTTGGACTGGACAGCCACTTAAGACCGCACCCCAGCCCGACAGGGAGGCATCTGCCAATAACAATCTGCGATGACAAGATGCCACTAGAGTGGGTCCCAAGGCAAGAAACCGGGGTCTGAACCACATAGTTAATGTACAAAGCCATGTGGCGCGCCACTTTTTTTTTGCCTTTGAGGATTGGCCCTAAAATCCTCTGGCTTTGAGCCACAACTGAAATGGTCTTATGTGCAACAACCTCAAAGGGGTCATCGTGGATGCTTATGCCATGATACCTAACACTCTTAGGTACTGACAAACAGTAAGATATAGACCTAGCCTGCTCAGTTTGCTCAGGGTATGCTGAATGGTCTCGGTTCAAGCGGGAAACAGTTGTGCCCACATTGTGACTGAATCCCAAACAAACCCTAGATAAGTTGTTCTCTGGGTAGGAAAAAGAACACTTTTCTTGGTGTTGAGTCTCAACCCTAGAGAAACTAACCCTAGAGAGTGTGTTAGTTAGATGCCATCTCTCGCAATTGTGCTAGTATTAGCAATTGTCTATGTAATTCAAAATACGAATGCCCCGAAATCATAATGGAGCCAGTGCTGCATCCATGCATTTTGTATACGTGCGGTGACAAGGCTAGCCGAATGGAAGAACCCGAATTGGTAAGCTTTTGCCCCCGAGAGCGAACCTCAGGAACTTCCTGTGTTGTGGCAATATTTATATGTGAAAACATGCGTCCTTCAGAATGATTGTGACAAATCAAACGTGATGTTGGATTTATGACACGACCGTCTTTACGGTTAAAATCTTGAACTTGAGCGCTTTAACTGTACGGTTTAAGCCTCAAATATCTAAGATTGGACACAACCCCCCACCCTTCTTGGGAACCAGGAAGTATCTTTGTAATAGCCCAACTCCCTCTCCAAAAGAGGAACATGTTCTATGTCCTCTTTGTTGAGTATAATTTGTAGCTCTTGTGACAGTACATGCGCCAGCTCCGCAGAAGTGAAGACAATGCCATTGAAATACTGAGGATGACAAAAAAATTAGATTAGAACATGGAGGGACACACCAATACAGAGTGGTCTCTGAACACAAAAAGACCTGAAGGCTTGCAGTTGGGGCTCATCTATTTATAGCTTCGTGCAGCAGGTGCGCTGATGATGTCACCAGCTGAGGCTATAATACCTCCGGGTCAATTTCATTGAGATGTTGTACACACTATTCACAGCTGGTCGTGCTAAAGGCACTTCCCATCAGCGCAGCATTAAGTGTAGCTTTTGAAAGGGAACCTCAGTTTAGATGAGCTCACAAAAATAGTTAAATTAAAACTACTAAATGTTTAGTAACTACATTAATTAATCATTGCAGTAGGAATACATGTTAATAAAACATTTAAAACACTGAGTAACTATCAAGCATCGCGTCAGTTCAGGCAGGCCACGTCAGTCAAGCTCGCATCAGCTGATACCCAGCTGTTCCTGACGTGTACCAATCCAGTCTCGACACTTATCACCACGGCCATTTAAATTCCCATTTCTCTGGAATTTTTTATCACATCGCTGCTAGAAACAAACTCCCTCCTCCAACCTCAACTCCACCTTTACCTGTGTTTAATTTGCTTTGTTTCTTTCTGTAGGTCTCTACATCGCAAGCTTTTCTCTCATGTATTGTCTACATTTGCATAATGTGAATTTGTAATTACATATGCATAAACTGGTTTCATTCTGTCCCCCTTGGGGGTTGACTTGCTGTTCTCCCCGCTCTGTCCAGGCAGGCGCATGGACAGGCGTGGGGAGTTCTTGCCCAGAACAGAACCATACCGCCAACACTAACTGTATGCTTTCATTGTCAACAACGATAATAAACAATATACTTGACGAAGTGGTCCTGACTGAAATTACTATATGTCAAAATAATATGTATAAATGTACATTTAAATAGTTTGTTAATCATTTACTTACACTTTCTTAATGATCTTATGACTTATATAACTGTGTATGTGACAAATAAAACTCTTGAATCTTGAATCAACTCCTAAATAACTGGTTTGTTAATAATGTAATAATTTAGAAATTATTTGATCATTAATAAACTTTGAATTTTGACACATTATAGACATGCTTATAAATCAAGAACAAAACATTTATAGCTATATTTCCCGAAACCGTACTGTTGCAAATCTGTCACTCAACCACGTTGGTTAATGATGTCACGCAGTGACATGTATTAATAATAACTGCTTTTAATTAATTATTTTGAGATCGAATTCATGCTAGATTTTTTGCTATAAATTATGGACATGGCACTTGAGGACTAATTCTTATTTTTCTCAGTTATTTTGCTTTATTTCCAGATTCAATCATAGGCTCGTCTTACATACTAGAGCATGTACACACATGCACACACTCTTTACAAACTTAAAAGACATAAATTACATTTGTATGTGTTTGAAATAAAAGATATAGATTGTAGTAAATGTCAGCTTGCTTATTTTGTTCAATATAAGGATAGAATATAAGTCTACATGTCATGCAAACAAGAAATTATATTCTAACCACAGGTCGAGAGCTGTCGTTGCAACCACACAAGTTTGTGATGCTGATTGTGAATGTTCGCTGGAATGATGGTTTCAGGAAACACAGACTCGTTGAACTAGGTTGATAACGACGGAACTTGCGCCCATAGTTTGCTAACGATGCTTTTGGGAAACACAGCTCTGGTTGATGAATGTTAGGAGCTCAATTAAATGTTAATGTTTTTAAAAGTGACAGATGAAAATGTTCCTGGAAATAAGTAGT
This sequence comes from Paracanthobrama guichenoti, assembly GCA_018749465.1. Taxonomy (NCBI): domain Eukaryota; kingdom Metazoa; phylum Chordata; class Actinopteri; order Cypriniformes; family Gobionidae; genus Paracanthobrama; species Paracanthobrama guichenoti. The sequence goes on from CM031958.1 coordinate 9,279,886, forward strand.
TTTCCGTCCAAACCATCAACACCCAGGTACACACATTGCTGCTAATAAATCTTAACTTGCACTTACTGCCTGTGTCTGTAAACCAGAAACAAAATATCTGGAGCAAATGAGTTTATGTTTGTGAGTGAGATATAGAGGAAAGGGTATTATGAGGTACAATAGAAGCTCTGTATGGAGAACCTTTAGGAGTTTCTATCATGGGATCATTTTATGGCTCTAGTTTTAATTAAATTGTATTAATTAAGCAGCTTGTAAACATACTTTATCAGTTGAAATACCCCTTTAAACATGAGAGTATTATGCAATCATTCAAGACATTTCTCCTTATATAGAACTATTTTGACATAAAAGGATGAGGGATATTCTACATAGAACCTTTTTTCCTAAGCGTGTAAAGCAACATGGCAGTCTTAGGAAAAGCCTCCGTGGTCTATTTGACTCGGGTGGCATTGTGCTGCTGATCTCTCCTCCCATCCTCCATCCTCTCTGACTTTTAACTCTAAGTACCCCAGCCGAGCTACAGCGGGACACGCACCCCTCCCGTCACCTGACAATGATAGATTTGACAGCAGGAAAGTGTTAATGATGGCGGGCCATGATGGCGGGGGCTATTTCAACAGCATTTGCATTTCCATTCATCTCTGCAGCATTTATCATTATGAGGTGGCTGCCAGATCTAATTAAAGTGTGAGCTAACAGGGGCGACAAAGACGCCCAGCCACTCGCCTCCGAAACACAGGACTGACTCCAGCAGGAAGCACCAAAACCAATTAACTCCTTCGCAAATGAAGTCATCGGAGGCCTCTTCATTAGAATTAGCCAGTGAAGAGGTGCAGGAGAAAGGAAAATAAATAAGTAAAATAACAGGGGATTTGGTGTCATGTGTGATTTTTACAATCATCCCTCTGGCTGCTTTTAGCACTGCCCCTGAAATGTGGCTTGGGAGGTCCTAAATCAATCCCTCATTACATTAAACCTATACTGAATGTAATTATGACTGTAATAGATATATCATGGACTTCATTCAAAAGTTAGGGGTAAGCTAGATAAAAATAAAGGATTCTTATTCAAGAATGCATTCATTTGATTGATTTGTAGTGTTACAAAAGATTATTTCAAATATACTAAACATGCTGGGTCAAAAACAACCCAATTTGGTTGACCCATCGCTGGGTCAAAATTGGACAAATTCAGCTGGTTGGGTTAAATGCTTAAAACTGCAGACCCACTTTATATTAGGTGGCTACTATGTACTAACATTTAAATTAATCATTTGATACAATGCACTTATTTTGTACATACATGTTTTTACATTGTACTTACATTTTAAAAATTACCTGCATGTAATTACATCTGTTATTAATATCTGTAGTTACATTTATAATTACACTGTTGACCCTTCCCTTACACCTAACCCTACCCTTAAACTTACCCATACCACCACACCTGTCCCTAACTTTACCCTTAAACTTACCCACACCACTACACCTGTCCCTAACTTTACCCTTAAACTTACTCATACCACCACACCTGTCCCTAACTTTACCCTTAAACTTACCTATACCACCACACCTGTCCCTAACTTTACCCTTAAACTTACCCACACCACCACACCTGTCCCTAACTTTACCCTTAAACTTACCCACACCACCACACCTGTCCCTAACTTTACCCTTAAACTTACCCACACCACCACACCTGTCCCTAACTTTACCCTTAAACTTACCCACACCACCACACCTGTCCCTAACTTTACCCACACCACCACACCTGTCCCTAACTTTACCCTTAAACTAACCCACACCACCACACCTGTCCCTAACTTTACCCTTAAACTTACCCACACCACCACACCTGTCCCTAACTTTACCCTTAAACTTACCCACACCACCACATTTGTCCCTAACTTTACCCGTATCCCACCTCAATATCAGCACTTACAAAGTGTTTTCAATACAATATGAACACAATAAGTACATTGTACTTTTAAAAAAAAAAAAATTTTTATTTATTTTTTATGTAAGTACATAGTAGTTATGGCTACCTAATATAAAGTGGGACCAAAAGTACTATATTGCTGGCTTAAAATGAAGCCAAAAATAAGTTGAAAATTAATATTTTACACATAATTACTACACAGTAAAATAAATAAATAAATAAATAAATAAATAAATAAATAAATAAATAAATAAATATATATATATATATATATATATATATATATATATATATATATATATATATATATATATATATATATATATATATATATATATATATATATATATATACACACTCACCTAAAGAATTATTAGGAACACCTGTTCAATTTCTCATTAATGCAATTATCTAATCAACCAATCACATGGCAGTTGCTTCAATGCATTTAGGGGTGTGGTCCTGGTCAAGACAATCTCCTGAACTTCAAACTGAATGTCAGAATGGGAAAGAAAGGTGATTTAAGCAATTTTGAGCGTGGCATGGTTGTTGGTGCCAGACGGGCCAGTCTGAGTATTTCACAATCTGCTCAGTTACTGGGATTTTCACGCACAACCATTTCTAGGATTTACAAAGAATGGTGTGAAAAGGGAAAAACATCCAGTATGCGGCAGTCCTGTGGGCTAGAGGTCAGAGGAGAGTGGGCCGACTGATTCAAGCTGATAGAAGAGCAACTTTGACTGAACTAACCACTCGTTACAACCGATGTATGCAGCAAAGCATTTGTGAAGTCACAACACACACAACCTTGAGGCGGATGGGCTACAACAGCAGAAGACCCCACCGGGTACCACTCATCTCCACTACAAATAGGAAAAAGAGGCTACAATTTGCACAAGCTCACAAAATTGGACAGTTGAAGACTGGAAAAATGTTGCCTGGTCTGATGAGTCTCAATTTCTGTTGAGACATTCAGATGATAGAGTCAGAATTTGGCATAAACAGAATGAGAACATGGATCCATCAGGCCTTGTTACCACTGTGCAGGCTGGTGATGGTGGTGTAACGGTGTGGGGGATGTTTTCTTGGCACACTTTAGGCCCCTTAGTGCCTCGTTTAAATGCCACGGCCTACCTGAGCATTGTTTCTGACCATGTCCATTCCTTTATGACCACCATGTACCCATTCTCTGATGGCTACTTCCAGCAGGATAATGCACCATGTCACAAAGCTTGAATCATTTCAAATTGGTTTCTTGAACATGACAATGAGTTCACTGTACTAAAATGGCCCCCACAGTCACCAGATCTTAACCCAATAGAGCATCTTTGGGATGTGGTGGAACGGGAGCTTCGTGCCCTGGATGTGCATCCCACAAATCTCCATCAACTGCAAGATGCTATCCTATCAATATGGGCCAACATTTCTAAAGAATGCTTTCAGCACCTTGTTGAATCAATGCCATGTAGAATTAAGGCAGTTCTGAAGGTGAAAGGGGGTCAAACACAGTATTAGTATGGTGTTCCTAATAATCCTTTAGGTGAGTGTACATATATATATATATATATATATATATATATATATATATATATATATATATATATATATATATATATATATATAAAATATTAGGCAATTTAGGGCTATTTGCATTAAGTGCAAATAGCAATATATACTATTTACACTAAGTGCAAATAACGATAGATGCCATTTACGCCAAGTGGTATTAACAACTAGATTATATTTACACTGAAAATAACATATTTTCTTAGCGATAGATGATATTTGTAAGTGCAAATAGCTGTATAGATGCTATTTACTAAGTGAAAATAGTGATATTCTATTTACACCATATAAAAGTAGCAGTAGCAGTAGCAATATAAATAGTAATTACATGTAATGTATACTTTATTTTGACAGATACATACTATTTGCACCTCAGTATTGTTGTACATTAACATATTATGCAATAATAATATAGAGTGTAAATGATTATATTTATTTAAATGATTAAATGGATGCCGCCTTAAAGGGACAATAAAAGCCCTCCCTACACCTACCCCTAACCCTACCCAATAAATGCTTTTATTATTATTAAACATTTCATTAGGCACTTTATTTCCACATTTAGAACATTTTATTAATTTTTATTGAAAGTAAATGCCTTTGCGATGTGATTTGTGATGAGAAAAGAGAGAAGAGCGAGCTCTGCGAAAGGCGGATTCGAACCCATGTTGATCGCATCAAATCAATAATCAATTAGCCATACACTGTAGTGATTACACCACCGGAGATGTGGAATTGCAAGTGTTTTTTTTAATTTTTTATGTTGTTTGGCCCAACCAGGCATTGTTAGGCAGAGCTGGTGCAAATAGCACTTGCCAACAAGGCAAGCTATTTGCACTTGGTGTGAATAGACACTCCGAAATTTTGAAGTGAAAAGAGTCACACAGTCTACAGTAAAAATCAAAAGGTGAATATGTATTAACATCCAAGAACACGGAGGGATGCACAAAAATATAGGCAAGAGTTAAAACTATGTGTACATGTGTAGTACAAAATACTGTTCTTTTGAACTTTTTATTCATCAAAGAATAAAAAAAAAAAAAAAGTCTCATGGTTTCCACAAAAATATGAAGCAGCACAATTGTTTTCAACACTGTTTCTGTAAATTCAAAAGATAAACTGATAGCTGGCAAACTATCCTAACAATTTCTGTAAAACTTCTTATCCACTAATTACGAACGACTGCAAAGGTCATGGAACTATCACAGAAATTCACTGGTCACACAGTGTGGGAAGTCTTTTCTCATCATCAAATATGGAATATGTTTTGTGGGACAACAAAGGCTTGCCCTGGGAACGAGAGCAGGGCTGGTTGTGAGAATGTTACAGTGGCATCCTCGATTTATCAACAGCCCAGCAGGTCACGGGTGAGTGTGAAAGGTGCCATCCTTCACCAGGGATGGATGCCCACAGAGGCGTCCATATGTAAAGCTTTCCCAGCCAAAACCCCAGGCTGCTGCGCACTGGTCAGCCTCACCTCCAGACCGTGCATGGGACGTCTTCTACAAGTGCACGTGAGATGGATCCGCTTCACCAGACTGCCGAAATGAGTTATGTCACGTTTTCCAAAGACATTAGGATGAAAAATGAGATGTCGGCAGATCGTGGAAATGAGCGATAACATAAAAGCTAAATATTTTAACAGACACTTATTGCGATTCACCTCATAAACAGAACACTTTACTGGTATCAATCTTTCCAATCCACAAAAGTTTATTTTAGCAGAAAAAAAGGTTATTTAGATTATTATAAATTTATTCACACCAAGAAAACAAGGGTTATTTTAAGAACTGTTCACTGAAAGGTTCTTTGGAAAGCAAAACTGGTTCTTCTATGGTATCACTGCGAAAAAAACAACAACAAAAAAAACATGTTTGTGGAAACTTTATTTTAAAAGGATAGTTCATCCAAAAATGAACATTCTGTCATCGGTTGCTCACTTTCATGTTGTTCTAAACCCAAAAGACTTTTGTTCATCTTTGAACAAACAAATGAAGATATTTTTTATGAAATCTGAGAGATTTGCAGGTAATTTTTATTTTAAGGTGACGTAGTTACGTTACTACTTGTACTTACACTGTAAAAAAATTATACGATCATTAAATTATGACAACATATGGTTTTACATTGCTTTAACTAAATAAGTTAAGTTTAATGTAATTTAAGTTCAAATGACTTAAACATCCAAGTTGATAGTAATTAAAAATGTAAGGCAGCAGCTTTTTTACAGTGTGTAGTAATAACATTATGCATAATTTCAAGTAACTAACCCTAAACCAAACCTTAACCGTAACTCTCAGTACTTATCTGAGTAAGCACAATGTAACTACATCACCTTAAAATAAAGGGTTACACTTTATGTTAAGGTGTAATTGTTACAGTGTAATTATATATTTAAGTATGGAGTAATAATAATTAACAACATGTACTTACTATAGGGTTAGGGTTGGATTAGGGTTTTGTTGAGGCGGGTTAGTTGCATGTAATTATGCATAATTTACTGTTATTACTATGGTAAGTACATGAAACATGTAATAAGGACACTGTAAAATAAAGTGTTACGGAGATTGTAAAATAAATACATATGAATTAAGCAATTTAGTCTTCTGAAGGACATAATCACTTTACAGGATGAACAAATTTATTTTAGGCCTTTATTCACATGTAAATGTTGATCAGTGAATGTACATTAAACACATCATATGTGACCCTGGACCACAAAACCAGTCTTTTTTTCTTTTTTTTTAAATGAATGAGATATACATCATCTAAAAGCTGAATAAATAAGCTTTCCATTGGATAGGACAACTATTTGAATATCTGGAATCTGAGTGTGCAAAAAAAAAAAAAAAAAAAAAATATATCGAAATATTGAGAAAATCCAAATGAAGTCCTTAGCAATGCATATTACTACTAATAATACATTTTTGATATATTTACGTTAGGCAGTTCACAAAATATTTTCATAGAACATGATCTTTACTTAATATCCTAACTATTGTTTTGCATAAAAGAAAAATCAATAATTTTTACCCATACATGTATTGTTGGCTATAGCAGCAAATATACCCGTGTGACTTATGACTGGTTTTGTGGTCCAGGGTCACATATGGTAAACAGAAGCTCAAGCAAGAAGATGAACAAGTCTTTTGGTTTGGAACAACATCAGGGTGAGTAATTGACAGAATTTTCTTTTTTTGGGGGGTGAACTATCCCTTTAAGAGGAAGAAAAGCATGTCTTGCATGGGCGTGAATTGAAAAGCACCTCGTGTGATAAACATCGTGTCTGCTAATGCAACAAATTGCGACTGGCTGTTTTAGCCACTGAAGTCACGCGGCCATTAACAAGCTGAGGAACAAAAGTCAGCTCTTGAAAAAAAACGAGAGAGAGAAAGAGAGAGAGAGAAATGAAAGAAAAACAACTTTAAACATCTTGTTTTCCCTGGCTGCCTTTTGTGATAAGATGAGGCTGTAACCTGAACTCAGCTGCCCTTCTGCCATATGTTCCAGGAAGCACAGACTCTTCACCACCAGAGAGGGGCCCTGAATTATTGATTAATGATTAGCAAATGCAATCGAAATGTTAGACTCGATGTTTTGTGAGCGAGAGAGAGAGAGAGAGAGAGAGAGAGAGAGAGAGAGTGTGTGTGTGTGTGTGCGTGTGCGTGTGTGCACGCGGTGTGTGTTTGGCAAAAAGGACTGCGTGGAGTTGGCGGTGTGTGGACTAGAAAGGGGGAACGAAATTCATTATTGATAGCAGGACAAAACAGCTAGTGTGGGAGGTGGAGAGCACTAGGTGATTTCAGGCCTGTATTGATTACTGGAAACAGCAGGAGGTGAGTGTAGTGTGACAGACTGAACACAAGCTGACAGCAGACTGACTGGCTGTCATAGTCCGTCCTCTCGCTCTGGAAACGCAGGCGAGGTAAGCATTGTTTGGGGCCCATTGTCCCAAAACCGAGCTCTTTGGCGGATGGGATCTCATTCGCCCATGCTTAAAAAGTGTCATAGGCAGCGGTGAATATTGAGCAGCGGTCATACGAGAGCCTTTTGGCTTTTCATTTGAATGGGACACAGAATAATATTTCACGAGGCGAGTTACTCAGAACTGTACTTCAGCTATATACAGTGGCCTACAAATGAATGTCATTGCATTAGATTTAAAAAGAAAAATGACACATGATGTGATATTGTGTCAAAAACATAAAGACACACTCAAACATTTTTAAGCCTTTTTTCTAAGATTTGAGCTTTCAATTAATAGCAAAATTCCATAAAATTGAATTGAATAATGTTATTCATATTCTAATAATGAATAATGAATAATTTTATTCATATTCTGAATTAAGAACTAGTATATATATATATATATATATATATATATATATATATATATATATATATATATATATATATATATATATATTATTATTTTTATTTTTTATTATTATTATTCAAACTAAATGTTCCATTCCCTTGTTCCATTAAGAATAAAAAAATAAAAAAAATAAATAAATAAAATAAAAAACATTTTATTAAACTGTGGACCTTTTTTTCTACTAATTTAACATTTTTAATTCATAATATGAAAGGATTATTCAATTAAATTGTTTATTGTTTATTGTCGTATGTTTTTGACACAATATCAGATCAAATTCCATTTTTATTTTTAAATCTAACATAACAACATTAATAAAAAAAAAAAGTTATTTTAGTATCGAGATACTAATATATGTAATTTTTTATTGTTTATTTAATTTTTAATTTTTTGTTTTTTCCATTTTCATTTAAATTTTAGTCATTTTAATGGGTGTTTTTGTCATTTTTAAATATAGCTATATAGGTCTTATTTCAGTTTTTATTTATTTTAGTACATCAAATTAAACTAAATGGAACTGACAAATGGATTAGATTATATAAGTTTTCTTATTTTCAAGAAAGGACAATGTTTTTATGGCTTTAGTTTTATTCAGCTAACAGACAAAAGTTTGTTGGGTTTGAAATGCTAAACCAAGAGATGTAGTGTTGAACATGAAGTGTATCATGTTGACAGTTGATGTGATGCGTTTACACCTGTGGCACCTGTGTGAACTTGAAGAGAACGGAGAACATACATCCAATAAAAATCACCAAAACATTCAAACACACTGAGAGTTCAAAAACTAGGTTCCCCCCTCGGGGAACAAGGGTTACAGTCGTAACCCGAGACATTCCCCTTCGAAGGAACTCGCACTGCGTCGTCGAGTGACACTACGCTGAGGGCGTTCCCAGAGTGTCGTCACTCGACAACGCAGTGCGAGTTCCCTCGAAGGGGAACAAGGGTTACAGTCGTAACCCGAGACGTTCTTTCTAGTGGAAACGGGTATTCTTCACACTAAGAAAAAAAAATGATCACTGAAAGGTTCTTTGGGAACCAAAAATAGTTCTTCTGTTGCATCACTGGAAAAAAAAAAAAAAAAAACCTTTTGGAAACTTTATTTTAAAAGGATGGCTCACCCGAAAAAGAACATTCTGCCAATTGCTCAATTTTAATGTCACTCTAAACCCATAAGACTAGCGGATATTTTACAAAACATTAAAATACATTGAGGCTACATTCACACAATGTTTTGTATTGCTGTTCACATTGTTGTTTTAAATGTGGGTAATATGATTCCACTGTGAACATATCCTGGACTGACCCGCAAAGAACGTTAAAAAGAAGCGCGATGGCACGGAAGCCACGGAAGCGCGATGCCACGGAAGCCAACCAATCTATGCGCAGGCAATATAAAAAAACTAAGATGAGGATGCATAAAAAGAGAGCAGAGTTTGTAAACATGTATAATACGAGCCCTCATGTTTTGCTTGTAAAGCTGTCACTGTAATGTAAACTGTAAACGAGTTCTGACACATCACTGTCCTTCACTGCCTACCTTTCACAACTGTCTTGATAACTTCAAGTATGTAAAAGTGTAAATAATGAACAATTGATGAGCGCAGAATTGTGATGAATGTTGATCTAGAGAAAAGTAAAAGTCGTATAAAGTCCGATATGACTGTTCAGACTGCGGTCGCATTGCAAAACATTTGACCTGTATCGGATTTAGTCAGCCCGATCTCACGACAATTTGTGCGTATTTTATGAGGTGGCTAATTCGCACGACTTTATTAGTATGACCCACCCCTAACCCTGGCCCTAAAACCTACCCATCACTGCAGTATAGACAAATCGTACTAATTCATACGAGTGAGGTCGTACAAATTTGTACGAATTAGCCACCTCGTACAAATACGTAGGAATTGGTCATGAGATAGTGTTGGATTTAGTACCACACAGGCTGCATTTACTCTGGCACAAAAAGATTTTTTACTCACATCTGACACAGATCAGAATTTATAGAATACACATGTAAACACAAAAATACGCACAAGATCTGATTTTTTACTCACATCCGATCTGAAACACTTCCAAATGTGGTTTTAAATCAGATACATATCCGATATCTGGACATCCGTGCTACGCCTAAACATGAATATACGATTCCCCTTTGAATTCCAAGCCACCACAAGGCGAGGGCGACATGTTTTCCCAACATGAATTTTATAAATAATTTTAATAATATGGCCGTTTGAAACCAGAAGGTGTACCATGTGCATAGTAAGCGATCATGACAATCATTTTAGGTGGGAATTAATGTAAAGATATCGGATGCACAGATCTAAAGCGAATGTGAACAGGTGGGCCAGAAAATCAAATATGGTCAAAAGGTTGGATCTGTGCATTAATACTCAAACACAGTCACATGGAAGTGGCCTGAATCGGAATTGAAAAGATCAGGTTCTATGGGGTTTGTGCTAGTCATGAGTTAAACAGATCTGAGTCACATATGAGCAACAGATACACAGATACAGACACGTATCTAATGCATTTTGAGTTTAAGTGTTTAAACCAACCTGGTCTCACAGAATTCAGTGAAATGAACATGGCCCTTTAACTCAAAATCTGTCCCAGTTTCATGGAATCGCAGAAAATTCTGTGATGGGTGAACACGTAACCCCTTCCCTAAACCTACCCATTTGTGCATTATAAAAAAAAACAGGATATAACAGGCAGATACAAATGCAGGCACAATTTATTCAAAAAGTACAAATATTCAAAGTGTTCAGAGGCCAAACGATTGATTTCAGCATCGAGTCAGTCCATCTGCCGAAGAACTCATTTAAAAAATTGCCGCCTGAAGAAACGTTTCGTCAGCTTTGACAGCATTGACAGCATTGACTGTCCTATGTCTCGTGACCAATTGAGTCATTACGTCAGCTTTGACTGTAAAATGTCATTGGCTCTTGTGTGTCTTGTGACCGATTGTGTCATGCTAAAGAGTCGTGTGTATTATTTGAATGAGATATGAATGAGTGCGTTCACGGAGGTCATTATTTCAGCGATTAAAACATTAAGATCAACTCTGTTCTTCACATAAAGATATCGTATGATATTTATACCATTTTTGGTCAGTTTTTGCAATAAATCCCTGTGACTGTACTTTTATTTGCCTGTTAGGCGTTTTATATTGTTGAGAGTGGGTAGGTTTAGGGTAGGAGTGGAGTTAGTTGCTCCAAAATATATAAGTAGCCTATAAATATTCATAAAATCATATCTACTTTTACATGAATAGGAGTGAAACCGTGTTGCAGGTGTTGGAACAGGGAATCCGTGTGTGGACCATGGATGCTGCCTGTCATTGACTTACATAGGCATCACTTCTGAGACCAGGTTGGTTTAAACACTTTCTAGGACACTGTATTTACAAATTATAAGTGGGTAACAAAGGGGTCTAATGCTATTTCATGTTCATTTCTCCTGGATGAGCGCGTGCGCACATCAACCAGAGCGAGAGCACAAGAGCACTACCATCAAAAAGCTTTGTTCAGGTTACAGAAGCCGTCGGCAGCGCTGTCGTTTTGTTTTTAGACCACAAAATCAACAATGTCACTAAAGAAGTGTGTTTTTGGTTGTGAGGGAAAGATAACCTTGTTCAGCTTCCCAAATAACCCAGCGTTAAGGAAACAGTGGATGCAGTTTGTTTTTCCAGAGCAGCAACGGAGTTCTACAAATGTGTTTGTTTGTTCCCAGTGATGAGTCAAAACCACAGGCAGTGAATGAAACTGCATCAAATGTCTGTTTTATTGGTACAAAGTGCATATAATGTCAACTACATGAATGTATAGTGAATCGAAAGTTATCCAGGGATAATGCCATGATTGTGTGTGTGTGTGTGTGTGTGTGTGTGTACGCGCTTGTGACTCTTCAGCTCTGTTCACTGCATGACTCCACAAGTTCGGCTATTTTTGGGAAAGAATCGGTACAGCATATCTGTCTTTTATAAATATGATAAAACTAAAGACTCTTCTGAGATATGAAGGATGCAATACCACTCTAGGTGCCACTCTAAGATTAACATGAGATTGGCAGAAACTGTGTGTGTTGTGTACCCTTTAACAGTTTTGCTTTGACATAGTTTAACCGTTTTAAGCTTATTTATAAAAAAAAATAAGGTACCTCTTTAAGGTACAGGTATAACCTTCATGAATTACTTGTGTTAATAAATATTAACAGACTCTTATAGTGTACAAGTTTCAGGTAACCTGAGCGTATGGCCCGTGTGGACTTCACGGCTCTCTCCTTCACCTGAGTTAACTCATCTCGTAATGAGCTCCTTCAACACGCTCAGCTACAGATGCAGAAGCCTTCAGCACAGTCACAACCCTCACAATCGCTTCCTTTTCATCGGATAAATATGGAAACGCTGCCGGCCTGTTTAAGATGATATATTAGGCTGTAATAACACTTGATCATCACATTTGAGTCTAACTGAATTATGGGTAAGAGGATCGGGTTGACATATGTTTCAATATCGGTGAATGATGCATTAGTCTCCGCCAAGCAACGGATTTAATAAAATATAAATGTCCATTAATCCTCACAGTTCATGCAATCAGTGTGCGCAGACCGAGCCGGCTGTTCGCTAACCACGGGAGATGAGCTGCCATCACTGGACAAAGAGAAAGTGGGGGTGAAGAGTAAAAATGAAGGAAAACAGAGCAAACGAGAGCAATAATTATGAGACTGAGAGCAGAGACGATGTGTTTGCCACTATTGGATGTGACCGTTTACAAATGTGAAACAGTTAAAACTAGATTATTACACTTTCAGATGAAAATGCAAGTGCTTTTTGCTCATGCAAATGTCAATGCCGTGATGCCAGGGTGTTGCTTTGTGGGTAATAAAGTCATTTATTTGCATAATTTGAGGCATCATTCATGTCTGTAGCACAAATAGTGCAGGATGAGTCACATGCCAAAATGTACTAGTTTAAAAATAATAATTACACTAAACGTTAACAGCAATATAAACTGTTAAGGTATATCTTTACACATTACCCATATCACAAAATAAATCTAACAGACACGGTTAAGATGGGTGTGACGATAGTTAAATACATAGCAGCATTCATTATTTACACTCAAAGTTTGTATATGTAGCCGACTCATGTGTATCTCATAAAAATATAAAGTAAATGATAAAATCATGTCCACAAACCAGTATTAGGATGTGAATTTTAACATGCATATCAACACACACTCCTGGGTAAACACAGGCAAATTTCAATCCAACATCAATATTAGTATATAGCTGGGGAAAAACTGTGCCTTTCCTTAACGTTATTATAATGACACAAAAACCAAATAAACTAATTCCAATATACAGGAACTATAATGCAGTTAGCATACGCGTCGGTTCTCAAATGTAAAGAGTTGATTTTCCCATGAGGGAAATCTCCCTGCTGTTTAGTTGATTAAGACAAATCAGTCTACACTATGATTAATAAAACACTGCAGCAACAAATCTCTTAATAACAAGTAAATGTACAGTATCTGGCTGCTATTACTGGAATAATTGTTTTAATTTTATCCTGAGGTGACTATAAAAGCCTAACTCGGGTGTGATTTATCCATTGTTTTTTTCCTCCATCCACCAAGTTCTAACCTATCAAAATCCTAATTAACTTTCGAAAATCAGACAACATCAGCCGTCCCTGAAGTTCTATAGAGTGCTGAAGGTATGATGGATTTTTGTAGACCAAAAAACTACAGGTAGTTGTATTTCCACACTTCCGGTTCCATCGTCCTGAAGTCACTGGGCTTTTTGAATGGGTTTTTGGGTTAAATGCCTGAAATAGAGTCTGTGGTTAACATAAAAGATATTTTCACATCAACATAAAGTACATCAGTACACATCACCCTTTGTGATTTTTTTAAAGCTTTTTGAAAAAATGCAGTTGCTAGCAAGTGTCTAAATGGGACTAGGTTGTCAGACATTAAACATCATCATGTTGAGCATGTAAACTCATCTAATCACTAGTTGCTTTCACAGCCCTTATTGTGTTTATAATTGTGCTCTTGCAAACTATTCTAACTCAAACTTTTAGGGTTTTTTATTAAATTTTTTTTTTTTTTTTTTTTTTGACTGAAAAGAGTTTTTCGGAAGCTTAATGAGGGTGACGTTGAAGTCATGTAGTTAGTTTATAGCCTACATTTATCCCCGGTTTCACAGACAATGAAATGTCTCAGACTAAAATGCATGTTTGAGTTGTTTTAACTGATAGCAACTTGCACTGGCCATTGTTTTGTCCCAAGATGCACACCAGTAATTATTATTATTATTATTATTATTATTATTATTATTATTATTATTTCTAAGGCACGTTTATAAAAGCTACTTAAATATCCTAATTGAACTAAGGCCTAATTCTGGCTTAATCTAAGCCCTGTCTATGACATTAGCTTTTTATTTCTGGTGATTGTATTTATGCTTCAAAATTTATGAAAGTTGTGTCCATTTGTTAAGATTATCATGATGAGCAAAACATTTGTGAATCATAAACTATTGTTAGTCACAGAACTTATTTTCTGCAATAATCCAAAAGCCAATGGAAAAATCCTATTGTTTTTTTTTGTTTGTTTGTTTGTTTTTTTGTTTTTGTTTTTGTCGAGGGAACCAGGGTGATGCTGATTTATGGGTTGGCCTGCAAACAAAAAATATATCAACACCTGAGCGCTCTGCCATTAGTCTCATACAGTAGTTCTGTCATGACAATTCTTGGGATATGGGTATGGTAATAGAGATTGGCATTGTAATAGATATGGCACTGTTAATGCATTTAGTCTTTAGTCTAAACCAGCAGCCATATCACCCTGTAGCCCAAGACTGGTTGCTCACTGAAGCTAAGCAGGGAGGTGTTAGTGAGGCCAGCAGGGGGTGCTCAACCTGTGGTCTGTGTGGGTCCTAACACCCCAGTATAGTGATGGGGACACTATACTGTAACAAGCACCGTCCTTCAGATGATACATTAAACCGAGGTACAGAGACTTGCTACTGCCAATACATTCACAGACATTGCTATGAGCATGTAAGACATGCTGCTGCTGCTGCACATGTAATATACATGAATTAACCCCTTAGCAGATCTATACAGGTGGAGCTGGGGAAGGTGGAGGGTTTCTGAAAGCATGCTGCAGACCGCTAACAGCAACACTACCAGTCTTTGGCCGCTGATGCAACAGCAACCAATCAGCTGTGCTATGAGATAATGTGTTCGCTACCAAATGAGTTAAAGACATATCAGCCTGCGCCATCTATTATCTCATGCCAGAACTAGGTAAATATGTATGTACATGCCACATTCGACCACTCCAGACATGTCGACGCATCTACCATCTTGCAACATTTCAGATGCTGTCATTATGTCGGAGTACCGACGAATAGGAATCTCGCTCGCGAGAGCCAATCTACTTCGAGTGTAACTAAAACGAGCCAATGCACATTGGCATGCAATGATTGCACCAGGTGCTCATGCCACGCTGTGCGGGTATAAATGAGACACAGGTGATTGCATCAAATTAGCCTTTTGCTGAGGAGCCGAGTAGGTAGGCAGGCACCCCAGCAGGGTACAGAGGACATGGCGACGGGACGTGGCGTCTCCGTTCCCTCCTTCAGGGAACGAGGGTTACATGCGTAACCGAGACGTTCCCATTCAGTCGGTCACTCTCGATGCCACGTCGGAGTACCGACGAATAGGAATCCCTACCAAAGTGCCATGGCCTCTGCCCCCTTCCAGTGCCCAGTGTGAGCCGCCTGAGCTCTCTTACCTGATGAGACGGGGCTCACACCAGGAAGTCCATCACTGCTGTTCCGCATGACCCTGTTCAGTGATTATTGGATGACACTGGGAAAGCGTGCCCTAGAAAAGGGGCCGCTGCGGAGCCCACATCGTACCCCGGAGGAGTTATGTGGAGTACAATGCTGAGCCGTAGCCTGCAAGGGAGGAGGGGGCTCAGTCCCGGTGACGGGAAGGCTCTCCCAAGGGAAAGACACGGGCTTCCCGTAGGAGCGACCGTGGAAGAAAATATGGGATCCCCGTAGGGTCACTCATATAACCCCAGCCCATTACCGGTTCTCAAGGATTCAGCGGCAAGGGGCCTGATGCCCGACGTTCCGCGACGTCCGGCACCGAGGGTGATGGAGGACTCACAGAGTTTGCTTCTGGAGAATAAGAGCGCCGGAGCGCAGCAAGCCGACAAGAGCCGGGGCCTCTCAGTGCTTCTACCCGTTTGAGGTGAGAACACAGGAGGAGACCGGCTCTACACGTAGGCTATAAAATCTAGCGAACGTGTTGGGTGTCGCCCAGCCCGCAGCTCTACAGATGTCTGACAGCGAGGCGCCACGTGCCAGCGCCCAGGAGGATGCAACACTTCTAGTAGAGTGTGCTCGCAACCCTGAGCGGACAGGGCACACCTTGTGCTTGGTAAGCCAAGGTGATGGCATCCACTATCCAGTGGGCCATCCTCTGCTTGGAGACAGCCTTCCCCTTCTGCTGGCCTCCGTGACAGACAAAGAGCTGATCTGAGGTTCTGAAGCTTTGAGTTCTATCCACGTAGATCCGCAGAGGGCGGATGGGACAGAGCAAAGCTAGGGCTGGGTCTGCCTCCTCTGGGGGCAGCGCTTGCAGGTTCACCACCTGGTCCCTGAAGGGAGTGGTAGGAACCTTGGGCACATAGCCAGGCCGGGGCCTTAGTACCACGTGGGTATTACCCGGCCCGAACTCTAGGCACGATTCGTCGACCGAAAATGCCTTCAGGTCCCCCACCCTCTTGATGGAGGCCAATGCAGCCAACAGCAAAGTCTTCATAGACAGAATCTTTAGCTCTGCTGACTACAAAGGCTCGAATGGGGCATTCTGGAGTGCTCGGAGCACCAGAGCAAGATCCCAAGAGGGTATGGAGGGGGGGGTCGAGGAGGATTTAACCGTCTCGCCCCCCCTAAGGAACCTGACGACCAGGTCGTGCTTCCCAACCAACTTACCTTCTACGTGGTCGTGATAGGCGGATATAGCAGCAACATAGACCTTGAGGGTGGAGGGTGACAGCCTACGCTCCAACCCTTGTTGCAGGAAGGAAAGCACAGACGCAATCGAACATCTTCGGGGGTCCTCTCGGCAAGAAGAACACCACTCGACGAACAGGTTCCACTTCGAGGCGTAAGCCTGTCTTGTAGACGGTGCACGTGCCGAAGTGATGGTGTTAACTACCTCTTGGGGTAAGTCACCTAGAACCTCCGCGTCCCGTCCCGGGGCCAGACATGAGGCTTCCACAGGTCTGGACGCGGGTGCCACAGGGTGCCCCGTCTCTGAGTCAGAAGGTCCTTCCTCAGAGGAATCGGCCAAGGAGGGGCTGTCGCGAGGAGCATAAGTTCTGGGAACCAGGTCCAGTTGGGCCAGTACGGCGCCACCAACAGGACCTGCTCCTCGTCCTCCCTGACCTTGCACAGTGTCTGTGCAAGTAGGCTCACTGGGGGAAACGCATATTTGCGCAGCCCCTGGGGCCAGCTGTGCGCAAGGGCATCCGTGCCGAGTGTACCCTCGGTCAGCGAATAGAACCACTGGCAGTGGGACGTTTCTGGGGAAGCAAACAGGTCGACCTGTGCCACCCCGAACTGTCTCCCGATCAGCTGAACCACCTGGGGGTGGAGTCGCCACTCCCCTGGGAGCGCAGCTCGTGAGAGCTCATTGGCCACACGGTTGTGCACACCAGGGACATGAATGGCCTGAAGCGACCTCAGACACTTCTGACTCCAGAGGAGGAGATGGCGGGTGAGTTGCGACATGCGACGGGAGCGCAGACCACCTTGTCGGTTGATATACGCAACGGTCGCAGTGTTGTCCGTGCGGACCAGTACATCTTTGCCCCGTAACCGCCCTTTGAGGTGGCTCAGAGCAAGATGTACTGCTAGCAACTCGAGGCAATTGATGTGCCAATGCAGGTGCGGCCCGCCCAAACCCCTGACACTGCATGCCCGTTGTACGTGGCTCCCAGCCCATGGCGGAGGCATCCGTGAAAACCACAGCATGCCTGGACACCTGTTCCAGGGGCACTCCAGCCCGAAGGAACGAAGGGTCTGACCACGGACTGAAGGACTGGCGACAGGCCGGTGTGATGCTCACCTGGTGAGTGCCGCGTTGCCACGCCCATCTCGGGACTTGGCCGTGTAGCCAATGCTGAAGCGGTCTCATATGAAGCAGGCCGAGCGGCGTTACTGCCGCCGCGGCTGCCATATGCCCCAGGAGCCTCTGAAACTGTTTCAGTGGAACCGCCATCCTGCCCTGAAACGTGTTCAAGCAGTTCAGCCTGCTCGACCGAATCCAACTCCATACCGAGAAAACAGATCCTCTGCCCGGGGGCGAGTTTGCTCTTTTCCCAGTTGACCCGAAGACCCAACTGGCTGAGGTGTCTGAGCACCAGGTCCCTGTGTTCGCACAACTGATCCCTGGACTGTGCTAGAATGAGCCAGTCGCCGAGATAGTTGAGGATGCGAACGCCCCGCTCTCTCCTGGGCACGAGGGCCCCCTCCGTGACTTTCGTAAAGACATGGGGGGACAGGGCCAGCCCAAAGGGCAGGACTTTGTACTGATATGCTCGACCCTCGAACGCAAAGCGCAGAAATGGCCTGTGTCGAGGAAGGATCGAGACATGAAAGTACGCGTCCTTCAGGTCGATCGCTGCAAACCAATCTTGGGGACGGATGCATTCAAAAATGCGCTTCTGCGTGAGCATCTTGAACGGTAGCTTGTGGAGGCTCCGATTCAGGACTCGCAGGTCCAAGATTGGCCGTAACCCACCGGTTTTCTTGGGTACAATGAAGTCCGGGCTGTAGAGGCCGGTCTTCATATCGGCTGGAGGGACCGGCTCTATCGCGTCCTTTGCCAGTAGGACAGCGATCTCCACACGCAGGACATGGGCATCTGCAGCATTCACCGAAGTGAAGCGGATGCCCCTGATCCTGGGGGAGCGCCAGGCGAACTGAATCGCGTAGCCGAGCCTGATGGTCCGAATGAGCCAGCGAGACGGACCGAGGAGCACTAGCCAGGCTCCCAGGGACCGTACAAGCAGGACCATAGGGACCACCGGCGTACCCACCGTGGGGCAGCGAGGTGGAATGCAGGTACCGGACTGGGGTGGCTGTCTCGTGGAGGCGGCCCGCAGCGAGGTGAGAGTGTGCCGTGCAACACTTACCTGATTCCACAGGTGGGCAGCAGGAACATGAGGGGGTTGTCCACTGCTGCCCGCTGGCGAAGAGGGAGGATGAGTGTGGTCCGGCGTTTGACCGGCCACAACTCTCCGAGCCCCCTGCAGACCCAGAGATGGAAGGAACTGCTCTTGTGTTGAGAATTTGGGTACAGAAACAAAATGGAACACAAGATTCTCCTCCCGGCCCTCCACCGGGGGATGGAGCGGTGTGGTCACCATCTCCAGAAGAGCAGTCCTCCTCACCTCCGGGTCGCCAGTCTCGTGGCAGCTTGCCCTTGGCCTTGCCACCCCTCTTGGCAGGCATCTGGACGGGTAGGGCGGCCTGCTTGCGCCCGGCTCCACAACGCCGCTTGGGTGGAGGCTGCTGCTGCGGCGCGAGAGCGGAGGCAGACGCAGGCGGCCGCCCTCGGCGACGAGCAGGCTGAGGCACTGCCGGCGGCGGGGTGGAGACAGCACGAAGTTCTGGGCCGCGTCGCCGAAGAGGCCAGTCTGGGAGACGGGGGAGTTAAGGAACCTGACTTTGTCGGTCTCCCTCATGTCCGCCAGACACAGCCAGAGGTGGCGTTCCTGGACCACCATAGTGGACATCGCACGACCCACGGCCCGCGCCGTAACCTTCGTCGCACGAAGCGTGAGGTCCGTTGCAGTTCTCAGTTCCTGGAGAACTGCGGGATCGTGACCACCCTTGTGCAAGGTCTTCAGAGCCGGGGCCTGATGGACCTGCAACAATGCCGTAGCGTGTAAAGCGGAGCCTGCCTCTCCACAAGCCAGGTAGGCCTTCCCGATCAGATCGGATGAGTACCTACAGGCCCCGGAGGGAAGACACGGGTTCCCCCTGGAAGTGGATTTAGGGCACAGTTGCATAGCAACGGCCCGTTCCACGGGGGGAACCTGCGTGTATCCCTTTGCAGGTCCGCCATCGAGGGTGGTGAGGAGGAGGATCCACTAGGCCGGTTTCGGCAGTAAAGGTGCCGCCCACGACCTCGTGAGCTCCTCGTGCACCTCCGGGAAAAAAGGCACCGGGGTGGGGCGCTGAGAACCAGCACGGGCCACCCCGAGAAACCAATCATCCAGCCTTGAGGGTTCGGGACACGGTGGAGGGTTCCACACGAGCCCGACTCTCTCGGCGGCCCGGGCAAGCATAGCCATCATCTCCGGATCAGTATCGGGCACAGTGGGTCTACCTGGAGGAGCCCACTGCGCCGACACATCCTCTCCAGAGAGTTCTGACCCTCCCTCCGATGCAGCGATGGACATCTGGTCCTCAAGGGGAGCCCCAAAGGATACGGATGGTGCACATCTCGTGGACGGCCCACCGCGTTCCAATGGCAGCTCTACTGGCTGCGGAGTGCGAGAGGGATGAGGGTTCCCGGGGTTGGTTCCCTGGGGAACGCGCTCACCGTAACCCTCAAATCAGCCGGGCTACTGCCTGAAGTAACTCTCTGAGGAGAGTTAGATCGCGGCAGAGGCACAGAGGCTCCGCCCCTTGCGAGACGGCGCCGCGATCGCAACTCCAAAGATGGTCATGTTCCCGCAGTGAGAACATGATTCATCCACCAGCGCTGCCTCAGCGTGCTGAATGCCCAAACACGAGACACAGCGCTGATGACCATCCCTCGGTGACAGGAAACCACTGCATCCAGAAACACACAGATAGAATGTCATCTTGAAAAAGACGCAAGCTCTATCTGTGTAAGCTCTTTCAGAAGGACGCTCTCCTTGGTGCTGAAGCACAGGGGAGAGGGTCGCGGCGACACCGTCAGGGGATAGTGCAGCCTGACGGCGCGCGCTCTCACACGGCGCTCTCTTACCAGCCGTGGGAATGGCTTTTTAGCGCTCTCCACCTAGCGCACCGAACCGGCTGTGAGAACAGCCTTTGTGATCGTTCTGTTCAAACAACAAAGAGAGATGATCGGAAAACCACACGACCCGCTGCTGTGCCGTCACACCAACACCGAATGAAGAGATCGCTTCAAAGGCAGCTTCCGTCTTCAGTCAGGACTGCGAAGTAAGGAGTGATATCTGTAGTAACCATCTACCACTCGGCTCCGAAGCAAAATGCTAATTTGATGCAATCACCTGTGTCTCATTTATACCGCACAGCGTGGCATGAGCACCTGGTGCAATCATTGCATGCCAATGTGCATTGGCTCGCTTTAGTTACACTCGAAAGTAGATTGGCTCTCGCGAGCGAGATTCCTATTCGTCGGTACTCCGACGTGGCGTCGAGAGTGACCGACTGAATGGGAACTATGAGTTTTCCAAGATGCTACAACATTGAGCAGCCTCTGGTTGTAAAAAAAAAAAAAAAAAAAAAAAAAAAAAAAAAAACCCAGATATTTAAAAAAAACAAAAAGAAATGTGATAACCTTCACAGGTGAGAATGTGTTGGTTTGTGTTTTTATATGTATTAACCCATTACAGGTTTTTAAACTATGGTAACATTTTAAAGGGTTAGTTCACCCTGTCATTAATTACTCACCCTCATGTCATTCCAAACCCGTAAGAAATTTGTTCAATTTGTTCTTTGGAACACAAATTAAGATATTTTTTTATGAAATCCGAGAGCTTTCTGACCCCTTCATAGACAGCAATTTAATTAACACATTCAAGGCCCAGAAAGGTAGTAAATACATTGTTAAAATAGTCCATGTGACTCCAGTGGTTCAACCTTAATTTTATGAAGCAATGAGAATACTTTTTGTGTGTATTAGTAAATACTGTGCAGCGCTTCAGAGTTCTACATCAGCAAGGCGGCTCACCATTGAGGCGGCTTCCTGCTGATGGAGTCACATGCATGCATCATGGCGCTCACATGAACAGGGTCGGCCAATGGTAATCTGGCATTCTGACGTAGTACTTGGATGTGCTGCAGTGTATTTACTACGTCAACAGTGTAGCAGATTGACACAGAAGAGAATAAATTGTTGAATAAAGTCGTTATTTATGTTTGTTTTTTTGCGCACAAAAAGCATTCCCGTTGCTTCCGAAAATTAAGGTTGAACCACTGTAGTCACATGGACTATTTTAACAATGTCTTTACTACCTCTCTGGGCCTTGAAAGTGGTAATAACTTTGCTGTTTATGGAGGGGTCAGAGAGCTCTCCAATTTCATCAAAAATATCTTAATTTGTGTTCCAAAGATGAACAAATGTCTTATGGGTTTGGAACGACATGAGGGTCAGTAAATAATGATAATTTTTGGGTGAACTTTAATGTTGTCTTAGCTAATGCCTTTGTCTTGTTGCAGAGCACATTATGTGTTCACAGATTGGCTTTGACTATTCCAATATGGAGGATGGCTTACGTATAGCAGACCATAGAAACAGCCTCTAATGAGGAATCTACAGTATGCATATCTACAGTTAGTCCAATGTTTTGTTTGTTTTTGTTTTTTTAAATAAAGAAATAACTGACACAGTCATGTGAATGTAAGATGAAATTCTTTTTTTCTTTCATTTATTGAACAAACACAGCCAGATTTGTCACTTCTGCAAAACCACTAGCATCCAGGACAGCTGGCACAGATGCATGTGAAGTTCTTCACGTACGTATTCAGAACCGGGCTCCACAGTGGGCCCGACCTGGGCATAATTTATTGACTAAAGATGGAGTCAATAGATCCTGAAGCACACTTAAACCCAGACAGCAGTGATTACAAGGTGTTGAGCGCAAGCCGCAAACTCCCTCCTCGCCCATATGTATAGCTTACGTCTATAATAAATGTTATCTCTTCATGAGAGGGGTAAGCTGTCAACTTGATTAAGGACGCAGATGAGCATCTGAGTATCTGGCCAAACACACTGAGATATGCAAAAATACAGTCTGTTGTGTCGGGTTCTTGTTTGAATGTAATCGTCACTGCTTTTCTGCATCATTGCTTCTGTATTTCAATTCAGAACATTGAGTTACTCAGATAACAGCAGTTATTATGTTGGAAGTTATTAAATAGCATTGATTCTGAACAATATTAATGCTTGTGTAATTGTATAAACAAAATGCACAGCAAATTTCTAGCAATTAAAAACATCTGCCAAAACTTCTGATTTTCATTGTAAAACGACATATGCAATTCAGGTTCATTATAGTGTCAAAAGACCCAAAATAATAGTAATTATTAAAACAATAAACATGAAACAGAGGTTTTATTTCCTCAGTTCTGTTCTTCTCTCATTTTTTTTTAATGCTCTGTTATTAAAAGCGTCAGGTTTTATGTCTTACACCTGAACGCCTAATCCTCTTTTGTCCTTTTAAATGTTATAATTAGCTAGACAAGTGTGCGGCTTCTTCACCTGCCTTGTTATCTTGTCCGCTATCTTTGAACGGGTGTTAAAAACAGGCGCAGTTGTTTGTAACGAATATGTCTGCTTTCCTGGGCCGATCCGATGGCACTGTAAACATGACGCAGGTTAACATGAGACCATGTGGAACCTAACGCCCGCTGTGGGCGGCTGCTCCTCATCTCTGCTTGCATATCACAAGTTAAAAAAGGCCAAATTATATCACCTTTCCAGGGTAACTGCACTTCCAGTAGCCAGTCTCACCTCATACTGACATTGAGCCAACGAGACAACAGACATAGCAGTTACAGGAGGAGTAACAGTAGAAAGTAACTTAGCAATAACAGACAGAAAACTGCACTCTCTCCTCCTCTCCTCCATAAAAGTCATATAAATTATCATATTTTACAGCTCCTGTCCATACACTTTCCATACTTATTTGAACTCTGAGCTCAATTCATTCTCTTATTCACACAAATATAAGTTTCTGAAACCCTGAAATAAAGCCTCAGATGTTATTATTTTAAATGGTCAACTGTATGGAAAACCATTGTGAAAAAGTACACATTTGTATACTTTTAAAAAGAGTACTTATTATGGAATTTCAGTCATGACAACTCTCTGAGAGATTGGCATGGTAATGGAAATGGTAATGTTAATGTATTTGGACTTGGTGGAATAGATTTGCTACGCTGCTACAGAGCAAGTACAGAGACTTGCTACTGCCAATACATTCACAGACATTGCTGTAAGCATGTAAGACATGCTGCTGCTGCACATGTAATATACATGAATTAACCCCCTTAGCAGATCTATACAGGTGGAGCTGGGGAAGGTGGAGGGTTTCTGAAAGCGTGCTGCAGACCGCTAACAGCAACAATCCCAGCATTTGAATATTGAGCTGCAGCTCATTGGCCACTGATGCAACAGCAACCAATCAGCTGTGCTATGAGATAATGATGTGTTCGCTACCAAATGAGTTAAAGACATATCAGCCTGCATTATCTATTATTTCATGCCAGAACTAGGCAATAATATAATTTAAAAGAATTTACTTAACTGCAAACTGAATGTAATGTTTTCATACTCACAATTGCATTATATTTGTACATTATATTATAGTGTACATTTATAATAAATGCAATAAGCTGATATTTAAAGTGATTTTTTAACGCATTTAAGTACTGTATATGTAATTTCATAATTTCTTTCTATTGTCTTTGAAATATGGTTAATGTACTGACAAGCATTTATGGTAAACTAAAATATATTGTAATGCCATTTTTATTGAAACTTGTACAGTGTCATAACATCCAAACATATTTGTAATTACACATTTCTAATGATGAAGTTGCAATCGAGTACCTTTAAAATATATTAACTTTAAATTTAATATTGGATACAATATGGTTAAAATTATGAGCAAGTACTTGACATGTGCTTTGGTATGTTGGTCAACACATCAAAATAAGTGTACTTCTTTAAAGCATGACAAACGTTTAGAAAAAAACATAATATTTTATTTTGATATTACAACGTTCACTTTGTACTCTTATGTGGGTTTAGAAACATAGCCATGGCTCTATGTAAGTACACTTAAGTGGTCTTAATGCTATATTGTCTGCAAAAAGAAAAAAAATATATAATTTTGAAGGTTTGAGGGACATTAGTTCCAGTGCATTCAATACAATTATGTGCACTTCTTTTTCGCAAGGGAAGAGCTGCTAGATTAGGGTCCAATTCTTATATTAACTAACTATTAACTACAACTTTTGTGTCAATAAACACCTAATTACTGCTTATTAATAGTTAGTAAGTTAGTTGTTCGGTTAAGGTATTGGGTAGGATTAAGGGATGTAGAATAAGGCACTAATATCTGCTTTATAAATACTAATAAACACCATAAACATAAATCTGGGTAAGTAAATAGTGTCTTCTCAATTTTTTGGTGAACTTCCTTTATCAATGATATATTTTAGATGTATTACATCTACTCTCATTGTGTCTATACAGTACATGTAGTACATCCATAATTTAGCCCTGCGTCAAAGCTGTACTAGCCGCACCGTGTGCTGAACTGAAGTGTATTGTATCTGTTAGTAGCTTTCTGTCCCTGTGTGAGTTTGGATTGACATCGGCCTCTGTAAAGTTAACCTGGGACACATGTGGCTCTGTCGAGCAGCTGTCCAAATCAATTTTGCGGTTGTAGTGTACACACATGCCCGGGACACACTTCGTTCCAGACGGTGAGCCTCAGTCCTCTTCCCAGGGGCTCTGAGGGTGGGGTCATCGCTCGTGACGGCTCCATAGTCCCACACCAACACACGCGCTCACAAGCATCTGCCAACACACACACACACTGATGTGACTTTATTCCTCTGAAGACATCCAAAGGCATGTTCTTTGGGTCAAACATGTTCTATTCTTAAGCAATGTACCAGAAATATGTTTTATGTATGTTAATAGTTTAAAAAATAAATGTCTATGTCACTGTAAGTCACTTGCTTTTTGCTCTTTAATGAGTCCCTCTTTTATATTACATTAATTACACATATTATTGCTTAATTCAGTTTTTCACTGTTATTATAGCATTAGTTATACTATTACAGTATAATGTACTGAATAGTTTTTAGTTTTTTAACCTTACACATTAGTAGCTTTGTTTTGTTTTGTTTTTTAATGATAATGTATATAGCTATAATTTGTTTTAGTAATTATTGTACTTCAACTTCATTTAGTTGTAAAGGCCTCATTTCTATTTTCATTAAAGTTTTAAGAAGATTTGCATCAAAAAAAAAAAAAAAAAAATATATATATATATATATATATATATATATATATATATATATATATATATATATATATTATTATTATTATTATTATTTCTTTCATTAATAATAGTACATTTTTAATTTAGTTTGTTTTAGTTTTAGTTCTTTTAACAATCTTAAAACTTTATCGTGTAACTTTATTATGTAACTATGGGGCAAATTTACTAACAGCTTGCTCCAGCGCAAACCCTCTTCTGGCGTTAAAAAATGCATGTCTATTTACTAAAGACATGCAGTGAAAAACTGAAAAGGAGTGGACATATTTTTTTTGTTTTTGTTTTTGTTTTGTTTTATGCGGCTGACCTTATTGCATATGCAATTTTAGGAGTTTCTCTTTCAGATGCAAAATTTATGGGAGGAGAGTAATTAAATATATAATGCAAGGTCATTTACTAAAGTTTGCGCTTGTCAATCTACTGGTATTTGGACCCAATTATTTACCCAAAAAATGCACGCCTTAAACCAGACGCTATTTTTTTTGTGCTGCTCTTGGTAGATTGTGTTGGTCATTATGGAAATTAAATTGTGTTCTTTAATTTGCGAATCGTCATCAGATCATGCATAGAACTTTCTACTCCCATCTGTGCTTTTATGGGATGGCGTTCTGACGCTAATTTGCCCTATTTAGTACATCTGGCCCTATAAGTCATTTGCAGAATGATTCTGCTGAAAAGTGCAACACTCTAAATGTATAACATTGATCTGTCTGTTTGAGCATCACAACCAGCAACAGTTGGGGCGGGACTATCAGTTTGTCTGACCAATGGTAGATCTGGGTGGGTTTAATAAAGTTATTAGGTGTGTTCGACTTGAAGTGGCACTGCACATACCGATTGATGTATGACATCAAAGTACCGCAAGAGTGATTTTAAAGCATATTGGTCAGTGCCGCCTTAAGTCAAACACACCTGATGTTTTTACAGTTCTCTTTAGTTACACTAATGATGCAGAAATTTCACAACTTTAATCCAGAAGATATTGTATGCAAGAGTGAATCTGCCTAACACACTGAGAAACACAACAGAAAAGCAAAGACAGATCAAGTCCGGCAGTGTTTTGGGATTTGGTGGATCACATGCCCAGTTGCTTGTCCAGGGAGCATTACATGAGAGGCCAAGCCAAAATTCCCTCTCTCTGGATGCTGACAATGAAATCCAGAGGTGACAGGAGCCTAGTGGCTCAGGGAGCTCATATTGTGCCTGTTTTCCCTTGCAAACACATGCAAACAGAAGCTGATCCCTTCACGCTCGGCCTTGCTGCAGCATCTGCATGGAGCGCTGGCCGTCTGTCCGACAGCACTGGGCTCTCGGCTGCCATCTGAGCCATTTTGGCGGATGGACACGGTTGCCGTCCTGATCCGCTGTGGTGAATGGTGAGCCCCTTCACCTGGAGTCCTGCTCACAGATTCACCAGAGCTTTGAGGTGTAAAAACTTTACTTGTAACAAGTTATCATCAGATGACGTCAAGTGTAAAGTTTCACAAATGCACCACTGATGTTCTGTCTGGGGAAACTGCGGTAAATAACTAAGGGTTTGCAAATAGCTACAGTTTCCCATCACATTCTCATTAGGAAACATCACTGAATCGGATTGATGACTGCCATGAGATTCAACACAGTGAGTGAAAGAGTTTGTATGCATACGTACAGTACACGTATTATGAAAGTTGCCCAAGGTTCTCTCTTCTGATTTTCTTTGTACTAGAATTAAAGTTTGAATCAGTGGTTTGTGATGTTGTATATCTAATCTGAGATTATCATCTGAACACGACTTCATATAGCAGTTACCATGACCATGAGATGGATGTGATAACTCGTACTGGATGGGAAATTTTAATGGGTTTCTTTTTTAAACCTGTGAGCCGACAAGCTCAATTTGAAAATAATGATGCCTGACAAAGCTGAAGCTGGGATAATAGACGTCCTAAAGCACAGCAGAATCAATTCAAGCAAGTCAGATGGAAAAAGGGCTTTAAAATTGTGTAGCAAATTAATTAAGGGGTGATTCATTGAACTTTACCTTATTGTACACATTGTACTAAACTACTATTAATTAACAAATGTCATATTCCTTGGATACTGAACAGTAGAGATGTAATGAAATTGTTGGAGAATTTAGATGTTTCTTAATAATTCAGCCCCAAATGATCATTCTGTCATCATTTACTCTGCCTCATGTCATTACAAACCATCTTCTAGTGTCCAAAAACATTGAAGCCCATTGACTTCACCTTATGGACATAACAAACTGAGACGTTTCTCAAAATATCTTTGTTGGTGTTCCACAGAAGAAATAAATATGGTTTGGAAGGACATGAGGGTGAGACAATTTTTTTTTTTTTTTTTTTTTTTGGGTGAACTACCCAAATCCAATAAATTGGGTCATTGAATGCAGAAGTATATAAACAAAGGATCCAGTTTTTGCCTTTTCAATTGCATGACGCCCTTAACGCCCTGCGGCCAGCAAACTGAAAGGAATTGTTTCCTCTAAGGCCTCGGGCGGCCCCTCAAGGAGCCCTGACTCTGCACCAAAGATAAACGCTCTTGTCTCAGGGAGCTGCTCCTTGAAAATGTTCCAAAACCCAGTGAAGTATGTATGAAACCAGTTTACCTCTCCAAAGTAAAGTTGCAGCTCCAGAAGAATTTATGGAAAGATCACATCATGCACACAAGTCTTCGGAGCGCAGGTCTTTTCTCGAGTGCATCATGTTATTCAGATATTAAAAGCCCTGCTGGATGTTTTCTTTGAAGCTTAGTTGATCATGATGAAAGGGATGATTTTGGTGAAACAGTTTTTCTTAGACTCACAGAAGCAGCTATTAGTGATCTGAGAGCATCATTACAATCACAGTGCGTCTTGTCTTTCCAAGATCATTCACCACAAATGAATTCAAACCAGAAATAATGAGCCCTGCGTGTCAATTAACAAAAGAAAAGAAAAGAAAACATGAATATTTACATAGTTAAAGCATGGCATATTGAAAAGAGTACGAATGCAGCAGGCCTTTCTCATTGTTTTCCTGTTACCCGGATCAGATTTGGAAACACTGGTACACGTCCCACAGGACAAAAATCTTCTCAGCCCTCGCTGTCTGAAATAAGGGGTGATACACAGAGCCTTTGTTTGCCGTACATTCCAAGATCTCAATATTTGCATCTTTCTCACATCAAACACAATGCATGTCGAAGTGCTAATTACACACAGGTACACACACTTATGGGATCTTCAGCAGGGAAAGTTTTCAAACCAAGCACAAGTCATTGATGTACAGAACACGATACACAAGTTAGTTACCATTAAGCCCAAAGCATACTTCGTTTTTTGACGTGCGGTTTTGCGTAAACAGCGTTATGTAAAATTCACATTCAGCATTGTATGCTCGGAGACCAATATTTCACAAATGCACCTTGGATTTTACTGCATAAATTAGTTGGTCCATAAGGTGACCCATTGTTTCACAGACGAATTTCTATCATGTCTGTGTTAGTTCTCCTTTTTTTCTATGGCAACTAATTTGTTATTTAGTTCCTCATTTACTCTATGTATAAATACCCCCTGTTATGTTTATTCTGTTGTCGGTTCACGTTACGTTTACACGTTAAGGAGTTGTTATCTTCAAGTCTATTATTAAAGTCATTTCATGTTGATTCATCTTCATCGTGTGAGTTTCTACTACAAAGCCTTTGCGTTTGTGACAGTCATCATTATGGGTGTTTTGTATTTGTGTGTATGACACTGTGCATCTTTTTACCTTTTATTAGTTTTTACCTCAGCTTGTGGAAAAGTTTCTTGTGATGATCTTTGATTCATCATTTGTTTTTTTCTTTACCACCAGTGTTTTTAAGGTGGTTGTCAGTATATTGGTACACTCTAAAAAATGCTGGGATAAAAACAACCCAAGTTGGGTTGAAAATGGACTAACCCAGCGATTGGGTTGTTTTAAGCAAACATTTAACCCAACCACTGGGTTAAAACAACCCAATCGCTGGGTTAGTCCATTTTCAACCCAACTTGGGCTGTTTTTATCCCAGCATTTTTAGAGTGTATAAAACAGATTTTAGTACTTTAGTAGGATGTTATTTTAACATTCATATCAGTTAATAAAATTAAAATTATGTTCAGTACACTGAATTACAGTTATACCTCCGCATTTTTGTATCCCCATCCACGAACAGACGGATCAACAGAGGGTTATTAACAGAACAGTTATGGTAAGAGTACATTTATCACTGAAAAATGTATTGTACTATCATGTCTACTCTCAAAAATTGAACACTAAT
Organism: Paracanthobrama guichenoti; assembly: GCA_018749465.1. NCBI lineage: Eukaryota > Metazoa > Chordata > Actinopteri > Cypriniformes > Gobionidae > Paracanthobrama > Paracanthobrama guichenoti. The sequence goes on from CM031958.1 coordinate 9,310,405, forward strand.
GGCTCATTTCCACTGAGCAGTGCGGTACGGTTCCGTACAGTCTAGTACGATTCGGGACAGTAAACCCTGATCTGGCTTGCGTTTCCACCTCCAACAGTACCCTTATGATATGCGTGGTGTAGCGATTAATGTCATTCTCACACGAAGAAGAATGTGACACAGTAAACAACAATGGACGACATACAGCAGATCTTGCTCTTGCTTCTCGGCATCTGGCTGTTGTCACACGAAGACACACTTTGTTTGAGCCAAGGTTGCAGGCTGCAAGGAAAAACACAGTCGAAAAAGCATGCGCAAGTGACAATTCTCTGTCAACCAATCAATGTTCTGCAGTGAATCTAGCTCCACCCTTTAGTACTGGACTACTGTGCTAGGTACCCCAGTGGAAGGGTGCCAAAAAAGTAGTACGGTATGGTTCGGATTTACAACCTGTTCTCACTCCCAAGGTGTCAAATTCTGAAGCATGGTCAAGTGCCTTCTGACGAACAGGGAACGCCATTGATTTCATTTGTTTGTCCAATGCATCAAATCAAGACGCATTTAATTATTTGCATTTGTAAAAGCAAACATGATTTTATGAATATGTATAGGCTACTTTTATATTTTGGAGCAACTAACCCCATTCATACACTAAACCTACCCACTTCTAAACAATATAAAACACATAACAGACAAATAAAAGTGCAGTCAGAGGTATTTATTGCAAAAAATGACCAAAAATGTTTGGCTCATGTTGCATTCCAAGTCTTCTGAAGTCATACGATATCATCATGCAAAGAACAGAGTTGATCTTAATGTTTTAATCGCTGAAATTATGATCCCTCCGGGAACAGCGGATGGAGACGCGGATTTTCTTCACACAAATCAATCGTTTGGCCTCAAAACACTTGAAATATTTGAAGAGTTCAGATGCAAAAGCCTCTAAAAGCCACTTTGGTCAAAAATGAGATAACGATACTGAGTGAATGCTCTCCGCATATAGTATAAGTTCATAAAATGCTTTCACTTCAAACCCACTAAATCCCAGCCTCAGCCCATTCAGGAGTACCAGTTCTTAGGTAGAAACCTATACACCTGTACTTTTTGAGTAAATTGTGCATGCAGTAGTATCTGCCTGTTATGTCCTGTTTTTTTGTATCATATAATACACAAATGGGTAGGTTTAGGGATGAGATGGGGTTAGGTTACATGTTCAAACATGTCTAAATAGTATAAATAAAATAAATGTAAATAAAATTATGCTGGATGATTAAATTAAGAATCAAACTCCAACAAGTTAAATAATGGCATAAATGGCAAAATCCATAACTCAATATATAATTTCATCATGACGATAACATTTCCATGCCCAACGCGTCTGTGTATGACGGCAAAGGTTTCTCACTGAAATCAATGGAGCACCCTGTGCACCAAAAAATAATGTCTAGGGGTACCTTTAGCTTCTTCATTGTGATGCGGAAGGCACTTGACCATGCTTCAGATTTTGGAGTGAGAACGGGTTGGGAATTAGGGTACCATTCACAACTTCTGACAATGGAAATGGAAAAAAATTGCGTACCACATAACTGTACTGAACCGTACTGAACCGTACTGCTCGGTGGAAACCATCCATTAGGAAACAGCTTTCTTACTTGTACGTGAGGGCGTTCTGGTTTGGGAGTTTGATCGGAACTGACTTTTCCACTGTGTTTATTGTCATTCTGTGTGAAATGTTGACTACAAGCATGGAGGTTTTTCAGATTTTCCATTGTGACGTTCTCTCTGTATTCTTTGCAGCCTTCAGCCACTGCCTACAAGAGCTGAATCCTTCACTGGAAACCAAAATAAACTCATTCCCGCTAAATGTTTACTCTTTGAATTCTTGCAACTGGCAACACAAGTCGACACCATTATGACTAAATGTTTGCTAAGAACTATTTCCTACTAAAGCAAAGCAGTATTTGGCTTCTAAATCGCATACTCTCTTGAGTACTTATTTTGAATACGTAATTACTTCACGGACACTAAAAAAGTATGTTTTATAGAGTATGAGTGTGTGAAGTATGATTCAAGATTCAAGAGATTCAAGAGAGATTCAAGAGTTTTATTTGTCACATACACAGTTATATACAGAATATACAACCGGCAGTGAAATGTAAACAGGTCCGCTCCATGGACAGTGCAAATTCACAGTTAAAAACACAAGGAAGAAATTATAATAGAAATAGGATATATATATATATATATATATATATATATATATATATATATATATATATATATATATATATATATATATGTCTATATCTGTAGAATTATAAATAATCAAGTCAAGAGAAAAAAAGGTAACAAATAAGGATAAAGTGGAATAAAATAATTGAAGTAGACTTTGCAGTGAGTAAACTGTAGACTTATAAATATGTGGTTAACAAATGTATAAAGAGTATAATGTGCAAACAGGTTTATGACAGGTTGTTACACAGTAACAACGAGAACAGAAAGTGCAGTGCAATGTCAGTGTATCGATGTTTATCCTGGACGTGAAGTCACGTGATGTTAAGTGACTGAGTTCAGGAGTCTGATGGCCTGGGGAAGAAGCTCCTCCTGAGTCTCTCAGTTTTGGCCATCAGGCTTCGGAAGCGCTTACCAGATGGTAGCAGCGTGAAATGAGGGTTTGCAGGGTGATTAGAGTCCTTGATGATCTTGGTAGCTCTACCTTTGCAGCGTTTGGTGTAGACGTCCTGCAGAGACGGGAGAGCTGACCCTGAGATACGCTCGGATAAGCGCATCGACTCTTTGCAGGGCTTTGCGGTCATGACTGGTGCTGTACCCATACCACACGCTGTGATGCACTGAGTTAAAACACTTTCTATCGCCCCTAAATAGAAAGTTTTCAGGATAGCTGGTGAAAGCCTGAATTTCCTCAGCTGGCGCAGGTGGTACAGTCTTTGCCTGGCTTTTTCACCTGTGTCTGAATGTGAGCAGTCCAGGTCAGGTCCTCGGAGATGTTTACTCCCAGGTACTTGAAGCTGCTCACTCTCTCTACTGGTGACCCGCTGATCATGAGGGGGAGTATGTCCGTTGCTGTCTCTTCCTGAAGTCCACAATCATTTCTTTGGTCTTGCCAACATTCAGAGAGAGACAGTTGTCCTGGCACCATGCTGTTAGATGCTCCACCTCGTCCAAGTATGCCGTCTCATTGTTGTTGGAAATGAGGCCCAGGACAACAGTATCATCAGCAAATTTGATGATAGAGGTGGAGCTGTGTGTGGACAAACAGTCATGCGTGTAGAGAGAGTAGAGCAGGGGGCTCAGGACACAGCCCTGTGGAGCTCCCACACTCAGGGTGATGGAGGTGGAGGTGGACTGGCCTATTCTCACCACCTGAGGCCTGCCAGTGAGGAAGTCCTCAATCCAGTGGCAGAGAGAAGGATTCAGGCCGAGATCCAGGAGTTTGGAGGTTAGCTTGGTGGGAACTATGGTGTTAAAGGCTGAGCTATAGTCAATAAATAGCAGTCTTACGTAGTTCCCACTTTTGCTGTCGATGTGAGTGAGGGAGGAGTGGAGGACATGAGAGATGGCATCTTCAGTCGATCTATTGGGACGATAGGCAAACTGAAGAGGGTCCAAAGTGTCAGGAATGAAGGCGCAAATGGTGTTTTTAATGAGTCTCTCAAAGACCTTCATGACTATAGACGTGAGAGCCACTGGACGATAGTCATTTAGGCAAGAGGGTTTACTGTTCTTAGGGACAGGGATGATGGTGGATTTTTTGAAGGAGGTGGGGACCACAGATGTAGCGAGGACTCATTAAAGATAGATGTAAACAACCCGGTGAGCTGATCAGCACAGGACCGCAGAACACGACCTGAAATACCATCCGGCCCAGCAGCTTTCCTGACGCCCACACGCTTGAGTGCTCTCCGAACTTCATCCTCCGAGACAGAGATCACGTGATTGTTGCTGCTCTGAGTAATTTCCTCTAACGCGCGCCACTTGGCGGAGTCGCGTTGCCGCGTGTTACAGTCAAAGCGAGCATAGAAAGAGTTTAACTCGTTCACGAGCAACGGATCAACGCTTGCCTCTGCAGAGGATTTAGATCCAAAGGAGCAGATGGACCTCAGACCTTGCCACATGCGCCGCGAGTCGTTGAGTTGGAAATGAGACTCCACTCGGTCTTTATAACGGAGTTTTGCGGCTTTAACTGCTCGTCTGAGAGCATAGCAGGACGATCTGTATTCATTCATATTCCCTGAATGGAGACCGGCGTTGTAAGCAGCAGTGCGTGCGTTCACTGCCGCTATGGATTGAATTGTCCACCCACGGTTTCTGATTTGAGAAGGACGTTATTGTTATTGTTTGCGTGGCTTGCTCTGTAAGCGTGTTGATGAAGCAAAGCGCCACGTCTGTGAACTCGCTCACGTCAGCTGAACTCGCTCGGAACATGTCCCAGTCAACGTCATCAAGAGCTGCCTGAAGCACAATGCATTCTGAATGCATTCTGAATGCATTCTGGATGTACTACATTCGCCATGTTGTCATTATCATGTGACCTTACCAGTGTCAGTTACGTGGCTTCACTGCCATTCACAAATCCACTCCCTTTGACTCTGTTAAGCGTATCCATAGCAGATTGGTGGGAGTGACCTTGGACGGCAACATGCCCAGTGAATTATGGGTGTTGAAGTTTCCTGTTTGGCAAAAGGGAAGACGACAGCCCTTTTTCCTGTATTTTGTTCTTTGTTTGTTTGTTTTCTTCTCAGGTTACAAATGGACGCAACCACTATTATGTAAAAAAATAAAAAATAAGATGGATAGAAAGCAGCAGAATAAGAGGCATATTCTTTAAAAAACAAAACAGGACTGTTGTATTGAACCACTAAATGAAATGTTTTGCTCCTGTAGATCAGATGGAGGCTCTTCCTCAGTGAGTGCAGGAGCACAACTCCATGCCAAATCCAATTTACAGCTCCGGGAGGTGGAAGGGGGGAGTAAGAGACGGGGCTCAGAGAATACAAATATGACTCCGGGGGACAGCCGTATCTTCCCCAGCACACCAGGCCTGCTCTTCTCTTTGCTGTTCCACCTCGACAAAGTCATCAGACGCCTCGCGCTGTGGAACACACTCAGGAAAAAAAGTTGCCTGGGCTTCCCAGACCTTTAAATGCAAGTATATCACATCAAATTGAATTAAGTTTGTGCTTCATTTGTATTGCAGATAGGAGATAAGTAGCAGGATGGGGCTGGGGAGATGACACGGGTGGCTAATCCCATAGTCAGTTATATGCTAGCATTCCCATGAGCCTCCACTGCAATAGGAAAATGGATGAGGCAGGTGCACCTCGTATGAAATGTGCCATTCAGTTACTTTAGTGTACATCTTTAACATGATTAAACACCCATTCAGAGAACAGTGCTGCTGTAAGAGGGGTAAAAGCTATACGAGTTAAACTATATCATGACGATTACCACAGAAAATAATTTCCAGTGTTTAATAATATGGTGGGATGCAGCTGTTTTTTTTTTTTTTAATAAAATATGCTTTAACATAATATAAATATTGTCCCTTTTGTGCAAACAACAGCATTTCTGAAAGATCATGTGACACATGGAGTAATGATGTTGAAAATCCAAATAATACATAATATTTCACAATCTTAAGTTTTCAAGACTAAATAAGAGCGATCATACAAAATGCATGTTATTTTTATTTAGTGCTGTCCTGAATAAGATATTTTACTGAATAAGAAGATTTTTTTTTTTTTTTATCCACAAGACAAAACAACAACAAAATAGTGTAATTTATTAAAATTACCCTGTTCAAAAGTTTATGAACCACTGATTCTTAATACGGTGTCGTTACCTGGATGATCCATGACTGTTTTTTGGTTTTGTGATGGTTGTTCATGAGTCCCTTGTTTGTCCTAAGCAGTTAAACTGCCCAAATTTCTTCAGAAAAATCCTCCAGGTCCTGCAAATTCTTCAGTTTTCCAGCATCTTTTGCATATTTGAACCCTCTCCAGCAGTGACTGTATGAATCTTCTCACACTGTGGACAATTGAAGGACTCAAACAAAACTATTAAAAAAGCTTCAAACATTCACTGATGCTCCAGAAGGAAACACGGCGCGTTAAGAGCCGGGGGTGAAAACGTATTGAATTTGAACATCAAGGTAAATTGTACTTAATTTGTGTTCCGGAAAACATCCTCTGTTGCTTCTGAAGGGCAGTACTAAATGAAAAAAAAAAATAATAATAATAAATAAATAAATAAGAAATAAAAAAATGCTATTTAAACAAAATAAGAAGCATTTGGACCTCTTCATCCTGTTCAAATATTTTCACTCCCGGCTCTTGACGCGCCGTGTTTCCTTCTGGAGCATCAGTGAATGTTTGAAACTTTCTTAATAGTTTTGTTTGAGTCCTTCAATTGTCCTCAGTGTGAAAAGATGGATCTCAGAATCATACGGTCACTGCTGGAGAGGGCTCAAATATGAAGAAGATGCTGAAAATCTGAAGAATTTGCAGGACCTGGAGGATTTTTCTGAAGAAATTTGGGCAGTTTAACTGCTTAGGACAAACAAGGGACTCATGAACAACCATCACAAAACCAAAAAACAGCCGTGGATCATCCAGGTAACGACACAGTATTAAGAATCAGTGGTTCATAAACTTTTGAATTGGTCATTTTAATAAATTCTGCTATTTATATATATTTTTTTTGTCTTGTAGACTGTATAATTATTTTTTTTTAAATATGTAAAACATCTTATTCATGACAGCACTAAATAAAAAATACCGCATTTTGTATGATCTCTTTTATTTAGTTAAAATTATTTTCACAGATTCTGCAAGCGGTTCACATACTTTTTCTTTCAACTGTATTTTAAATTGTAATACAATTTCATAATATTACTTGTTTTTATCAAATAAAGCAGCCTTGGTGACAGGGGCAGCGTTTACGTATGGCAGACTATGGCATTTTCCATACCCTGGCATTCAGACAAGCAGGGGAAATAAACAGCTCATGATGCTGCTAGTTAGTTCTAGATTATTTGGGAATGTTGTTGTTGTATGGCCAGAAGGACTCCTGCCATACCCTAGGATTTTGTGAAACGCCGCCACTGCTTGGTGAACAGAAGAAACTTCTTTCAAAAACATTTAAACATCTTTTTTTACAAAATTATCAAAAATCATAAAGCATTGTGAGTCTACATCTGAAAAACCAACTAAGCTGTACCATGTTGCAATTCAAACAAAATAACACACATACGCATGCACGCACATGTTGTGTTTTCATGTTTTATGGGGACATTCCATAGACGTAATGCTTTTTATACTGTACAAACTGTATTTTCTATCCCCCCACACTGCCCCTAACCCTAAACCTACCCATCACAGGAAACATTCTGCATTTTTACATTTTCAAAAACATCACTTAGTATGATTCATAAGATGTTTTCCTCATGGGAACCAAAAAATGTCCCCACAAGGACAAGGATTTCGGATATTGCCATCTTTGTGCGGACATTTTGTCCCCATTAGGTAGGGTTTACCAGGCCACACACACACACACACACACACACACACACACACACACACACACACACACACGTCTCGCTATCTTTGTGGGGACTCTCCATAGACGTAATGGTTTTTATACTGTACAAACTGTATATTCTATTCCCTTACACTAACCCTACCCCCCTAAACCTACCCATCACACAAAACTTTCAGCATTTTTACATTTTCAAAAAAACAAATTTTGTATAAATGTATAATTTATACATTTGTTTCTTCATGGGGACCTCAATTTAGGTCCCCACGGTGACACAAGTCCCCATGAGTCAGTGTGCATTCAGGTTGAAGTCCCCACTGGAAGGAAAAACATGTACTCGCACATACACATACACACACACACACACACACACACACACACACACACACACACACACACACACACATGCTTTGTTGTGTTTTCATGCTTTATGTGGACTTTTAATAATGATATCAAAAGTAATGATTTTTACACTGTACAGTCTGTATATTCTATCCCCTAACCTTAACCATACCCCTAAACAGAAAACTTTCTCATTTTTACATTTTCAAAAAATTGAATTTAGTCTTATTTATAAGCTGTTTTCCTCACGGGGACCAAAAAAATGTCCCCACATGGAGTTTGGATATTGCCACCTTTGCTTAGACATTTTGTCCCCATAACATAGGGTTTACCTGGACACATACACAGGAAAAAGATGTTAAACCAAATTCAATTGATCTGACAAACGAGAGAAGACAGACATTCATGCACTCTGAACAGAAGGATTCGTCTGGCCTTCTTCTGCACAGAGAGCTTCTTCTCTAGGAGAGATAACTATGAAGGAATCAGAGCGAATAAATGAAGGCTTTACGAGATAAACATGTATTTACTGCTGCTGTGCTTGAATGTAATCTCTCAAAGATGCTAATGCTATGATCTAGCAGCAGACAAATCCACCAAAATCCTAGAGGAGTCTTAATAAAACTGTCTAAATTCAGCCAGATAAAGACCACCGCAGCACTGCGGGATTCACACCATAAATAAAGGCTGCAATTGCATTTTAAGGTGAAAAATATTACAGAGCGAAGTGGAACATATTTAAAGCACTCTCTGCACTTCCCGTGGAGAGATTAGGCTCCTCTCAGTTTAAAGATAATCAATTGTTCTTGATACATCGGCGCTGGGCCCATGAGTGTGCTGTAATGGAGTCTAATAAATACCAGAGATGTGGCATGTGTTGAACGCCATTAATCTACATGTTCTGGAAATGTAACGGATTGTCAAAGCGCGGCTCGCACATATTCCATCACACATCCAATTGGCTTTGCCCGGCTCTACAATTCATTTGCAGTGTAATGCACCCAATAAAAATGTATTCGGACTGCTCTATTGATTGTGAAATAGCGTAATCTCTACCAAAGGAAAGAGATGAATATCCCCATTTTGTCCACAAATATAGTTTTACCACAACCTCAAATAAGTCATTGCGGCCTAGAAAATCTGCTGTTCTTTCCATACATTTCCTCTGCTTCTCCTTCATGGAGTTATGTCAAAATGATTTGGACATCTTGATGGCCTAAAGAAAACAATATGCACATTCTGTCATCACATACTCATGGTTCTTTATGATAAGTATTGCAGAATGTTCACAACGTTAAAGGAATAGTTCACACAAAAATAAATATACTGTCATCATTTACTCACCCTCTAGTTGTTCTAAACCTGTATGAGTTTTTTTGTTCTGTGTGGCGAGCAGGGCGAGGCTGAGAGCCATGGGAATGGAGCGAGGCTGGTGGCATGATTGCTAATGAGTGTCACCTGCATGCTACACCGGTCTCAAGTCTCATGGAAGGAGATTTGGATGGGTAAAAGAAGGAGTGATGACAGTGTAAGACGAGAAAGGACCAGGCCTGTACTATTTATGTTTTATGATTTATTATGCTTATACACTCACCTAAAGGATTATTAGGAACACCATACTAATACTGTGTTACCTTTCGTCTTCAGAACTGCCTTAATTCTATGTGGCATTGATTCAACAAGGTGCTGAAAGCATTCTTTAGAAATGTTGGCCCATATTGATAGGATAGCATCTTGCAGTTGATGGAGATTTGTGGGATGCATATCCAGGGCACGAAGCTCCCGTTCCACCACTTCCCAAAGATGCTCTATTGGGTTGAGATCTGGTGACTGTGGGGGCCATTTTAGTACAGTGAACTCATTGTCATGTTCAAGAAACCAATTTGAAATGATTTGAGCTTTGTGACATGGTGCATTATCCTGTTGGAAGTAGCCATCAGAGAATGGGTACATGGTGGTCATAAAGGGATGGACATGGTCAGAAACAATGCTCAGGTAGGCCTTGGCATTTAAACGATGCCCAATTGGCACTAAGGGGCCTAAAGTGTGTCAAGAAAACATCCCACACACCATTACACCACCACCACCAGCCTGCACACTGGCAACAAGGCATGATGGATCCATGTTCTCATTCTGTTTACGCCAAATTCTGACTCTACCATCTGAATGTCTCAACAGAAATCGAGACTCATCAGACCAGGCAACAGTTTTCCAGTCTTCAACTGTCCAATTTTGGTGAGCTCGTGCAAATTGTAGCCTCTTTTTCCTATTTGTAGTGGAGATGAGTGGTACCCGGTGGGGTCTTCTGCTGTTGTAGCCCATCCGTCTCAAGGTTGTGCGTGTTGTGGCTTCACAAATGCTTTGCTGCATACCTCGGTTGTAACGAGTGGTTATTTCAGTCAAAGTTGCTCTTCTATCAGCTTGAATCAGTCTGCCCATTCTCCTCTGACCTCTAGCATCAACAAGGCATTTTTGCCCACAGGACTTTTCTCACAATGCTTTGTAAACCCTAGATATGGTTGTGCGTGAAAATCCCAGTAACTGAGCAGATTGTGAAATATTCAGACCGGCACGTCTGGCACCAACAACCATGCCACGCTCAAAATTGCTTAAATCACCTTTCTTTCCCATTCTGACATTCAGTTTGGAGTTCAGGAGATTGTCTTGACCAGGACCACAACCCTAAATGCATTGAAGCAACTGCCATGTGATTGGTTGATTAGATAATTGCATTCATGAGAAATTGAACAGGTGTTCCTAATAATCCTTTAGGTGAGTGTATGTGGCAGTTGTCCGTGACGGGCTGCTGTATTACTCTTGTGTTTATTTTGATATTAAAGTTACGTTGAACGTTTGCCGGTTCCCTCCTCCCTCTTCCCTGAACCTTTAATGTTGTTAAGCAGGTGCCAAAAACTCGGAAAGAAGGAGACAGGAAACTTTCAAGAAACTTTAATCATAAAATAAATAAACACACGACAACAGCTGCACAAATATAAACAAAACACAACGTAAAGTCCAGGCCTGGTCCTCTCATCGTTCACTGTCGTCACTCCTCTGTTTATCCATCTGGAGCTTCTCCGTGAGACTCAAAGCTGACGTGGCTCGTTAGCACTCGCGCCACCAGCCTCGCTCTGTTCCCACGGCTCTCGGCCCTGCCCTACTTGCCACACTCTGTTAAAGACAGTTAACTTTATGTTAACAGTTCCTGGTGCCCTTTGACTTCCATAGTATGATAAAAATACATACTGGGCAAGCAACTGTTTTGTTATGAACATTCCTCAAAATGTCATATTTTGTGTTCAATAGAAAAAAATAAGAAACTCAGATTTGGAACAACTTCAGGTAAGTAAATGATGACAGAATTTTTATTTTTGGGTGAACTATCCCTTTATGATAGGGAAATGAAAAAAACAAAAAACAAGTGTAATAGAAGTAGCCAACACAATTTATGTGCTATAGTTAATGATTAAGAGGAAATTAAAATGATTCACTTGGTCCAGCTCTGCATTCATGGGAGTGTTGAGTTCACAAGCTCTCGCATGATGTAGGCGTCAAGAACCACCCCATTGTATACAAGGAGTTTACAGGATACACACACAGACAGATCATATTTAACGATAAACTGAAACATGCTATTATACTGAAATGACTATTTTTTCTCCACACTTGCAAACAATTCTTGGTGCCTACGTAATGTATAACCTTCCAAACAAAATATTTTGTCACATGAGAGGTTGTGAACTCAACCGTCTAGTGAATGCGCTTTGCAGAGCTGGACCAAGGTGAACATTTGTACTTAAAAAAAGTATATATATATAAGTTATTCATTTATTTTCTGAAAATGACAGATCATTTTGCTAGAGAAAACCCTTCTTCATCGGCTGGGGTTGTGTGGAGTCCTTTAAATATGGATTTTGGACCACCAAAAATTGTCTATGTTGGGCACCACTCACTTGCATTAAGTGGAGAAAAATCCTGGAATGTTTACCTCCCAGTCCTTAATTTCACTTTGGCTGAGGAAAGAAAGTCGTATACATCTTAGATGGCCTTGGGGTGAGTAAGTAATCAGGAACTGTTCATTTTTGGGTAAATTAGTGCACAAAGCACATAGTAATGCCTTATTTTGCATGACCTTTTTCTACATCCCTTAATCCTACCAAATACCTAAACTTAAACGTATAGCAGTATATAAGTATATAAGTACATAAGCAGTACATTATTTTTGTTTGTTTAGTTTATTGAGGCAAAGTTGTAGTGAATATGTGTTCCTCATATTAAAGTGTTACCAAAAATAATAAAAATACAAATTACAAAAGCAAACTTTCAAAAATAAATAAAATAAAAATAAAATGAACATGATAAAAATAAAAGTGAATGCAAAATATTAATAAAATATTACTAAAACTAAAATAAAAATCTGGTTCTCATGTGTCCAATAACAAAGTAACCTTGTTGTCCGATTTCCATATGTGCATATTAAAATCACAATAATGGGATTGGAGATCTGAACTTAATTCATTCTGTTCTTCACTCAGAATATCTGCAATATAAAACACAAGTTGTATGGACCATATTATTATTATTATTATTATTATTATTATTTATCCTTTCATTTATATGGAAAAGAATGGTTTCAAGAATGTATTTTTAATGGTCCCTTTAACACATTCTGTTGACTACAAGTTGCACCTACATGTCTACTAAGTTAGTCTACTAATACTCTGAAACTCTAATGAGAGTTAGTAGTACTAACTCTCATTAGAGTGTTAGTAGAGTATTTGTAGACTGGAATGGTTAGGGTTAGAATAAGTTGACATGTACTTGCAAAGTTACTTATAGTCAGTAGAATGTCTGTTGGAGGAGCATCACAATAAAGAGTCAGCAGATATTAAGCAGACAGTCTACTAATACTCTAATGAGAGTTAGTTGACATGTAGTTGCAAAGTTACTTTTAGTACCGAATGTTCAAAAGGCACCATCAAAATAAAGTGTTACCAAAATACCTATGTGAAATGCCTTTTAAATAGCTCCTATGTGTTTGCTGGAAGAAGTAAAGCAACATAGGAATGAGCAAATTATTAAGAATCAGTGCTGAAGAACATATTACTATTATGAATGATACAAAAGACACCGTCTAAAATCATACCGATTTTATTTGCATAGCGCTCTGTGAGTGACAACCTAAAATCAGTATCTATCTTTAAGTACAAAGCATCTCAAACAAGGTCACAGCAGTCGTCACTGCATTTCACCTGCAGACATGTACTGAAGGGAATTATGGGATACGTTCACTGTGGTAAGCGTCTGGGGTTGTATGTTTTGTACAGGATTGAGGGATTCATTAGCGCTGAACTCCATTATCTGCAGCCATCTAGTGTCTGTTTTGTGCTCTAGACTGCAGGTTTACAGCACAGAGAGACCGGCTGAAGAGCTCGTCCACACACGCTGTTTACGGAATAACTGTAATTAGTTATTACAGATGCTGAGAATGCTTTTTTTCATTTAAATTATTTCAAATTATTTTCATCAGTTTTTCAGATTCATTAATTTGTCAAACACTATCATGAGTTGACACTATACTTTTTAAAATAAATTAATACTTTTATTCAACAAGGATGTATTAAATGGGTCAAAAGTGACAGTAAACACATTTATAATGTTACAAAGATTTCTATTTCAAATAAATGCTGTTCTTTTGAACTTTCTGTTCATCATGTATCATGGCTTCCACAAAAATATGAAGCATTAATATTAACAATAATAAAAAATAAAATGTTTCTTGGACAGCAAAACAGCATATTTGAATGATTTCTGAAGGATCATGTGACACTGAAGACTTGAGTAATGATGCTGAAAATTCAGCTTTGATCACAGGAATAAATTACATTTTAAAATGTATTCAAATAGAAAACAGTAATTTTATATCGTAATAATATTTTCACAATATTACAGTTTTTATTATATTTTTGATCAAATAAATACAGGCTTGGTGAGCAGAAGAGTCTTCTCTCAAAAACATTAAACTTTTTAAAAACAATAAAGCAGAAACAAAAGTTTTCTTGTATTCTTGTTCAGTTCACACAAAATTGTAAAGTTTTTTTTTTGTTCAAGCTACCTTTTTACATTTGTTAAAAAGCGAAACAGTGTTTTTTTTAAGAATGAAGACACAGTCTGAAGCCTGATAACACACGTGAGGTCTTAAGCACTACTCCGTGTGTTGTTATGTGGACCAGAAATCATGCATTGACTCCCGAAACACACCTGCATCCCGCAGGCGACCGGCTCGGCCCCCGGCACCCTTCACCTGGGCTGGAGAAACACACAACGGCTCGGAGCAACACAGGTTTGGCCTGCTGTCAAGCCCCGCACCATTAATCACAAGGCCAACACTGTCTCAGTCTTTTCTCAGACTCACACACAATAAAGTTAACTCAAATATTTTGTGGTTGTATCGAGACAGGAATTCAGTTCTAAGAGTTGAGTCATGAGCCATATATTTTCTGTGTGTCAGTGAATATGTGTGAGGTTCGTTCAGGTCACGCAGCTTTATTCTCACCGGTAGGATTGTTTGATGAATTATTTTGTTTCGATGTGGGAGGCGACACGTTTAGCAACACAGAATAGCCTCACAGGACACACTTATCCATATTGATTCAAGACGTAAGGAAGCGAATGAAAAACTAATTAAAAGAAAATATGTGCTAACCCGAGGAGCGTCTGGGGTTTTACTGTACACACAGAGTCCTGTCAGATATTTGTAACTTAATTCTGTTGTGTTTCAATTACCGCCGCGGCCTCTCAGAGTCCAGTGCAGGGTTAGACAAACATGACGTAGTGCGCACACATACGCGCGAGGTGTATGGCGCTTCGGCCTGAACACATCTCACACGCTCTCGCTTTCATTTTCTCTAAGCCGAGGCTAAATGCTAGATGTGAAACTGCTGTTGTTTCGTTTGTGTTGGTTCCTCGAGTTCAGAGGTCTCGTTCAAACGTGACCTCATCACAGTTACAAACAAATCATTCAGGCTCCTGCATCTGGCCCTGGTTATGACTGTCCTTATTAAATACGGCTTGAAAGGTTATTAAACCTCATCTGGTTTAGTTATTTTCAAAGGACTGAAACTATATGCATTAGACATTAGAAAATATGCTTTGGATAGAATGTATGTGTCAAAAAATATTTAAATATGATCCTTGAACGCACTTTTCCATAGTTTTTTCGATGTAAACGTGCTAGACGGACGTCGTTGTGCTCGCATCTCGCAGCATTTCAAACAGTGATCATTTGAAAAAATGACGTTGATGAAAATTATGACAATTATTTGTCAACGTAATTTTTTTTACAGACAAAAACGAGACAATAACTAAACTAGCTAAAACCAGATTTGAATGCCAAAAACTATGACGAAAATCATAGTAAGGTAAGATGCGCACATTTAAATTATAACGTGCTGATCTACCCTGCACTTGATGTATGTCTCGGAAAGATGTATGTCTTCAAAAATGGGAGAAAGAGAAGAGGAGACATATGGATAGATTTCTGGATAAGTGTGGCGAAGCAAAAGAGAACTCTATTCGGTATGGTTTTCTGTGCGCGAGCACACAAAGCGCACAGCCATGCACACAGCTACCTCTTACCGTCTGCGAGTACTAAATTGAGCTCTCTTTCGTGTCTGAATGGACAAATACACATTATGTCAAAATGTCAGTTTTGTAACGTATTCATGTAAGTCTGTCATGCCTTAAGAGAATGCAAACAGTTGTGAGAATATCGAATATCAGTGCACTGGATCCGCGTCTTAAAGTGACAGCAGCATAATAAACTTAAAGGGTTAGTGTGGCAAGCAGCGAGGCGAGGGACCACGAGAGCGGGCTGGTGGCAAGTGATGATGAGCGTCAGCTGCGCGCCACACCGGTCTCGTCTCATGGAGAAGTGATGGGAGCATAAAAGAAGGAGCGATGACAGTGCAAGACGAGAGAGGACCAGGCCTGGATTTTATGTTGTGTTTTGTTTGTAGGCGGCAGTCGTCCGTGAGGGGCTGCTTCCGTTATTGTATTTTCTTTGTTTATTTTGGATTAAAGTTTTTTAAATGTTCACCGGTTCCCGCCTCCTTCCTTCCCTGAACATATGAACTTTGTTACATTTGTGCCGAAAACCCGGGAGGAAGGAGGGACATGCTGTCGGAGAGCCCTCGCTGCTGAGGGGGATCGCGGTGCTTAGGAGTTCGGGCAGCGCGGATGGATGTTGACCGCGAGTGGGTGCCCGAGGTGGTGGTGCTGGAGCAAGTGAAGATCAGGGTGTGACGGAGAGCTCGCTGCTGTGCCCCTGGGTCAAGGTGGGGTTGCTACCGTCCGAGAGGGAGCGGAGGAGTCGCCGGCATTTGTGGTCACCCGAAGCCATCTGCCATCCACCATTCAGGGGAGGAGCAGGGAGCGTGGGACTCGCTCCCGGCTCCCTCAGTAGGAGGAGCCACCGCCGGCCACCAGGGGGCGGAGGAAGCTCGAGCCATCCACCAAGAGTCCAGTGCCATTGCATGGCACCGCGACGAAGAGCCTCTCGGCTGGCTGAGGACCGAGCGGCAGTGTGTCCGGGAACCGGATCAGATATATATTTATTTTTTAATTTTCTCCTCTCTCTCCTCTCTCATTCTGTCGCTCCTCATGCTCCTGGCTCCGTTTCTCTCGCCTCTCTGTCTTTACCCTCAGTGGAGTGGAGGGTGGAGTAGAGCGCAGTCTCGGGAGTGCCCCCCGGCCTGCGAAGGGTGTTGGGGGTATGTGGCAAGCAGCGAGGCGAGGGACCGTGAGAGCGGGCCGGTGGCGAGTGATGATGAGCGTCAGCTGCGCGCCACACCAGTCTCGTCTCATGGAGGAGTGATGGGAGCATTAAAGGAGGAGCGACGACAGTGCAAGACAAGAGAGAACCAGGCCTGGATTTTATGTTGTGTTTTGTTTTGTATGTAGGCGGCAGTCGTCAGTGAGGGGCTGCCGCCGTTATTGTATTTTCTTTGTTTATTTTGGATTAAAGTTTTTTAAATGTTCGCCGGTTTCCGCCTCCTTCCTTCCCTGAACATACGAACTTTGTTACAGTTAGTTCAACCAAAAATTAAATTCTATCATTAATTACTCACCCTCATGTTGTTCCAAACCCGTAAGACATTCGTTCATCTTCGGAACACAAATTAAGACATTTTTGATGAACATAGACAGCAAAGTTATTACCACTTTCAAGGCCCAGAAAGGTAGTAAAGACATTGTTAAAATAGTCCATGTGACTACAGTGGTTCAACCTTAATGTTATGAAGTGACGAGAATACTTTTTGTGTGCAATAAGCCCCCAAAAAAATTTACTATATTCAACAATTTCTTCTCTTTCATGTCATTCTCCTACACTGTTCACGTTCTGAACACAGTGCAGCGCTTCCGGGTTCTACGTCAGAACGCCGGCTCAGTATTGGCCACTGATTGGCCAGCTGCTGCATCAGCATCACATGCATGCGTCGTTGTGCTCATGTGAATGGCTTCGGCCAATGGTGAGCTGGTGTTCTGATGTAGAACCCGGAAGTGCTGCACTTTACTACATGAACAGCGTAGGAGAATTAAATGGAAGAGAAGAAACTGTTAAATAAAAATCTTTTTTTGCGCACAAAAAGTATTCTTGTCTCTTCATAACATTAAGGTTGAACAACTGCAGTCACATGGACTATTTAAATGATGTCTTTACTACCTTTCTAGGCCATTTCAAAAGTTCTGTCAGTTCTGTCTCTTTGTAGACTTGTCTCTCATTGGCTATTGTACTGACATAATCATAGTCGTAGTCATCCTGATTTAAAACCCAAAATATCAAACATGTTTGATATTGTCGGGGTGTCCCAGACGTGTCCGCGAGCAGATCGGGAGGTTTAAGATTTGATCTGTAAATACCTCACTTTACCAGATAATCTGGGCTGAACATTGGAACCGACTGATGCCTTGGACTGATGCCTGTAGTCTGAGCCTGGCTTTAAGTGTCTTTAATTTTAAAGAAAAGTCTGAACATTCTAAAGTAACATTTGACAAAAAGAAAATTGCTGGGTTTGAAATGCACAGTAGAAAACAGTAAATGTAAAACAGTAGATGTAGTGTTGAAGATGAAGGCAATCAGTATTGTGTTTGGTTGTGGTTAGTGGATCATGTTGATAGTTCACGAGTTCACACTTCTAATAATCAGATAATCAGATAGAAATAATCAGATAGAATAAAATGTATGCGTATTTGGCGGGCTATCCAAGGGGTATACTCAGAGCTAGGAATTTTGGCCCGAATCCAGAGTATCTCTCCCTGTATCTCTGATTATGATAGTTAACCAAGAAAGTGTGAGGAACATAGGTGAGTCTGCTATGTGTATATAGACCTCATCTCATACTGATTGGATAGGCAATTTGAACGTGTTCCTCCCAAAAAATTTTTATGAAACATCTTTCAATGTGATGAACTACATATGGGGTTACATGTGCGTCCTTTTTTCATACACATAAAAGTTCTAATTCTAGAGAAAATTCTAAAGGCTGTCACACACGACAAATCATAGGCGCGGAAAAAATTGTAGCACTTATTTAATTTTGAGGTGGCTTTACTCAAACACCCATGTGCCTAGCTGGATGTTTTCATAACCTCTGTCAGGATATGAGAGAGACCACCTCAATCTCATTCCCGGGAATTAAGGAGGAAACAGGTAAATATATTAAAAGCCTCTTTCGTAAGCCTAAATTGTATGAATTATTAAATTGCATAATGTTTCCTTGTACTTCAAAACAAGAGCACCATTTTTATTCTTTATTCCCTTCTCTTTTGGGGTGGGGGTGGGGTGGTTAGATCAATTAGAAATATATCCTTGAGTTAAGAATTGTGGGTTACCAAAGTAGATAGTAATGCATATTTCACCATTTGGAATTTATGCTGTTATAGAAAAGCACAATGACATAAAGAGGAGAGTCTCATAGAATAATGAATAAGGGTCAAAGGTCAAATCCTCTTTAACATCACACCCTGAATGGTAAAAAATGTCTTGTGAAGATCTGTCCAAATTTACTGGATTCAATTCTTGCCTGCAAATTGAACAGTGCTTCCTCATTTTTTTTTTTTTTTTTTTTTTGTGTTTTATTTGCATTCACAGAATTTGAACTTTAGAGTGTCTTACACGTTGCTATGTTACCATTAAAAAATTCATTTAAATGCTTCTAGAGAACCGTGTTCTTTTCTCTTTCTGTTTCTCAGTTCCTCATTGCTACAGGCACTAGAGAAACAGAATGTATATTTTATGAGGAAAAGATTGTCTAACTGGTGGGTCAAGATTGACTAGAGTGATTGGCAGACACTGTTTAGCATATTGAGCTTTTGTTTTGCGTGCTGTAGCAATAAATAAGGCCCCAGTTAGCAGTCGTTTGCAGTCCTATCACAGCTCTCGGCCCTATTCAGAGGAGATAAATGTGATTTAAATTAATAGCCAGTCCTAAATAACTCCTCAGATGGTAAACGATGCATTTATCAGATACAGACAGCCAATGTCCCTTGATTCATGGGCCCCTTACAACATGAAGGGAGCCTACAAAAATTGTTATTACTTTTTAATAAAGTGTAGCAGCCGCTCGTCAGTCATTTATCAGCGGAGCTCACTCAGTCAGATGACGGCGTTTTCCCGTGCAGTGGAGGGGCAGACACATGAAATATGGCTCTCTGCATAAAAATATCAGCGCTGAGGGAAGAGCTTTGTGGGGGAAAAAATCTTCAGCCTCGCTGTGAGGACTGAAACTTGTAGAGCGGTCACTTTAGAAGATATATATATATATATATATATATATATATATATAGCATTTATTTATAGAATTAGCTCTGCTAAAGAAACAAACACGCTTGCTACACTGTAAAAAAGTTAAAATGTGCAGTTGTTAGATTGAAAAGCTGATTCCACCTGATCTGAGCCTCAAACGCTTGTATAATTCAGTCATATTAAATTAGATTTTGACGTGAATAAATCGATAATAAAAGTTCATTTAGATGTTACCACAAGCAGCACATTTTTTTGTTTTTGTAACAAAATATCTTTTTTTACAGTGTGAAATCAAGTAAAAATGTGTTTTGACCAAAACTGTTACAGTGGTGCATTCAAATCATCCTGGGAAGTTCAGATTTAGGAGTAAGGAAGTCGTAATTACGACATAAAGTGTGTTCAAATCACTCAATGTACCTTTTCTACACAAAATTCAACAAGATTTTTCAACTTTACAAAACAATGCACAATGGGTGTGTTTTTGCCTTTTATATGTTTATTCAATTTATGAAGATGCTCTAAATTGAATCGTTAGATGTTCTATCATATTTGTACAATACAATGGTATTTGTACATGCAATATAGTTTTATTTAATAAAAAGTAATAATTTCACTCAGTTTTTGATGACATTCATAAATACAATCTCATAAAAACTCATAAATACAATCTTTCTGACGCACCATACACAGTCATTATAGTTCATGGCTCACATGACATTAAAAAATGGTAACACTTTACAATAATGTTAACATTAGTTAACTACATTAGCTAACTAATAATGAACTGCACTTATAAAGCATTTATGTATCTTTGTTAATGTTAATTTCAACATTTACTAATACTTTATTAAAATCTTGTTAACATTAGTTAACGCACTGTGAACAAACAACTAACATGAACAAACCATGAACAGCTGTATTTTTATTAACTAATGTTAACAAAGGTTAACAAATACAGTAACACATGTATTTCTCATGGTTAGTTCATGTTTGTTAATATATTAACTAATGCTAACTAATGAAACCTTATTGTAAAGTGTTACCAAAAAAAAAAATTATATGAATAGCTACGTGATCACAGATTCCACCTGGTAGAAACCTGCTTACATCCTAGCCACGTAACGTGAACAAAACGCCAAACGGCGGGAAAACAGACATCACTCAAGCGGCCAGTGATTAAGCGCTCGCCTTGACCTTGTTCCTCTGATGGAAATAAACAGATCAACCTGCTAATTTATCCAACAAATAAGTGTGAGCCCTTTAATTTCAGCACCCGACAAACAAGCTACGCGAGGAGATTTCCTCCCCTGTGTATAGGTGCGCCGTTAAGCCTCTCACACAGGTAACAGTCAATCCATTAACCTTTGCTTTTAGCTCAGGCTCCAGGTCGCTGCACCCCCCTCCCCAACCCACCCACCTGAGCTTTTAATACATTTTTCTTAATAGTTGTTCGCCCGTGAATGAAAAGGGCAACTCGCCTCCTCTTGACATTGACTCTGCCACAGTCATAATAAGGTTTCTCCCTTTCTTATATCATCAACAGTAACCCATCACCAAGCAGCCCATCGTGTCTGTGTCCGTGGCTGTCTGCAGTCATTTCAGAGAGGTAATATGAAAGGGCTTTTGAAGGCAGGGGTCATGTTAAATTGTAACGCAAATGTTATTCCTCAATTATCCAACTGGGGTAAATGTCAACTGCTCGAGGGGGAAGATCTCTCTCGTTCTCCGTTTGTGTGGTTTTTAATTGCGTTCGAACCGCCCCGTACGTCTCTCCCAGGGGCCCGGGGAGTCAGGTGAGCACTCGTGCGGGTTCCCGCAATACACTCTCTCTTTGTTGTATCGGTTTAGGGTTTGTCTTTACTCCTTGAAGCTACACTGGTGCAACAATACGACAACAAACCAAAGCTCTCGCCGTTCGGCTGACGTGTCAGGCCAAACACTGTTGATATTAAGCACTTAGACGCATTCCTGTGATAGCTGGAACTCACTGCTGTAGTGAATTTAATGAAAAAGCCCCGGGATGATTGGCAGCTGAATGGCTTAACGAACAAAAGGGGGCAGTTTGGATGGGAGGTCAGGAGTGAAGGGGGAGCGCTCTGGGATTTCTCCTAAGGCCACTGCATATTACCCGTCCACTACATTTATATTTGCAATAACAAATTGACTTGAATTGGGCTAAGTGGAGATCAGGACCCGGTGTGGACAGACCAAGAAAGCAGGGCTTGAGCCGGAAGGAGACAGATCTGAACTTCACAAAATATACACACATTCTGTTAAACAGTGCAGCCTGATGCCACAAACTAGAGTGCTTCCATTATAATCATTACAAGTTGCGAACTGTATGTGAATCATACAATAACATTCAGATGAGTCCAAAGTAAGGTGACCTTTTGGGACACAATCTGTTGATGTTTGTAACCCAAACTGTCATTTAGTAACAGTTAGCTAAACATCTAGTATCGCTAGAATCTGAGTGTCAATGTGAACTGCTGTTTGCAAACTATTCAAATTTCATATTGTGACATTTCTAACTGAATCTGAATATTCTAAGAGAAAATGTGAATTTTAACCATCAGGAATTGATTGGGTTGTGAAAAGCAGAGAGTGAAGTCAGATTATGAGTTAACAAATGCATAAATAGCTGTTTAGCTACTAGGCTGCATTTTCCAAAAGCATTGCAAGCCTAAGTTGATCTTAGAACAAATGCCAACAATGGTCTCTACAAACAGCTTTGCTTTTGGGATATGCAGCCCAGATTGACCAAAGATCATTCGTTCACAATAAGACCAGGAATGTGCAGTTTTTACCTTTTTAGGCAACCATGACTAGACCATCAATTTTGTGACAATCGGACCAACTTAAATGTGTTTTAATATATGTATGCTAAAGGAAAATATACTTCTGTCTATTTATTTGGAGAGGTTTGGATTCAGATCTTAACAAGGGGTGCCAGACCCCCCAAATCCTCCCTATAGCCTATATGCATCTGGGGTGTAAGTCAGTGTGGTGGGCTGATAAAAAGGCCTGAGCGTCTGAATGAGACACTGTCCTTTACAATATGGAGGTGTTTTATGACAGAGGTCAGACTCCAAGGGAGCAGCCGCTCTCAGTCTTTGTATCGCTTTCAATCTCAACATGACAGATGGAGACTGCTGTCTATTGTCATGTGCTTTTAATGAAACTGATCTAATAAAAGGACAAAAAATATTGTGATCCCTTAGCCAAATTAGAATATAATTTGAATGCGTTTATGCCCTTTTATAGAAATAAATGAACGTTGATTAGCATTGTATATACAGTATAATAAACCCAGCAAACATTTCATGTATATTTCGTATTTGTATTTGGATGTCAATCATTATCATGACTATGAAATCCATTACATTTATAAGCCTTGATTGTTAATATTGATATAAGCTGGTTATCAGAAGCACAGCTGAATTGATATTTTCATTAGCACATACACAAAAAAAAAAAAAAAAAAAAACACATGACACAATAGAGTCTTTCTCAGAGGCTCAAATCTGTTATTATTCCACATTGTTCTTATCAGGCTGCAGCGCTACAGCCATTGTCACCATTGTCCCCATGGATACCGCTGATGCTATCCTCTTATCACTGTAATAAAACTAAAGTGCTGGGCAGGAAATTGAAAATGTAGCTGGACAGGAAATAACTGTGCTCTGTCATAATCTACGGCCCAGAACATGTGTTCATCCGCATGTTGTCACACTATCTGATGCCGCCTGCTTTGTGGTCAGTGTTTCTCTTTCCTCCTTGCTCTTTATCAGGCTGCTGCTGATGTGAGAGGCCCTGCTGTCTGCTGGGTCAGCACTGTCCTCTGGACACTCGTGAAAGACGCTACCTTCATTGGGAGCACACAGAGTACGACAAGACTTGATGATGCGTTTGCATCACGTCCTTGTATCACAACGCCTTCTAGTCTCAGCCTCAGATGTCATGCCCATAGACCGTTGTCTGATGCATATGATACACAAAATTGGAAAAAAAAAACTTCAGGAGTCTCAAAGTCTTCATCTGGTTAAATTGTATAGGATTTCTGGGAGACATGTGTCGCATTCTTGAGCGGTCCTGTAATGACGCCAAACTGTTGTGTTCATGTAACAATGAGCACTTATCGGGATTATCTGAATGCTGGATTTTCAAAAGTATGTGAAGGAAATACTTTTGACTCTTTAAAATACGCCCAAGAGTTTTACCCACCGGTCTGTTATTATGGGGACATCAACGTTATAATAATAATAATAATAATAATAATAATAATAATAATAATAATAATAATAATTTGTTACATTTAATATAGCACTTTTCTAGGTACTCAAATCAATGGGGGGTTGGGGGTTGGTGTCCTCAACCACCACCAATGTGCAGCATCCACCTGGATGATGCAACTGCAGCCATATTGCGTCAGAACGCTGACCACACACTACCTGATTGGTGGAGAGGAGACCGAGTGATGAAGCCAATCAGTATATAGGGAGGATTAGGAGGCCATGATGGACAGAGGCCAATGGGCAATGTTATAGAATTGTGTAATTCCGTTTATGTTTATACATGTATACATTTATTTTTCCATTATTGCTATTTCTGTGTGTTCTTTTTTTTTTTCCTTTTTCTTTGCTCTTTGTTAAATAGGAATCCTGTAACCAGCTGCGGGATGGTTTCGCCTCTTTCCATGATTGGACTACAATAATTGACGGGGGTTTAAAACCATCCCTTCCGCTTCCAGACGCACTTCTCCTGTCTCCTCTCCAGCCGTCAGACCTTCATTATATAATCTTTCGATTTTGTTAAATAGGCTTATGGTTTCTTATTACTTTTTTTTTTTCTTTTTTTTATAGGGTTGACCTGCCCTTTATTTCTTTCTTTTTTTTTTGTTAGCGTAGTTAGGGTAATTTGTTGGATTTTGAGGTTGTTACCTCGAGGGAAGTTAGTTTGAATTTTAATTTATTACCTGCTTTTGTTTGTTATTTTGGGCCTTGGGTCTTCCTGAAGACTATACATCCATTTTTATGTTACTTTGGAAATACCAGTTCAATTTACTTATTTATGTTAACTTACTTTATCTTAATAAAACGTTTATCTTTCTTCCTGAATTTTTTATTTATTGGTTTATTTTTTTATTTTTATTTTTTGGTCTGACGACTGGGACCGGGAAGTCATATTTTATTTATTTTTTTATTTATTATGGTTTAACCCTAGACAGATCGTAATAGGCCAATTTGGCCAGGATGCTGGGGTTACACCACTACTCTTTATCGTAGGACATCCTGGGATTTTGAATGACCAAAGAGAGTCATACCTCGGTTTAATGTCTCATCGGAAGGATGGGTTAATTGAAAGTTACATTTTATTGCCCCTAAAAATGACGCTGAATAAAACAAACTGTGATTGGTTGCTTTACATGTCAGTCATACGGCCTATAGGCGGTCCTATAAAATATTCTATGGAGTGCAGGGCTGTGTCCGAAATCACCCCCTAGGGGACAGCTATTTGTAGTGGTGTCCCATAATGCACTGTGATGTTTGCACCAAATGAATTTCCGTGTCTCGCGCCTGCAGCTGAATCATCAATACATCCATTTTCTAAACCGCTGGTCCAATGTGGCTACAGCGTAATATCATACAGTTATAAATTAATATTTACTTTATTATTAAAGTTTATTTAAGGTTTAAACAAGCTAGTTTCCATGATAGAGTTCAAGATAAATATTTTCATTACTACTGGAGCTGAGAGTTTGCTAAATTACAAATGATTATTAAACTGCAAGCACAAACTATGCAAAAGCAGTCGTCCTTCCGGTGCACTCAGTGTCCGAATTCTCGTTTTCATTCATTCCTTCAAGTGGACTATATTAGTAGCATAGGGAATAGTGGTGGCTATGCAAGACTAGACCCCATCCTCTGGTTGATTGGTCAAAGGTAACACAAGACAACATTGATATCCCTCAGTTCTGTGCATGCAGTTTTGTTTGAAAGAAGTAAAGGAATTTATAAATGTTAGCTTTTGGAATTGCTTTATGATTTCACTTGTACATGAAATTAGCCTTGTAATCATTCAATTTTTGCTGTAAAGCCCACTGGAAATTGTTCTAGACCCTTAGATGTGCCAAGACTTGAAAATGCTCTATAATCAGTCTGGTAATAAGATTTATGATGTAAATATCTGAAAGTAAGCAGCTCTGTCTGTGTTCAGTCTCTGATTGAACCAACATGCTATCATTTACAGCTCATTTGCATAGAAGGGGGAGGGGATATGATAGGCGTTGGTGACACAAGGCCGCCCTCTGTCTGAAAAGGAAGAAATCTCTCTCTTTCTGTCTTGTTCTTTTTTTTTTATCCACCCTCATTTTTTCAGCATTACTGCAAAAAGAACACCAAACTAGGATCTCATCCAATGCTCCACTAACACGTCTTCATTTCCTACACTAGGTTTGTTTTTGCATCATTTCATTCAAGGCATTGAATGCATTTTTCACAAATGACTGAAGTCTCCAAATATCTTTTTTTGTTTTTTTCAGGTCATTTTTGAATCCTGAGTATCCTTTTCAGCATTTTGTGCCATGAGACATTGTTTGAATCCTCTGCTTTGAAACGTCAACACACAGGTCTTAAGGCTATAATATGATCTCCTCTATGGTCAGCGAGTATGATTTCATTCTACATTAATTCATGACGACAAATGACCGGTTAAGACGAGCTCTTCTCTTTCATCTCATTTTCAATCCGTACAAACTTCAGCTATTATTAGTTTCTCCAAAGGATTTTTCCTCTGTGTCTGCCTTTCGCCTTCTAGCTTGTAATTGGCTTTCAGTATCTGAGGAAATGTAAAAGAGAGAAGAAAGTGGCAGGGAAAAAGAGAATGTCTCATTTGCATTAACTTCATTACCGCTCTCTTAGAGTTATATTTAAACAAGTCCTGGCCACCGCACACAAGAGCTTTTTCTGAGAGGTGCCGAGTAGCCCTCGGCTCCCCCCTTCTAATTGATGTAAATGAAAAAAGCACAGTGAGCTCAGGAGCTTTGACCTTGTTATATGGGGTGGCTCACCCCAATTAATCAAAGATTCTTTCTAGATGCTTCAAGCTAATAAATAGCAGGGCAAATCAAAAGTCCTGTGGTTACTGGCTCTGGAATGATTACGCGAGTGGACGAGATTAAAGTGCGGTGGAGATGAGGAGGCTCTTCTGATGAAATCTGCCCCGATGAGGGTGTTAAAAGACAGAAAGAGAGAAAGACATGCAGTCAAGAGGTTGATTGAAAAAAAAAAAAAAAAAAACAGATGTTGGCTTTTTTCCTGCTTAAACACTTTTTGAAAACCCTTGAACTTAAAGACCCATAATGATCAGTGAACTTATGATTTTGCCAAGTAAGTCAAGTTCCTGAACCAAGATATTTTATTGATCCTGGAACAACATTTCTGTCTGAAAATGTAGTCCTATCCCTACACCTAACCCTACCCATAAGTTGTCCCTAAAAGCAGAGGGAAATGAGGTGAATAACACTGATATAGGATCACCTAACCCTGGTTGTAAGCCTAAACTTGACCTAAACTTGTCCCTCAAATCTAATTGGAATGTTGTTCCAGGAACATGTTTTACTTGGTGAAATCATGGCTTGTTAATTATACAAACTCACCAAAAACAAACTTCCTGGTAACACTTTAGAATAATGGTCATTAGTTAGCATTAGTTAATGTATTAACTAACATGAACTAACTATGAGCAGTTAATTTGTTACTGTATTTGTTCATCTTTGTTAACGTCAGTTAATAAAAATACAGCTGTTCATGGTTTGTTCATGTTAGTTCACAGTGCATTAACTAATGTTAAAATGACCATTATTCTAAAGTGTTACCAGAAAGGGTTTAAACAATGTGTCTCATTCACTAATAACTGCGTGGATTATTTCATATTTGTACGCACAGGAGAACTTAAAGGGCCGGTCACACTGCACTTTTCGTTCCATTGACTTTCATTCAAACGCATGTGAATGCATCAGACAGAAAAATGCCAGCTCATGCGAAAAGTTTTGCATTTCACTGCGTTTCAAAGTTCAAGCTTGGTGAACTCTGAGCTGCGAATTCGCATCACGTGATGATGTATGACCAGTAGAAGATCTATACGTCACGGTGTGACCTCTTGCCCAAATTCATATTTTTGAAGTCGAGTTGATTGTATATTTTTTAAATTTTGAGTGTATTACTATTTGTTATATATTGCTCAAAACTGCGCATGCGTTGAACGCCTGTGTACGCATACGAGTCAAAAGAAGTATACCCTGCAAGGCTGTGCATTTGACTGCGCAAATGCTCGCATACGAAAAAAAAAGAAAAGAAAAAAAAAAGGAAAAAAAAGTATACTTTCGGATTTAATCAGAGAAACCTCAGCTGCTCAGCTGAAGCTATAACACGGCTTTTCTTGCTGTATGCTGCATATGATGGGATGTATTTAAGATGAAAATTTTATTATCTAATAATTGTATTATATAATTTTATGAATGGATTATATAATACAATTAATGCAACACACTTAAATAGAATTCTAGTCATGTTAGGATGAAATATAACTTCTTAAAATGATTGTAAGACCTTACAGAGTAAGTGCTTTTTGCGTATGTGTGGTTTCAGTTGTTCCTATATTTTTTCGTAAATTTAGAAAAAAACATAAAAAAAATTAAATTGGTGAATCGTGATTTGTTCTTAAAATTGTTCATACGTACATTGGGCCTCGTTCATGAAACACGAGCAGAACGAATTTGTGTGTAAATTGTTCGTAAAGCCATTCTGACGTAAAAATGCATTCACGAAAATGTCTGAATTTTCAAAATGCTAAGTTGGTACGAAAGAAATTTACACCTGCTCTCTATACCACGTGTAAATGGTGCGTAAAACATTTGAACGTTCTATGTTCTAATTTAGGCAAACTGATGACACTGCATTTTGATGCACTATGTCCCATAATAATATTTCACGAGTTGATTTACCTGTTCAACTTTGGGTAAAAGGCAACGCTCGTCACGGACACTTTTTACACAGCCGTCCAGTCACAGTGGAGGAGGCGTGGGACAAATACTACACCGACCAATTATCCTTCTTGTACAACGACTGAACAACAATGGATAAGTTAATATTGCTGATTACTGCATTTTTATATTCAGTAATATTCTTCAAAATGAGATACTGGTAACACATTACAGCCATGGATATTCTGTATCATAGCAACTGAAGTATCCTAGCTGCAAAGAACTTTCAAGTGCCACCAGCTGGCCATTTTCAGAAGAGCACCAGGCTTTTTTTAGCTGGCTAAAAATGCTTTGGTGGACACACAATAATTGAATATTTATTGCTAGGCATATGGCCAATTGGTCTCTTTAGCATTAATGCAATATACTGGAGCAAAACAAGAAGGAAGTCCAGAATGAAAAATAACAAAATGGCGCCGCCGTGTTTGGTCGCCGTTCAGGTCGCTCCACGAAGACTGTGCTTTTATTTACTATTTTACTTTCTTTTACTCTCAATTTTTACAAACTTATCATCTGCATTGATCTGCTATGACAGCAAAACTCTTTTGGACATTGGTTACCTCTACACTGGACTGTTTCAGGACACTTTCGCCGATCCTCTGTGGCCATCTGAGATCCTTCGGAACGCCGAGTTGAACAATGGACAGACGAGTCAACCGGCGAAGAATCAAGAAACACCGTGGGAAACGCGCTGGTATCCGTAACAGACTGAGGAAAAGGGCATTCAGTCCTCCTCTCCCGAGCATTCTTCTAGCAAATGTTCAATCCTTGGATAATAAGATGGACGATCTTAGAGCCAGGATAAGGTTTCAATGGGACATGAGGGACTGTAACATCTATTGTTTGTCTGAAACATGGCTCACGCCCGCGGTCCCGGACACAGCTGTGACGCCGTCGGAGAACTTCTCTGTTTTTTGGATGGACAGAACAGCTGAGGCCGGTAAATCCAAAGGCGGTGGAGTATGCTTCATGATCAACAAGAAATGGTGCGATCCCAGGAACATCACCATTCTCTCGCGGTCCTGCTTGCCTCATCTGGAACATTTAACAATCATTTGCCGTCCATTCTATCTGCCGAGGGAGTTTTCTGCGGTTGTCGCGACCGCTGTTTGCATCCCACCGCAGGCAGACACAGCGCTGGCTTTATCTGGCCTTCATGATGTTGCCAGCGGCATCATAAACAAACATCCCGACGCGGCATTCATTGTCGCGTGGGCGATTTTAACAAAGCAAACCTAAAGAAAGTCCTGCCAAACTTTCACCAGCACGTCTCCTGTCCCACACGAGGAGCAAACACGCTGGATCATTGCTACTCTCCGTTCAAGAACGCCTATAAAGCGCGGTCACTTCCAGCGTTTGGCAAATCGGATCATGCCACCATTTTCCTCACTCCCGAATACAAACAAAAGCTCCTCCAGGAACCCCCGGTGAGGCGGGAAGTTAAGCGTTGGTCGCCCCACTCAGAGACCGCGCTTCAGGCAGCTCTTGATGACGTTGACTGGGACATGTTCCGAGCGAGTTCAGCCGACGTAAACGAGTTCACAGACGTGGCGCTTTGCTTCATCAACACGCTTACAGAGCAAGCCACGCAAACAATAACAATAACGTCCTTCTCAAATCAGAAACCGTGGGTGGATAATTCAATCCGGCGCGCAGTGAACGCACGCACTGCTGCTTACAACGCCGGTCTCCATTCAGGGAATATGAATGAATACAAATCATCCTGTTATGCTCTGCGGCGTGCAGTTAAAGCCGCAAAGCTCCGATATAAAGACCGAGTGGAGTCTCATTTCCAATTTGGATCTAAATCCTCTGCAGAGGTGAGCACTGATCCGTCGCTTGTGAATGAGTTAAACTCTTTCTACGCTCGCTTTGACTGTAACCGCGGCAACGCGACTCCGCCAAGTGGCGCGTTAGAGGAAATTACTCAGAGCAGCAACAACCACGTGATCTCTGTCTCAGAGGATGAAGTTCGGAGAGCACTCAAGCGTGTGGACGTCAGGAAAGCTGCTGGGCCAGATGGTATTTCAGGTCGTGTTCTACGGTCCTGTGCTGATCAGCTCGCCGGGTTGTTTACATCTATCTTTAATGAGTCCCTCGCTACATCTGTGGTCCCCACCTCCTTCAAAAAATCCACCATCATCCCTGTCCCTAAGAACAGTAAACCCTCTTGCCTAAATGACTATCGTCCAGTGGCTCTCACGTCTATAGTCATGAAGGTCTTTGAGAGACTCATTAAAAACACCATTTGCTCCTTCATTCCTGACACTTTGGACCCTCTTCAGTTTGCCTATCGTCCCAATAGATCGACTGAAGATGCCATCTCTCCTGTCCTCCACTCCTCCTCACTCACATCGACAGCAAAAAGTGGGAACTACGTAAGGCTGCTATTTATTGACTATAGCTCAGCCTTTAACACCATAGTTCCCACCAAGCTAACCTCCAAACTCCTGGATCTCGGCCTGAATCCTTCTCTCTGCCACTGGATTGAGGACTTCCTCACTGGCAGGCCTCAGGTGGTGAGAATAGGCCAGTTCACCTCCACCTCCATCATCCTGAGTGTGGGAGCTCCACAGGGCTGTGTCCTGAGTCCCCTGCTCTACTCTCTCTACACACATGACTGTTTGTCCACACACAGCTCCACCTCTATCATCAAATTTGCTGATGATACTGTTGTCCTGGGCCTCATCTCCAACAACAATGCGATGGCATACTTGGACGAGGTGGAGCATCTAACATCATGGTGCCAGGACAACTGTCTCTCTCTGAATGTTGGCAAGACCAAAGAAATGATTGTGGACTTCAGGAAGAGACAGCAACGGACATACTCCCCCCTCATGATCAGCGGGTCACCAGTAGAGAGAGTGAGCAGCTTCAAGTACCTTGGTGTAAACATCTCCGAGGACCTGACCTGGACTGCTCACATTCAGACACAGGTGAAAAAAGCCAGGCAAAGACTGTACCACCTGCGCCAGCTGAGGAAATTCAGGGTTTCACCAGCTATCCTGAAAACTTTCTATTTAGGGGCGATAGAAAGTGTATTAACTCAGTGCATCACAGCGTGGTATGGGAACAGCACCAGTCATGACCGCAAAGCCCTGCAGAGAGTTGTGCGCTTATCTGAGCGTATCTCAGGGTCAGCTCTCCCGTCTCTGCAGGACGTCTACACCAAACGCTGCAAAGGTAGAGCTACTAAGATCATCAAGGACTCTAATCACCCTGCAAACCCTCATTTCACGCTGCTGCCATCTGGTAGCGCTTCCGAAGCCTGATGGCCAAAACTGAGAGACTCAGGAGGAGCTTCTTCCCCAGGCCATCAGACTCCTGAACTCAGTCACTTAACACCACGTGACTTCACTTCAGGATAAACATACTGTCATTGCACTGCACTTTCTGTTCTCGTTGTTACTGTGTAACAACCTGTTATAAACCTGTTTGCACATTATACTCTTTATACATTTGTTAACCACATATTTATAAGTCTACAGTTTACTCACTGCACAGTCTACTTCAATTATTTTATTCCACTTTATTCTTATTTTTAACTTTTTTTTTTTTTCTTGATTATTTATAATTCTACATATATATATATATATATATATATATATATATATATATATATATATATATATATATATATATATATATATATATATATATATATATATATATATATATATATATATTAGTACTTTTTTATCCTATTTCTATATCATTTCCTCCTTGTGTTTTTAACTGTGAATTTGCACTGTCAATGGAGCGGGCCTGTTTACATTTCACTGCCGGTTGTATATTCTGTATATAACTGTGTATGTGACAAATAAAACTCTTGAATCTTGAATCTTGAATCTTGAGAAGATTCCACAGGGTTCCTGGACACGTCATTTGCATAGTTTTAACTCATGGGTGGGGATTATGCTAATTATGAATGAGCGTGCATGCATGCCCTATTTACGGATGTTTGGAATTAATTAATGTATACGCGTTTAACTACCGAATCAGTTTACTATTTTTTGTTTACTATTTTACTCCGAATTTGCTCATATATTTACGAAAGTTTCATGAATGATGCCTAATTTACACAAATGTGTGCGTACGCATACTTAGTGGATGAGACCCATTGTTGTTCATTCAATTACTATTCAATTATGAATCAATTATTGTACATTCACCTGTGGAACAGTCCTTAAGATACTGACTGTTTACAGGTGGTAGACAATTGAGGTCATGGTTATAGTAACATATGACACTAAAGAGACCTTTCTACTGACCTGACATACTGAACACCAGAAGAAAGATGCCCAGGGATGCCCTGCTCACCTGCGTGGACAACTGCATGTTTAGTTTGTGTTGCAGTTGTTGATCGTACAAATATTTATACGTGAAGACATTTGCTGTTAAAAGCTGTGAGTGGACATGTTGTTACACACCACCATTAAAAAATTTGGGGACGGTAAGATTTTTTTAATGTTTCTGAAAGTATTTTAGGCTGCCAAAACCTTTATTAATTTAATAAAAAATACAGTAAATAAGTAATATTTTTTAAATATTACTATAATCTAATTGAAGTATGTTGTAAAATGTAATTTATTCCTGTGATGGTTCATACTATGTTTGTTCTATATTTCAAGAAATGTTTCTTTAAATTATGCTCATTATAAATAATTTGATCTAACACGCATAATTCTTCCCCTGCTTCCGGTGATAAAGCCGTAGATGGCTGATTGAGAGAATGGAAACCTACCAATCTCATGAACAAGAAGGACAAAACGCCGATTCACAAAGACGTGAAACATTAGCGGGCCAAGTACTGTGTGAAAAATTAATGACCCCCCTCTATACAGTGTCCTCTTGTAATACACCACGATTAGCAGCACTTTTATTAGCCCGCAGCTCAACAGCAGCCGCGGTGGAGGTGAGTCAGCGTCCACCTGCAAACCAGCCGCTCACAGTCACAGGCCTCTAAAGTGTCACATCAAAGTCATCATGACGCCGGCTTAGCTTACACCCGATCCAATTAGCTGGAGAGATCACACTGACCCCAGAGAACACGGTCCTGTGTTCGGGCCGAAGAGTCACTTGATCCCAGGTAACGCAACCCTAGCAAAACACTCGTTCTGCTGCGTGAGGGGGAAAGAAAGATGGAGGGAGGACTGGAAAAGATGCCAGTGGGAGGGGAAGAAGACAAAAACATGTCAAGAGAGACGACAAGAAAAAAAAAAAAACTGAGGTAAACATACAAGCCAGGTACAAAAGCGGAGACGCGGACTGTCTGGCCCGGTAATGAAATGAATTTGTCACCTCATTGTCGGTAACAATAGGCCTAATTGAAATGAACCTGTCCCTCGCATGCATCTGGCACATTAAGCATTCGCTAAGATATGCTGATTCTTACTCACGCTGAATTATTTAGCTGCTGGTCCTCTCTTACAAACAGGGACAAACAAAAGACACTCGCGCCAATATTCATGTGCTGATGATAAGCAAATGAGACAGACCGTCTTCATCTTGATCGATCAACAGAACTCTGGAGTCCACCAATGTCCCTGCCTGATTCTGAAGACATCTGCTGTTTGGATCTCGCACAGTTTGGAACTTTAGTAAACAAGATTTCTAATGCAATTTTTAAAAATGCAACACTGTAGCTTAGCAAGATACTTTTACTCTTTGAACTACAGTAGGTTTGAAGCACTAATTTCCCTAAATGCGAATGAATCCAGTATGATTTTTAGATTTTGAACTGTTTCAAAATATACTGTTTATATAAACACTAAACATTGCAATAGTCAGATTCACAGGCTTAATTTTTTTTCCTGTTGATAAGATTATTCAAGTTATACGTCACAGAACCTGATTTCACCAAGTACAACATGTTCCTGCCTCTATATTCACCAGATTTCAGGGATAATTTATGGTTAGGGTTAGGATTAGGGGTACTACATTTTAGACAGGATGGTCCCAGGAACATGTCTTACCAACACTACCTCACAACCAATTTCATACGTATTTGTACGTAGTGGCTGAATCGTACGAATTTGTATGATCTCACTCGTGTGAATTGGTAAGATTTTTGCTAAATTGTACGTATTTGACGAGTTGGTCAATTTGTATGATTTTGTATGAATGACCTAACCTCAAACCCCGCCCCTAAACCTACCCATCACTGCAGTATAGATGAATCGTACAAATTCATACAAGTGAGGTCATATGAATTCGTACAAATTAGCCACTTTGTACAAATACGTACAAATTGGTCGTGAGATAGCATTGAACTAACTCAGCAAAAGGACATGTGTCTACCCCACCCCGTTCAGTCTGATTTAAATTTCATTTGGATTGTGCTCAGTCTAATCGATTGAGGTGTTTACATGAAGGCATTTTGTTCTGATTGAGCCATCAATCTGATTACTAACGGATTATTTGGGTGCATGTAAATGTATTAATACCAGGACTGATACAATGTATCATTTGATTTCAACTCCAAATAAATAGGTCTCAATCAAAACGTATACATATCACATCCAGATCCAGCCGCACATTAACCACTGTCATTCTGATATAGATGTCTTCATCACATCTGGCCAGCTAGCATCTTCTCATAGTATAAGAGACACTCTTTCACCCACTGCAATATGGTTGCTGGCATGGGCACCCGAGAGGCGTCTCTGCTTGATGCACCTTGCTGAACTGATGAGCCGTGTGCTGACAGTTGACATTTGGTTGGAGAATGGGCTTGGCATGTATGATCTGCAAGCCGCTCCACAACAAAGGAGACCTGGGAACGCCTCACCAAAGATGCAACAATTCTCCACACAGAAGTCTTTTGTTATGATGGCCAGGTTCCAGCGTTTGCTCATTTAGCCCTTGCGCAGGATAACCAGCAAACAAAAATATGTTCCAAGAACGTTTTGCTAATGTTCTTGTTAAGTTCTAAAAATGTTATTGCTGAATGCTCTCAATGTTCAGTGCTCTCAATGTTTTTTTTCTTGGTTATGTTATTGCTGGCATTCCATTTTGTCATTCTGCAAAATTTTGGGAACGTTACTTTTGAAACATTCTGAAACAAGTAGTAACATTTAAAAAATGTTAGACGAACATCCAACCAAAACGTTTCAGAAAAAAGTTAATTAGCATTTTGTGCTAATGTTTTGAAAACATTATTAAAGACCATATAACTTTGAACAAACATTCTGTTAATGTTACTGGAAGAACACTTGATCATAACATACCAGAACGTCCTGAGAACGTTGTTAGCTGGGTTTTCTGTTGGATGACATTTTCTTTGTTCCTTCCACATCAAGAAGCAAATTCTCAGCTGCACTTCAGTGCAAACACAGACGTCAGAGTAGGGTTACTCTGAAGGCTCGCACAACAAACGTGACCGGATATTGTTTCTGACATCTTGTGAAGTCGTCTCAATCCTGCGCACTGTTTGGGGAGCGCGGGGTCCATCAGGGCTCCACTTGTGGGCCACTGAAATTTTAATAGGCCCCCAGCTCACAAATGCAGGGCAGCATGATGTTGTCACCTTGGCATATTTTATCACTGATCAAACATTAGTAGGCAGATGTTGTAAACTTGTAACTGTCTCATCAGCGGTGGTGGCGGGGCTCAGAGGCATGGGTGCTCCAAATGCTCCATTCTGCATCTGCTTTTTCTGTGGGTTTAGGCATGGTCGTACCCACCATTGAGGTCACTGCTATGGTATTTCATAATAAAAGCTGTGAAATAATTGCCTAATAATAACTGTACTCTGGGCTGCTAAGATGTTGCACAGCGCTAAGATAACCAAATCGTCAATGTCAAAAAGACTGAAATGACCAATCAAATTCAACAAGATGGGCATTACATTTTATAGAAGTCGGACTCGCAAGTGTGTAGCATCCAAACTTAACTTCCAGTATAAATCCAGAGCTTCACATGATTTCACATGAGTTCAGTGTCTGTGACAATTGTCATGCCTCAAATGTAGTGCAATATAATACCAGGACTGTCATTCACTGGTGCTGTAGTGGCTGCATTTTAGTGCGAACCAAACATATTAAAATTGCATTTGCTCATTCATTATGTAAATAGCCTATGCTGTTGGCAGAGTTAATTGCATCCGACATCGTTGTCTTCATCAAGCTACGTCTCAAAAGCACCGCTTGGACCTCTTAATAGCTCACGTTACTTTTTGACTGTTGCCACGCGGGTTTCGCTTTTGTCATTTATTTTTTGACAATGCCACGTGCTGAGACCTGCTAGCCAAGTACCTTGTTGGCAATGATTGATCACCCAATATCTAATTAAACCTGATCCGATCGCTTATTATGCAGAGAGGAATAAACAAACTGAAGTCAACTGTCAGGGCTGTGTGATTGATGATGCTGCCAATCCAGCTATTGTTTGGCCTAATGTCTTGACGCTTGTAACAAGCGGTAGAGCTGCCTCAGACAATGTGCTCTGTCAGTCTGCAACTGATTTGCCCTGCTCACAAACAGATATTTGCTCATTTATTTATTTCATTCTGGGCAGGGAAATATATTATGCAGGACCTGGTAGATTTGTTGGGTTGTTGGCCCTATTAAACCCTGGGTCCTTGACCCGCCTTCAGGGCAGGCCTATGTTTTTGAACGGATTGAAAAGGGACAAACGACAGAGTTGGGGGGTATAATCAGTGATATAATCCTGCGGATTACAAAATATTCCATGTATAGTCAATAAATACAGTATAAAAGCAGTTCATAAAAGCTACATGCTTAATAATTATTTAAACTAATTTAAACTGTTTAGTAGCATGTTACACTGCAAAAAGTATCATCACAACTCTTAAGTACATGCTTTTACAAATTAAAAAGTAACATACTTTTCATGCTATATATTGTTTGATTTATTTTGAGGATGCATTCTTGAGAATTGCCTTCTTATTTGAGGCTTTTGCAAAATTTAATGAATAATGATAATGAATTATTATTATTATTAATACTTTTTCTACTGATGATAATAATCATCTCTCATCATAATAATTTAGCACCTTCAATATTTGCGTTACATTTGTAATTTCTTGCACGAAAGGTGTTACATTTGTAAAATGACACGTGTGTAAACCTTTAAGGAAGTGGAATTTAAATTGCAATCTGCCCAGAGGAATAACTTAGAAAGAAATGGTTCACGCAATTCTGTTCAACAAACATTGAAGAACAGATGAGAATTTGACCTGATGAAAAATTCATACGCACATACAGCTCTGGATGCTTCCATTACCAAACATTTGTGAACCCTGACAGAATGGAGGTTATTCAAAGCCACCATGTTCACAAGGTGTTGGAAATTGTTACTTTAATTTATCCTGAGATGATCAACATCTGATCCCGGTGTCAAGTGCCTGTAGGCTTTTTTTAAGCGTGGTGGGGGGTGTGGGTGCATGTATGTGTGTGTGTGTGTGTGTGTGTGTGTGTGTGTGTGTGTGTGTGTGTGTGCGTGTCTAAAGGCCGGAGGGAAGGGTGGGTGAAGCGTTTGACATATATCAAACAACACAGAACTGAGACCGGACAGTATTAATCAAAACTTTTCTCATTTCCCCAAAAATTAATCATTAAATAATTAATTTTGCAGCTACAGGCAGAAGTTGAAGGGGGTCTTGTGCCTTCCTGCTGTTAAAAATTTGTCCTTGTCTGAGGTCTAGATTGATATATTTATTATTTATCAGATTAATCATGGTTAGAACCGGTGGCTTGCAGGTTGTGCTCATCGAGCTTTATTCAGTGCTGTGTGTGTGCAGCATGTGGATGGTCATCATAAAGATTGGGCAACTGATTATAAAGAGCAGTCACAATTGAAAGTGGGCAACCTTGCCTCAAGCGTTATTTTCACCACAGGCAGCTTTGAAAGAGGGGTCAGATGAGGAGAAGTTGTCATTGATCTGACACCTCTGAAG
Source organism: Paracanthobrama guichenoti (assembly GCA_018749465.1). NCBI lineage: Eukaryota > Metazoa > Chordata > Actinopteri > Cypriniformes > Gobionidae > Paracanthobrama > Paracanthobrama guichenoti. The sequence continues at coordinate 9,349,051 of CM031958.1, forward strand.
AGGTCAGTTAGGGTCCTGGGGTCATCTCTGTTTATGGAAAGGTCTTGCGTATGCCCAAAGGATATGCCAGAGAATGTCATCCTCTCAAGTATGAAGAAAGAGGTGCGATGCTCATTTTTGTATTCATTGGCCCTTAAAGTTTGTCACATGCACTAATTGACATGCTGCCGCCAAAGACAATTACATTTCTAAGCCACAATGCCAAAAATCAATATCATATGTTAACCCTGAATTTTTTAAAATGTAAATGAATCAGAAATATACCTTTAAAAGTTTAATTAATATTAAAACTCAAATAACATAAAAAGAAAAGAAAATTTCTGTTTTTCTACTTCACAATTTCTCGTTTAACTCGTGTTACCTGCCGTTTATTTGTAATTGTTAAGCTTACATGCAATTTTGGAGTACACATTTTCTGTACATGTCTTCTTTTTTGCTGCTCCTTTGAAAATTGTGCACCAAATGAAAAAGCAAAACTGATCCATCAATCCACCATAATTTCTCATTAGCCACAAAAAAAGACACAAACGTATTGAACCGCTAAAGATGTAGCCTGTATTTAGAGTAAGACCTTTGAGTGAGTCTATGCTGCCCCAGGAGCGGAAAGACAAAGGGGGGACATTAGCGCGAGTAAACTCCAACTCCAAAATCAATGCGCAAAGTCATCAAGACGGAGCGCTGGCTCTCAGTCTCTCAGAAGGTGACAGTCAATACAAACGTCTGGCACTGATGACTCAAAATTTCGATCGCATTCTTCTGGATCATTAGAGGTTAAATGAAAATTCCTTCATCTTTACCCTCGCGTTGCACCCAATCCAAAGTATTTCCTCTCACCTTATTAGACCGAAATGCCATTTTAACATTAGCTCTGCCATTTCAATATGCAGCCATTCTAAAGCAAGAGCGCCTCGAGCATTTCGAAAACTCTGTAAATATGTCTATGTTGAATATGTTGGTTAAATGGCCTCTTTTATTTCAAGCTGGCAGTACCGTAAGGATGTTGCGGCACTGCAAACTGTACTCGAGCTGTCCTAGCAGCTGTATCGGGTGCCGCATGTTAATTGAAGCATTGAGAGCGAAATTGCTATCCAGCCTTTGGTCCTGGTGTGTATCAGGCAAATAGATCTGGTTGACAATTGAGGGCATAATTGTACATCACACTCGATATTAAGATGAGAAAGCGAGAGGTCGCCCCATCACATCTGTGTGTCGGCCAGGCAATCAAACCGGGTTCATGTCGGTGTGAAAAACCCATTTGTGTTCAGAAACAAAACATTTCCCCCTTCTCTCATAATGGGCTAAAGCGCTCGCTTATCTCCAGCCATGCACAGCCAGACCTCATCAAGGGCACGACGTGCGGGAGATGCTGGCACCCGAACCGGCAGGAAATCAAAAACGAGATTTTGAGGCCAATCGTGTGACCGGCCCCTGATCTGCAGGGACTAACCCTTCGACATAAAGTCATATTGTGTTGGAGTTTTAGTCCCTAAATTTGCCCATCAATTATTAAGAGGCCACAGCGATTGTATAAATGTAGGAAATTACGAGCGTCCACTTTTGCTCTCAGGCAGAAAGAATGCGATACATCGGCTACATCCCCACCTAATGTGCCGGCTCTCTGTCCGAGGGCCCAGAATTATTTATGCATTAGAAAACAGCGTGGCCGGGCCAGAGGAGGCTAGACACATTATTTTAAACCTTTCATAACACGCATCAATATTTCATAAGAAATAAATAAAGAATGTCGGGCTTGTTTGGAGGACAGCTGTAGCTCTGCGCTTCAGCAGCTCCAGGGACTCCAGGGAGGCCACGCATACCCCGCAGTAAAACCCTCCATTTCTTTTTAATCATCCACTTAGTGCATTGTGGGTAGAGGAGCTGTCAAGGTGAGCCAACAGCTTCTTCGATTGCGCCGCTGAAAGGCTTTGTCTGAAGAAAACGGAGCCTTTGTTGTCCTGCACCTTTGAATTACATCTTCACTCATTTCCCCCCTTCCAATTTCACCTCCGCCGCGGCCACAGAGAGTCTGGAAGCTGCGCTCTAGAGGAGTAATGTGGTGCAAGTAGGGTCGAAAATGCTCGACGGAAGACTGAAATGGTCCATAGGGACAACTTGACCATTTTCAGGTAGTATAGCGTGAAGATTAGAAAGGGTTACGAGATGGCATGGATGATCACCCTCATAAAAAATTAAACCTTGATTCTTGATGTTTATTTATGGGTGATAAAATGAGCGGAACAGTTCACACCCACAGTGTAACACTTCCTCTTCATAGTCCGCTGAAAAGTGTCACATTTAGCAGTATTTACAGGTGACAGGCAATGAAACACAAGACAATCTTCACCCTGATCTCCAACATCAACTAATATCCAAGAACAGACAATGCATAGTGCATATTTATTGGCCCATCAATCAGCTCCTCTTCAGTCTCTGCTGCTTTTATTCACACTCACAAACCTCAAGAGGCCATTGGAGGCTAATCCCAAAGAAGTGGAGGGCCACCAAAATGTTCAAATTGCCACGAAGTTCATCTCATTCTTGTAATTGCTCCAGATGGAGTTATCAAATCTACCATTGCTCAGCAAGATGACTGGGGAATAGTTGTTTAGAGACTACTGTATATTGTTCTAATGAGCAGCCATCATGAAGGTGATTGCACAACTGTGTCATGTTAAAGAGAGAAATTAAAAGCACTTCTGATAATACTGAAGCTGGTACCCAGGAACACAAGAACGAGTGCATATTGTAATCACTTCAGTGGTATCTGGATTTCAACAGCTCTGTTCCAAAACCATCTGTCTAACTAGACAACGATTTTAGGCATCATAGGTGCACTCCTGATGCAATAGCTGTTTCAAACAACACAGGCAGCAAAGATACAGTGCTTTTAAGATTATATTTTGGCCAAAATTTAAGGCTTAAGGCAATCCCAAAATGCACTCCAAGCTCAATTAAAATTTTGAAGGCTGGTCATATAAGCTGCGAATGCTCTGCATACCCAAGCCAGTCGTGGACAGCATTAACATTATAAATTAATATAAATTCCCTTGTTTGAAGTGTATATATATATATATATATATATATATATATATATATATATATATATATATATATATATATATATATATATATATATATATATATATATATATATATGATCACCTTCCTAATATTGTGTTGGTCCCCCTTTTGCTGCCAAAACAGCTCTGACCCATTGAGGCATGAATTCCACTAGACCCCCTGAAGGTGTGCTGTGGTATTAGGCACCGAGATGTTAGCAGCAGATCCTTTAAGTTGCAAGGTGTTCATTTCCATGAATTGTACTTGTTTGTTGAGCACATCTCACAGATGCTCGATTGGATTGAGATTTGGGGAATTTGGACTGCACACACACCCGGCCATCTACGTGATGTAAAAGAAAACGTGATTCATCAGACCAGGCCACCTTCTTCCATTGGTCCGTGGTCCAATTCTGATGCTCATGTGCCCACTGTTGCCGCATTCGGCGGTTGACCACCAGCATGTATGCATGCCAGGAAAAAAGGAAAAAATGATCATGGCTTCCACAAACAGGAAGAAGTACAACTGTTTTCAACTAAAAATGGAAAAAAAAAAAATATATATATATATATATATATATGATTTTGGCCATTCATTCACACGACAACACGTTTTGGCAGCCTGAAAACATAAGCGTTATTGTCTCCATGTAAACTACAAATACATGAATTTGTGAAAACGGTGATGTCATGCGCATGCATACGAAGTGACATCGCCAACTACTAGCCTGGCATGTATACAGTTCATTTAGCCATTTTCGCAGATCCTTGTGAACGGGGATAGTTTTGACACTGTCGTTGTCAGTACGCTTACAACTTTTCTGTTTACATCGGTGTCAAGTGAACACCCTCGAAACTGCACTATTTCTTACCTTAATTTATGTTGGACTTATTGGAGTATGATAATTATCTTAACAGGTGTGTAATATTTCTACAGCATCACCTTATACAGACCACAGAGTCTTCAGCCTGTCACAGTCCATAGCATCTGTTTCTATCTTCATGCAATTTGCTTCTGTGCACAAAAAAAATAAAAAAAAATAAGATAATGTTTTAAAACCAGAATCCTTTGTCTTTTGCTCTCTCAAAAACTAAAGAGGGAATATAGATATGTACGCAGAGTCAAGAAGATATTAAATTACATCCCAATGGAACTCTCTGAGCATTTGAAAGTTCAGAAAGCAGCAAGAAAGAAATGATCACACTGAAAGATTATAGTGGTTTGTTGCTATTTGCATTTTGAACAGTGGAGAAACTTGTGGTTTTACTGTGAGATAAATATTAAAATAATAAATATTAAATCAATGACAAAAAGAAAAAAACAGTCAGTAAACTGAGGCCTGTTTACACCTGGTATTTTAATCCATCTCTTTTCCGCTTTCAACCACTTCAGACGTCAGAAAAAAATATACAGAGAGCATCAGCTTTCGTTTCTGCTCCGATGGTCACAAGAAATCAGGAATAGTGAGAGAACATTGTGCTTGGTAAGTTTTTTGTCTTCAAACCAAACTTAGGTCTTCGGTCGAAAAAGTTTAAATCCGTTAGTTCGCTTGCCGTAATGTTTACGCATTAAGTCAGTAGGCGGAGGCTAGATGGTCTTTTGCGGCTGTTCCAACACATTTGACCACGAGCGTCTACACTACGAAAGCAATCCAGTCAAATGCGTTTTCGACTACCTCTGGAAGTGGCTGAAAGTGGACAAGCTCAAAACATTTACACCTATATTTAGTGTGTTATTACACTTGTGATTGGATTGCCGAAAACGCTTCTTAAAGGACAAGTTCACTTTAAAACGAAAATTACCCCATGATTTACTCTTCCTCAAGTCATCCTAAGTATATAAGACTTTCTTCTTTCTGATGAACAGAATCAGAGTTATATTAATAAATATCATGACGCTTCCAAGCTTTATAATGGCAGTGTTAATAGGTTAATAAAGGCCTTCTGAAGCAAAGCGATGGAGTTTTGTAAGAAAAAATATCCATATTTAAAACTTTTTTTTAAAGTATTCAACTTTAAACTTTAAATCAACTTTTTCAACTTGTGAAAAAAAATGTAACTGGCACGACGTATCTCGTATTTGAACTGTGAGAGGCGTTACACTTTCTGTGTTGAATTCAGAAGGTGGTCTGACGGAAGCTAGATATTTAACTTTATAAAGTTTTAAATTTTTCTTACAAACCCGATTCCAAAAAAGTTTGGACACTGAAGAAATTGTGAATAAAAAAGGAATGCAATAATTTACAAATCTCATAAACTTATATTTTATTCACAATAGAATATAGATAACATATCAAATGTTGAAAGTGATACATTTTGAAATGTCATGCCAAATATTGGCTCATTTTGATTTCATGAGAGCTACACATTCCAAAAAGTTGGGACTGGTAGCAATAAGAGGCCGGAAAAGTTAAATGTACATATAAGGAACAGCTGGAGGACCAATTTGCAACTTATTAGGTCAATTGGCAACATGATTGGGTATAAAAAGAGCCTCTCAGAGTGGCAGTGTCTCTCAGAAGTCAAGATGGGCAGAGGATCACCAATTCCCCAATGCTATGCCAAAAATACTGGAGCAATATCAGAAAGGAGTTTCTCAGAGAAAAATTGCAAAGAGTTTGAAGTTATCATCATCTACAGTGCATAATATCATCCAAAGATTCAGAGAATTTGGAACAATCTCTGTGCGTAAGGGTCAAGGCCGGAAAAACATGCTGGATGCCCGTGATCTTCAGGCCCTTAGACGGCACTGCATCACATACAGGAATGCTACTGTAATGGAAATCACAACATGGGCTCAGGAATACTTCCAGAAAACATTGTCGGTGAACACAATCCACTGTGCCATTTGCCGTTGCTGGCTAAAACTCTATATTTGAAACTTCCACATCATTGCATTCTGTTTTTATTCACAATTTGTACAGTGTCCCAACTTTTTTGGAATCGGGTTTGTACAAAACCCCATCAATCTGCTTCAGGAGACATTTATTAACCCTCTGGAGCTGTGTGGATTACTTTTATAATGGAAAGATGCATGTTTTTGAGCTTCAAACTCATCCCTGCCATCACTGCCATTATAAAGCTTGGAAGCATCATGATATTTATTAATATAACTCAGATTGTGTTCATCAGAAAGAAGAAAGTCATATCCACCTAGGATGGCTTGAGGGTGAATAAATCATGGGGTAATTTTCATTTTAAAGTGAACTAATCCTTTAATACCAGGTGTAAACAGGGCTTGAGATTAGATCAATTTCACAGCACCGTTTACTGCCAACTATACCAGCTAATTGTTGGAGGAATATTACAATGGGCACTCGAGTAACACAAACACCTCACAGATCTGTGTGCAATGCTCAGTAACTGCTGACATCTCAACGCATATTCTGCTCAGACTGAGGAACAGCGTTGAACTGCTCATGTCTGTTAGCTCTTTTAAGCGCCCTCACTGTCTCCCACACAAAGCTCGTCTCTACAGCTCTCTGAAATGCTGAAGAGGCTGCCGTGTAGACAGAACGCAGCTTCGATTTGAGGCGTTCAGATCTTTCTTCATGCAGTCAACTGTTTCAGACTCCTTTCTCATAGTCTCACAGACACCTCCCCCAACACCACGACACAATAATGCTCTCTTTGCTTGCCTTTATCTCCCTGTTCCTACAAGTTGTTTTGAATAAAGAAGTCATTATCTTCAGGGCCACAATGGCTCCAGACATCCACGCTCAAGATGTTCTATGCATGATGTATTGATCAATCTGTAGTGACTAATGGGGCAGTAATGAATGGAGTAACGTTAAGCTAATGAATCTGCCTATGCAGACTGTGAATGAAGCGGCTTTGCTCACTGCAATGATTGGCTTGATCTGTTGAAGAACTACATGCTTTAAATTGGCTGCTGGATGGTGGTGAACCAGGATTTTCTAAGATGAAAAAATTACAATTGAGATGACTACACTAAAAACAAAAACAAATCAATCAAAAATGAAAGAATATGTAAACAAAACTAAATAAAATATGATCATTCATACCAGAGGAAAACTGGCTTGCTCAGAGGTCTACTTCAGTTATTTACATGAGATTTATTCAAGTTGCATCATGTTCTACCATTTGCACTTCAGGAACTCCATTATGCTTCATTTAAGTATCAACTCTGTCACACATCTCTCCTAATAAAAGAAATATGAGACAACAAACAAGACTGTTGTTGACATATAATAAGAGTGTAGAGCTGACCGTATAGAAGCAGTTTGATGAGAAATGTTTCAGTTCATATTGAGTTCATTCACTTTTGATTCCATCACTGTAAAAAGGGATCAGTTGAGTTAACTTAAAAAAGCGAGGAAACCTGTTGCCTTAAAATGTTGGCATCTTGGCAGATCCGAGTAGTTTAATCCTCTGGTGCTCCTCGCGTGGCAGTCAAAAATTACCTTTTTTTATTTATTTTTTTTAAATGAACATACTGTCATATTGTGTCTGGCACTTGGTGGGACTTTTATGTTGTAGTTCTCTGTGCATTGTCTCTGTGTTCTTTTCTGTGTCCTGTTTCCTGTGGAGTTTTTGTAGTTCTTTGTAGTTTTTAATGTTGATTAGTCTCCCCAGGTGTTTCCCATTTACCACACCCCTGGTTATCTCGTTAAGCTAGTCTTCCCTGTGTATTTATAGTCCTTGCTTTCTCTAGTTCTCTGTTGGTTGTTGTTTGATGTCATGCAGCTGTCCATATAAACTCTGCATACCCAAGCCAGTCGTGGACAGCATTAACACTATAAATTACTATAAATTCCCTTGTTTGAGGTGTACCATGAAACTTACGTGACATAATAAATGTTAGTAATACGTGTGTAACTCTCTGTCATTTATTTATTTGCCATACAACGGTATTTTTTTTTTCAAATGTAGTTCTGGGTATGCAAATCCACAGCAGCTTTTGCGTCTGCTCTGTTATGTATCGTCATCACTGTCCCGCGTTCTCATTGGTTTGTTGGCATATGTGGGATTTCACAAACAGGGTAAGCTGTGAGCGGATCTCTCGCCCAAGAGAAAAAATGTGCTGTTACTGCCAGACTAAATATATTACAATATATTATTACAATATAATAATAATAATAATAATATATAAATATAAATATATTACAATATATTTTAAATTGTAATAATATTTCATAATATTGCTGTTTTTTCTGTATTTCTGGTCAAATAAATGCAGTGGTAATAGAGACTTATTTTAAAATGATAAAAAAATAAAATAAATAATAATAATCGTATCAACCTCAAATTTTTAAATGGATGTGTAAAATTTATTTAGCATTGAAAAGTACATTACATAAGTAGTTCCATCCATATAAGGGGCCATTAAAACAACACCGTTTTCAACTAAAACTGAAAAAATAAATAAATAAATAATATGATTTTGGCCATTCATCCACACGACAAAACGTTTTGGCAGCCTGAAAACATAAGCCTTTAAAATCGGGTTTCAAAATGATTTTTTTTTATTTTTTTTTTATACAATGCTGTTATTGTCTCCATGTAAACTACAAATACATGAACTTGTGAAAAGAAGTGACATCACCAACTACTAGCCTGGCATGTATACAGTGCATTTAGCCATTTTCGCAGATCCTTGTGAATGGGGATAATTTTGATACTGTTGTTGTCAGTACACTTACAAATTTTCTGTTTACATCGGTGTCATGTGAACACACTCAAATGAGAGTGTAACTGACTGTGAGAAGTACAAGTGTGACTTTTTTTTTCAGGATAATTTAAAGGTAGGGTAGGCATTTTTTTATAAACACTTGTTATACTGGTTGAAACTCTCTTCACATCCTGATAGAAATCTATAATAGAAGCAGTTTTAAAGATTAAAACAAGTACATACACTCACCTAAAGGATTATTAGGAACACCATACTAATACTGTGTTTGACTCCCTTTCACCTTCAGAACTGCCTTAATTCTACGTGGCATTGATTCAACAAGGTGCTGAAAGCATTCTTTAGAAATGTTGGCCCATATTGATAGGATAGCATCTTGCAGTTGATGGAGATTTGTGGGATGCACTTCCAGGGCACGAAGCTCCCATTCCACCACATCCCAAAGATGCTCTATTGGGTTGAGATCTGGTGACTGTGGGGGCCATTTTAGTACAGTGAACTCATTGTCATGTTCAAGAAACCAATTTGAAATCTCAACAGAAATCGAGACTCATCAGACCAGGCAACATTTTTCCAGTCTTCAACTGTCCAATTTTGGTGAGCTCGTGCAAATTGTAGCCTCTTTTTCCTATTTGTAGTGGAGATGAGTGGTACCCGGTGGGGTCTTCTGCTGTTGTAGCCCATCCGCCTCAAGGTTGTGTGTGTTGTGGCTTCACAAATGCTTTGCTGCATACCTCGGTTGTAACGAGTGTGGTTATTTCAGTCAAAGTTGCTCTTCTATCAGCTTGAATCAGTCAGCCCATTCTCCTCTGACCTCTAGCATCAACAAGGCATTTTCGTCCACAGGACTGCCACATACTGGATGTTTTTCCCTTTTCACACCATTCTCTGTAAACCCTAGAAATGGTTGTGCGTGAAAAGTAACTGAGCAGACTGTGAAATACTCAGACCGGCCCGTCTGGCACCAACAACCATGCCACACTCAAAATTGCTTAAATCACCTTTCTTTGCCATTCTGACATTCAGTTTGGAGTTCAGGAGATTGTCTTGACCAGGACCACACCCCTAAATGCATTGAAGCAACTGCCATGTGATTGGTTGATTAGATAATTGCATTAATGAGAAATTGAACAGGTGTTCCTAATAATGCTTTAGGTGAGTGTATATCTTTGTGGAAGTCTAAGGACCAAAAAATATTTGTCCAATCGGGCCGCATGCAATGACACTATGTCCTACCTGCCTGTTAACATATATATTCCCAAGCCTCTGCGCACCCTGCTCGTGCTGACATCACAAGTTATCAGCATGTTGTAAGGCTATGTTGTAGACACAGAGTTGTAGACACACAGTCACCGAACACTGCACTGTAAAACCTAACAGTTATATGTACTAAATAAAAATGAGTTCACTGCACTCAAATATTACAGAACGTTATGTGGACACAATGACTGAAACAGAACTCAAACTAAATTAGTTATAGAACATTTATAGTTCCCAGCATGATAATTGGATAATAATTGCATTAAGTAATTAATTAAGTGATGATTGAGCATTAATGATGGACACCTGATGATAACAAGCAGAATCACTGAAGGAAAGAGAAACATTCTACATTCTACCCAGTGCTGTTCACGTCCTCAGACTGCATTTCTATGACAACACTATCAATGGTGAAATGAATTTGTAGCAGTCAGGTGGTACAACTAGAGCTCTGTAAGTTGTTTACATTCATTATTATTGTAATGTTATGTGCTTTAAGACAATTTAACAGCGTCTCTCTTCTCATGACACTTTGCAGACTCTGCTGTGTTTTGAAGGAGGTGTGGCTTTGCAGACACTCTGAAGAGATGTTTTCAGAGCTAGCTTGCTATTGCTATCCTTTCCAAAATTGCCTACCCTACCTTTAGCCTTTTCAAATCATCTTCATTTTTTTTGTTTACATTTATTTATTTTTGTATTCATTTTTTGTGTGTTCACATAGCAAGTGCCAAAACATTAACCACGTTTCATACCATTCTGATGAAGTAAAAAAATAAATAAAAAAAAGAACAAAATGACCAAAACGCAGCAGAGGGTAAACAATATTAGATCTCCTAGACTTCCCTCTGTCAAGGGAGACACATGAGAGATAATTTCCATTTTCCTTCTATTTATTCGTTTATTTACCAATCTAACCATCTGGACAATATCTACAGTCAGAAACACATAGTGTGGTGTGGAAACCACATCTTCTCCCTCATCAGAGTATGAGAGGAAAACAAAGAGCACTAGCCAAATAAAACCCATTGGTTTACCCACTGAAGAAGTGCATCTCTCCAGTCTGGCCGTCTCTCCCAAACATATGTCTTAACAGAGGAAAATTCTGGCTGTTATCTGAAATTTATGGAGCTATTTTTCATACTGTTATAATCGTGCACACGATGGGAACAAGTGGAAAGACTGTAGGGGAAACACAGCGGCCTGAAGAACATTATTGTGGCCTAATTTATTTTGCTCTATCAGCACAGTGAAACACAGTGCACAGAACCCACAGGAATATCTATTACTGACAGAACGGACTGATAAAGGGCTGCATTAGCTCGTATGTAACGTCTCTGTCAGACACACATACGCTTTCTCTGTAGAGAGCTTTAATCTTGCTCTGTTATGAATAATGCTAAGTATATTACTCTCTGACATCCCACAATTCCAATTTATGCACCTCAACTCGCAGTGCCAAGTACAATTTATAACTTTCAATATGCAAGGCATCAGCAATACATTAGAGAGATAGGATTGAGTGCGGCTGAGGGTGAACCTGTGCTGGGCAGAAGCCTTCGGACCGAAATGCTGAGAGCGCTTGGACTGTACTAGATGAGATGAAACGGTATGAGAGTTTAATATCATAGTGACCAAAATGACCACGGTTATCAATATTATCACAGTATTGTTAAAATGTGATGGAAAAGTACTGATAAACAATTAAATAATTGTTAAGTTTTATATCGAAAACTAATAAACAACAAAATTCACATTGTGAACTTTTTTGCTTGCATAAACATTAAAATAATACCATTAACAAGAACGGCTGGATTTTAATTTTAATTTAATTAAAAAAATAATAATAATAAAAAAATATATTTTTCTTTGGTTGGATGACTTACAACATAACATGCTATCTGCTGCATGTTCAAACTATGTTTTGACAAAGTTTTATAAAAAATAAACCTCAGATTTCAAGATTTAAATAATTTTTAAGAAAGGGATAAGTAAAATGGATTATAGGTATTTTATCTCCTCTGTGAATAATTATAGATACCTTATTATAGCTTATTTTCAATAATACAAAAAAAAAAAAAAAAAAAAAATTGTCTGAATGAAAATGTAAATTCACTTTCTGACAGTAGGTGGCACTTATCGAACAAACAAGCAGCACTGCTCTTATAAACACTAGGGGCCAATCACATAGAACACATTTTTCCACTCCAATGTGCAACTTTTTCATTATTTTCTTTGTAAAAAAACAAAACAAAAACACAATTGTTTGACCATTGAGCTCATGTCTTCCATCTTTTGCATCCTCTCGTGCATGACACAGTGTTCTAAAAGCACGGTGATCAAGTTAAAAGAAGTTAAACTTTTAAAAATGCGTCTCAAGTGTTTTTTTTTTTTTAATACACTGACCTGTGTCTCAAGTTTTTAATCACAAACATGTGGGTTCCACTTTATATTAGGTGGCCTTAACTACTATGCACTTGCATCAAATAATAAGTACAATGGGTTACACTTTATTTTACGGTGTCATTGTTACAGTGTAATTATATATTTAAGTACTGAGTAATAATAATGAACTACGTGTACTTACTATAGGGTTATAGTAGGATTAGTGTTTGGTTTAGGTTAGTTTAATTTACTGTTGTTACTATGGTAAGTACATGTTACATGTATCAAGGACACTGTAAAATAAAGTGTAACTGTAAAATGTACTTATTGTGTTCATATTGTATTGCAAACACTTGTGCTGATATTGAGGTGGGATACGGGTAAAGTTAGGGACAGGTGTGGTGGAGTGGGTAAGTTTAAGGGTAAAGTTAGAGACAGGTGTGGTGGTATGAGTAAGTTTAAGGGTAAAGTTAGGGACAGGTGTGGTGGTGTGGGTAAGTTTAAGGGCAAAGTTAGGGACAGGTGTGGTGGTGTGGGTAAGTTTAAGGGTAAAGTTAGGGACAGGTGTAGTGGTGTGGGTAAGTTTAAGGGTAAAGTTAGGGACAGGTGTGGTGGTGTGGGTAAGTTTAAGGGTAAAGTTAGGGACAGGTGTGGTGGTGTGGGTAAGTTTAAGGGTAAAGTTAGGGACAGGTGTGGTGGTGTGGGTAAGTTTAAGGGTAAAGTTAGGGATAGGTGTGGTGGTGTGGGTAAGTTTAAGGGTAAAGTTAGGGACAGGTGTGGTGGTATGGGTAAGTTTAACGGTAGGGTTAGGGACAGGTGTGGTGGTATGAGTAAGTTTAAGGGTAAAGTTAGGGACAGGTGTGGTGGTGTGGGTAAGTTTAAGGGTAAAGTTAGGGACAGGTGTGGTGGTATGAGTAAGTTTAAGGGTAAAGTTAGGGACAGGTGTGGTGGTGTGGGTAAGTTTAAGGGTAAAGTTAGGGACAGGTGTGGTGGTGTGGGTAAGTTTAAGGGTAAAGTTAGGGACAGGTGTGGTGGTGTGGGTAAGTTTAAGGGTAAAGTTAGGGACAGGTGTGGTGGTGTGGGTAAGTTTAAGGGTAAAGTTATGGACAGGTGTGGTGGTGTGGGTAAGTTTAAGGGTAAAGTTAGGGACAGGTGTGGTGGTGTGGGTAAGTTTAAGGGTAAAGTTAGGGACAGGTGTGGTGGTGTGGGTAAGTTTAAGGGTAAAGTTAGGGGCAGGTGTGGTGGTATGGGTAAGTTTAACGGTAGGGTTAGGGACAGGTGTGGTGGTATGAGTAAGTTTAAGGGTAGGGTTAGGTGTAAGGGAAGTGTCAACAGTGTAATTATAAATGTAACTACAGAAATTAATTACAGATGTAATTACATGCAGCCAATATAAAAAAAAAAAAAATAAGTTCAATGTAAAAACATGTATGTACACAATAAGTGCATTGTATCAAATGATTAATTTAAATGTTAGTACATAGTAGTTAAGGCTACCTAATATAAAGTGGGACCAAAATGTGTTTAAGCATCACATGTATAAGAACGTTTCTACACTACACTACCTCCTCTTTAATTTAGACCGAAACAATTAAAGTCTCCATGAAATCAAAATTGATTAGTTTTTAATGGAATATTGCTTTTAATTATAAATGATTTATCCACGCATACATATACATCATATTTTGTTTAAATTCATCTTTAATCAAAATAACTTCCCTTAACATCTTGCGGTGACATCTCTTCTCTGATGTGTTTTTACTGCCGTGAGGGCAGGGCAACCTGTCACTCACATGAGATCGACCAATAGCAAACCACAACCTTCCAATAAATTCATCATTGCCAAAATCAAGCCCCTCCCTATTATTTTTCTTTTTCTTGTACCAGAAGCTGTTTCACTCAGATATACGTCACAGTAGTGAAGAAAAGACTATCGCAACTTCCATTTCATGCTGACTTTAACAATGGTGAATGACTGCCAGCTGAATGAGGAGAACGATAAATTACTGAAATATTAAAGGACACTTGATATTGAGCAGCTTGATTGAGCCGACCAAATTTAGACATGTGAATATGTGATTTAAGCCTTTTAAACAAACAATTTCAAACATCATGCAATGTAATCCTCAAATATATACACTACAATTAACGTAAGGTAGATTTTTGTGGTAACACTTTAGTATGGGGAACACATATTCAATATTAACTATGACTTTTGCCTCAATAAGCTCATGCTTATTAATAAGTAGTTATATATATATATATATATATATATATATATATATATATATATATATATATATATATATATATATATATATATATATTTTTTTAGGGTTTAAGTTTAGGTATTGGGTAGGATTAAGGGATGTAGAATAAGGTCATGCAGAAAAGGCATTAATATGTGCTTTATAAGTACTAATAAACAGCCAATATCCTAGTAACATGCATGCTAATAAGCAACTAGTTAATAGTGAGAATTTAACCCTAAAATAAAGTGTTGCCATTTTTGGATCAAGTTAATAATTTGATACAATGCACTTATTGTGTGCATACATGTTTTTACATTGTACTTACATTTTAAAAATTACTTGCATGTAATTACATCTGTAATTAATTTGTGTAGTTATGTTTATAATTACACTGTTGACCCTTCCCTTACACCTAACCCTACCCTTAAACTCACCCATACCACCACACCTGTCCCTAAGTTTACCCTTAAACTTACCCACACCACCACACCTGTCCCTAACTTTACCCTTAAACTTACCCACACCACCACACCTGTCCCTAACTTTACCCTTAAACTTACTCATACCACCACACCTGTCCCTAACTTTACCCTTAAACTTACTCATACCACCACACCTGTCCCTAACTTTACCCTTAAACTTACCCACACCACCACACCTGTCCCTAACTTTACCCTTAAACTTACCCACACCACCACACCTGTCCCTAACTTTACCCTTAAACTTACCCACACCACCACACCTGTCCCTAACTTTACCCTTAAACTTACTCATACCACCACACCTGTCCCTAACTTTACCCCTTAAACTTACTCATACCGCCACACCTGTCTCTAACTTTACCCTTAAACTTACCCACACCACCACACCTGTCCCTAACTTTACCCTTAAACTTACCCACACCGCCACACCTGTCTCTAACTTTACCCTTAAACTTACCCACACCACCACACCTGTCCCTAACTTTACCCTTAAACTTACCCACACCACCACACCTGTCCTTAACTTTACCCTTAAACTTACCCACACCACCACACCTGTCCCTAACTTTACCCTTAAACTTACCCACACCGCCACACCTGTCCTTAACTTTACCCTTAAACTTACCCACACCACCACACCTGTCCCTAACTTTACCCTTAAACTTACCCACACCGCCACACCTGTCTCTAACTTTACCCTTAAACTTACCCACACCACCACACCTGTCCCTAACTTTACCCTTAAACTTACTCATACCACCACACCTGTCCCTAACTTTACCCTTAAACTTACTCATACCGCCACACCTGTCTCTAACTTTACCCTTAAACTTACCCACACCACCACACCTGTCCCTAACTTTACCCTTAAACTTACCCACACCGCCACACCTGTCTCTAACTTTACCCTTAAACTTACCCACACCACCACACCTGTCCCTAACTTTACCCTTAAACTTACCCACACCACCACACCTGTCCTTAACTTTACCCTTAAACTTACCCACACCACCACACCTGTCCCTAACTTTACCCTTAAACTTACCCACACCGCCACACCTGTCCTTAACTTTACCCTTAAACTTACCCACACCACCACACCTGTCCCTAACTTTACCCTTAAACTTACCCACACCGCCACACCTGTCTCTAACTTTACCCTTAAACTTACCTACACCACCACACCTGTCCCTAACTTTACCCTTAAACTTACCCACACCACCACACCTGTCCTTAACTTTACCCTTAAACTTACCCACACCACCACACCTGTCCCTAACTTTACCCATATCCCACCTCAATATCAGCACAAGTGTTTGCAATACAATATGAACACAATAAGTACATTGTACTTATATTGTAATGTAAGTGCGTAGTAGTTAAGGCCACCTTATATAAAGTGGGACACCATTTTGCTCACCAAGGTATTTGTTTGATCATAAAATGATTTTAACTGTTTTCCATCTGAATATATTTGAAAATGTAAAAATGTCACGTAATAAATAAAATAAACACAATGCCTGCATTTAAAATCTTGACACAAAACTCTGCTAGAGTACATGTGCCATTTTTGGGCAGGAATGTCTCTTCTGTATGAAAATACATAAGTAGAGAATATTCTTTCAGAGACTTAATTTTGCTGACGTGGCATGTGATGTCAGCTTCGTTACCTTCATCACCTTGGAGAACTGAACGGCTCAGGCCAGGCAGGAGAAACGCTGAGATCTATAGAGTGCTTGGGCTCGATAATGGCAGTCGGCAAAACGCAAGGTGTGGGAGAGAGAGCGAAAAAGCGAAGAGCATAGGAGAAGGAGAGAAACAACATTGTTTTCCGGGCCCGCGCAGCTCCTTGAATAGATTTGTTAAAACCCCACGGTTGATTTATGCTAAGCGGAGCCCATGCAGACGGGAGCGAGCCTCGCCAGAACACTTTCTAAGCCCCGACCCACACTTTGATGCTTCCGTTAGAGGTGCCCAATGAAAGGCCGCCCGCCCGCCACCCCGTTCCCCCTCACCCCGCCTTTTCTTCAGTTTCTGCCATGCAAAGATAATCAGGTTTATGTAAAGTATGTGTGCTCCTTTGACAGTCTACGCTAGCTCATTAATTCAATCACACCCGATGCCATTGTTCTGCCGGTGTTTGAAATGCGTACGGGGACGGGGGGTTTCCTTAATCCTGTCAATCACTGTTAACATTTTTCTTGCTGTTGCCATGGCCGGGGCCAGAGTTCATGAAAACAGCGAATATGAGCCAACAAAAGGAGAATAAAGAGTTATTTCAGCCACTTTTCTCTAAAAGGCCATCGACCATGCACAAAAACACAAGGAGTAAATGTAGACAAGTTTGAACACTACAGCCACAGTGAGGGAAGGGGCGAGCATTTGAAAACCAAACAGGCCCTATAAAAACTTGACCCGGGAGGCTCTGGGAAAAACCTCCTGAATCGCCCCCCGGAAGAACAATGTCCTTTCTTGTGTGGCTTCTTCAGGGCCACAATGGCCGCTACAGTCTAAACACATGCCCGAGATGGTCCGACACCACCGTAAGCCAGCTCAGCGCACTAGAATACTGAGTGCTGACCGCGGCTGAGAAGTGGACAACGAGAGAGCGAGAAAGAGGGAGGGATGTGAAAGGAGTGCAGTTCCCAGAAATTTGCAATGTTGAGGTATTGTCAAATGAGAACTGGAATATGGAAATTTCAAATGATTCATTCAATCTTAATGACATACTACATAATAAAAGTTCTAATCATGAGCCTACACTAACAAAATGTACCAACTTATCATAGTATCACTTTGAAGTACCATAATAAATACCATATGAATAAGATGATACCATGGTGCCACAATACTTTCTTTGTAGGTGATTTATAGAAATTGTGCACTTAAGACCAGAGAACTATAGCTAATGTCCACACCAATGGAAGTTCTTTTCATTATAAGTGCACACTGCAGTTTTGTCATCTGCCGCTTTAAATGCTCAAGCTCTTTAAAGTCTGATGAATTCTGATTGGCTATCGATGTTTTTTTATAATTTATCCAGCAAACGATGTTCTCAGAACTTTAGCTAACGTTGGCAAGGCTATGAACAAATGCGTTATGGTCTTATAATATTCTTAAAACGTTAGCGCAAAAACATTATTTATACATTGTTTATGGAAATTTTTTACCTGAAGCGTTTAGTTGGATGTTCAGGCCCCACTTTATATTAGGTGTCCTTAACTACTATGTACTTACATCAAAACATAAGTACAATGTACTTATTGTGTTCATATTGTATTGCAAACACTTGTGCTGATATTGAGGTGGGATACAGGTAAAGTTAGGGACAGGTGTGGTGGTGTGGGTAAGTTTAAGGGTAGAGTTAGGGACAGGTGTGGTGGTGTGGGTAAGTTTAAGGGTAAAGTTAGGGACAGGTGTGGTGGTGTGGGTAAGTTTAAGGGTAAAGTTAGGGACAGGTGTGGTGGTGTGGGTAAGTTTAAGGGTAAAGTTAGGGACAGGTGTGGTGGTATGGGTGAGTTTAAGGGTAAAGTTAGGGACAGGTGTGGTGGTGTGGGTAAGTTTAAGGGTAAAGTTAGGGACAGGTGTGGTGGTATGAGTAAGTTTAAGGGTAGGGTTAGGTGTAAGGGAAGTGTCAACAGTGTAATTATAAATGTAACTACAGAAATTAATTACAGATATAATTACATGCAGCTAATTTAAAAAATGTAGGTGCAATGTAAAAACACAATATGTACACAATATGTGCATTGTATTATAAATTATTACTTTAAATGTTAGTACATAGTAGTATAAAGCCACCTAATATAAAATGGGTCCAATGTTCACCAAACAACTTTATTTTGCAGTGTCCTTGTTACATAAGTTACATGTACTTACTGTTGTAATAACAGTAAATTATGCATAATTATATGCAACTAACCCTCAACCAAACCTTAATCCTACCCTAACCCTATAGTAAGTACATGTTGTTAATTAATATTACTCAGTACTTAAATACATAATTAAACTGTAACAATGACACCTTTAAATAAAGTGTAACCCATTTTTTAAATGTCACTACACTTTTCAGAATGTTCAGAGAACATATAGAATGTTTCCATAATTAAATGCGAAAGTTAGCAAAACATTCTAATAACGTTTTTCTTATCTGGGCATCAACTGGATAAGAAAATTCATTCCAACGATATTGTTCCTCTGTGTCATTATCATTACCACTGTGGACGTCCCTATTCTCATAGAATTAGAACAATTATCAGAAAGGTAGTTATAGAAGGGATTATCATCCTCATGAGTTTGAAACTAATTTGTGGTCGTCCTGCCACTGGTTTGTTGCTGCATGTGACTAGAAAGTACAAGAAGGCTGCTTTCTTTTAAGGGTGATCTAACTGCACTTCATTGTAAACTCTGTTCAAAGACAAAGCTGTACTTGTGTTTGTACAGTCAAAGTGCGGAGTGGTTTGCTCGCATCTCACAGCATGCACATTAGCAGAAACAATGCAAGCTTTTTGGCCAAACTCGATTCACGCTGAGAGGCCTAAACGATGGTCTTTGGCTCCTACAACAAATTAGAGATTAATATATAGTTGCTCCCAGGTCTCCTTAGAAGCACACAAGCAACAAATGCTTTTAATTTCGCTGAAAGACTCGCTCTTTGTTGAAAAAACGTTAACACAGGGAACACAATCGCATATCCCGTGTAGCCAAAAAAAATGCCCTCAAAATCCAAATGTGCGACGTAATCTCCTGGCAAAAATTGCAAAAGAAAAGACAGATTTGATTCTGGTGGGAGGACCTAAGAAAGGAAAACATGCACGATCTTTTCCCATTTAACACCCAATCTTGAATAAGAATGTAAAGTAAGGGAAGATTAAGCCATTCAGACGGCAGTTGCAGCCTACGCATCGGTGCTTCTTTTCAAGCAATTTAGCCAGTGTTTGTTTATTAGTGCCTTACGCGCGGTATTAGCGCTTCGCTTATCGCCGGTCGCACACAGAGAGAGGCCCCGGTAATGCGGCAGCGTTCAAAGCGTGATATGGGACTTCTCATTTGTTTCCTCGCAGGGTTGACCTTGTTTAAGTGTAGACCATGGGAGACAGGACTTATTGGACAACGATACTCATACAAGCTATGTAAACATGCTCACCAGCTTAGTCCCCTACCCTCTGCGATTCGACAAAGGACTTCAGAGCAGCATGAGGAGATTTGGCTGGGCTAATCTGCTGTTTTCCATATATGCATGGGCTATCGCGAGACAGAGCTCCGTTTGAGAAATACCTGTGCTTGCTATCTGATTTCTGCTATTATCTCTCTCCTCCTTCTCTCGACTTTGTCACAGAACTGCGTATCTGCATATTACTCTTACTTAGACGCTTATACGAAAAGAGCAGGCCTCATATATATCTGCATTCCTATCGTAGTGTCTCCTATCAGCGGAAATGCAAATGCAAAACAACACAGCTCCATAAAACACACTAATACCAGACAACTCTCCAGTCTCTTCGTGTTCAGCACCTATTCAATTTACGACAAAAAGGAAGGAGAAGAACCCAGCTAACAGAGAATGTTCTCAAGAATATCTTGAAGTTATGCATAAATGTTCTTTCAGTAACATTAAAAGAACGTTCGTTCAAAGTTATCCGGTCTATAATAACTTCTCAAAATGTTAGCACAAAAATGATTTTTAATCATTGTTCATGGAGTTATTTTCCTGAAACGGTTGAGATGTTTGTCTAAAGTTTTTTTTAAACGTAACTCCTGACTAGTTTCAGAATGTTCAGAGAACATTCAAAAGTAACTTTGTAATGTTTGCAAAATTATAAAGTGAACTGTAGCCTTAAAGGGATCGTTCACCCAAAAATGAAAATGTTGTCATTACTTGCTCACCCTCAAGTTGTTCCAAACCTGTATGAGTTTCTTACTTCTGCTGAACACAAAGGAAGATATTTAAGAAAAAAAAAACAAAGGGTGCTGTCAACTGTCTGGTTACCAACATTCTTTAAAATATCTTCTTTTGTGTTCAACAAAAGAAAGAAATTCATACAGGGTTGGAACAACATGAGGGTGAGTAAATGATGACAGGTTTATCATTTTTGGGTGAACTATCCCTTTAATGTTTTCTCTAATGTTTGCATAGCCAATAGAAAATGTTTTCAAAACTGGACGCTGTGAATGTTAAGAGAACGTTCAGAAATAACATTTTCATAATGTAATGGGAATGTTAGCAAAACGTAAAATCAGTTTTTAAAATATCATTTGTAAGCTGGCAAGTTGCCTGACGGGCAGCTTTTAAATGAAAATGACAATCAGCACCTGGAATTAAACACAATTAGTGGGTTGGTCATGGGTGAAGGGATATTTAGCAGAGTGATTGTCTTTAAATTGACCACTGAGAGGCAGCCTCCTGTGTGAAATAATATTGAAACTGCACAGATGAACCATCCCATTAAAGATTAAGTGAGTCATACCGCACATAGCCATACAATCTCATCAGCTCTCTACAGAAAGAATCCCTGAACACAAGCTTATAGCTGAGGCTCCGGGAAGCCAGTTAATTAAATTAGCCCTGCATTTGTCTACTACATCCTCTTATCTGGGGGTGAGGCTTGCAGGGGAGAGTGTCCAGGTTGTTCACGGTGTCCGTCGTTTGATTTAGTTTCTCTCTCAGCTCAGCTGCGGCTCTGGAGGTGGTAATGAGAAGGCCATTAGGGGCAGTGGAGCGTGCAGGAGACACAGAGAGAAAGACTGAGGCCTATGACAGAAAGGTCATATCTAGTCTTAGCCACAGTCGGCACACCTACCGACCGCCCCGGGAATGTTTATGGACTGTCTGATGTGGATGCTTCATTAAAATAGCTAGAGCTGCCAAAAGCTGCCAATTGTAATCTGATTGGCTAGCTGCTGCTTCCTGAAATCGCTAGCAAACAAAACTTGGTTGCACTTTATTTTAAAGTACGTGCACTTTCAATGTACTTACAGTGTACTTACCCACAAAAGTACTGAGGAATGTAAGGTAACTACATGGGTTAAGTTAAGGTTTAGGGGTAGGTTCAGGATTAGTTCATAGTTATTACCCAGTTAGTGTCATTGCTACAGTAAGTACATAGTCTATATTTATGTGAAACAGGACTGTAAGATAAAGTGCTACCCAATAGTTTGTTTAACAGTTAGCAGGCTTAAACAATAAAAAAAGTGCACATTCAATAAAATTAAGCACCCTTATTTTTTTACAAGGGTAGTCACTGGTTTGTGGTTTGTGGATCGAAACTTTGAAAGGTGAAAGTTTTGTTTAAGGCCGTAAGCAAGTAAATATTATAAGTAAATATTCTTGAACACTATTCCACTAAATTATGTCTGTGAATAATTTTCATATGGAGGTTAAGATTTGCTAACAGCTTTACTAACAGCTTGCACCAGGACCGTAACCACCATAGACATTGAGGGGGACAAGTCCCCCCTAATAATTAGATATTAATTTATTAGTTATTAATTTAATTAATTTATTTCAGATAATAAGTAGAAATGGCCAAATTGTTATATTTTTAGTCTGGTCTGCCTCAGGTCTAACGGTGCTTGTCAATGTCAAAAAGATTGAGATGGCCAATCAAATCAGAGTAGGCGGGGTTTACGTTCTCTTTTGGCTCGTTCAGTCTTCACACAGACGAGCGTGTCAATCTATCGCTTAATGCCATTGCGGGGACTTTCCGGTGAAATCACAAAATGCACACAAACATGTCCATGCTCTTAATATACAATTATTGAACATCTTTGATTTATAAAAAAAAAAAAAAAAAAAAAAAAAAATATGAGGGCGGATTAGAACCTGTAACCTTCGACACGGTTTACAAAAATACTACCACCAGACCACCAAGGAACTCAAATATTATTAGCGGATCTATGTATTTATTAACGGGAAGAAGCTCGAGAATAACGCTATATTTGTCGCAAATTGATGCAAATATTATTTGCAAATAGTCCCAAAATGATTATTTCCCAACTAGAATTAGACCTAATTTCATTCACTGTTCTGTTTCTTTATGCTTTATAAAAATAAAAAAATGACGCAAAGTTTATGGCCAGCGGCTATTTGCACTAAGTGAAAATAGTAATACATTCTATTTACACCACGTAAAAGTAGCAGTTCTTATTTGTGTAAATAGTAATTAGATGCTATTTATACTTTATTTTGGAAGATACATACAATTTTCACCTCAGTATTGATGTACATTAACAGGATGCAATAATTATAGGCTATTTATTAAAATTATTTAATTATTTACCTACCCCTAACCCTACCCAGTAAATAACTTTTCGTTACGCACTTTATTTCCACTTTTAGAAAATTGTCTTCATTTTACTGAAAGTAAATGCCTGTCCGAGGTGATATGTGATGGGAAAAGGGAGAAGAGCGAGCATGGCAAACGACGGATTCAAACCCAGGTCGGTCGCATTAAAACAGAGTTTCAAGAGCCTTACCCTCTACTGACTACACCACTTAAAATGTTGAAATGCTTGCCTCTTTTTTTAATCTTGTGTGGTCCAACCAGGCATTGTTGGTCGGAGCTAGTGCCAAGAGTGCTTGCCAATAAGGCGCACTATTTGCAATTGGTGTAAATAGACACTCCGAAATTTATGAGAGCAGAGTATTAAAATGAATCACCCAAGGTGATTTACTAAGGTTTGCGCTCGTCAATTTACTGGTGTTTGCGGAATTAGCGCCCAAAGAAAGCATTTTTTTAAACCTGCTCTTGGTAGATTGATTAGGTCATTATGGAAATGATCCGGCCGTGTCTGTGTTCTTTAATTTGCATGTCGTCAGTAGATCACACGCAGAACTTTCCACTCCCATCTACACTTTTATGGGATTGCACTCTCATGCTAATTTGCCGCTTAGTAAATCTGCCCCTTAATGTTTAGTTAAATATAAAACATACTAAACAGTACTATTTGGCTACAACAAATGCGTTTTTTAGAAATTTCTACTGCAAACATGTTTCTAAGTGCTTACAATTTATTACAAATAATACACATTACACTTCCATTAGATAGGAGACTAGACGTAGCAAGTAGCCACCTTTGCTATCACGCATAACTCCATAACTACAGCATATCAACGCTCTGGAAACACACTAACATCATAATGCTGAGTTTTGCACAAGCAAGCACAAGCCAAATTTTCTTCAGAGCATGTAAACATTTATTCGGACAAGCTTTACAATCTTTTTCAGTCACTCATTCCATGAGCTATCAGCCTGTAACATTGCATAAAAATAGTGAACTGCGATTGGTCATTTTAGATGTGAAAAGCTTTTTTCCTATCTGAGTGTGAGGTTCAGAATAAAGTCTGACTCTCTAATAATGACTCACTAATAACCCACTAGTAATGACTCAAGTTCCACTGAGCAAAGGTATGTCAAAAAGATCTTTTCGACATCCGAAAGACATCCCCTGAAGAGCCTGAATGAAAGTTTTTTATGACATCTTCTGAATATCCGATATTGACGTCCATGTGACCTCTGTACAATGTTAAAAACTAGTGTGTAATGAAGTTCGTAGAATAAGGAGGAAGGATGCGGGAACCAGTGAACATTTGACTTTAATCCAACATAAACAAACAAAATAAAATAATGGCGGCACCCCCTCACGGACGACTGCCGCTGTTGTGCTGAATTCCGACCCCCTCCAAATTATTACCCTTAGTATTGGTAGGTTTAGGGTTAGTTGTGGGGGAGGGGTTAGGGTTAGGGGTGGGGTTAGGATTAGGCAATCAGGTAGTGACTTCAATGAGGGGGGTAATAATTTAATAATTAAATAATTTGACAACACCGCCTACATACAAAACAAAACACAACATAAAATCCAGGCCTGGTCCTCTCTCGTCTTGCACTGTCGTCGCTCCTCCTTTTATGCTCCCGTCACTCCTTCATGAGACGAGACCGGTGTGGCGCGCAGCTGATGCTCATCATCACTCGCCACTGGCCCGCTCTCGTGGTCCCTCGCCTCGCTGCTTGCCACATAGTGCAAATGTGGTTTTTATTCACGTATTTTTAATGACTTATAACCCTTAAGGAACAAAAATATATTTCCATATACTATATTTCCATATACTATACTATATATAAATATGCTGAAAAATATATGAAATAATATATTGCGTTAAATATTGAATAATACATAAGGAATTGTCGCTTTTCATATTTTCATATATTGAAAATATATATATATATAATATATATATATATATATATATATATATATATATATATATATATACATATATACATTCAAATGTAATTAGTTGAGTGTGCTTAGAAAACAATTGCCTTAAATTTCTCAAGGATGTTTTACTTAAAGTTGTAAGTTGCTAATATAAAATCATTCAAACGAGGATAATGATAGACTGTGCATTTATTTCTATTTATTAAACTTTTGGACGTATACTACCTTTGCTCAGTGGCGTGTTACCAAATCCTTTGCAAATAAATTACTATTCAAAACCTTACAAAAATGTACAAAAACCTCAAAGGTTAGAATGTCTTCAGTAATTGCTATAGGAGTTATAATGCTTTCTACTTTGCAAATAATTAGTAGTTCCTTTAGAATAGGGGTGTCCAAACTTAGTCCTGGAGGGCCGCTGTCCTGCAGGGTTTAGTTATATAACTTGCTTCATCACCCCTGCCTGAAAGTTTCTAGTATACCTGGTATGAGTGTAACGGAGACCAGCTAGTAGTTGCTGTGCGATTAAACCTCACTCCTCTGATCTCAAGAGATGCTCTAGCGACTGATGCTAGAGGTTGCAGCCTTTAGCCTCCTTGTTAGAGCGTCCCACTCTCATGCCGGTGGGCCCGGGTTTGAGTCCAGCTTGAAGTGGGCGGTTTGAACAGGAGGAGTCACGTGAGCTTGACTGGCTGGTTCAGGTGTGTTTAATTGGGGTTGGAGCTAAACTCTGCAAGACATTGTCCTTCCAGGAGCAGGATTGGACACCCCTGCTTCAGAAGGATATAGTAACACTTGAGTCATTACTATTAAGTAAAGTACTATCAACCTTACAAAAAAACTCAAAAGCTTACAATGACTTCAGTCATTACTAGAGAGTTTCATGTTTTTCACTTGAAGGATTTGGTAATACTTGAGTCATTACTAGTGTGTTACAATGACCTTCACTTTAGAATTAATTATACATTATAAATTATTCATGTTAATTATAAAACTGTATATAGCAGTTCTTAGTAGTCCTCTGGCAGGTATGAAAAAAATTGTAGTTATTGATTAGTTAATAGTGAACTACCACATTCGACTAAGCACAAACTTAATCTTTCATTAATCAGAGTTTCTTGTTAGATAATTACTAGAGTGTTAATATTGCGTTAAGCATTTGTTCGTGTTTATTAATGACGGAACAGTATTCTAAAGTGTTACCATCTTTTGCAACAACATAATTGTATTTACTGTAATTTCTGTCAATTTAATTAATCTTTGCTAAATAAAAGTATAAATGTATTTTTTAAAAAAAACACACAAATGGTGTGTGTGTGTGTGTGTATGTGTGTGTGTGTGTGTGGATATATCTGCAAAAATGTAGCTATACAAACTGAACTCTTGCTTGATTCATTTGTAAAGTTATGATCAGACACAAGGCAAACATCATCACAGCCATGTGTGCTTGTGTGTAGGACTATGAGCAACCAAACACTTGACTGGTTGAGCATTGGTTGAACAGCAGGGCTCCACGGGCCCCGGCTCCCCTCACCCTCCAGGCACGTCTGGGAACCACACCAGCCGGCTGATCCCTCGATTACAGAGCACCTGTTCCAACAGCTTCTGCCCTCCAAAGTTCACCCGTTAACCTATGGGCCGACATCGACGGCACGCCTGCGTAATTAGAGCGAGGGCTTAGAAAACAGGAATGGGAAATGTCATTTTAAAGCAGATGATTGATGACAGTCTCTCCGATATTAGTTTTCAGTCTTCATTTCACTAAAGCCAAACTGAAACGAACGGCGTCGTTTTCCCTAGGCACTTACAGTTGCTTACGTGCTTGCAGCTTCGTCACTGTAGCAATGACAGATTTGATCAGGATTTGATTACATAATCATATCTGAAGCATATAGGACCATCAGCAAAGCTTTGTTAGGCATGAGTACTCTTTCATTTAATCCAAAACGCGTAGATTGCAAAAGGAAGAAATTTGCCGTGAGACACGGAAAGCGAGAGATTATTATGTTAGCTCAGACGACGTGTGCTTTCTGTCACGACGGGAGAAAATCATTTTACTCGCTTAATAAAATCTACACAAGTCCCTACAGTGTCTCTCCACACAAATCCAGCCAAACGTGTCCGATTCCCAACACCCAGGTTATTATCACCTCAGCTCCGCACATGAATATCAAATTTTCAATTGCTTCCTCTGATTCGGTTCCATGCAAACAAAAGCCTGCTTTCCCTTATTTTCATGTAAATGTCTCTATATAGGGAGAGACAAGTGTAATCAATCATCTTCATGACAAGGTAGGAGGGCCGGGATTATTGGTGCTTAGTAGTGGAGGGATCATAAAACAGGGAAATTGAAAGTGATATTTAATTGACACTGCCATTTCCAGTGTAGCGGGCAGAACAGCACGCTGCCTCCCACGCCGAGAGAGAAAGAAAGAGAGATGCCCGCAGGAGAGACGAGTCCAAACAAATTTCCTCACGAACTGCGCTCGCTGCGAAAGTCTAAAGTGAGTTGTCAATCTCGGCCCTGAACGAAGAAAACAAGAAAGTTAAGCCGGTGTCGAACAAACTTTAAATGCCAGCTGCTCACTCTGGGATATCTGTAGTTTCGGCGGTGTGCATGCAGATGTCCAGAAACGAACAGCATACAGGTGAACCACACCAAAACATGCCCAGGTCACAGGTCAGCCCAAAATATAAATTACATTTTGCTGGAAAATGAAGCCTATATTAGGACTGTTCTGACGTTTTTTTATTTTTTTATCAGAACCTCTTTTTGGTCAATTATGCAAGAAATTACATGTTATACATGTATTTCCAACCAAACCCTTATGATATGTATATTTATTTATATATATATTTGTGCTATCAAATGATTAATCGAAATTAATCGCATCCAAAATAAAAGTTTGTGTGTGTACTGTGTATAATTATTTTGTATACACACACACACACACACACATGCATGTTTATATTTAAGAAATATTTGCATGTGTATATATATATATATATATATATATATATATATATATATATATAGTATTTTTTTCTTAATATATATTATTTTTTTTTTTTTCATTTTAATTAATCTTTAACTTATTTAATTATATTTATTATCTATTCTATTATCTAATTTCTATTTATTTTGGATTAATCATGATTAATCAGTTTGACAGGACTAATATATTATATATATACTTAAATTTATATAAATTTATATATATATATATATATATATATATATATATATATATATATATATATATATATATACAATAAATTGTTAAATACAATAAACTACATTATATTTAACATCTACATTTATTCAAATATGGACAAACCCAACTGTGGGTTTATGTGGGAATATCAGTATATCTATCTACATGTGGTAACATCAGTAGTAGAATTAAAGTCATATCTGCAGTGTGTTCTGAAAAATAAAAATAATACATTTCGTTTTTCTAATGAATTACTCTAATCCAGGCATAAATGAGTGTGATGTGCATTTGAATTAGAGCAGACAGAAGGTGTGTTTGATTATGAGGTGTAATGACGGCGAGGCAGCGCTGATGTCCGAATCATTCTGGGTCACGCACCTATCCCTCCATCACATGACTAAACCTGGAGCGCCCGCCCTTCAACAAGCACCCTGACAAGACGCCTTTAAAAAAAACAGCTTACGTACTGGCAGGATGGATGTCAGAGACGAGCAGCGCTCGTGATTTATAGTCTGGGTGAATGCGATTGGCTGACGCTATAGAAACACGGCCACAACTACCTAAAGGCCGGACGCTATTGTTCGCAGCATGGTGGCTTGACATGAAGCTCTGATGTTTGAACGATTCGGTCCGGGCGTCCCAGCCGTGCCTCAGCCACTTAAAAAAGCATTAATCACCACCCAGTTTATAAATCAAGCTGGCCAAGAGGCTACGAGCGATTATGAGGTCACAGCACTGCAGAAGTACTTAACCAATTCCCAACCCTCAGAGCCGATCTGTCCTCCCTCCTCCGGCCGGCCCATTCATCATCATTCTCACTCTCCCGCATAATGGAGCAGACAGCGGCAATGACTGAACGCTGAACAAGGTATGGAGAAAGAGATGGAGAGAGATAGAGATGGTCAAAGGAGGACAGAAGATTGAGAGAGGCCCTGTCTAATTCCCTGACCACATCCACTTTGGTCCCTTAACCTCGCAACGCTCCTTCAGAGCCGCCGAGGGACATGGCACAAATGATTCGTGACAAAACCTAGACAAATGTCTTAAAGATGGGCCTTTTCGTGTGAGGCTGAGCTTCTAGACGCCCTCCGCTGTATGTCAGGAGAGAAAAAGACATTAAATCTCCCTTGAAAAGACTCGATGAGCACTGGTTGAAGTATATCGTATCAAATCATAATTAGCTTTAATTCACATCTCAGCAATCAACATGATTTCCAATTGCTTTAAAAGGAGGGAGATTCTCATGCTAGAGAGCAACTAAATGGACAGAAATGTGGAATGAATAATCAATATTTTTGCTCCAGCTGATAGAATTGTGATTTCATGGGGTTTTAGATGACAATATGAAATGAAAATTGACCCTATACAACTTCTAAATTAGTGTCCCTGGTCTTACAGTACATGGTTCATCAATGCTGTAGTCTTCTGAATTTTTCAGCTAACGTAATCAAGGCAGGGAACAATAATCTTAAAGGGATAGTTCACCCAAAAATCTTCATTTCAAAAACTTAATTTACTCACCCTCATGTCCAAACCTAAGGTTTCCCATACAATGCTGTAACTCGCTGATTAAATATATAGTACGATCATCAGTAGTCATGACTGATTCCTGAAACCATAGTAACATGGTCGCATCCAAATTGGTTCAACAATACAGGACTGTCGTTAATCTTCGAGATGCTGCTGTAACAAACATGGCACCTAATGACTATTCAAAACGTACAGTCTCTCATTTCTGCCAATATGGATCAATGATTTTGATGACATCACTGCACATCAGCTTCTCATCAGATTTTCTGTCCAATCAAATGCTCTCCCGTCCAGCCCCCTACATTATAAATAGATGCTGAAGCTGGGGCTAAAATCGGTCATTTGTACACACATTTACTACTTTCTACATGGTGAATGGCACATAGTGCACTATAACAGTTCAAATAACACATAACACATAGTGTAAATATGCTTTCCATTGGAACAAAATTAATTCTGATTCCACATTAGTGTCATGTGAACCGCCGCAACTCCGATCCAGAGACACGATAGCACAGAGCGGATCATATGCGCAATTAGGCACAGATGAGAAAACATATCAGATCCATTTGAATTCTGCACAGAATGCTGTATTTTAAAGCGACATGGAGGAGATTAGGAGGAAATTGCGGCTTTACCAAGCTCAATGGCTCAACGAGCTGTGATATAAATGAAACGCTATTGGCTATTAAAAAAAGGGGGAGGAGCTGTTCGAGCTGTTCACCAGGCTGAGAGCTGTAGTTCCAGCCATGCAACTTTGCGATGCTTTTGCGGTTGTTCATTAGAACTATGGTTTTGGAAAACACTACATTTTTAAACTATGTTGGCGACAACAGAACTTGCAACCATAGTTGGCGAACAATGCTTTTGGAAAACGCATCTCATAGTATGTGACTTTATATATATATATAAAAGCAGGTATTTTGAGATTTTAATTTTTTTGTCCATACAATGAAAGTCAATGGTCTCCAAAACTGTTTGATTACCAAACTATGGTTTTGGGAATCAGTCATGACTACTTGGTTAGTTTGTCCAATGATGCATACTATATAGTTAATCAGCAAATTGCATTGTTGTATGGGAAAACCCAGGTTTTGACATGAGGGTGAATAAATTAAGTTTCATTTTTGGGTGAACTATCCCTTTAAGATTATTGTTCCCTGCATTGACTATGTTAGCCGAAAAATTCAGAAGACTACAGCATTGATGTGCTGATAAGATCAGGGACACTAATTTAGAAGTTAACTGAACACTGGCTGTTTCTCAATATGCGTTATTCAGCAATCTTGCATCCTTGTGTTCTCACTCTACATCATCATCAGTGGTCTAAGTTTAATTCCAATACTCAAGAACGCACATTGCAGACTTGGGAGAATTGAACCGTTAGAAATCCCAGGAGACTCTGTGGGCAGTCGACGGAAGCCTGTAAGCTTTAAACTTCAGGTTCAAAACTAATGCTGGTTGCAAATACATGACGGCTCGTAAAAGTGAACATTCGTCCGTTAGTTTTGCTTAATTAAAAAAATAAATAAATGTATACCCTGAAGAAAGCCTGCAGTATTTTTATTGGCATATTAAAAATAATCTGGCAAAGCATAGTTAACATAATAGACTACTCATTTTCTTACAAAAAACCTGCTGTAAAATAAAAAAGGTATAAATTTATATGAAAATAATGTCTATAATAATATGAAATAATTGTTTCAATAGGTTATTATATAGGTTTGTGATATTATGGTGTATTTATTGTGCATAATATGCTGGGACGGTCAAGATTGCAGCACATCTCAATTCTCACAAAGATGCGTTCTGTGACCTCGCGTCCTTCCAAGTTCATTCTTTCGAGGTCGGATGGCAAAACCGGTCTCCACGAGAAGTCAGTTCTTTGCCTTCTTGCAATTGACAAACAGCCATTGAAAAGACTGCAACTTAAGTACAGTACAAGCCAAATGAATGAAATAATGATAAACACCTGTGATGATTAAATGAATTACCATGACAACTACAGAGTGGCGGGAAAACTGAACAAAGGAAGACAAGTAAAAACAAATTAAAAGTGTATGAGAATGAATCTAAGAATGAGTGTCTGTGACATTCTTTTCAACTGTCTATTTATCAAAGAATAATGAAAAAAAATCTAATGTATTACTGTTTCCACAAAAAATATGAAGCAGCAGCTGTTTTCAACATTGCTAAAAATAAGAAATTTCAAAATATAAAAAACATCATCATGTCAAAACTGTCCTCTAAGTGAGAATCCTGATCAGCACGTGTTCAGTGCAATTTTAAATAAATGAACGCTAAATTTAACATGTGTTAGGCTCTCTTTTTTTAATTTCCAACCTCCTGATAAAGTCTGTGATGCCATGATACACTTTAACATGTTTAATATGGAAGTAGCCATCAGCTCTCTCCAGAAGACAGCTAATTGACTGGTGTGACACGGGAGACGGCTGCTCAATTTAAGCAAAGGAGACACTTTCCATTACTCGTGGCTTTCACCAGAGAATCATTTCTGGAGGCAAGTTAAATTGTGGTTTAAAAAAATGTAATGATGTGTAATAATTGCCCGTCAGTGGATCCGTTAACAGACGGAGTTGCCGTTGGATGTGGAGTGTTACCTCAGCGGGAAGTGTGCAGTAATCAAATAACACTCTGCTAAATCACCAAAACTCTGCACAAGTCTGCTTTTTCGCTGAACAAAAGGATAAGACGCTAATGCTGTCCTGAAAAGGAACAGGTGTAGGAATTTGATAGAATTGGGAAAAGCTTGAAATGTCCACACTAATTTTATTGCTACTCTATTAATCCTCACAGAAGTACCAGGTCATGAGATCGCTCCAGCTCTAGTAAGCAGTCAGGGGTTTATACAAAAATAACCTCACTTCATCGACACAAAGCTCACCAGATTTCATATCGTGACACAAAATGCCTCCTTCATCTCCAGTCCCTCCCAAAAAATAAAACCTTAGGAAAAAGAAACTGCAGTAAACGCGATCCTCCACATGGAATAAACGCCATAAGAAGGTGTTTATCAAATAGTTGGCTATGCCTTAACAGGTTTATGAAAGTCAAAATGAAGCTTAAACCAGATGTTTATGATCAGCATAAGTGTTCAGAAAACTCCTGGCAGCGTTTGGCCTGTTGTAGACAGACTATCAGAAAAAGACGACACTTTCTTCATCTCCAAACTTTTCTTCGCATGCACTGAACTGAGCCCTCTCCGTGAACGCCCTTATTTTCCCAGACCGACCCAGCAGTCTAAACAAAGCCTTTATCTTTGACACATGTAATTTACGAGAAATAAAGCACCAGCTACCAACCATTAATACTTCATCACAAGCTCCAATAGAGCAGGGAATCGGCTCCTCTGACTGATTATGGTATCATTTTTAGTGTAGTGTTTTGCATAAATATGCTCAGGTTTTCTAGAACGGAATGAAGGGCGCATCTCTTGCACAAAAGATCTCAGGCTCATTCGCTTAGAGAGCCTTGTTTATTGTTTATTTGAAATGTATATGTGTAGTCAACTGTGTGTCTCACCATAAAGCTTCGACCTGGCATTCTGGTCCTGAGGGTAAACATTGCATTGCTCAAATATAGGCTTGTATAGATTATTTGAGCATAGGTTGAGACAGTGTTGGGACTTATTTTGAACCTTTAGAGAAGAAACATGAGAGATTTTTGGAGCCTTTTTGGTCCTGTTTATACCTGGTACTAAGATGCATTTTGGACGACAGGATCACAAGTGGACGACGCTAAATACAGGTGTAAACAGGGCCACTTCTGACCACTTCCAGAGGTAGTCAAAAATGCTTTCATAGAGTAGGCGCTCACGTGGTCGAATGTGTTGGAACAGCCACAAAAGATCGCCCGCTCTCCGCCTACTGACCTAATGCGTAAACATTACGGGAAGTGCTATCTCACAACCAATTCGTACATATTTGTATGAGGTGGCTAATTCGTACGAATTCATACGACCTCACTCATATAAAGAACCAAATCTGTCGGCTGAAGACCCAAGTTTGGTTTGAAGATGGAAAATGTGCCAAGCACAATGTTCTCGCACCATTTCTGATTTCTAACACGAACGCAAAGCATTCGGCGTGGTCTTGCAGCTATCAGAGCAGAAACAAAAGCTGATGATCTCTGTACGTTTTTCTGTCGCCTCCGGACACGTTCATATTAAATTGTGCAAGCTTATTTTATCCATTAGATCAAAAGATTGGGGAAAATTGAAAGTGAACAAAGGAGACAGATTAAAATACCAGGTGTAAAAGGGAATGTGTCTCCCTCTTCTACTTGTGATCTGTGTCTTCACTGTGATATGGTGGGGGGGCGCTATTACACATCTTCGAAAAGAGTACTGAATCTCCTGATCAAAACACCTGTGAAGAAGATACAGAAACAAAAATTTATATCAACCCGATCTCATGGCAATTCGTATGTATTTTACAAAGTGGCTAATTCGTATATAATTTGTACAAGCTCACTAGTACGAATTCGTAACATTTTTGCTAAATCGTATTGAGTTGCCCGATTCGTATGATTTCGTACAAAAGACCTAACCTTAAACCACGCCTCTAAACCTACCCATCACTGCGGTTTAGATAAATCGTACAAATTCATACAAGTAAGGACATATGAATTCGTACAAATTAGCCACCTCGTACAAATATGTACAAATTGGTCCTGAGATAGCATTGGTGATATCATATATAATCATATGCATTTTTTTAAATAATGAGATCACCAACATTAAACAGCATATAAATCAAAACTTCCTAATGTTACAGAATAAATTGTTGACCCAGGATGAGCTGTAGGACTGAGAAGCTTTGTAGGTGGTGATGGACTCGGTCTACTCCATCTGTGTTTTGATCATCGTTCTGAATCTGATCTGAATGTAATCTTGAACAAAAATTAGTTTTTCTCAGCTTTTTGCTGAAAATGTTGCTTTTTTATGAAACTTACCCACATTCAAGTGTTGATTTAAAAAATGCATGCATGAAGCGAGAATAAAACAGGTTTTTCTTTCTTTTGATCTATTGCACGTTTAGATATTCATATAAAAAAATATATATATTCTGGGGGCCATGACATTTTTGTGAAAATGATCAAAAAACGCTGGCGGTGGCTGGCAACTTTTTAAAAGAAAACGGTGATGGGAAAGAGTCATACAAGGTATAAACAGGACCTTTGTCAGGAGAAACATCTGAGAAGCAGGAGGATTAAGCAAAAGTCTCAGTCTAGAAGAAACAACTGAGATATTAAAGTGATCATCATCACAGTACGACACAGAACAATCTACACTGGACCTCGCACAAACTCATAGTAAAGACTTAACATGCGCATTTACTCAAACCTACACGTGTTTCCATAGCTCTTAATAATGCATTAAGTGTTATGGAGACATTCACTGTAAACATCCGCACATTTACGCAAGACAGAAAAAAATCATTAGCACAGAACACTCTTTTAAACTGACTGTGCAGTTATGTACAACACAAACCGCAATACATGTAAAGAATAATACATATATGTGAAAATAAATAAAAGGCAGGGGAAAACTAATTCAACGCCTCCGCCGACGAGCGAAGCGGGAACTGTTGTTATTTGTTATTACACAAGAGCTAAATGAGAAAATGCCCCCCCTCCACACCATCCTGCATCCTGTGCAGATTTTTATACAGTCCGCTTGTTTGATCATAAATTGTTGAGTGCAATGACTTGTCTCCTCCACTTTCCTCACTGGTCAGGGCAGATTAAAAAGTCCACCTCACTTCCAACCGGTCTCAGCATACTATTAGCATATATATGAGATTTGAGACATTTTCTAATATTCTCCAGCAGAACTCATCTGTCAACGCTTCTGATGAATTATAAAAGGCTTGTTTAGAAGGAGAAAAGTCACTCCCTCCTCTGCTCACCTTACAAGAGTAACCTTTACTGTTCTGGAGGAAGGTAAAACTACTTTCCGTCATATTAATGCAAAAGAGTTATGCATGTTATTATCTCATAATGCTATGTGAAGTGGTCACTGATGCATTTAATGAAAAAAAAAAAAAAATACATGACAAAAAGTTGATGGCTACAGGATTTACCAGTGCTAACATGGCTATATTGATATTAATACATTTATCCGTCACAAGGTGGGCACGTTGGCGCTATTATAGCTGA
The DNA here is from genome assembly GCA_018749465.1 of Paracanthobrama guichenoti. Taxonomy (NCBI): domain Eukaryota; kingdom Metazoa; phylum Chordata; class Actinopteri; order Cypriniformes; family Gobionidae; genus Paracanthobrama; species Paracanthobrama guichenoti. The sequence goes on from CM031958.1 coordinate 9,385,276, forward strand.
TCTCTAACATTTTCGAACATCTCAAATTCGTATCATGCTCATCATCAAGCTCTATGATTTTGGAGAAATCCAATAAATGTCATGTAGCTACACACAGAAAACATCTACACACAGCTACACTGAGCGTCAACAAATGTGATAGAAGGAAAACATTTGTTTTTAACTACTATGTAATAACATTTAAATGAAACATTTGACACAATGCACTTAATGTACATCTATAATTACACCATTGATCCTTCCCTTACACCTTAACCCACCCTTAAACCTACCCATACAACCAAACCTGTCCCTAACCTTACCCATTTCCCACCACAGGATTTATTTTTTTCACCAAACCAGTTCAGCGCAAATCCTGTACTGCAGGCAATTTCATTGGGTAGGGTTAGGGTTTAGTATTGGTTGCAGCATTGCGTAGACAATCAGCACTGTGATTGACATGACCAATGAAATCTATAGAATCTGCTGCAGGGCGGAGTTTGCGCTGAACAGGTTTGGGCGGGGAAAATCATGCAAGATAGAACGGAATGCTTTCATAATGTGGAAAGTACAACACAAATGGAGAGTAAACATTGAAATTCAGTGTTATGTCATGTGTTTTTGAGTGAAGAGAAACATCTGTTAATGTTTAATGATCAATTATGTTTGACTTTTGAAAGAGTGTCTGTTACGTTGAAGTTTTGATCGTTACCATCATGAAGAAGAGTAGATATTATGGTTAGGTTGTGAATAACTGCATGTATTAATAATAGGAAGAATGTAGCTTTGTTCAACGAGCAACAACTTTGCTAACGCTAGTGCAGTAACAGGTTTGTAGCAGATATCAGTCTATTAATTATGCAACATAACTCAGTCAAATATAAAAAGGTAATTTCCCTCTAAATCACACACTTTGAAAGTCAAAGTAAATAGCACAGAATTTATTTTATAATTTTTTTTTACAGTGCACTCATTAATGGGTAAAACAAAACAAAAAATGTTGCAATTTAGTGGGAAAATAAGGATGCATTAAATCAAAAGTGACAGTAAATTAATTTATAATGTTACAAAAAATAAATACTTTTGAAGTATCACAGTTTCCGCAAAAAACGAAGCAGCATAACTGTTTTTAACATTGATATTAATAAGAAATGTTTCTTGAGTAGCATATTAGAATGAATTCTGAAGGATCGTGTGACACTGAAGACTGGAGTAATGATGCTGAAAATACAGCTTTACATCACAGGAATTAGTAGAAAACTGTTATATAATCTTACGGACCCCAAACTTTTGAAAGATAGTATATATACTATATGTTTTGAAGCAAACAGGGAACAATTTTACACCTTTACAAAATGGATTGCCCTTTGGCTTTTGGGTTTCTAACACTATACCCCGCAGCATATGTACAACTATTTCCAACAGGGATTTAAGACTCTGCTGAATCCTCTCAGTTTATAATCTGTTTGGGTTTGAGAGAGAAGAGGCTCTTCAGACTGGGCTGGGTGTTAGTACTCTACACACAGAATAAGTTTCAGCTGGATTTCATTACAGTCCCCGATAGTTGTAATGCAACATATCCTTTAATACGTCACGCACCAAGCTTCAGCGTCGGGCCGCAGAGGAGGAGAGTGAGTGAGGGGAGCGAACGCAGAGGTTTACAACCCTCGCCGCAAACATACATTACACGGCACCCGCCCAAACCTGCGTCTCAAGGGTGACAAAGGGTGTAAGCCTTTATATTTTCATCCATACGAAACCCGCTTTAATTAAACGACTAAAAAGTGCAGCAGCCTGTGTCCTAAATTAATTGCTTTCTATTAGATTACGTCGTTGTAGATAGGCCACATGGAATTATTAACATTGTCGTACATTCCCATACATTCAATTTCCTGCGGTATTACTGAGAAAGAAACCACCCTCCCCTCTCGGCCGGGGATATTCCTGTATTCTGTTAAAGTGGATTTTGCTTTGTTAATTAAACAGGCTAAAAGGGCAGCGGCCTGGATCCTATTTCAATAGGATCCATAATTTAGAACATTTACAGCAACCTGTGATTATTACAGCCTTTGGAGAAATTTCAATCCTTTGGCAAATGCGAACCGACTGGTAATGGCTGTCGCTAACTCAAAAGCGAAGGGATAAATCATATGCGTTTGTTAATTAAATGAGGAAACAATCGCTAGGCTGCGTCTTCAGTAACAACTCTGACTCATAAAAAAAGAAAAGTAATAGACAATCTCACGCCGCCGCTCGTTTTTGAATACAATTATGCGGCGTAATAGAGTTTGGCTTGGGCAACTTCCGCACAGCTGTCAGAGGGAAGAATGTCTCGCATTTATTTATTTATTTTTTTCCTTCACGTTTTTTATTAAATGACTAAAAGCAGCAGTCTGTATCCGATCTAGCCTATCTCAGCTATTGCATCGACTGCATTGGATTATTTTACATTTTGATTGAAATGATGTCACAGGCAGATAAAGGCAGCCTGACCATTGTAATTGAATCAGCTCGAGTTGTTTATTCTGGTGATCTACAGCAGTGATTTGCTTGTCCTAACACCCAATGCATAAAAGATCCCCTCTTGTTTAACACCCTACTGATTAGATCGGTTTAAAATGGCAAAACAACGCCATTCGTGTCCAGAAACAGACAGGCATAAAGATTATACATAAAATGGGACGGGGAGGGGTGGAAATCCTCCTGTCACATCCCGTGTGTGTGTGCGTGAGTGTGTGCACCATCTGCTTAACTTTCCATGTGTGACCAAAACTCTCAATAAATAAATTTCACATGGCATGGATGCCAGATGCAGGCGGCAGTTTGACTGACAACATTTAAATAACAGTTAATGGGAAAAAGCAAAAGTAACAGCCTCTCATCCCGGCTCGCCATCCACTGACACTTTCAGGAATTTAAAACAGGCCTTTTGTACGCACGGTCTGATCCCAAACGCGGATTTTCTGCCTGAGCTCAGATGGAACTGATTACAAATATAATGCAACACCGGATCTTACATTATCGCATTATGAGATGCTGGGAAATAATACACTTCAAGGTATTCGAGATCAATTATGTAATAGATGATGGCAGATAGAATCATGTATCAGTGTATCTTATATCAGGATCATATCGGTGTTGTGATTTAAGCTTGTACAGACTAAATGGAAGACTTAGTAAATAGAAAGCAACAATGTGAAATAATGCCTACTTTAAATTGTTTATGATGAAAAACACAGGGTCAGTAAATACAACAAAAGACATATTTTTGCACCTTGTTGAAGAGAGGTTGTTACTTTAGTCATAAAAAAAAATTCCCACAGACTTACATTGAAGGAGTGACCCGAGTCTAGAGAAATGGCACCCATCTTTTAAAAAATACTTACAATATTATGAACTAACATGCATTTTAAATCTTCCCAAATCTTGAGGTGTGTAAATACCGAACACTAAATTTATTAGGGCGGCTCTGTGCAACACTTCATTCATTCACTCATTCATTAAACATCCATGGCCTGCGCCTTCTCTCGCTTCTGGATTAATTAACATTTTAGAAAAGACGCAAATCATGTCCTTAATCCCCCGTGTCCTGCTCTCTCAGGTCAGCCTCCATCAATCACCTGCATTAACAGGCCTATCTCACGCTCCACATGGACTGACCCCAGACCAGCTGAGCGCAGATAACATCACCTGCAGATTGCAGCTTTTACTTCACCTGACAATAACACTAGTGCTAACGCCAATACTGAACACTAACAGTAGCTTTTGGTTCGCCTACTGTATGTGTTGCAGGTTTGAGTGAGTGTCTGGCAAATCATCCAAAACACTATTTAAAAAGCTGCATAGTATTTATTTGTTATTTTGCATGTAGAAAAATAATTGTAGCAATACTGTATTTTGAGTGATGAATTGTGATTGGGACATTATGATACTGCAGCTTACACGTGAATATCATCATGCGGCTCTTTATATAAAGCTGGATATACAGTAATGTCCAACTTTGTCTGCATATATAGTACACTTATATTGATATTGATATACATGATATATCAAATCTCTGCTTGTATCGTCGCTAAATGTAAAATATATTATCGCCCAGCTCTAATCTGCTAAACTATAAGGCATGAAGATATGAAGAACATCATGATTTTCTGTAAAGCTGCTTTGAAAAAATGCATATAGTGAAAAGCACTAAACAAATACATTTAACTTTACTTTTAATTATTTCAATGTAAACAGTTTTGTGAGATCAAAAGAACTTCAGTCAAACACTTCCCGTGACCCTCCTCGTGTTTGCGTCGGCCTTTAAATCTGTTCAACATTCCCAACACGAGTGACCTTTTCTCCGCCTCATTTAGGTCAACAATCAGAGAGAGAGAGAAAAAAAGAAACAGCTCAACAATCCAGCCGAACGTTCACAATAATGCTGCACGTTAACTGCGCGCATTTAAAATTTTGATTTATGCCCCATGCGGCTGTTAAATGAGATGGTGGCTTTTACAATATAGATTTCCTTTCCATTAGGGTAATAGTTTTATTGTGGCACAATTACACAAAAAAAGGCGCGACAGGCTACCTGGCAGGCCTTGCCATGTATCAGGGACTCTTAACTGTGCAAATGTAGCCACACACAAGTAACACGGGTCAATTGCAGACAGCATCGTGGATAATGATTAAATCATTAAAATTTTGTCTATGCTTCACGGAGCATGGAGAAAATTAACTTCACCACCAACCTCATTTTTCTGCTGAACATGAAATAATGATTTTCTGCCAGTATAATTACAAAGCTAACATCTGATAGAGTCAGCATCCAGGGGGGATTATCACATGCATGAGTATTAGACCTCATTACCAGCTTGACTGCAAAATTATTACATCTTGTAATTGGATGGTGAGATTTATATACAGATTGGCCGGGTTCTCTGTAAGATTGTAATTACAGGCTTGGTTGCTTTGCTACTTATCACCGGGTGCAGGAGGAGAGGGGAAAACAAGCGCAGGGAGTGAGCGTTTCATTAAGCTGTTACCCTATCAATAGAGGAGCGCCTCCATTGGCCCCTCCGTATTTATTAGGCCAAACATCGCTGTTTGTGGGGAGGGGGAACCGCTGCCATTTATTACCGGCTGACAAATGGGATTTCATTTATTTAACCTCCGTGATCTACTCCGGCAAAATGTATAAACAAGTCATCCGTTTTATGATTCCAGAGTCGACGCCTCAATTATCTAAAGGCTAACTGACTGTTAAAACACCCATCTGCTCGCAGGAGCGCATTGATTTAATTTGCCGTATGTTGCCGAATGGTGGCGAGGGGATAAAGTGTGTCTTGTGTTAAAACCGTAGCCTGGATGGTTGCGTCGTGTACGCCTGATTCTGAGGCTCTTACACAATATAGAAACCCAATCGATACCTGGCTTGAACTGTACCAGGCGAGGACTTCAGTTGTCCAGGGAACACCTTTGTTCTCCTATAACAAGTAATCTCTCCTGCAGAATGAATATTGACAAGCTGGCTCCTTTGCCGCTAATTTTGTAGCCACACACAGCAATTGGCTCGTGTGCTGTAATAGAGTTGTTATTTGAGTCCATTACAAAGGCCTGCGGATCAATGTGCTGTGAGGAGACACTGGGTTCGAGCTACAGCAGAATGCTTACTTGAGGAAAGCAAGTCCTTTAACTCTTTCTGTTTGCGTTCTATTTTCAGCGAAGCACAAGCAGGTTTTATTTTGCTCATCTGTTATCCGTCATTGGCGTCATATAAGTCTCAGGTGTGTCAGATCAAAATTCCTGACAGATCATTTAATATACCATTTTGAAAATGCCAATTTTTGGGTTTAAGAAAAATTAGCAGTTTTGTGTGTGTGTCTCCTTTAAATGCAAATGAGTTGCTGCTCCCCTCCACAGAGGGCAGAGCCGTCACAGCTCGTGAACATGCGAATGAAAACTAAAACATGATATATGTTTGTTTTGATGATCATCTCTATCGCATACATGTGACATTGCAGTTCTTTATTATCATAAAATATTATCACCTGCATGTGTTTTAATGCCTTTAATATGATGTCACATTCCCCAGAATCTGCAAACAGCTTGTTCTGAGACACTGCTTATGATTTATGGGGATAAAAAAAAGGAGTGGGTGGATTTTTACTATTATAGGGTGGTTGTGTACACACACTGCCAGCACACAATTATGTTCAAACACCTTATAAAAGTGAATTTTGCCAAATAGGTTCCCTTTAAGGTTACGTAGTTACATTTTACTTACTCAAATAAATAAGTAATATCAGTTAACTACATTTACTTACTATAGAGTTACAGTTAGGGTTCAGTTAAGGTTAGTTATTTGTAATTATGCATAATTTACTGTTATTTCTATAGTAACATGTAACTATGTCACCTTAAAATAAAGTGTTACCAAAACCATCTATGATTATGAATAAATTTACGATTAAAAAAATGGCAGCTGAAAAAACATAAAATGTTAAGTGCCACTGAAGATTCTGGGAATGCCAGTTTTCATTGTAAATTGTAAGATGATCCCAGCCGGCAATACATAAATACTGTAAGTTGTTGTTTCAAAGTTTAAACAATGTTGATATAACGTTGCTACAATATTTAAAGGTCTAGGAGATAGAACACAACATTTAGACGTTACATCACTGCTGGTGGACTGGAATAAGCAGAAACGGTCATGACTGAGAAGTAATTATTCACACAATAAGCCGAAGCCACTAGATGCAGTGAATGAGCTACGTACAATGTGATAAGTAAGAACAAATAAATAATAATAAAAAGAAACATTGTTGGGTAATGTTAACCAAATAATGATTTTAAAGCTACCCCCAATCCCTCTAACCTACCAAAAGAAAAATGTGAAAATTAAATCAAAATATTCGATGCATACGACGCCCTGTCCCTACTCTAACTGAGAAAACAAAAAATAAAAGGGATGGCGCACACTCCTTACCTAGTGTGTCTAACACTTGAAATCACTGCGGGTACAATGTATGTCACGCAACCTGCTTGCCGATCTCTTTTCCCCAACAAAGAGCAAACAACTCAGATCATCGACAAACACATAACTACATGTCTTGAATAAATTAAACAAACAAATAAACAAACAACATACACTGCCCACGCTGCCCTGCCTAAACAAGGCACGCTGGAAGACTTTTAAATCCACGGAACAGCAGCGGATTGGACGCCGAAGGCCCGCCCTAACAATGGTTGACAGCTGCCACAACCTCTCACAGGAAACCTGAGAGCAAGATAGCAAATAGGAGAAACAGAGAGAGAAAAAAAAAAAAAAAAAGTTTAACAAACATTTAATGCTAAATGGTTGAAAAAAGTTAACAAAAACACTTATAAATCAATGTTGAAATCAATCTGTGCGTTGAATCTACAATGTCTTCAATACGTTCTTTTATACTTTCAAAAAATGGAAATTTGAATACTTTTGACATGGAACTCTAGATGGTGTAGGCTGATAGGTCTTTAACTCAATGGTAGTGACCACATCATTATCTTATAGTACAGTTGACCGGTTGCTTCGCATCTAGCCTAGCCTAACACAAGGGCTGACCAAGTGGGCATGCACTCTGGTGTCGGCATCAACAGTGCTGGAGGAACTCAGAGCTTACTGAGAAAATCACCTGAGTAAAAATGCGCACGCATCCAGTCCATGGAGTGGAATGGCGCAGCAAGCAATGACACCTGAGCCTGTCCAGTTACTGGCCACTTAGGGGAGTACATGGGAGGACACTGGCCCCCACTCGGAGATAACTTCGAATCTTGCAAATGTGTTGGGTGCCGCCCAGCCTACAGCTCCATAAATGTCTGTTAGCAAGGCACCATGTGCAAAACCCAAAAGGAGGCAACACTCCAGTGGAGACAACCTCTGCTTGGAGAGAGCCTTCCCTTTCTGCTGCCCTCTGTAACAGACAAGAGCTGGTCTGAGGTCCTGGACACTGCGTCCAGTCTATGTAAACGCGAAGGCACGTACTGGACAGAGCAGTGCCAAGGCTAGGTCTGCCTCCTTCAAGGCAGCGCTTGCAGGTTCACCACCTGAAGTGGTGGGAACCTTGGGCATGTATCCAGGCCAGGGTCTCAAGATAACAAGAGAGTTAGCCGGCCTGAATTCCAGGCCCACTTCGTCAACCGAAAATGCCTGCAGGTCCCCTACCCTCTTGATGGAGCCAGGGCAATCAAGAGCGCCACTTTCATTGAAAGGAACTTTAACTCAAAGGACTACAAGGACTCAAAGGGAGCTCTCTGCTGGGCAGATAACACCACTGCAAAGTCCCAAGAGGGCATCTGTAGAGGGCAAGGTGGATTTATCCTCCTTGCTCCTCTAAGGAACCTGCAGATCAGGTGCTCACGTGCTGTCCTACCATTTTTGAGTCCACCAGGTCATGGTGAACCAATATAGTGGCCACATAAACCTTCAAGGTGGAGGGAGACAGCCTTCACTCCAACCCTTCTTGGAGGAAGGATAGCACAGACCCAAACGGGCATTTCCTGGGGTCTTCTCACCAAGAAGAGCACGAGGTGATGAAGAGGTTTTACTTCAATGCATAGGCCTGTCTTGTGGACAAGGCCCTAGTGGAAGTGATGGTAGCCACCACCTGTGGTGGTAGGGTACTCAAACCTGCCATGTCCCGTCCAGGGCCCACACGTGCAGGATAGATCAGGACGTGGGTGCCAAGGTTGCCCCGTCTCTGAGTAAGGAGGCCCTTGCTCAGAGGTAACGACCAGGGAGGTGCTGTCGCAAGGAGTAAGAGTTCGGAGAACCAAGATTCAAGATTCAAGATTCAAGAGTTTTATTTGTCACATACACAGTTATATACAGAATATACAACCGGCAGTGAAATGTAAACAGGTCCGCTCCATGGACAGTGCAAATTCACAGTTAAAAACACAAGGAAGAAATTATAATAGAAATAGGATATAAAAAAAAAGTACTATATATATATATATATATATATATGTCTATATCTGTAGAATTATAAATAATCAAGTCAAGAGAAAAAAAGGTAACAAATAAGGATAAAGTGGAATAAAATAATTGAAGTAGACTTTGCAGTGAGTAAACTGTAGACTTATAAATATGTGGTTAACAAATGTATAAAGAGTATAATGTGCAAACAGGTTTATAACAGGTTGTTACACAGTAACAACGAGAACAGAAAGTGCAGTGCAATGTCAGTGTATCGATGTTTATCCTGACGTGAAGTCACGTGATGTTAAGTGACTGAGTTCAGGAGTCTGATGGCCTGGGGGAAGAAGCTCCTCCTGAGTCTCTCAGTTTTGGCCATCAGGTTTCGGAAGCGCTACCAGATGGTAGCAGCGTGAAATGAGGGTTTGCAGGGTGATTAGAGTCCTTGATGATCTTGGTAGCTCTACCTTTGCAGCGTTTGGTGTAGACGTCCTGCAGAGACGGGAGAGCTGACCCTGAGATACGCTCGGATAAGCGCACTACTCTTTGCAGGGCTTTCTTGGTCATGACTGGTGCTGTTCCCATACCACGCTGTGATGCACTGAGTTAAAACACTTTCTATCGCCCCTAAATAGAAAGTTTTCAGGATAGCTGGTGAAACCCTGAATTTCCTCAGCTGGCGCAGGTGGTACAGTCTTTGCCTGGCTTTTTTCACCTGTGTCTGAATGTGAGCAGTCCAGGTCAGGTCCTCGGAGATGTTTACTCCCAGGTACTTGAAGCTGCTCACTCTCTCTACTGGTGACCCGCTGATCATGAGGGGGAGTATGTCCGTTGCTGTCTCTTCCTGAAGTCCACAATCATTTCTTTGGTCTTGCCAACATTCAGAGAGAGACAGTTGTCCTGGCACCATGATGTTAGATGCTCCACCTCGTCCAAGTATGCCGCCTCATTGTTGTTGGAAATGAGGCCCAGGACAACAGTATCATCAGCAAATTTGATGATAGAGGTGGAGCTGTGTGTGGACAAACAGTCATGCGTAGAGAGAGTAGAGCAGGGGGCTCAGGACACAGCCCTGTGGAGCTCCCACACTCAGGGTGATGGAGGTGGAGGTGGACTGGCCTATTCTCACCACCTGAGGCCTGCCAGTGAGGAAGTCCTCAATCCAGTGGCAGAGAGAAGGATTCAGGCCGAGATCCAGGAGTTTGGAGGTTAGCTTGGTGGGAACTATGGTGTTAAAGGCTGAGCTATAGTCAATAAATAGCAGTCTTACGTAGTTCCCACTTTTGCTGTCGATGTGAGTGAGGGAGGAGTGGAGGACATGAGAGATGGCATCTTCAGTCGATCTATTGGGACGATAGGCAAACTGAAGAGGGTCCAAAGTGTCAGGAATGAAGGCGCAAATGGTGTTTTTAATGAGTCTCTCAAAGACCTTCATGACTATAGACGTGAGAGCCACTGGACGATAGTCATTTAGGCAAGAGGGTTTACTGTTCTTAGGGACAGGGATGATGGTGGATTTTTTGAAGGAGGTGGGGACCACAGATGTAGCGAGGACTCATTAAAGATAGATGTAAACAACCCGGCGAGCTGATCAGCACAGGACCGCAGAACACGACCTGAGATACCATCTGGCCCGGCAGCTTTCCTGGACGCCCACACGCTTGAGTGCTCTCCGAACTTCATCCTCTGAGACAGAGATCACGTGATTGTTGCTGCTCTGAGTAATTCCTCTGACGCGCCACTTGGCGGAGTCGCGTTGCCGCGTTACAGTCAAAGCGAGCATAGAAAGAGTTTAACTCGTTCACGAGCAACGGATCAGCGCTTGCCTCTGCAGAGGATTTAGATCCAAAAGAGCAGATGGACCTCAGACCTTGCCACATGCGCCGCGAGTCGTTGAGTTGGAAATGAGACTCCACTCGGTCTTTATAACGGAGTTTTGCGGCTTTAACTGCTCTCGCCTGAGAGCATAGCAGGACGATCTGTATTCATTCATATTCCCTGAATGGAGACTGGCGTTGTAAGCAGCAGTGCGTGCGTTCACTGCCGCTAGCGGATTGAATTGTCCACCCACGGTTTCTGATTTGAGAAGGACGTTATTGTTATTGTTTTGCGTGGCTTGCTCTGTAAGCGTGTTGATGAAGCAAAGCGCCACGCCTGTGAACTCGCCACGCCAGCTGAACTCGCCGAACATGTCCCAATCCACATCGCCCAGAGCTGCCTGTAGCGCGGTCTCTGAGTGGGGTGACCAACGCTTAACTTCCCGCCTCACCGGGGGTTCCTGGAGGAGCTTTTGTTTGTATTCGGGAGTGAGGAAAATGGCGGCATGAGCCGATTTGCCAAACGCTGGAAGTGACCGCGCTTTATAGGCGTTCTTAAACGGAGAGTAGCAGTGATCCAGTGTGTTTGCTCCTCGTGTGGGGCAGGAGACGTGCTGGTGAAAGTTTGGCAGGACTTTCTTTAGGTTTGCTTTGTTAAAATCAGGTCCAGTCGGGCCAGTACGGGGTGACCAAAAGGACCTGCTCCCTGTTCTCCCTGAAGGCTCACTGGGGGAAACGCATACTTGTGTGGGCCCCCACGGCCAGCTGAGTGCCAGTAGGCAATGGGAAGAGTTGTGGGAGGCAAACAGATCTATCTGTGCATCGCCGAACTGTTCCCAAATCAGCTGGGCTGTCTGGGGATGGAATCTCCATTCCCCTGGAAGTGGCTGAAACCATGAGAGCTCATTGGCTGCACAATTCAGTTCTCCCGGGATGTGAACGTCACAAAGTGACCTCAGATGCTTCTGAATCCATGGGAGGAGATGTCGGGCGAGTTGCGACATCTGGCGGGAGATGCTGGGGCCGGGCAGGAGAGGCAGGAGTTGCAGGAGGGTGGCCTCGACAGAGAGCAGGCTTCTGTGCGGCTGAGAACTGTTGGGCAAAGTCCTTGACCACTCCGCCCAGCCGTGTCCGCTCAGACTCCCGCATATCAGCCAGGTTGAGCCATAGGTGGCATTCCTGGACCACAGCAGTGGACACAACAGTGGACACAACTCCTGCATTAAAGTGGGGTCAACATTGCCCTTGTGCATGTTTCTGAGCACCTTTGCCTGATGGACTTGAAGGATGGCCATAGCATGCAGAGCGGACACGGCCTGGCCCGCAGCTCTGTAGGTCTTCGACCACCAAAGTAGACGTAAACCTACAATCTTTGGACAGCTGCTTTGGGTCACCATGCCATGTCAAAGTGCTCTGCGGACACAGCTGGATCACAACAGAACCCTCAACAGGGGGAACCCCAGTGTACCCTTTCAACACGCTGCCGTCGAGGGCAATGAAGGCGGAAGTGGCTACCAAGCGATCATGAAAAGTCAACGGGGACTTCCGACACCTCGTCATGCACTTCCGGGAAGAAAGGCACTGGAGGTTGGCGGGCGCTTTCAGCACGGGCCACCCCCAGATACCAATCGTCCAACCTTGAGCACTCGAGATATGGCGGAGGGTTCAGCACTCAAGCCCAATGCTTTCAGCTGCACGGGCAAGCTTGGCTGTGAGCTCCGGATCAGACTTGGGCAATGCTGGGACTCCTGAGGGAGGCAACACAGCCAAATCCTCATCTCCAGAGGAATCCAGCCCACCTTGTGATACTGGGCCCAACAAGGGAAACACCAGCGCCTTCATCTGGCAACACCATGGGTTGCAGTGTGCTAGAGGGGGGTGTGGCCCGAGGAATGTTCGTCGGGTTGGCCCATGCCGTCACCCTCAGATCACCCTGACCACCAGCCAAAGTACCACCTCTCGTGGAGGAAGTAGAATGGGGTGTGGTAGAGGGGACCCCCTCCTTGACAGAGATCATTGAGTTTCGATCGCAACACTGCTATGGTCATGTTCCCGCAGTGGGAACATGAGTCATCCATGAACGTGCACTCGGTGTGCACGAGGCCCAAGCACACCAAACAGCGATCATGCCCGTCAAACAGACTAATCAGCTGACTGCACCCAGAAATAGAACACATCTTGAAAAAGACATGCCACGTGCAGCTCTTTTGGAGAGGAGTTGGCTCTGCAGAACTGCCGAAGCGCCCAGGGAGAACACACACGCTCTGCTAGATCACTGCACAGATCAGACAGGAATGCGGAACTCACTGGAGCGTGCCGTAACACTCTGGAGAGATGCTCGTCTTGATGAGAGAAGCTCAGGAAGGCAAGTAACACTCGGCTCCGAAGCAGAAACATTATGCGAGAGTGCAACGCAACTGCTTATATACCCACGAAGTGGGGCGGAGTTGCTATGTGCAAATTCCGCAGACCCATGGCATTCTCATGCCATTGGCTCATTTTGTAAAATTACATGAAATGTACCATTAGTTTTATTACAGATTTTCCTCTGCATAACGTACTGGAACTTATGGCCCCATTATACTTCATTTTCCACATTCCACTCCGTCTTGTGCATAGTTGTGTTTTGTATCGCTCTTTCCACACTCTTCTTCGACTACTTCACAATACACCACAAGTGTCACCTAGTGGAATCTTCTGTATCAACATTCACCTTACGCATGCCCTGTTGTACACACACTGTCCAAAAATTGGGCTGCATATGGACGGTCCCTCCTGATGGACCATGGACCGTCGAAGAACACTGACGGTTGAAGTATACTTTGGGCTTTAATGTTAAAGGTAGGCAATTAGTATACACTTTTTGTTATACTGGTTGAAACTCTTTTACATCCTAATAGCAATCAATAATAGAAGTGGTCTAAATATTAAAACATGTACATACTGTATATATTCTGTGGAAGTCTCAGAAACAATGCAACGATACAGTGTCCTACCTGCCTGTCAACATACACTATATTGCCAAAAGTTTTGGGATGCCTGCCTTTACATGTGTTTATGGGAATTTTTGACCATTTTTCTAGAAGCGCATTTGTGAGGCCAGGCACTGATGTTGGACGAGAAGGCCAGGCTCGCAGTCTCCACTCTTATTCATTCCAAAGGTGTTATATTGGGTTCAGGTCAGGACTCTGTGCAGGCCAGTCAAGTTCCTCCACACCAAACTCACTCATCCATGTCTTTATGGACCTTGCTTTGTGCACTGGTGTGCAGTCATATTGGAACAGGAAGGGGCCATCCTCAAACTGTTCCCACAAAGTTGGGAACATGAAATTGTCCAAAATGTCTGAAGCATTAAGAGTTCCTCTCACTGGAACTAAGTGGCCAATCCCAACACCTTAAAAACAACCCCACACCATAATAATAATTGATTTTATACATCTGTGGCCATGAAAGTGATTGGAACACCTGAATTCAGTTATTTGGAGGGGTGTCCCAATACTTTTGGCAATATAGTATATGTATTTCCATATACCTCCGTGCACTCTGCTTGCACAGACATCACACATCATCAGTGCATTCTGTAAGGCTATGCAGAGTTGTAGACAGTCACAGAGCACTGCAAAACAAACAGCAGCTGCCTTTTATAGTTCATCCTGAACCAAAACAACGAGCTTATGCAGTGTTCACAACATGTCATACTCGTAATTAAAGGGATAGTTCAATCAAAACTTAAAATTCTGTCATTAATTAAATTTTTTAAATTACACAACTTGAGTGTGACTAAATGATGACAGAACTTTCATTTTGGGTGAACTATCCCTTTAAGAGATGGCAACCTGGAGCTGTTTGTGTCCTCAAACTCTGATTTTTGCATTTCTATGTCAATACTATCAATGCAGAAATTAATCTGCAGCAGTCACACAAATCTACAACTAGAGATTAATTCTCTTTAACAACTCTTTAATTACTATTGTAATGTTATGTGCTTTGAGACTAGGTAATGTAATGTGTTTTGGGGGAAGCGTAGCTTTGGAGAGGGTTGAGCACTCAGACACAACCCGCAGGATGGGGAATGTGCGTTTTGCATTCTGCAACCTGATTAGTATAATTATTTTAGCCAATCAGAAACGATGTAGACAGTGCATGCAAACAAACAGCACTATCAGCATGGATCGGTTCGCAGCGAGTTCTTCTTCAGTGCTCCTGGCAGACGTGAACTGTCTTTAGTGCTATTGACAGGATCATAGGCAGAAGTCCTGTGTGTTACTCTACCCTACATTTGTGACCTGAGCCTTTTTTTTACACAGCCTCCTCTCCCAGTGACAGACCTCCCATGATTCCCCTCTCATTGCTGTGTCATGTGATCCAGGCTGCAGTATTCCCTAGTCTCAGCCCGGGTCAATAATTTGGTATTTAAGTGAAATGGCGCCCATTAACCCTCTAAGCATTGATCAGATAACCAGCAGGGATATTTTATTACAGCCCACTAACATGTGAAGGTAAACCTGCACTCCACTTGCTTGCGTGAAGAGGATTAGAGCAGACGTACGAGAGAGAGAGAGAGAGAGAGAGAGAGAGAGAGAGAGAGAGAGAGAGAGAGAGAGAGAGAGAGAGGTGCAGTGTGAGCAGGTCCCTCAGGAACCATCAGAGGGAATTTAGTCTGTGTGCTGCACAGGCTCCATAAATGGCCCTCAAACTGCGCAGTGTTTTTTTTTTTTTTTTTTTTTTTTATCTGGCCGTCGAATCAAATTAAAACACTTGTCAGCCTCTGACCCTGCCATTAATCAGAAAACAAGAGTTCCTGCCCCTATGAATTTGTTAGCACAACCTTGTTTTTTTTTTTTTTTTTTTTTCTTTAGCTAGCATTTATAAACCCCATGGTAGCCATAAATAGGGTCTTTACTGGGAAGTGGAGGGTTAATTATTTGTTTCATGTTGTCTTTATTGTAACCACACACATTTAATGTATAATTATCAAAGTATGTGGGGGTAACTGTTACTGGAATACTTATTATAATAATAATAATTTATTATTTTCTATAGTATAGTCAGGCAGTCACTATATTCAACAATATTGGTCAAATGCCTGATGATGCCTGAGTTTTCCAAAATAATAATAACAATAATCAATCAATCAATCAATCAATAAACCAATCAATCAATCAATCAATAAATCAATCAATCAATCAATCAAAACAGCAAGTTGCAACATAATGTTTAGGCAGTGTCTGCTTACACTGAAAGCAACTAGTCGAACTTATCACTAGCTCTGCCCACCATTGCTCAGATGATTTACCTTTAGTACAGATAGCGTGTTAATTCTGTTTACACTTTGTGTGCTAAGCAACTATCACTAAGTGTACTTAGTGTAAACAAGATTCTATTTGTTATTTATACTTGGTGCTAACTGTATCTACCACTTCACTATTTTTTATCAGACAGAAATCACAAAGTACGTCTGCAAAACAAGGATTCACTGAACTTGTTCAAATAAGGTTCATGTTTCAAATTCCTGTTTGTCCTCACATCCCCTACTGCCGTGTTGATTGCTGTCAATACCTTTAAATAAGGATCTTGTTTAATGTGTGTGATCACTCAACTCACTTCAGCACATGAGCATGGTGCAGCAAAAACATGAAATGTAAGTTGATATTCAGAGGTATTTAGGACAAATACAGACACTGGTCAAAGTTAAGAGCTATACCGACCAGATATTGAATATTGAGGAAAAAATTAGTGGTAATAAAGTTGCCACAATCATGCATGTGTGTTGCATATTGTTTTGGGCTTGCTAGAGTGACTGGCACAGATTCAGCATCTTGTTTTTTGCATCTGATTTGAGCCACCTTGAAATGTGGTTCTAAATCTGATGTGTATCTGACATCTGGTAATCTGATCTGCGTCCTAACACTCATATGTGATTCTCTGCCGTTGCTGTGCAAAGTATCATGATGGAGGGACATCAGTAGAGCTCAGGGGCCAGTTGCACCAGCTGTTACAACTTAGCCTAGTTTTTACATAAATGGGCACTAAGTTACTTACACACTACTAAATAGTTGCATCATTAAACTTAGTTGAAGCATAACATATAAACTAAATATTTACGGAAGCCTCCGATCAGGAGTAATGGTTGGAATAAAATAAACAGACAGCCTGAACTGCATCAGTAATCTCTTGTTTTAGGCCCTGATCAGACAGAACGTGTTTTTATTTTTTTATTTTTGCAGTGAGAGGCGCCTTTTTAAAATAGTTTTCTATTGGCAGTGCGCGTTTTGCGCAATGTTTATGCATCCCGGGCACATTGCGTTTTAGCCGCCTGCTGCGCCTCGCGTTTTTGTAGGAGAGCTCTGAGTGC
Organism: Paracanthobrama guichenoti; assembly: GCA_018749465.1. Lineage (NCBI taxonomy): Eukaryota > Metazoa > Chordata > Actinopteri > Cypriniformes > Gobionidae > Paracanthobrama > Paracanthobrama guichenoti. Next base: position 9,402,368 of record CM031958.1, read on the forward strand.
ATGAAAAGTCAACTCTGAGCAGAAAAGCGCCCAACGTCACATAATTTTTTCCATTGTCCAATTGGATGAATGGAGAGGTGGGCCTTCCGTTGTGGTGACGGTGTGACAGTTACCTTGATTAGACTGACAGGACAGCTGATTCGGGGGTTGCCTAGCAATATATATATATATATATATATATATATATATATATATATATATATATATATATATATATATATATATATATATATATATATATATATATATATATATATATATATATATATATATATATATATATATATATATATATATATATATATATATATATATATATATATATATATATATATATATTAAAAATAAATATTATTTTCTAAATATATATAAAAAAATATATAAAAAAAACGTCAATCAAAAAAACTTTTTCACGTTTTCAAACCTGAGAAACGCGTTCTGTTTGATCGGGCCTTACCTGACAGACTTCAGTTCTTTAGACATATATGATAATGCTGACATTTACACTCACTTACATGTTAAGAGAGAAAATATTATGTGAATAGATTACTTTGTTAAACAGCAGGGCACTGTGTGTATGTCAAATAAAATCATAATCAATAAATATAATTTCTTATGTTGCTGCAGTATTTATTTATTGATCCTTATTAATTTAGTTTAAAATACAGTTTACAATATAATACAATGTAATACAAATTATGTTATCTACATAAAAACACTTATGTTATTCATGATTAAGTATCGTATATAATTTGAAACATATTTTTACCGTTTGTTACGTGAAGCAAAGGATAAATTAAAATTCACAGCATTTGACACAACTTCTGCTGACGTATTTGAAGGCTGCTATGAATCATTGAGGGGAAATGTCATATTATGTGACTAAGCATTACTTTATGTAGAGCTTATGACCTGCTACCTTCTGTCTTAAGAACAAATGGTGCAACAGAATAAAGTACAGAGTTAAAACAAACTAGCTAGTAGTTAATGTGGACTTTACATTCCAAATTAAGAAAGAGCTTACGAACGGCTGGTGCAACCCTACCCAGATGATCTCACAAGTTTAATATGAGGGGCAGTGTAACAATTGAGACAAAATTAAAGTCATTAGCTTCAACATTATAATTACCAGAACTTTGGCAAGGTCCTCTCAAAGTTATGAAGATTCATCCAGTAACATTAATAGAACGTTCATTCAAAGTACAAAAGATATGTTGATGATGGCTTGGGCCGTTTCTGAGATTACTGAAGTAACAAGGCCACACATAACATATTATTACACATAATAAATGCCACATGGCATAAATTGTTTCAATAAAGATTGTATTTTATGACAACCCATTACATGTGTTAAAAAGGTAGAGCACCAGTGCTTCTGCTTCTTCGAAATCCAGGTGGCATTTTCAGCAACAACAATTTTTATACAACAGTCCAACAAACAAGAAGTTAATAATGTAAAACGTTCAAACAAAGGCAAACTGCTGCAACACAGTAGCAGTAAAGGAAACATTGTTTCTAAATGAATCGGTTGAGCAAATGATTCAATGACTCACTCTTAATGACAGGCACTTGTCGCCACCTACTGTGTAATGATGTAACCTGCAAAAAAAAAAAAAAACACTACTAAAGTACAATATTTGGTAACATCATTAATGAACAACTACACATTAATGAGTAATGCAATATTAGCACTCTAGTAACTACTATTAACTAACAAGAAACTCTGATTAATGAAAGATAGTTAGTGCTTAGTTTAATGTGGTAGTTCACTATTACCTAATCAATAACTGATTTTTTTTTCATACCTCCCAGAGGACTACTAAGAACTACTATATGATAATTAAAATGAATAACGTATAATGTATAATTAATAATTGATTCTAAAGTGAAGATCATGGTAACCTACTAGTAATGACTCAAATATTACCAAATCCTTCAGAAGGAATTACTAATCAGCATTCTAAAGTGAAAAACATGATAACTCTCTGGTAATGACTGAAATCATTGTAAGCTTGTAAGGTTTTTGTAAGGTTTTGGATAACAATCCCTTCCGATGGATTTGGTAATGCTTGAGTCATTACTGTTGGGTTACCATGATCTTCACTTTATAGAATACTGATCCAAATAATTAGTAATTCATTCACTGTAAATACAAATCACTGTATTCAGGACTCTCCATTTAATTTTTTAGTGAGTGACTGGTCACATCTAAATTTTTCAGTTGGCCAAATTGAATATCTATGAATTTATATAATTAAATTTAATTCACAGAAATTCAATTTGGCCAACTGAAAAATTTAGACCAGTCACTAGAAAATTTTAAATTGGAGATCTGACATTTTGTACAGTGTTTAGAAGGATGTAGTAACACTTCAGTCATTACTATCTAATACTTTATAAAAACCTAAGAAGCTTACAATGACTTCAGTCATTATTAGGGAGATTTTCACTTTAGAAATGACCAAATAATTAGTCATTTAATTTACTAGTGGGTTACCATAATCTTCACTTTAGAATTATACATTATGCATTATTCACATTAATTATGAACCTGTAGTAGTTCTTAGTAGTTTAAAAATAATAGTTACTGATTAGCTAATGGTAAACGACCACTTTCAACTGAGCACTACTAGTTACTAAATCATTAATCAGAATTTATTGTTAGTTAATAGTAGTTACTAGAATGTTAATAGTGCATTACTCATTTGTTCTTGTGTAGTTATTCATCAATTACGGAACCGTATTCTAAAGTGTTACCCAATATTTTTCACAAATTCACACTGTGGAATGACATGACAGGATTTTCCGTTTGGTTGAAATATTTCTTTACTATAATGTGCTGTATGAAATGTAATAGGCCTATTCTTCAACAAGTTATGTGTTTTTATTCAGTGCAACATCCATATAGTTGCGAAATAAAGAAAATATCCTCATTCAGAGGGTAAATACAGTTGTCAACTTGTTTTAATTGAATGTTACAGTCTGAGCATGAAAGCTCTGACATTTGATTAAAGAGCGTTTCTGCCAGTCTAGCGCACTCAGGAGAGGACGTCTGTGATTCTCAAGCAATCCAACACGCGTAGATGTGATAGATGTGATATTTGGAGTGTTTTTCATTTGACTGAATGTTCAAAAAATACAGATGATGAGCAAAAAGAGCAGACCCAACTTCAAATTTATCACCATCATTTCTAATATTGTTTTATCACATTCACCAAACAATGGCTGCAATACAAATTTGCAGTGCAATAAATCGCAAGCTGAAGTAATTTGTCATAGATCTCTGTTAAAATCAACAAGGAATGGCATTCAGGTCCCATTTTATTTCTGTAATGTGCCATATTTCTAAGTGAAACAGGATATTCAATAAGAAAACAATGAGGGCGGGTCTTGATTTTATCCGTCAGATTGATCGAAATTGACCGGATCATGCAAAGTCTCTATATGACAGGTGGTTGGAGGGAAGGAGTTCAGTCGTCAGTCGAAAAGGAAAGTCATTTCAGTAGTGGAGCAAGTTATCAGTTAGCTAGTCACCTCTGACCTCTCGGAGGCATTAATCAGTGAACAGATGAAGAAGTGAAGCGATAACGGTTGTGGCAGATACCTCTTCAACAAGCTGTCTACAACTGTCCAAAGCACTTGAAGGTCATTAATGCTGAGTTGATCTATGGCCCGGCAAACACAGGTTGAAACATAAAGACAGGCTTGGGGATTGAAAATGCGCTGGACAATATGCCTGGATGTCTGGACCCTACGGAGGAGGTCTGGTGTGTGTGCGTGTGTGTGTCGAAGTCAGAGTACTTGACCGAATTAAAAGCGAGAGAAAAAAAAAGCAAAGTGAGATGAATGAAAGAACTTTACAGAAGCAGTTCAGCTATTTTGGCTGCTTAACAGTCCTAGACCTCTGTTATTTTTCATGGAAAAGAGCTTAGGATATTTTTCAAAATGTTTAAATCTCTATTTGCATCAAACTACATGACAGTAAGTAAATGATATGATTTTATGTTCCGTTCCTTTAAAGTTAAAGGGATGAGGATGAAAGAGAGAAAGATGGTTTTGAAGGTGTGGAGTGGTCTTCGGGGGACAAAGGGTCTACTCAGTACATTATTGATTAGAAATTGGACTAACAGATGCGGTCCATACGGCTGAGCTTTGGCCCATGCCTGGTTAAAGCTGCCCACACTCATTCTGTTCCTTTCACTGCTCGCTTCATGATGAGATCCATAAAGTGCTCCCAGAGGTTTATCTGATCCCTGAGAGGAGGCGGAATCCATTTAAATCATCTCCTAGATTAAATGATGCCAATGAAAGGCATTATGGGAAGAGGGGATACATATTACAGAACTGCTTATGCATTCACTTTGGAGCTTATTTGATCTTGAATTTACTAAAGAGTGGATGTGTGTGCACCAATAGGAAAGAAAAATCAAAGAGATCCCTTTTACATCTCAGTTTTTCTCCTAGACAGCAATGAGGTTAAATGGAGAGCAAAGGGAGACTTCAAAAAGTAATCTCACGTTTAGCAATCTCATGTTATCCTCACGTAGAGTTTCAGAAGAACGTCTGACACTGTGTTCAGATTGGCCAACACTTTTGTACAACTTCAACTTTATCACCATTGTTATATTCCTTTACTCTTGCTGTATTTGCTCGTGTGTTTGCATTTCTCAAAAGTTGCTCACAGGCAACATTGTACCATCGTGGAACACAAGTATTACCAAACCATCATATCAAGTTATCATATCCATCTTCATCCTCATCTTCATCTTCGATCTCACCCTCACTCTATCCCTGCCGGATTGTCACTATGACCTCATCTTCCTCATTACAGTATGACACCTCATCCTCACCCTCATCAACTGGCAGTTGTGTTTTATACCTTTTTTTACGTGCTATAATATGTGCAGTTATAGTATGTGAATTACTATTCTTATAAGTGCATTACAAAATCATGCAAAAATGCAAATATATTTAGAGAATTCTAACGCTTTTCCTTACAAACATACTATTTTTGTATCCAACCTAGTGTGTCTGGTATGGCCTTATGAGATTCCATTATGGTACAATGTTGCCTTGAGGCAACACACAGTTTTTTGTTATTTACTCTAAAACATTTGATGATATATAATGTAAAGTTCTTGAAAATACTTATTTACTTACCAGTGACTTACTGATGATTAACTGGAGAGAAATTTGTTAATTTATAATTAAATTGAAAATATGGAGCCATGTGACCTGTGCACATGTGCTGAAACAGGACACAAAATGGACCCCTGTGGGTCATGTGACCAATTTGAGTTCTTCTTCCTTGAGATAGGTTTGACCAATAAATTGGTGTTTCATTTTATTAAAAATAAACTAAAATAGACTATGTTGCCTGGAGGCAACACCGTATAGAGGGTTAAAGCTGAAGTATGTGTAACATTTTCTGCGTCAAAACACTTTCTCCTATCCTTTCTCCTTAATATGCACAGACTATGAGTGCAGATTCATAGGTTAACGTTTCGTCATTAACTATCAACACTGTGTCTCTGAGAAAATCCCCTATTTGTTTTAAGCGACCCATCTAGTCCCATACTACAACACTGCATGACCAATGGTGTGAGTTGGGGGCGGGTCTATCAGTTTGTTCAATCAGTGGCTGATGTGGGCTGTATTCAGATAGTGGTTATAAAAACATTTATTTCTGCAGTTCTGTTCCTGGCTCTATAAGTGTTGCAGAAATGACATACTTGAATAACAAAGTTGAAAGGAGCCTTCCTTGTGTCCAAACATGCCTACTTCCATACTATATATTAGGTCAAAACAGTATGAGAGCCGGGTAGTATGTCTGAATTCATAGTATTTATAAAATAGGTGGAAAATACCCAGAGAACCTACTGGCGAGATTCTGAAGTGCACATGCAATTTACTATCCCATGAGGCCATGGGAGAGGATTTGTGAATGGCACATGACAATGACGAATGTGTCCAGATTACATACTATATTTACACATTCATACCATATAGAACATACTTTCTTTTAACGGTCACAACATTTCAAATCCAACACTGTACCTGCTTATGCAGTAGGCGATTGTTTTGTTGGTTTATATTTAGAAAAGCCATAAAGATTTTGCATTTTTGAGCCTTCAGTTCCTCAGAAATTGTATGTGGATTTTCAGAATGATAGATTGATTTACAATTAAAGTCTGTGATTCTCACACAGACACAAAGAACTTTCTTTCAATGTTTATTTTTATTTATTTATTTATTTTTAATTTTTTTTAAGAGGTTGGACTGCAACTACCACAAGTGTTTGAATTTAAGTGCTTGATGAACTGATTGTTAACTGTATTAACCTTACGCTGCAAAGTTACAACTTACAAAGGATTCAATTAATCACAATACTTTTCTATAATTAATGAATGGAGCACCAGATGACAAAGCCCTAAAACAGAAAATGAATCATCATAATCGCAATTATTTTTTTAAGATAATTAATCGTCAGCCAAATTTCATAATCATGACAGCCCTATTAACACCTCAGATGTACATTATTCAATATATAAATAGCATGTAACAACTATTCACATCTGGTGCAAAGAAAACACTTGTGTTGCTATGTACGCAGTGTAAATAGCATATTGCTATTTGTACCAAGTGCAATAATAATAATAATTTTATAACTCGAAACTCGAAATAACTCGAAACATAGTGATCAACAAGAGCAACATGTAACTTTATATCACTACTGTATAACTATGAAGACCTAAAATACCATGCAAGATCAAATCAATCAGTGAAACTGTTTTGAAATCACTTCATGCATGAACCATCTGATCAAATCGATTCAATAAAATAAATTTTAGTGCGTCTGATTATTGCATTCAGCTCACTGGTCGTAAAGCTGCATGTGCAAAAGTAGCTTGTGACTGGAAAAGCTGCACTGTTTTAAAAACAACTGTCACGCTAATGTAAAATGTAGTAAAGCTAGTAGCATGGGTATGTTTAGTGAGTTGCTGTGTGTAAGCGTGTGCTCTGTGCCCTTGGCCCTTTTCCACACACTCAGCACACAGTGCTGAAAGATAATGCTTCTGGTGTCACGAGGACATTTCCCTGTGCCATCTCTGGCATCTGCTGCTGTACTGCTGTCATACAAGACTCACGGCCCAACCCCAGAGACCTGTGTACTACACACACACAGCAAGAGAGAGAGAGAGAGAGAGAGAGAGAGAGAGAGAGAGAGAGAGAGAGAGAGAGCGAGAGAGGGAGAGAGACCATCCCAAAAGTCATATGCACAAGTACATGCGCATGACCTCTTAAATCCAACGTCTGTTTGTGCCTCAAACGCATACTGACTGATATGTTTAAGATATGTGTGTGTGTGTGTGTGTGTGTGTGTGTGTGTGTGTGTGTGTGTGTGTGTGTGTGTGTGTGTGTGTGTGTTCATGTTTTTCTATCTCAGTGGGGACTTCAGCCTGAATGCACACTGACTCATGGGGACTCGTGTCACTGTGAGGACCTAAATTGAGGTCCCCATGAAGAATCAAGATTATAAATCAACAGAATGAGGGTTTTTTTGTTTTGTTTTTTTTTTGTCTTTTTTTTAATGTAAAAATTCAGGAAGTTTTAGGTTTAGGAATATACAGTTTGTACAGTATTAAAACCATTACGTCAATGGAGAGTCCCCACAAAGATAGTGAACCAGACATGTGTGTGTGTGTGTGTGTGTGTGTGTGTGTGTGTGTGTGTGTGTGTGTGTGTGTGTGTGCGGCCTGGTAAACCCTACCTAATGGGGACAAAATGTCAAGTCAAATCAATCCCCACAAAGAAAATGTCACCACAAAAGATGGCAATATCCAAAATCCTTGTCCTTGTGGGGACATTTTTTGGTCCCCATGAGGAAAACATCTTATGAATCATACTAAGTGATGTTTTTTGAAAATGTAAAAATGCAGAATGTTTCCTGTGATGGGTAGGTTTAGGGTTAGGGGCAGTGTGGGGGGATAGAAAATACAGTTTGTACAGTATAAAAAGCATTACGTCTATGGAATGTCCCCATAAAACATGAAAACACAACAAGAGTGCACGCGCGCACGCATGTGTGTGTGTGTGTGTGTGTGTGTGTGTGTGTGTGTGTGTTTAGATTAGTGTGTAATTCCTCTGTAAATGTGTTAAAAAGGATTTGCACTACATTTGTTCTCTAGTATAACACGTCACCCCAGCAAAAATGTAAAAACAAAACTATAAATGTTTTGCCCTTAAGTTATAAAATGTTATGTTTAAATGTTCTCTGAACATTTAAAACATCCAGGTTTTTTTAAAGGTAAAAAAATAAATAAAAAAGAATTTGAAGTGGAAGTTAAATGATCATTTTGCAAACCTTGAATGTTTCAGAATGAACACGTACACTTGAACAAATGTAGCTACTAACATAAAAAAAGAAGAAAAAAGTAATTAATGATGTATAAATAATATTTTGTGTGCTAATGTTTTGAGAACAATATTAAATAACAGATACCTTTGAACAAACATTCAATTAATGTTACTGGAAGAATGTGTGTTCATAACTTTGCTATGAAGGATGGGAAACCTTGCTAGAACGTCTGAGAACGTTCCCTGTTAGCTGGGTCCTCAACATCACATTTACACAATTTATTATCTTGTATTATCTACATTAAAGATTCGTTTTGCTGTACTTTTTTCCTTTGTTGTTTGGTCTGTGTCTACCGCTGATGAACAGACAGACTAATCTAAAGATTTGATCGATTTCTAAACGCTTGAACAGTAAGAGCAGCCAAACACCATTTTATTCTTAACTAACCTTACTTACCTAATCTCAAACTCATTCACTTTCATTACAGTGGTTCCGGAATTATTTGCTATTCAGAACGGAGGCACACATTTACATGTACTGTAAATGCCTTGAAATCACTGTTTGATTCGGTCTGAACGGTCTTTTTCTTTATTTTTTCAGGAAAACTGTCATCCTCCAAACTGTCCAGCAGGTGGAGACTGTTCTTCTGTTTCAGCAGCTGCCTGCTAAAACTATTTCTGATGTCAAGACAGTTCTGATCGAATGATTTCCTTCAACAGACGGATGTACACTGTGTAACATGAAAAGTATATTTAATATTTAAGTTGATTTTATTTAACTGTTTTAAACGTTTCATATCATTGTCCTGAAGCATTTAAACTAATATATATCATCAATGTTACAGACCTTCATTATTGTACACTTACACATATACATACAAAAGATTAATGTGTGCAATATTCCTATTGTTTGTAGCACTGATATTGCAGCAGATATTTATAGGCGTATTTATTAAAACAACCATTTTCTGCATGGTGTGTTTGAGAGCGAATACTTTCATGCAACTAAGAAAATAAATAAGCAAAAGCTCAGTCAGACTTGTAACCTTCCCAAGGGTATTTTGTATCCAGTCCCCCTATAAGAGGTCACATTTCCCAGAATCCGGTTTACATTCCAGTGTCACAAAAGCAATGCACTGCAATTTCCCGACCCATAATCCCCCTCTGGTCAACTGGAATAGAATGACCTTTTCTGCCGATTGGCTTGCACCTTCATTATAAAGGATGACAATCAAAATCTCCAGCACTTTTTATAGACATTGAGTTTATGCGGCTCTCAGAGTCCCAGAGTGACAGAGAAAGAGAGAAAGCCTCGTCTCTTCCACAGCGAACACACTCTGTGTGTGTGTGTCTGACTGACTAGAAAAATTCCCTTAAGAACGCACTCTCCTCTCCTGTTCAACTCTTGCTGTCTCTTTCTGGGGGTCTTTTCCAGACCACCTCTCCTCTCTCCTGCTAATGTAACAATGCTCTCTGTGATTTCATGAACCTGAGCCACAAACCACAAAGTGCAATGTGTGTGTATGTGTGTGTGTGTGTGTGTGTGTGTGTGTGTGTGTGTGTGTGTGTGTGTGTGTGTGTGTGTGTGTGTGTGTGTGTGTGTGTGTGTGTGCGTGTGTCCTTGTTTGACCTCACCTCTTGAGTTTAACTTGCTTTGCACACTATTTCAAACACGCATTCATACACAGTCATTCTCTCATCATCTAGTCTTTTTTATTTATTTATTTTTATATATATAACAGCAAGCATTTATAAATGTACTATGCAATGAAAACAATATTAGAGCATCAGAATGTGAAGAACGTGCGGAGCTGTTGAAACTGCCTTTAAATCTATAATCACTGGACAAAAATCTTCAAACAAACCCCAGAGCTTCTTACAGACATACACTATCATTCAAAAGTATGGTGTACATTTTAATAATAATTTTTATTTTTTAGCAAGGATGCATTAAATTGAACAAAAGTGACAGTAAAGACATTTATAGTGCTGTTCTTTTGAACTTTCTATTAATTCCAAGAATTCAGGAAAAAATAAAAAAAAATAAAAAAATGTAGCATGGTTTCCATAAAAATATAATCAGCATAACTGTTTTCAACATTGTTTCTTTAGCAGCAGATCAGCGTATTAGAATGATTTCTGAAGGATTATGTGACACTGAAGACTGGAGTATTGATGCTGAAGACTTCATACATCACAAAATGAATACGGTTTAAAATATTTTAAAATATATTCCTATAGAAAACAGTTACTTTAAATTGTAATAATATTTCACTGTTTTACAGCATGTCTGATCAACTAAATGCTGCTTTGGTGAGCGTGAGATAATTCTTTCAAAAACATTTTAAATAAATTATTTCTGACCCCAAACTTTTGAATTGTAAAATATGTAAGATATCTATCAGAGAGAGAGACACTGTGATATTTAACTGTTGAATCCACAGGATTGAACACTATTGATAGAATTCATGCTTATTATTGAGCTATTTTTGAGCTCAGTTCGATTTCAATTTTACTTTTATTGTCAAAATATCTTTTTTTGCATTTTACACTGTCTCACATCAGTACCACACACTGATACGATACAATACAGTGCACGCTCAGAAAAAACAAACAAACAAAAAAAAAAAGTACAAAAGCTGTCACTGGGATGGTACCCTTTATAATGGTTTAAATATGTACCATTAAGTTACTATGCACTCTTTAGGTACACAGGTGTTCCTTTTGAAAGGGTATCACCCCAGTGACAGTTTTTGTACCTTTTATTTTGAGAGTACAATTAATTTATAACTATGTGCCGTGCATCACTGAACACTACCTTCCACTTTTCCAGAACACTGAGGCCTATTAGACCACCAACTTTGATTAAACAATTTGACAGAATGGTGAACAAAATATTTCTTTGGTCTGTACAAACAAGCAACTCTTAAGGGAAGGGTGGTTGAAACTATCTTCACCTGATAGCAATCAATAATATAAGTGGTCTAAATATTAAAACATGTATAAAGACTGATTGAAACTGGACAAAAGAGATGGATTAAAACACCAGGTGTAATGAATGTGTCTCCCTCATCTACTTCTGATACCAGGTGTAAACAGGACCAAAGACACTTTAGATGTATTATAGGTCATTAGTTAAGGCAGTTTTGAATATAGAGATCGTAGTTCAAATGCAATCTAATCTAAAATGAATAAAAGTGAAAATTAATCTAATGAAAACTTCTGTTTTGTGTTAAAGCTAGTTAAAGAAATACTGAGATAAGGATGTTTGAGGCACATTTCATAGGCAGTTTAAAAGTATTTAGACAATGGATTTTTTATGTATTTTTTAATTTTTTAATTATTATTAGTAGTAGTAGTAGTATTATTAGTATTATTATTTAATCTTGGATGAAACAGGCCATTGTAACAGCATAGGTGAATTCCTACATTTCATTGAAGCTCATGTTTGCACACAGCAGTGAATGAGTGAGATAAATTCACAATAGTAATAATAAAGCCTTCTGTTTGATACTACAAAATAATATCCAGTACTGCAGCATAATATGTCACTTTGAGTTGAACTAAGCCTGGACATTCTGCTAAACATCTTTTGTGTTCCAAAAGAAAAATGTTATTTTTTTTTAAAAGCAACCAAATTTGGGGTAGTTAATTAAGAAAATCAGAAAATCCCCTTAGTGTAAGGGGACAAAACCACACAAATATTACTTATTAATATTACCATAATTTATGATCAATTCAATATGAGTGCAAACTAACAGTAAAGTTATTTACATTCATTTATATTTACATGTACAGTATATTATGTGAAAATAGCTTAGGTGAAACTTTGTGTTCACTCGCAAAGCCTTTGTGTCCCCTCAAGAAACGTAGCATTTTCTTGCAAAACATTCTCACTCCCAACTCGTCACATATTGGTGCTTTGTCAGGACCCCTCTGCGTCAACTTTTAATGCACAGGGCACCCCTTTAGCATAATTTTTCAACACGCATGATACTACAATGATTTCAGTTGTTTGGCCAATTCTCAATATAAAACGTGTAACGTTAACAGGCAAATAAAAGTACAGTCCCATTTATTACAAAAACTGACCAAAAACAGTATAAAAGTATTAACTCATGTTGCATTCCAATTCTTCTGAAGTCATACGATATCTTCATGTGAAGAACAGAATTGATCTTAATGTTTTAATAGCTGAAATGATGACCCCGACACTCCATGAATGCACACATGCATTCAATCATATCACATTGAAAAGACACACCTAACTCTTTAGCATGACACAATCGGTCACGGGAAACACGAGCCAATGACATTTCACTATCAAAGCTGACGTAAGATTTCTTTTGGCGGCAATTTTTTAATGTGTGCATGATCTTCGGTGGATGGAGACACTGATCACTTTTGGGGATCTTCTTCACACACACACAAATCAATTGTTTGTCCTGCAGTCGTATCTGCCTCTTATAACCTGTGTTTTATATCATATAATACACAAATGGGTAGATTTAGGGGTGGGGTTGGGTTACGTGTTCAAACGTGTTTAAATAGCGAAAATAAATAAAAATATATATAAATAAATGTAAATAAAATTATGTTGGCTAATTAAATTGAGAATCACACTCCAACATGCCATAATGGCAAAATCAACACGTCTGTGTGACACCAAAGGTTTCTCATTGAAATCAATGGAGTAGCCTGCGCTTCGAAAAATTATGCTGAAGAGGTACCCTGGGCTGGTGGGTAAAGCGTACTCTGCAGCAGGTCAGGCAGCAGCATGATTGCATACTATGTCCATCGTGCAAGCATACTAGGCTGACCTGCTAATGGACCTGACGGACAGTGAGGAGATCGGGGCAGATGTTATCAATGAGCTTCGATCTTCAGCCGATTTAACTCTCTGTGCCACTAAGGAGACGGCCAGATCAGTGCGCCGTTCTATGGTGGCCCTGGTGGCTATAAAGAGGCATTTATGGCTGAACCTGTTACTGTTACCTGTTACTGGGCAGGATCTGCATAAACCGAGTACGAGCTCCTCACACAGGACTCAAAAAAGCAGAGCGTCGCTACCCACTGATTCTAGCACTGTCGGCACAGATGGCGATTCAACATCAAGAACAACATTGTTCTCATGCACATGAGAAAGTTAGGGCTGAGGTTAAATGCAAAAAAAAGTGTGCTTTCTCCAGCACAGAGGACCACTTATCTGGGCGTGAGTTGGAATTCGAAAACCATGCAGGCACATCTACTGTATCACCGCCTCGCATTGTGTCAATTATCTCACCAGTAAAAGGAGTGAAGGTAGACCAGTCACTCACTGTCAAGCAGTTTCAGAGACTGTTAGGTCTGATGGCAGCAGCATCCAAAGTGATACCTTGCAGCTTGCTGTACATGAGACTGTTGCAGTGGTGGCTTTTTCCCCGATGGAAATTATCTTTCGCATAATCAGGGTCATTCAGCAATGCCTTCGTGCCCTAGTTATGTGGAAGGAGCCTTGGTTTCTGTCCCAAGGGCCTGTGTTGGGAGCTCCATGTTGTCACGTCACACTAACGACGGATACTTCCCTCACAGGTTGGGGGGGCGACCGTGAGTGGTCGCTCGGCTCAAGGTCTGTGGCAGGACCATCATCTATCCTGGCACATAAATTGTTTGGAGATGTTGACAGTGTTTCTAGCCCTGAAGCACTTCTTCCCAGACCTCAGGGGCCATCATGTGCTTGTTCAGTCAGACAACACATCATGGTCTCATATATATATACCATCAGGGGGGTTTGAGGTCGTGCCCACTATACAAGCTGGCTCGCCAGATCTTTTTGGGCCCAAGGGAAAGTTTTATATCAGGGCAGTTTTTATCCCGGGGTATCTAAATGTGGAAGCAGACATCCTGTTGAGGCAAGTGCCGAGGCCCGGGAATGGAGATTCCACCCCAAGGTGGTGGAGCTCCTGTGGGAGAATTTCAACAAAGCAGAAGTAGATTTGTTTGCATCATCAAAAACGTCTCACTGTCATCTGTGGTTCTCCCTAACTCATCCAGCCTCTGAAGCTGCACCCGTATGGATTTTCCCCGATTGCTCTGCTTCCGGGAGTTCTAGATGTCGATTGCCACATCCCCCATTCGGCTGTGCTCTGCCTTCGGGCGTGTCAGCACTGCTCCGGTCCAACCCAGAGTTGACAGCCATGTTATATCGGGCAGCCACGAGCCTCGGGCTCGGACTCAGCTTTTTACGGGCCGGTGTGTCCTTATAACGGGTTTCCAGGCATATTGTTGTATCAAAAGATGCCTCTGCCACGGGCTGGGGTGACGTGTGCAATGGACATGCTGCTGCGGGCTCCTGGACAGGACACCAGTGCTGCCTGCACATCAATTGCCTCGAGTTGCTGGCAGTACGGTTCGCCCTGCACCGCTTCCGAGCACTGCTCAAGGGTCAACATGTACTATTCCGGTCAGACAACACGGCCACAGTAACATACATCAACCATCAGGGTGGTCTACACTTCCGCCGTATGTCTCAACTTGCCCGCCATCTCGTTGTATGGAGTCAGAAGCATCTGAGGTCCCTTCATGCTGTCCATGTCCCGGGAGACCTGAACCGTGCATCCAACGAGCTCTTATGGTTTCAGCCACTTCCGGGGGAATGGAGACTCCATCCCCAGATGGTCCAGCTGATTTGGGAACAGTTCAGCGACGCGCAGGTAGACCGGTTTGCCTCCCACGACTCTTCCCACTGCCGCCTGTATTATTCCCTGACAGAGGGCACGCTTGGCAAGGATGCACAGGCGCACAGCTGGCTGCGGGGCCTACGCAAGTATGCGTTTTCCACAGTGAGCCTTCTCGCAAAGGTTCTGTGCAAGATCAGGGAGGACAATGAGCAGGTCCTTTTGGTCACCCCATACTGGCACGGCCGGACCTGGTTCCCAGAACTTGTACTTCTTGCAAAAGCCCCTCCCTGGCCAATTCCTCTGAGGAAGGACCTCCTCTCTCAGAGACGGGGCACCCTATGGCACCCGCGTCCCGATCTCTGAAACCTCCACGTGTGGCTCCTGGATGGGATGCAGCAGGTTTGAGTACCCTACCACCTCCAGTGGTGGCTACCATCACTTCCGCTAGGGCAGAGTCTACTAGACACGCCTATGTGTTAAAGTGGAACCTCTTCGTCACCTGGTGCTCTTCTCGCCAATAAGACCCCTGGAAATGCCCGATTGGGTCTGTGCTCTCGTTTCTCCAGGAAGGGTTGGAATGAAGTCTGTCTCCTTCCACCCTTAAGGTATATGTGGCCGCTATATCTGCCCACCACGACCTCTTGGAGAACAAAAAGGTAAGTCAGTACGATCTGGTCATCAGGTTCCTGAAGGGGAGCCAGGAGACTGAATCCTCCTCACGCTCCCCTCGTACCCTCTTGAGACCTTGCAGTAGTTTTAGATGCTCTGCAGAGGCCTCCCTTCGAACCATTGTGGTCAATCAATAATAAGTTCTTGTCAATGAAGACAGTGCTCCTGATCGCTTTGGCCTCCATCAAGAGGGTAGGGGATCTGCAGGCATTTTCGGTTGACGAAGCGTGCCTGGAATTCGGGCTGGCCAACTCTCACATGATCCTGAAACCCCGGCCTGAATATGTGCCCAAGGTTCCCACCACTCCATTCAGAGACCAGGTGGTGAACCTGCAAGCGCTGCCTTTGGAGGAGGCAGACCCAGCCTTGGCACTGCTCTGTCCAGTACGCACCCTCTGTGCTTACGTAGACAAAACGCAGTGTTTCAGGACCTCAGACCAGCTCTTTGTCTGTTATGGTGGGAAGCTAAAGGGAAAGGCTCTCTCAAAGCAAAGGTTGTCCCACTGGATGGTGGACGCCATTGTTTTGGCTTACCAGATGCAGGTGTGTCCATGCCCCCTTGGGGTCAGGGCCCACTCTATTCGGAGTGTGGCCTCCTCTTGGGCTTTAGCGCATGGCGCTTCGCTAACAAACATCTGTAGAGCTGCAGGCTAGGCGACACCTAACACATTCGCCAGATTTTACAATCTCCAAGTGAAGCCTGTTTCCGACTATGTACTCGCCTCTACTAGTGGCCGGTAATGGATTAGGCTCAGGTGTCTTTGCTTGCTCGCCATTCCACTCCACGTACTGGATACATGCAATATTTTCTCAGGTTAGCTTCCCAGAAGCCCGGAAGCCCTGAGCTCCTCCAGCACTGTCGATGCCAACACCAGTAAGTCTGCCCACTCGCCAAGACCCTTGTGTCAGGCCAGGTGCCTCCATGTGCATGGTTCCCCCTCCGGCGACCCCCACACGTGTATTTCCACTGTAAGCCTCCTCGAGCAGGTCTTTTCCCTTGGCAACCTTGCCCCCCGGGGTTAAAAGTCCACCTTCGGCTGGTTCCCCAGAGATTTCCGCATGCAGCCATTAGCGGGTCATATGTGTATTACTAAGTCTTCCCTACGGGTAGGCATCTTGGCACATGTTCCACCTGGAATATGCTTCCCAGTGTACCTTGGTATTCCTGTGATAAGTGGGAGTCCTTCGTCCATAGTATTACGACAGGGAGCTCGCACTTATTCAGGGCACTGGAAGACAGCCGAGTGGCATGATTACATTGGGACCCCCATTCGTCAGTCACTGACGTTACTCTGAGTGACTGAACGAAAGGGAACGTCTCGGTTATGTATGTAACCCTCGTTCCCTGAGGAGGGAATGGAGTACCGCTGTACCGCTGGAACGGCCGGAGTTCAGTCTTGGCTCCTCAGCAGGTAAACATAATACGATGTGCCAGCGTACTTAATTATATACCCACGCTCTGGGGCGGAGTTACGCTATGCAAATTCCGCATACCCATGGCATTGGCACTGCCATTGGGCATTTTCTAGATCTCGAAGATGATAGGCTTCTAGTTGAAACCCCCATTCGTCAATCACTGACGTTACATCTCTGTTCCCTCCTCAGGGAACGAGGGTTACATATGTAACCTGGACGTTTAGACGTCCATCTCATATTTTTTCCTTCACCATGTCCCTTTAGGGGCTCTGTACTTATTAATTGCTTTGATATGGTTATTGCATTATTAGTGCTAATCAATGATAATAACAAGTTTGGTGGTATGGGGAGGTTTAAGGGTGGGGTAAGGCGTAAGGGAAGGCTGAACAGCGTAATTATATATGTAATTACAGAATGTATGGCATGCAGGTACTGTATTTTAAAAAAATATATATAAGTTCAATGTAAAAAAAAAACATGTATGTAAACAATAAGTGCATCATATCAAATGATTAATTAAAATCTTAGTACACAGTATTTAAAAATAACTAATATAAAGTTGGACTATATTAGATTATAGAATTTTCATAAAATTTTGTTTTTGTAAAGTTGTCATCTGAGCAGGTACCATATCTTACACTGTTGTTTTGACTTATTGGAAACATTGATGTTTTAAAATAAATAACATAACAAAAGTGTCACGGACTCAGCCACACCCTCTGCTCCAGACTCCCACGTTCCGCCCACTCGTTCCCAATCACCTGAGTACTGAGCACCCGCACCTGTTTCCCATCACAGAAGCCTTTATCACCAGCCCTCACCCCACACTCAGTGTCTGGTCTCAGCGCACGTTACTCAGACTGTCCCGCTACTCTTCGCCTCCTACGAGTCTTCGCAAACTCTACCTCCGGGTTCCCCGAGATTCCACGCTCCCAAGTTCCTTCGTGTTGTCTTCCGTGTTCACCACTCCAGCTAAGCCTCGCACCTTCCCTGTGTTTGCACCCATTCACCAGTTCACTGTTTCGCTGCCTGACTCCAATAAACTTGTCACCGCTCACTAACCTCTGTGTCCTCCAGTCTGTCATGACAAAAAGTTTACATTACAAGTCATTAACATTTGATTGCAATTCTGATAAGATCAAGCCTTATACAATGAACTCACACTACTGATACATGACTATCAGTTCAATAAAATATCTTACCTGATGAGTAACAAAAAATGTTATCCTTTTAAATCTCAGACTTCTTGCCTCCTCTGAAAAGCCTAATAATTGTTGATTCAGGTTTTATTACGGACCTAGTCGCTTTCTCTTTTTGCTTGTAGACGCTGGTCTGTTCTATGTTTTATATATATATATATATATATATATATATATATATATATATATATATATATATATATACCTAATAGGATTATTAGGAACACCATACTAATACTGTGTTTGACCCCCTTTCGCCTTAATTGGAACTGCCTTAATTCTACGTGGCATTGATTCAACAAGGTGCTGAAAGCATTCTTTAGAAATGTTGGCCCATATTGATAGGATAGCAACTTGCAGATGATGGAGATTTGTGGGATGCACATCCAGGGCATGAAGCTCCTGTTCCACCACATCCCAAAGATGCTCTATTGGGTTGAGATCTGGTGACTGTGGGGGCTATTTTAGTACAGTGAACTCATTGTCATGTTCAAGAAACCAATTTGAAATGATTCGAGCTCTGTGACATGGTGCATTATCCTGCTGGAAGTAGCCATCAGAGAATGGGTACATGGTGGTCATAAAGGGATGGACATGGTCAGAAACAATGCTCAGGTAGGCCGTGGCATTTAAACGATGCCCAATTGGCACTAAGGGGCCTAAAGTGTGCCAAGAAACATCCCCCACACATTACACCACCACCAGCAGCCTGCACAGTGGTAACAAGGCATGATGGATCCATGTTCTCATTCTGTTTACGCCAAATTCTGACAGAAATCGAGACTCATCAGACCAGGCAACATTTTTTCCAGTCTTCAACTGTCCAATTTTGGTGAGCTTGTGCAAATTGTAGCCTCTTTTTCCTATTTGTAGTGGAGATGAGTGGTACCCGGTGGGGTCTTCTGCTGTTGTAGCCCATCCGTCTCAAGGTTGTGTGTGTTGTGGCTTCACAAATGCTTTGCTGCATACCTCGGTTGTAACGAGTGGTTATTTCAGTCAAAGTTGCTCTTCTATCAGCTTGAATCAGTTGGCCCATTCTCCTCTGACCTCTAGCATCAACAAGGCATTTTTGCCCACAGGACTGCTGCATACTGGATGTTTTTCCCTTTTCACACCATTCTTTGTAAACCCTAGAAATGGTTGTGCGTGAAAATCCCAGTAACTGAGCAGATTGTGAAATACTCAGACCGGCCCGTCTGTCACCAACAACCATGCCACGCTCAAAATTGCTTAAATCACCTTTCTTTCCCATTTTGACATTCAGTTAGGAGTTCAGGCGATTGTCTTGACCAGGACCACACCCCTAAATGCATTGAAGCAACTGCCATGTGATTGGTTGATTAGATAATTGCATTAATGAGAAATTGAACAGGTATTCCTAATAATCCTTTAGGTGAGTGTATATGCAACCGGTGTTTCTCTGGAGGTTTGCTGTTCTGCATGGTCCATAGTAAGCATTTATTGCTTGTTGTGATAGCTAATGTATAGTGCACAGCTTCACATTACTCCCATCCTGTCACAATCTCCATTCACCAGTCCAGTCACCTCAGCACATTACATTTCCCAGAATCTCTCTTGACTCACACCTGCTCACACTCCACAATCACCACACCCGCCTCTGATTACCCTTATCAGCACCTTTATATTTACCAAAACTACTAACCTGACTGCCTACCTAGAGAAACTTACCTGTGCAATCCTCATTCGTCTTCTCCTGTGATCCAGTTATCTCTCATCTCCATCTGAAACAGATAAGAAACAGACCATTCACTGCTATCATGGACTATGAAGTCCATTCTCTAAGTTACTCACCTGTTCACATCATTTATTATCTGCATACTTGCAATAAACCACTTGTTTGGGATATTACCTGTTATATCAGACTTGACAGAAGAGCAGACCATCATGGCCATCACTGCTGAGTATCCTAACATTCCCCAGTTGAGGAAAGCAACATACGCAGCCTTTCACCGGGCACTGAAGGTTGTATCCAACAGTGCGGGCATAATATCTAAATTAGTGGATCTTCGACTTATATAAATCAGGGCAGTTTTAAGGATGAACTCCACTCATCAGTTCTTCTGTCCAGAGTCTGTTCCAGTGAGAGAAATAACTGAGTCTGTTCCAGTGAGAGAAATTCACCAGTCCGTTCTAGTGTGTGAAATTCCAGAGCCTGCCCTTCTTGTCTGCCCTGGTGGGTTCGAAGATGTGGTCTTTTCCAGTTATGTAGCTGCTGTTATGTGTGTTTGGGCTACACACACCCTGGCTCCAGCCCGTGACCAGAGTGCAGTGATGGCTCTAGCCCCTGACCACAGTACAATGATGGCTTCAGTGCCTGAGCTCAGTAACGAGTCTGCTCCAGCCCCAGAGTTCAGTATCGAGTCCATCCCAGCCCATGAGTCTGCATTGGAGCTCACTCTAACCCCTAAACCTTTTTCAGAGTCTGCTCTAACCCCTGAGCCAGCATCAGAGTCAACTCTAGTCTCCAAAGCCCCCTCTTTCCTGTGAGCTCACTCCAGAAATCAGTCTAGTTTATGAGTCCATCCGAGATGCTCCTGAGTCTACTCAAACACATGAGTCAGCTCAAGAGCCCTCTCACGCTCCAGAGCTCATTCACAGGTCCACTCATGAGTTCAGTCAAGAGTTCTCTGCTGAGTTCAGTCCAAAGTCTGCTCCAGAATCAGTTCATTTCCCCGGGCACTGCCAGGAGCCCGTTCTCATCCCAGAGCTAATCCCAGCCCAGAGCACACCTGCTTCCGAGAGCACAACCACTAAGCAAGCTAAAAGACCTGCCCTCCCTCCCTGGGTGGATTCTGTTTGGCGTAAGTTCACGCCTTCTTGGGGAGGAGGAGTACTGTCACAATCTCCATTCACCAGTCCAGTCACCTCAGCACGATGTCCATTCACCAGCCCAATAATTTCAACACAATCTCCATTCACCAGTCCAGTCACCTCAGCACATTACGTTTCCCAGAATATGGATATGACATATGTGTGCAATTTCCTGCAAAATACGTTCTAAACAGTTCTAAAACATAAAAGTTTATAAAACATTACAGGTTTATCAAAGTGTACTTAGGTAAAATTTTGACTCTCCCATTAATAACATTGTTATAATCATACATAAAAATGAATAAATAAATAAAAAATATATATATATATATATATATATATATATATATATATATATATATATATATATATATATATAGTAGTTGCTTTAAGTATTGTAATTCTCAACTCAAATGATCAAGTGACAACAAGTCCTTTGATATTGCCAAAAAAAAAAAAAAAAAAAAAAAAAAAAAAAAGAATCAGAGCAAAGCAGGATGAATAATGAAAGATCATTCATTTATTTGCAAATGTCAGAATTACACATCCTTTTTCATTCATTCGTTCATTATGAATCTCAACTGCTATTAGATTAGATATAGCACATTTCAGTTTGATGTTTTAAGAGTATGAGAGTTTATATGTTGTAATAACATAATGCCCCTAATGCAAGTCCAAAATGGTTGGCAAACTCTGCCTCAGGCTGTCCCAGGTGCAAAGATACAATCAGGACCTGCATAGACAAATGGATCTAGAGAATTCCAAACTGTCGAATGCATCATAACGTGCTGTTAGCTGCCAAAGTATAAGGAGCAGGAGTGTGCCACCCACCACAAACTTCAATATCATGCATAATATTGTGCATAAATGTTCTCACAATCAATCACAGTGGATACAATGACGATTTATAGAAGAATCTGCATCATTGCATCATTGAAGAAAGTCAACACAGGGAATCAAATAACATATTGTACTCTATTTTGACTTAAAAACTTGTTCATCATTTTGATATTCATTATATCAGCCACTACATAAACATGTCATCTTACTGGAGACATAATTATACTGTTATGAAAACAGCACAACATAATTCAAGTAATAGTTGAAACAGAAATGCTGTCACCATTTAATCACCTGCTCACCAGTATGTTTTCAGAATAATGAAAGATTCATACTGCTTATTTCCATACAAGGAAAGCTCCAAAAAGCTCCTTTTGAAATCATATGACATTCTGTGGGGAGAACAGACCCAACTGTTATTGATTTTAAGCAAATAATAATTCCATTGATATTAATTTCTATTGTCATTGGTATGTAAAGTTCACATAATCCAGTTGATCCAATTCCTTCCTGAAGGATAAAATTTCCCACCCAGAATTATTTGATCTTTTTATAAACTGGTGGCAACATGAGTATGATAAATGTGAATAATAATTTTGATTTAATTATTTTTTCTCACATGCAGCAATTCTAAGATTTTAGAATATGTTCAATATAATGCACAAGTTACTAAACATAACAATGGACAGTCCCTGTTGTTATTCATTTACATATTATACTTTGTATTTAAAAGATCAGCTCAGAAGTTCTGCAAACATCTTCTTTTGTCTTCTTCTATGAAATAAAAAAAAAAGCATATGCCATTCATACCTCACCATGAGGATGAGTAAATGCTGAGAAAATTTGCATTTGACTGCAACTATTATTGTAAAACAGTAAGCGTGCACAGTTCAAAACGTTCATAATTTCAGATTTGATCAGGTTTGTGTTTTTTAGACACATGACATACTGACTGGCATTCATTATTTACAGTGGAAATCACTCTGTGTCTTTCAGAGAAGAGCTTATTAAAAAGGTTTTTAAAACCTCAGTAATTTAACATGGCTCAGGGTTGATGGTATTGAACTGGGCAGTTCAACTTATTTCTGCATCGCTCTGCAGTGAACTGCATAAGTACAGAAGCTCTCCAGTGACATCAAACGCTTTAAATGGGTTAAAAAGCTTCAACCATTAAATTCCCCCCAGGAGACAGAAGGAGCCAGGCAGACTAATGCATGCTGGTTAAAAGCGTAATGAACTGAGCCTGGTCAGGATGAGTTGACTCTATGGAAACTATTAATAGACATATTAGCCTCTGGTTAAGATGCACAAATCTGATTGTTATGATACCCAGTCGTCTTGCTGTACTTGCCTATGGCAACATCCTGACTGAAAGAGAAACTTATAAGTGACTAAACATTTACACAGTACATAGGCAACAACTCCAAGCATCATATCATTAATACACCTTGCACAAAGCTTGACACACTCGATTAACAATTAATTTCAATTGAGTTTGTCATTAGAATGCTGTTTATTTAACGCAATGATAATTATTAGGTAAAATAGTCCACTTTTATTTAGATTGAATGCTTTAAAAATACTTTTCAGTACTGAATGAAATATTAAAATAAATATTTCTCTCTCCATAAATTAGTCATTTTCCACTAGTTCAGTTCAAAAAATTGTACTGATATTTAACTTGTTATTATCTCCAAAACCCCAAAAAAATGGATACAATATGTATCGTTTACAACTGTAACTATGATTCCCTGAGAAGGGAACATGGGAACGCTCCTGCGTGATTGCGTCTGAAGCATGTGTTCAAACACTCCAATCTCACTGTACACATGATAATAACATAAAAATAAAAATACCTGCATGTAATTACAGCTGTAATCAATTTCTGTAATTACATCTTTAATTCTGTCAGGACCACTATCATCAAAGATGATTGATTGACTATTAGCATATAGTTTGGATTGGTAGTGTGGTTCTGTTCTGGGCAAGAACTCCCTGCACATCCATGCAGCCTTGCATGGATATGAGCAGGGAGAGCAGCAATAACCCCCCTTAGAGTAAACAGAACAGAACCAACATAATGTATTGCAGATATCATTTATGTTGATATTAATGTACAAAATAATTCAGGAATTTAGTCAGATTCAAGGGGAATTAGAATACCAAATCCTGACTGACGAGAGGAGGAGCTGAGGATGGAGGAGAGTAAATGAGCTCTGGAAAAACATGATAGCTGCTGATAGTGTGATCTGCCAGAATTGATTTACACCATTGAGCTTTTCCTTATATCTTAATACACCCTTAAACCTACCCATACCACCAAACCAGTCCCTAACCTTACCCATATATTCCACCTCAACAGCAAAAGTGTTGTAATACAATATGAACACAATAAGTGCATTGTACTTATTTATTTTGATGTAAGTGCATAGTAGTTAAAGACACCTAATATAAAGTGGGACCAGTGCTCTCCTAGCATGAATCCTAGTTCCTGGCTGTAGAATCTGTAGAATCACATACTTCTTTAAAGAAACTCCTGGCAGTAAAGCCTTAGATGCCACCATAATTCTAGTAGAATGGGCACACACAAGTTACAACTAGAGGAGAAGGAAGGTAATCTCAACAATCAAATTGCTTATTCTCGGTTTGGTTACCTAGGAACCCCACCTGGGTGAATCATAGCATACCACCAGCTGGTCAGTCTTACGCTACTGAGTAGACTGGTGGACGAAACACTCAAGAGCCCAAACTGGACAAAGCAAACTAAGCTTCTCTTGGTCCACCGACTGAAATTAAGGACGATAAAAAAATAAAATAAATAAATTAAATAAGCAAGACAAGTGAGTGTGCTATGTTACTAGGAACTCAAGGCATGTAGCCCGGTCTAGGGTGACGAAATGTAATAGTGAGAGTGAGTGATCTTGAGAGTAAGGAACATCTCCAAAACAGATTCAATAGGTTTGATGCCAGGGACAACCCCTCTAGAACCATGACCATGTGCCACGAAGAGATGTGATACCAGAGGGTGTCTCCCCAAAGATCTACTGCCCAAAGTTGCATGGTAAGGAGCTATGGCCGCCACGTAAACCTTTAACATTGAGGGGGATAGTCCAGAAGAAAAACGGTGCTGAAGGAATTCCAGCAGTGAACCAACTGGGCTGTTAACTAGGAGCTCTAGATTTTAAGATGGTCTCAAAAACCTCAGTTGAGAGACCAGAATTCAGGAGTTGATCCCCCTCAGGGGCCAAACCCACATGTCCGCCGGGGATGATTGTGCTCCCAGCCTGTAACAGAAGGTCCCTCCTGATGGAAATCCCCAAGGAGAGTTATTCAGTGGAGACAACAGGTCTGTGAACTATACTCAAGCCTGACTGAATGGGGCTACTAGCAGTAGACAAACCTTGTCCTGGCAAATTCTCTCTAGAACTCCCGGGAGCAGAGTGATAGGGGGAAATGAACAAATATGCAGCCTTGTCTGAAAATCAGACTGGACCATGTGTCATCTTCACATATGTGAACAAGTCCACTTCTGACTGGCCGAACTTCTTCCAAATCTTCTCCAAACTTCACCATTTCAGGGTGGAAACTCAATTCTCCAGGCCTCAGCCTCTGCCTCGACAGGATGTCTGCTCCCTGTTTCAGGTAACCAGGGATGCAAATTGCTCTCATGGAGAGCAGCTTGCCCTGAGCCCACAGAAGGATCTGGTGTGCCAGAGAGGCGTGACCACAGACCCCCTATGAAGTTGCTGTAAAACCTGGAGTCTCTCTCTGGAAAAGAAACACGTTCTATGGCCTCTTTCACCAAGAGAGACTGAACCTCCTGTTCTAACACTTGAGCCTGCCCAGGGCTGAATATCGTAGATAGAACCCTGTTGAAATGAGGTGGACGAGAACTGAATTCTGTACCTTCTTTCTATAATCTGCAGGAACAATTGAGAAACGTTTGGCAGAAGTTTCCACGCTGCCAAAAAGTCTACCAAGGTAATCAGTCTCTCAAGACTGACCTCTGATGTATCCGGGGGGCATCAAAAAGGAAAGACTTGTCAATTTCCTTAATTCCAGAAAGGTTCAACCAGGGATGCTTCTCCATATAGCTGCCATGGAACAGCCGATGGCACAGGCTATCTCCATGGTGGCCGAGAGAGACAAATCTTTGGCCTGATGCAACTTCTCAACCATATCAGGCCACACACCTTTGCCTTTGTCCAGGTTCCAAAGCAGGTCAGCCTGGTATGCCTGCAAGATCCCTATTGCATGGTTCTACATGGTTTGGTGGGCAGAGTTGGGGCCTTGAGGGGTGATGCAGACTGGAGAGAGTTTGCGAGTGTCTCTTCAACCCTGGGCATCGACCTGTACCTGTGCTCATTCAGCCCCATGATTGATGAGTAGTTTGAGGCCATAGGGCTAAAGACATGGGCAGAGAAAGGACAGGACCTTGACAACTTGATGTGGAGCTCTGGGAAAAATGGCAAGCCCCAACCAGCTTGCTTCTACGTCACACGTCCTGCTTCTCGGCTGGCCTGTCAACGTTTAACACAACCTCCACAAACTCCTCATATGCAGGGGAAAGAGGTGGTGAATCCTCAAGCTCCCCTGCATTGATGCTGACAATATCCACC
This sequence comes from Paracanthobrama guichenoti, assembly GCA_018749465.1. NCBI lineage: Eukaryota > Metazoa > Chordata > Actinopteri > Cypriniformes > Gobionidae > Paracanthobrama > Paracanthobrama guichenoti. Next base: position 9,428,960 of record CM031958.1, read on the forward strand.
TCCTCAAAACTGGATAAAGCCAGCACTGGGCCTTCACTCGGGGCGGAAGAAACCACAGAGAGTGCTTCCGGGTCCCAAGTGAAAGCACTGGAGCCAGCAGGTGAGAGCTGAGAAAGGGACGGGCCTGTCTCTATTTGCGACTCACATGATCTGAGCTACCATGCTGCTTTGGCATATGTGGGATCTGAAGGGCGAGAGCCTGACCACTCTCCTTGAAGAGGGCCAAAGCACACACTTAGCCCCCTTGAGAGTTGACTGTGCATGCTCCACTCCCAAGCAGATCACACATAGATTGTTTGTATTTCCGCCCATGATGTAGCAAGTGCAAGGAAGGAGGCACACAGTCTAAACTGCTTATTTGCCATATTTTAGAATAGCATTTTGTCTATGGGACAAATAAACACCAAATAAACGAGGACAGAGTAACACAGAGTGCTTACTGAAGACACAGAAGCTGACGTTGTTGTAACATCCCAACCTGAGGTTCTCCCTCCTAACTGCCAGAGGGCGCACTCTCCTGTATACTGAACTCTATCCTCTGTACCTGTCACATGTTTCTCCTTCCTGTTTAAGGAGCCTGATTCCCTTTGTTCATTGCAAAGTATTAATGCTTTATTCTGCATGACCATATTCTATGTCCTTTAATCATACACAATACCAAAACTTAAACAATACAACAAATACCACACTAACTATTAATAAGCAGTAAATTAGAAGCTTATTGAGGCAAAAGTCGAAGTTAATAGTGAATATGTGTTCCCCATACTAAAGTGTTACCCAACTTGTCCCCCCCACAAACTGTGAATGTACAGTAATCGAATAGCTAAATAATTGTTAACAGTTTTTTTAATTTTTTAATTTTTTATATTGGGTGTACTTTCACTCACGTGGTGTATGTGAGAATGACTTGTGGTGACAGAACTTTAGGGAACATTTAAAATGGTGTGTAAAACAATCATGCACCCTGTTCTGGTCCTGTTATATAGTATATACAGACAATACAATGACAAAGAGGATTCTCTCTGATGTTTAGAAACATTGTGGGTCACATCATTATAACACTCACCATATGAAACACTTTATATGGAAAACTATTATGAGTGTACAGTCTTCATCTCCTGTGATTCTACACCATTTAGATGACGCTACAAAAACAATTTATTGCCTAATGTGTAAAATTTATTAAATTACCAAATAAACTACTGAATGCACCTTTAACAGACCCTTTAGTCATTATGAACACTAATTTTACCATGCATGTGAGGATGTGACAACATGTCACTCACATGAGATCGACCAATAGCAAATCATAATCATTCAACCACCCTATCTACCGCCAGAGACAAAATCAAGTCAAGAAAAGATTATCACAACTTCCCCTTAATGCTGACTTTAAAATAGGCCCTGAGTCTTTTACGATAGTAAACAAGTCTAATGTCCCATATGCGCACAGAGAGCTCCAGCTCACACAGGCCTGTTTATGATCGCTGTGGTTCCGTCTTTTTCATTTCATTTCTTTTTCGTCTTCTCTTGAATGTCTCATTGCATCAGGATGTTCATCTTTGATGCATTGTGGGATAGAGAGATGAGAGCATCCAGATGGGCAGAAATCACCCCGCTGAATTCTTTTATCTCTCCCTCAGTTGACCTTCCTGTCTCCCCTTCCCACATCCTGTCAGTCCAGCCATGGCTCTGACAGTCCATCTAAGACACCAAGAGCTGATCTGCATCAAACACACACACACAATTCACACGTACACATATATATATATGCAGATGCAGGGGTCTTTCATGAAATAGAGCTCAGGTTGCTTTAGCTAGACTTGACATTGAGTGTCAGAGATGACACACACACACAGAGAAAGAGACAGAAATATCAACATATAGCAGTTGAAGCATCTCAAATCAAGCAATAAGCCATGAAGACTGTACGTTTAGCACACTTAGTGTGTCATTTCTGCATCACTAGCAGCACCAAAAGGGGAAAAAAATTTAATCCTTCCTTAACTTGCACTTGCTTTGACAATTTTAGCCGATGTCACTAAGAGCACTTATTTTTCAGTGCTTCCTACTGCCCTGGGGTGCGTTTCCCGTACAACTATGTAACTCATGCATCATTGTAGAAACTAACTAGTCCTGATTGTTTCCAGAAACCAGTTGCACCTCGTCGTTTGAACCACGTTAGTTCAACAATAAAAGACTGTTGTTAATGATATCACACGCAGGTGGTATAGTAATAACTTATGCTAATTAATCGATTCAAAATGGCAATTAATGAATTTAATATTATCATAGTTCATTTACACAAACAACAGAAATCTGGTAATTTTTTAATCATGTATATTTGGCATACACTTTACCCGCATTCATGCAGTTCATTCAGTTCATTTTATTTTTAATATTTAAAGAAAAATGCATGTGGTGCTGCGTGTCCCTGTGTGTGTAATAAGCAGAGTGTATGTGTGTTGTGCACCAACCTATTGGCATATATTACTAACGCACCCTTTAAATAACAAAAAAATACTGCGCTATTGACTTCTGTGGTCAATGGTGCAGTCGTTCTCAGTTCCTCAAAATAACATTGCGTCAACAATGTGCCTGAGACCAGCACGCCCATGGGCGAACAGATGGGTACAAGTGCATTTGCTATTTAAACAACGTGACGCTGGACGTGAAAATGATAACTGCGTCGGGCTGACAACTAGCAAAAAACACTTGCGCTGTCTCAGACCGAGAGCTGCAGTTCCAACCACGTAATCTTGCGACACTGTTTGCAGATGTTCGTTGAAACTATGGTTTCGGGAAACTACACTCACCTAAAGGATTATTAGGAACACCTGTTTCTCAGTTTAATGCAATTTCTCATTAATGCAATTATCTAATCAACCAATCACATGGCAGTTGCTTCAATGCATTTAGGGGTGTGGTCCTGGTCAAGACAATCTCCTGAACTCCAAACTGAATGTCAGAATGGGAAATAAGGTGATTTAAGCAATTTTGAGCATGGCATGGTTGTTGGTGCCAGACGGGCCGGTCTGAGTATTTCACAATCTGCTCAGTTACTGGGATTTTCACGCAAATTTTAGGGTTTACAAAGAATGGTGTGAAAAGGGAAAAACATCCAGTATGCGGCAGTCATGTGGGCGAAAATGCCTTGTTGATGCTAGAGGTCAGAGGAGAATGGGCCGACTGATTCAAGCTGATAGAAGAGCAACTTTGACTGAAATAACCACTCGTTACAACCGAGGTATGCAGCAAAGCATTTGTGAAGCCACAACACTCACAACCTTGAGACGGATGGGCTACAAGAGCAGAAGACCCCACCGGGTACCACTCATCTCCACTACAAATAGGAAAAAGAGGCTACAATTTGCACAAGCTCACCAAAATTGGACAGTTGAAGACTGGAAAAGTGTTGCCTGGTCAGAAACTATTGACTCTTTTTTCCAGCACTTTAGACACAGTTGCTCCCCGGCGCTTAAAGAAGATTAAAGAAAATAGTCCAACGCCGTGGTACAACGAGCACACCCGGGCCCTTAAAACAGCAGCCAGAAAAATGGAGCGCAGCTGGAAGAAAACAAAATTAGAGGTTTTTCGTAATTCATGGAAAGAGAGCATGATCGCATACAGAAAGGCCGTAAAAACTGCTAGATCTGCTTATTTCTCGACTCTCTTAGAAGAAAACAAACACAAACCTAGGTATTTATTTGATACAGTGGCTAAGTTAACCAAAAATAAAGCTTCTACTTCTGATGGTTGTAAACAGCACAGCAGTAATGACTTTATGAACTTCTTTACGTGTAAGATCGATAATATTAGGAAGAAAATTATAACCATGCAGCCGTCTACTACAGTGTCACATGAGACAGAGGATTGTTGTGTCACTGAGAAAAAATTACATTCATTCACTGCTATAGGAGAGGAAGAATTGGCTAAACTCGTTAAATCATCTAAATCAACAACATGTATGCTCGACCCTATACCGACTAGGCTATTAAAGAGATGCTACCAGAGGTCATAGATCCTCTTCTTAATATCATTAACTCATCTTTGTCATTAGGATATGTACCGAAAACGTTTAAGTTGGCTATTATCAAACCACTTATTAAAAACCTCAACTTGATCCTACAGAATTAATCAATTATAGGCCGATCTCAAATCTACCCTTCCTGTCAAAAACACTGGAAAAGGTAGTGTCTTCACAATTATGTTCCTTTTTAGAAAGAAATGGTATCTGTGAGGATTTCCAGTCAGGATTTAGACCGTATCATAGTACTGAGACTGCTCTCATCAGAGTTACAAATGATTTACTCTTATCATCCGATCGTGGTTGTATCTCTCTATTAGTGTTACTCGATCTTAGCGCTGCATTCGATACTATCGACCACAACATTCTTTTGAATAGACTCGAAAATTATGTTGGCATTAGTGGAACTGCATTGGCATGGCTTAAATCATACTTATCTGACCGTTATCAGTTTGTAGCAGTAAATGAAGAGATGTCACACCGATCACAAGTTCAGTATGGAGTACCGCAGGGCTCGGTGCTAGGACCGTTGCTCTTCACCCTGTACATGTTACCACTGGGAGATATCATTAGGAAGCATGGCATTAGTTTTCACTGTTATGCTGATGATACTCAGCTCTATATTTCTTCACGCCCTGACGAAACTTACCAATTCACAAGATTAACGGAATGCATAGCTGATATAAAACATTGGATGTCTAGTAATTTCCTGCAACTTAATTCAGAAAAAAAATGAATTTTTAATTATTGGACAAAAACTCTGCAAGTAGTAACCTAGAATACTGTCTAACACTCGATGGCTGCTCTGTCAAGTCCTCGTCGTCAGTTAGGAACCTGGGTGTGCTCTTTGATACCAATCTTTCATTTGAAAGCCACGTTTCTAACATTTGTAAAACTGCATTCTACCATCTTAAAAATATATCTAAATTACGGCACATCCTTTCGATGCAAAATGCTGAACAGTTAATTCATGTGTTCATGACCTCAAGGGTAGATTACTGTAATGCTTTACTGGGTGGTTGCCCTGCTCGCTTAATAAACAAACTCCAGCTGGTCCAAAACGCAGCAGCTCAAGCTCTTACTAGAACAAGGAAGTATGACCATATTAGCCCGGTTCTGTCAACACTGCACTGGCTCCCTATTAAACATCGTATACATTTTAAAATCTTGCTTATTACTTACAAAGCACTAAATGGTTTAGCTCCCCAGTACTTGAGTGAACTCTTAACGCATTATACTCCATCACGTCTATTGCGGTCTCAAAACTCTGGCCAGTTGATAATACCTAGAATATCAAAATCAACTGCAGGCGGTCGATCCTTTTCCTATTTAGCGCCTAAACTTTGGAACAGTCTTCCTAGCATTGTTCGGGAAGCAGACACACTCTGTCAGTTTAAATCTAGACTAAAAACGCATCTCTTTACTATGGCTTACACATAAAACATTATCAATTTCTATTACTCAAATCAGTAAATGATTGTTAGGCTGCATTAACTAGGTCAGCCGGAACCGGGAACACTTCCCATAACACCTTATGTACTCGTTACATCATAAGAAGAATGGCATCTACGCTAATGTTAGTCTCTCTGTTTATCCCAAGGTTTACTGCAGTGAGCCGGATCCGGGCCGTATCCAGATCAGATGGTGGACCAGCGCCTGGACATGACCAACACATCCCTGAAATGTCTGCAGAGAGCATGTCAAATAAACTCCCCCCGTAAATGCTGCATCGACACGACATCCTCATTAAACCCGTCTTCGGCGTGACGACTCCAATCTCTCGAATAATCTAACAAATATCTGTTTGCCTAATATGAATTAAGACCTGCTATGTTGCCAGAATTATAATCATACACTGTTTGTTCGTCGGCCAGAGGAGAACTGGCACCCCGACTGAGCCTGGTTTCTCCCAAGGTTTTTTTCTCCATTCTGACCCTGAAGGAGTTTTGGTTCCTTGCCACCGTTGCCTCTGGCTTTTGGCTTGCTCAGTTGGGGACACCTAAATTTCATCTATATTACCGATCTTCCCGCATTGATGCTATATGATACTTGAAATTAGCTGGACAACATCACCGTTTCACCAGAACGTCTGTACAAATTCTGTTGCATTATTTTCCTGTTAACAATGTGAAGCTGCTTTGAAACAATTGGACTTGTTAAAAGCGCTATATAAATAAAGATGATTTGATTTGATTTGATTTGATGAGTCTCGATTTCTGTTGAGACATTCAGATGGTAGAGTCAGAATTTGGCGTAAACAGAATGAGAACATGGATCCATCATGCCTTGTTACCACTGTGCAGGCTGGTGGTGGTGGTGTAATGGTGTGGGGGATGTTTTCTTGGCACACTTTAGGCCCCTTAGTGCCAGTTGGGCATCGTTTAAATGCCACGGCCTACCTGAGCATTGTTTCTGACCATGTCCATCCCTTTATGACCACCATGTACCCATTCTCTGATGGCTACTTCCAGCAGGATAATGCACCATGTCACAAAGCTCAAATCATTTCAAATTGGTTTCTTGAACATGACAATGAGTTCATTGTACTAAAATGGCCCCCACAGTCACCAGATCTCAACCCAATAGAGCATCTTTGGGATGTGGTGGAATGGAACTTCGTGCCCTGGATGTGCATCCCACAAATCTCCATCAACTGCAAGATGCTATCCTATCAATATGGGCCAACATTTCTAAAGAATGCTTTCAGCACCTTGTTGAATCAATGCCACGTAGAATTAAGGCAGTTCTGAAGGCGAAAGGGGGTCAAACACAGTATTAGTATGGTGTTCCTAATAATCCTTTAGGTGAATGTATATAGGTAATGTAAGGGATAAATATGTATAATGTATGTATAATTAGAATTGCGAGATTGAAAAAGAACGAGTGAGTAAGCGCGAGACAGGTTGATGAGCATGTGTTGTTGATGTTGTTCCCCGGATTTTATCTGTGTGTTCTTGAAATAAAATGGACCACATATCTTCATAAAAACACACGTGTGGACCTTCTGTGTAACAGTATTGACAGAACTTGCAAACATAGTTGGCTAATGATGCTTTTGGGAAATGCACCCAAACCCCACTGTGGTATGTAAAGGCCACTTTATTGGTTATGAATGACATTTCATGTTGAATTGTCAGTGGTGGTAAAACCACTGCACCATTCGGCCTCAAGTAGCTTATTGTTGTTTTAAAATGGCAGCAATATCAATATGATAAAAGACATCAGTGTTAAATAAATAATGGCATTTCTTTTTAACAAGAATAAAGTTTGTAGTCTGTACTGTTAAAAATAAAGGTTCTTTACTGGCATCATGGAACGACTTTTCTGGGTTATATTTTGTTTTGGATTGTTATCGTGTTTGATTTTCACTGTTCCCTGTTCAGTTTGCTGTGCTAGTTCATATTTCATGTCTTTGGGTATGTTTATGCGACAACAGTGTACTAAAAACAGACAACAACGTTGTCAACACGATCCCCGTTCACACAAATCTGCAAAAATTACTAGATTACCACAGACACGTAATACGCATGCGTTTTACGTTCACACATGCATATTACGTGTTCGCATGATGTCACCGTTTTCAAAGATTCGCATTTTTGTTGTTTACATGGAGACAGTAAAGGTATCGTTTTCAAAACCTTGCACTCTGAAACCCGTTTTCAAAAGCTTGCATTTTCAGGCCCCTAAAATGCCGTTGTTGTGTCAATGAACGGCCAAAACACATAAAAAGTTTTCAGTTTTCAGTCGTCCTTGGTCAGATCTCGTCTCACAATAGGTGTTGTTCTGTTTCCCGTGTTTTTTGTTTCCAGATAGCCTGAAGATGTTTCAGTTTGTTATTATTACAAACTGCTTGTAGTTCCAGCTCTTTTATTTGTGCCTTTTTTTGTCTTTTTTTTTTTTTTTTTTTTTGGATTATTAAAATGTTTTCACACTAAGAAAAAAATATTTTAAGAACTGATTACTGAAAGGCTTAGGTAACCAAAAAAAAGAAATTCTTCTATGACATTGGCGCAAATCCCTTTTGGAAACTTTATTATAAGTATATTTATTTTATTGTTATACAAATTTCCTTACTTTTCCCCCACCATTTTAAAATGAGCTACTGTGTTGTAGTGATTTTACCACTTGGCAAAAAGTCAATAAAAAAGTAATAATCATTCAACAGATGCAATTAGAATATAATTTACACGCATTGTAGATTCATATGTAAGAAAAGGGCTTCAGTCAGATTTTAGGGCTAGATCAAGTTTCATGCGCTATATTTTCTTCTGGTCCGCATCTCATTGTTATAACAGTCGTCATGCAGAATTAGGTGGTTGATTAGCAGTCCGGGAGCTGTTGGAAATAAAAAGAAACAGGTCTAGCTCTGTCCTTCATTTTTTTAGGACTAGAACAGCTCACCGGTTGCTGCAGACCGATGTGTTGTATTGAACATATGGGCTTTCATGTGGTAAATTGAATGTTACTCATATGTGAGTGCACACTGTTTTTTTGGTTATTCTGCCCAAGTTGCAGGCTCTACCAGGGGACTGCTTTCCTTTTACTGAGAGCCGCTCTGAAGAAAATCTCAACAGACCTTGGTACAATTACTGTGCCTTCCTCTCTCCATCTCCTGCTCTCCGGCCCTGCAGACAGCGGCCCCAGGGAATTCAACCCACTATTCTGCGGAAGATTTGGGCAGTCAGGCATCAAATGTAGGCCTCTTCTCACACTCTGGGCCTCGGCGGCAGTTGCGTCAGGGGACCCGGACTTTGTGTTTTCACACACTTCCCTCCTTGGGACATGAGGCTTCGCTGTGGCAGGAAGGGCCAGGAAGAGGCATCGGCCTCCGGTCCATCTTCCAGAAGCTGAGCTGGACTCAGAGGGAGAAAATGTCTAATGTGCTTTGTCTGCCTGGACTCGCTGCTATTTCTTTTGTCCTTTATATTGCCGCTTTCCACAAATAGGGAACAAAATAGGGCCTGAAACCCTTAAGAAGACAATGTCATTTTTTTCTTTTTCAATAAACGGTCAGTTAAAGCAGGTGCTTGACCTTCAGAAGATGCTGATCGTCAGGCTGAGGAGGACAAACTAAATAATGCACGAGCTGTTTTAAATTTGTTTTATATGAGGTTTGCAAGTTTTCAGTCCTGCTACCAAGACTGAGATATTTCTAAAGATAGTATAAAAAACTCATGTGTGATTTTTATTTTGTAGCAATAGAAAAATAAAATTCCGTCTCTTGAAAATTGATCAAAATTGTCAGTAAAGTCATTTATAATGTTATGAAATATATGCTGTTCTTTTTAACTTTCAAAACATTCTTGAAAATAAAATTATCACTGTTTTCTACAACAACAAAAAAATAAAGCACAAATGTTTTCAACGTTGATAAGAAATGTTTCTTGAGCAGCAAATCAGCATATTAGAATAATTTCTGAAGTATTATGTGACAATAAAGACTGGAGTAATGTTACAGAAAATTTATCACAGAAATAAATGACATTTTAAAATCACATAGAAAATAGATATTTTAGATTGTAATATTTCACAATATTGCTGTTTGGTTTTTTGCACAAAAACTGGCAACATGTTTGTATGGTTGAGCTGGATGAATGCAGTCAACAATGGGTCAAAATGATGTCACATCCTGTGTCACAATTTTATATCAGTTTAGTAGATTATGTTGAAGTTGCGGCATTGTTGTACAAAGTGGCAACACACAACTGAAGTAAGGATCTGGGAACACTTCCCATAACACCTGATGTACTCGTTACATCATAAGAAGAATGGCATCTACGCTAATGTGAGTCTCTCTGTTTATCCCGAGGTTATTCGAATAATCTTACGAATATCTATTTACCTAATATGAATTAAGACCTGCTATGTTGCCAGAATTATAACCATACACTGTTTGTTCGTCGGCCAGAGGAGAACTGGCACCCCGACTGAGCCTGGTTTCTCCCAAGGTTTTTTTCTCCATTCTGACCCTGAAGGAGTTTTGGTTCCTTGCCACCGTTGCCTCTGGCTTTTGGCTTGCTCAGTTGGGGACACTTAAATTTCATCTATATTACCGATCTGCCCGCATTGACACTATATGATACTTGAAATTAGCTGGATAACATCACCGTTTCACCAGAATGGCTGTACAAATTCTGTTGCATTATTTTCCTGTTAACAATGTGAAGCTGCTTTGAAACAATTGGACTTGTTAAAAGCGCTATATAAATAAAGGTGATTTGATCTATTTCTGCTACATCTGACCCTTATAAATGACTTTTGTTGGTGGAAACTAATGTAGTGAGATTGATTCATTCGTATTGAACAATATTTTGACCCAATTTTACAACCATGAAGGTCAGGACATTTGAGTATTCATGACAAAAAGGTATGGCAAAAATAGTTTTTAATAGTTAACAGTTCTCCATACAAAAAGTTCACTACTTTTCTCTTTTTTCTTCTTGCTTTCCACAGAGCTGAGAGAGGGCACAGTTTGGATTTAAAGCTTGACGCTACAGAAGGACTGGAGGAATAATGGTTTGGGGCTTAGGGAGGTTGTGTGTGTGTGTGTGTGTGTGTGTGTGTGTGTGTGTGTGTGTGTGTGTGTGTGTGTGTGTGTGTGTGTGTGTGTGTGTGTGTGTGTGTGTGTGTGTGTGTGTGTGTGTGTGTGTGTGTGGTCTCTTTCATGGATATGGGGCATTTATGTGTAATGTCACTTTATGCTGAGAGGTGGAGGTAGGAAAGGTGTAAAGCCCAGAGGAACATACCTCCATCAGTCCTGGCTGTCTCACCTCCGCTCCATTCCATTAATCGGCCTACGGAAAGAAGCCAGAGCAGCTACAACTCCTGATGCACTTCCTGTAGTAACCTTTATATAATGAAGGACATGACTGACACATAAAAAGAGAATTTCACTCTCTGTCAAACAAGTGTGCTTCTAATATTCTAAAAAAATATTATTTAGAATATAATAATCATAATAATAACAATTTTACAGTAGATCAACAAAAGTCATTTTTATGGGTTATTAGCTCTGCAGATTTTCACTGTTCACAGTGCAGGATATTTTTTTTATTTATTCTCAGGTCAAGCACTCTCAGAAAAAAAAGGTACGGTGCGGTCACTGGGGGGGTACTCTAAAGTACAAAAGTGAAAACGTACATCTTTATACCTTACTCGCCCCTAAATGGTACATATTAGTACCTTAAAAGGTAAATATCAGTACTATAAGAGAGTGTATTAGTAGTACCTTAAAGGTACATAGTAGTACCTTTTTGGTTTTGTACCTTAGGGTACCACCCCAGTGACAGCAATGTACAAACCCGATTCCAAAAAAGTTGGGACACTGTACAAATTGTGAATAAAAAGGACTGCAATAATTTACAAATCTCATAAACTTATATTTTATTCACAATAGAATATAGATAACATATCAAATGCTGAAAGTCAGACATTTTGAAATGTCATGCCAAATATTGGCTCATTTTGGATTTCATGAGAGCTACACATTCCAAAAAAGTTGGAACAGGTAGCAAAAATGTACATATAAGGAACAGCTGGAGGACCAATTTGCAACTTATTAGGTAGGCAATATTAGAGAGGAGTTTCTCAGAGAAAAATTGCAAAGAGTTTGATGTTATCATCATCTACAGTGCATAATATCATCCAAAGATTCAGAGAATCTGGAACAGTCTCTGTGCGTAAGGGTCAAGGCCGGAAAACCATACTGGATGCCCGTGATCTTCGGGCCCTTAGACGGCACTGCATCACATACAGGAATGCTACTGTAATGGAAATCACAACATGGGCTCAGGAATACTTCCAGAAAACATTGTCGGTGAACACAATCCACCGTGCCATTCACCGTTGCCGGCTAAAACTCCATAGGTCAAAAAAGAAGCCATATCTAAACATGATCCAGAAACGCAGGCGTTTTCTCTGGGCCAAGGCTCATTTAAAATGGACTGTGGCAAAGTGGAAAACTGTTCTGTGGTCAGACCAATCAAAATTTGAAGTTCTTTTTTGGAAAACTGGGACGCCATGTCATCCGGACTGAAGAGGACAAGGACAACCCAAGTTGTTCTCAGCGCTCAGTTCAGAAGCCTGCATCTCTGATGGGATGGGGTTGCATGAGTGTGTGTGGCATGGGCAGCTTACACATCTGGAAAGGCACCATCAATGCTGAAAGGTATATCAAAGTTCTAGAACAACATATGCTCCCATCCAGACGTCGTCTCTTTCAGGGAAGACCTTGCATTTTCCAACATGACAATGCCAGACCACATACTGCATCAATTACAACATCATGGCTGTGTAGAAGAAGGATCCGGGTACTGAAATGGCCAGCCTGCAGTCCAGATCTTTCACCCATAGAAAACATTTGGTGCATCATAAAGAGGAAGATGCGACAAAGAAGACCTAAGACAGTTGAGCAACTAGAAGACTGTATTAGCCAAGAATGGGACAACATGCCTATTCCTAAACTTGAGCAGCTTGTCTCCTCAGTCCCCAGACGTTTGCAGACTGTTATAAAAAGAAGAGGGGATGCCACACAGTGGGAAACATGGCCTTGTCCCAACTTTTTTGAGATGTGTTGATGCCATGAAATTTAAAATCAACTGATTTTTTCCTTAAAATTATACATTTTCTCAGTTTAAACATTTGATATGATGCATTCTGATTTTATTCACAATTTGTACAGTGTCACAACTTTTTTGGAATCGGGTTTGTACCTTTTTTTTCTGACAGTGAGGTGTAGACGGAGAAAAAAAGGAGCACATGAAGGTGTATTCCTCTTTAATCCAAGAGCATGTCTTTACATTATAAATAGGAAACATTAGGCTCAAATTGTAATAAATTGTTCACTGATCACCTGGTTCACCAGCAACTGGCTAGAAAAACGAGTATGAGATTATTTGTAAGGAATGTGTTGTTGAGTGCTTAAAAAGCATTTAAATTAATGTGAAACAACCTACATTTAGATATTTCTGCAGATAACTTGGTTGTTTGAAAAAATTGTTAACAACAAACAAAATAACATGTGATGTCTAACTAAACAGTGTACTGATGCTTTGAGACAGTGCTAGCAGTCTCTCACACTAAGAAAGTGGAGCTTGTGAAGAAATGTTCTGGAGAATCCTGTGGACTGAGTAGACGTTGGCCAAACCTTTGATCTATGAGGATATTACAGCGTGTCTCCACTCTAAACGCATTAACCTTGAAAAGAGGGGCAGCATCTCTCTATGGTCCATTAGACAGCACCCATCAAGAGTTTCCAACCAGGGGAGAACATTTGTGAGCGCTCACTCCTGAAGACTGGGGAAGAAAACACTAGTTGCGTGACTTGAAATGAGTGTAAAAAATAGTTGATAAATTGATGGCATCACGTGTTCAGTGCTGAATATTTATTCATTCATAAGAATAACTAAAAAGTTGAAAAGAAAAAGAGTCACGAGATGGCAAAAGCACTGTGAGTGCTTTAAGACATGAAAATAACTGTGACATCATTATTGTCACGACTTCAATTCGTGTAATTCAAGTCAATTATTTCAATTGCAGCAGTAATTGTTTATTTACAAAAAACAAAAAAACAAAAAAAAAAAACAAAGACATATGGTACATTTCCACACCAACAATGTTCTAAAAACGCAAACGATTTTCCTTTGCATTTTTTTGCGTAAACGACAATGTTGTCACATGGATCCACGAAAAACGACTAAAACAGCTGTGTTATGCCTGCCAGACCAGTAGTTGGTGATTATGCACCTGGCCCAATGCGACGCCAGGCACGACACAAGTGTTTCAGCCCAACGCAGTAATCATGTTGCTATTTTGAGGCAACTGAAAACGACTATGCCATCGACCAACAAAAACCTGGTCGAAAGTCAATAGCGTACTATTTTTTTGTGTTATTTAAAGGGCGCATTAATAATATGTGCCTACAGCCGGGTGCACAATGCGCGTACACTCTGCTTATTACGCATATGTTTATTGCACTTTATGCCCAAAACACAACCATGACTCATTAAGAGACCGGTACAAACATTTTGGACCATGTGCCCATCATTAAACTAGCAAAAGTGGATTCAGACATGCCTTTTTATAGTTTACACCATAACGGTATCATTTTCAAATATGATCAGTTTGAAAAGTTTGTTTTTCTCAGGCCCACAAAACAGCATTCTCTTGTAAATGAACAGCCAAATCTTATGAAAAGTTTATGAAAACGTTGTTGTGTAGAAGGTATAGGAAACAATGTAACAGCTTCCCTAACATAAAGACAATACCAGGCAATCAGTAAAACTAAACTGAGGGCTTAAATGCACAGAACATAAGCCTAACAACTATTAAGACCTTGCATTTTCCAACATGACAATGCCAGACCACATACTGCATCAATTACAACATCATGGCTGCGTAGAAGAAGGATTCGGGTACTAATTTTATTTTATTTTAAAATCTTTTTATGGTTTACACTAGAAGTTATCTAATCAGATCAGATCAGATCTAAATCATCAGATAACATTTTTATTTGTATCAGATAAATTAGTATTTAAATTTTAGCATATACATGTTTTTTCCTCTCATGCATTAAATTAACCAAAAATATTAATGCTGTGCATTGTAGTCAGGGGCGTTTTTAAATCCAGTACAATGCTAATGACATCCAGTAATACCTGACTATTAAAATCTCAAGCCACTTCAAAAATATACACTCACCTAAAGGATTATTAGGAACACCATACTAATACTGTGTTTGATCCCCTTTCGCCTTCAGAACTGCCTTAATTCTACGTGGCATTGATTCAACAAGGTGCTGAAAGCATTCTTTAGAAATGTTGGCCCATATTGATAGGATAGCATCTTGCAGTTGATGGAGATTTGTGGGATGCACATCCAGGGCACGAAGTTCCATCACATCCCAAAGATGCTCTATTGGGTTGAGATCTGGTGACTGTGGGGGCCATTTTAGTACAATGAACTCATTGTCATGTTCAAGAAACCAATTTGAAATGATTTGAGCTTTGTGACATGGTGCATTATCCTGCTGGAAGTAGCCATCAGAGAATGGGTACATGGTGGTCATAAAGGGATGGACATGGTCAGAAACAATGCTCAGCTAGGCTGTGGCATTTAAACGATGCCCAATTGGCACTAAGGGGCCTAAAGTGTGCCAAGAAAACATCCCCCACACCATTACACCACCACCAGCAGCCTGCACAGTGGTAACAAGGCATGATGGATCCATGTTCTCATTCTGTTTACACCAACTTCTGACACTACCATCTGAATGTCTCAACAGAAATCGAGACTCATCAGACCAGGCAACATTTTTCCAGTCTTCAACTGTCCAATTTTGGTGAGCTCGTGCAAATTGTAGGCTCTTTTTCCTATTTGTAGTGGAGATGAGTGGTACCCGGCGGGGTCTTCTGCTGTTGTAGCCCATTCGCCTCAAGGTTGTGCGTGTTGTGGCTTCTCAAATGCTTTGCTGCATACCTCGGTTGTAACGAGTGGTTATTTCAGTCAAAGTTGCTCTTCTATCAGCTTGAATCAGTCGGCCCATTCTCCTCTGACCTCTAGCATCAACAAGGCATTTTCGCCCACAGGACTGCCGCATACTGGATGTTTTTCCCTTTTCACACCATTCTTTGTAAACCCTAGAAATAATTGTGCGTGAAAATCCCAGTAACTGAGCAGATTGTGAAATACTCAGACCGGCCCGTCTGGCACCAACAACCATGCCACGCTCAAAATTGCTTAAATCACCTTTCTTTCCCATTCTGACATTCAGTTTGGAGTTCAGGAGATTGTCTTGACCAGGACCACACTCCTAACTGCCATGTGATTGGTTGATTAGATAATTGCATTAATGAGAAATTGAACAGGTGTTCCTAATAATCCTTTAGGTATAGTGTATATATATATATATATATATATATATATATATATATATATATATATATATATATATATAAATCTGTGCATTTTACACAGTTCTGCACTTCTAAATTAAATCTTCTTTCTTTTTCTAAACTTGGACTTGTTCCACCATTTCTGCCAAGACAGTGGACACATGATTAAAATAGTGAATTCAATTTAAACATTCTATCAGGCTTTGCCTTTCTGGGGCAGACTGGCAGTTTAGGTAAATTTCCATCGAACTTTGTGTCAAGTTCAACAAAAAGCAAAAGTGAGGACAGATCCAATTACAAATGGATTCACACCAAGAAAACTGCATTCCCTACTGTTGTTTATTGAGTGGAGAAAAAGTCTGAGATTCAAAAAAATAGAAAAAATCCTGGACAGAGGCCACTCATAACACACACATCTTAAAGACAGCGATCAGAAGAGCCTAACGGGGGTGGGAGTGTTTCACAGCAAACTTATGAATATTATTTGGAGCAGTATGAAAGAAAAAAGGGAAGTTGATGATGGCCAGTCTTCATTGTTGTGAGTGTGTAGGCAGCGTGACACAGTAATGCATGCTAATGTAAACATCAGCACTCCTCTCAAATCAATTCAAATGTGCTTATTCAGGTGGAAAATAAACAAGGCAGTGAGAGAGAAGCACACTGTCCTCCAAAATCCACCAGATAATGTCATTTCACCATCCTCCCCTTCAGCAGCCAGAAGTTTATACTTCAAACTGACCTTTTGTGGGAGTCATTTTATTAATTAAACCTCAGTTTATTTATATTGCTTTGTTTTACACACTCAAAAACTCATTGGCAATAACATTCAACAACAAGAATGGAAAAATACATTTGAAATGGTCAATATAGTGCATCGGCTGAGCACAGTTTAAGCAACCCTTCTCAGAAATAGTCAGTTACAACAAATGCATCCATTGCATAGCATTTCAAAAGACATGGGAATGTCTCTGCAATAATTTAGCTTTGAATGTATCATTGAGGTATAAAAATGACTTATACACTGATCTTTTGTATGTGATTTACATGGTAATCTGTAATATTTAACAGCTTAAATTCCACAGAAACAGTTTGTCTGAACTGGAATTGAGCCGAAGAGAAAAAAAAAATACAGTGTGTGTACGTGTGTGTGTGTGTGTGTGTGTGTGTGTGTGTGTGTGTGTGTGTGTGTGTGTGTGTGTGTGTGTGTGTGTGTGTGTGTGTGTGAGAGAGAGAGAGAGAGAGAGAGTTAGTGAGAGAGTGTGTGTTTTATATAAATAATTATTCTCATTTTTGTTTAGTTTAACTTAAAGTAGTAAAATAATTAAAACTGAATAAACTAAAACTAATAGATAAATGAATAAAAAACTATATCAACATAATTACAAAAACTTAAAATGTTACCTAAACACAAAATAACCGTTAAAAACCATTACACGTTACTAAATGTATTTTTTTAGTAATAACAGTAAATTATGAATAAGTACAAGTAACTAACCCTAAGCCCAACCCTAACTGTAATTCTATTGTCAGTATTTGTAGTTCATTAATATTACTCAGTACTTATTTGAGTAAGTACAATGTAACAACGTCACCTTAAAATAAAGTGTAACCAAAAACTGTAATTGTAAGCCTGTCAATAATGCTAAAATACTAAAAACGTTTTCTTTGAGTTACACCATTTGACACACAGGCATAAGGGTCTACAGAAATATGTGATGTCATTTCCTGTTTTATTGTTTACTTCATAACATGGCAACTCAATGGTTAAACCAATCTGACTTTTTTCAAGTTTTTCAAATATTAATATAATTTTAAACCACTGTGATTTCCTTTATTACAATCTCCCTAATAGCTGCAATGAGCGAACCATTAACATTCTCATTCATGTCAATAAGCTTTAGTGTGTGTGTGTGTGTGTGTGTGTGTGTGTGTGTGTGTGTGTGTGTGTGTGTGTGTGTGTGTGTGTGTGTGTGTGTGTGTGTGTGTGTGTGTGAAAGGAAGCACACGGTCTAACAAAGCCTCTTGTCAATCAAAGCCATCTCTCTGGTCTCTGTGTCCCATGGCCATGTGTCAGAGAGGTGGAATGACACTGATCACCCTCCGGCTGCAGATGTCCAGCCGACCAATCAGTCCAGTCCGGTCCAGCTCAGATCCCTGCCAAGCATGAAGCCGAACACGGCCGGGGCCACGCGGGACCCTCCGAGACCATCTTCACACAATTCGCAACCTTCCTCAGCTCATTAAGAAAATGAATGAATAATCAGCAAAGCACATAAATCTATCAGAAAGACTATGACAAATAGTCTGGAAGAAAAATGTATTTTCTGAAACCCATGTGCACTGCATTTTCTCTCCATCTTGCCCCATTTTTTTCTCTGAGTGGATGAAAACGCACAAAACAGCAAAAAGACATTATTCATGATTTTTACAATAGTCTGCCTCATATTTAGCCCTGTGTGGAACATTAGAGCGTGTGAGGCTACGATTATCTTGAAAATGGGCACTCACAATTATTAATTCATCATACTGCTTCAGAACACAAATGCATTGTATTGTCTCATTCAGCATCTTATTTTACCCATAAACCCCATAAATCGGCCAAATGGGATGCGTTCTAATGACAGAGCCATGTTAATATCACAGCGAATAGGCTCTTGGGCGCAGACGGGAGCACAATGTGGAAATTCAATCACAAGTCCCTTCAATCACGGAACGGGAAACAGGAATGCGTTTGAATATTTTTACCTGGAAGTATTAAAATTATACAATTTTAATAGGTATTTAACATGTAGTTGCTTTTTTAGCAGCATACTTTGGTTGTTTAGCTGAAAAAAAAGGGGGGAGAACGGACAGGTAAAGCAGGAATCATCTTGGCAGTTATGAGCAGGACATGGTCTTTCCACCAGGGAACTTTTTCCTGATCTATTCTGCTCTGCTCCCGCCGTACAACTGAGTCACTGACTTGTGAATTTCTGCTTCCCTTTGTCTTTTTCCCTCTGCTCGCTGGTAAACAAGTAGATCCTTGAACTGAGATTGCCTGAGGGTTTTTCACATTCTTTATTTAGCTGCCCAAATATCTATTCAACCACCGCAGAAACACAGACAAACCTGAGAGGGGAATTTAAAAATGAAACATCTCGACTGTTCAAGTGTAATCGTCAAATGTGTGTCTTTCATTATGGTTTGGAACTTTTGTCTCAAATATTTCAATTTTTTTCCCCATCTGCAATCATGATAACATTTTCACACATATTCTCATGGTCTCAAACAACTATTAAATAATGTGAACAGCAGTCCAAAAAAAATAAAAATAAATGTATTACTGGAAAAATACATCTATCCAGCTAGAACAGACAAATATTAAAGTAGTTTAAATATAAAGGATGCTGACACAGTGTTATTTTAGTATCATTGAGATACTATTATTCTGAACGAAAATGAGAAATGTAGCTGAAATAAAATGTTTAAGTCTTTGTATATATTTATATACATTGAATGTTCATTTTATTTCAAGTAATGCATTTTATGGTTTAATAATAACACACAAACACTCACACACACGCACTCTGGATTTCCATGTTTTATGGAGACTTTCCATAGACATAATGATTTTTATACTGTACAAACTGTATGTTCTATCCCCTACCCCTAAACCTACCCATCACAGAAAACTTCCTGTAGTTTTACATTTTCAAAAAACATCACTTAATATGCTCCCCACAAGGACAAGGATTTTGGATATTTCAATCTTTTTGCCAAAATGTCCTTATACGTTTACCAGGGCCACACACACACACACACACTTGGGAAACTGACATTACAGTATATTCTTTTGAGAAGTTCACATGCTAGACTCCATCTAAAGCTATTTTAAGAGCATTCTGCTATTTCTTGAATGTGTAATATGCATGCCACTTTTATACCTTTATTAACTGATAAACAACAGATTATTTGTAGCATTAGTGAAGACAAATTAAAAGACATTTTTTATCTGATTGCATGCACAATATGCAATGCACAATTAGAAAGTATGCATCTGTGTCTACTTGTGCATAATCAACTGATGAATTAACAAAATGTGCAAAATCTTTGTATCCATGCATTGTTCCACTGTTAAAAATAAATAAATAAATAAATAAATGTACAGGATAATTTAAAATGCCCATAAAACAGATCCTCAGATGCTCTCAGCTGAGTGTTTGCATCTCTAACTAGCTGTTTGAGGAACACCTACTCGGGCTTAACTGAGCAAAGAGTGAGCGTGCTGACCCTTCTGATCAATAATGCATGGAGAGTGAACAGAAACATGCTAAACCTCTTAGCCACTGCAGCGGAGGAGAGGAGAAATGCTTCTTCCAGCTCCTCACAACCGCGGCTCTCTGCGTGGGGCATCACAGAGGCTTTGATTGTCCAAGATAGACATGATGAAACAATTGACACTTTCTTTTGACCCACATTTTAGAGGCTGTAATACATCACATGCAGATGAAGGCAGAAGAAACTGCAATATTTTGAAATTGCATTTCAATATCTGCTACCACTTTATGGTTACACTTTATGTTAAGGTGTCATTGTTACAGTGTAATTATATATTTAAGTACTGAGTAATATTAATTAACAACATGTACTTACTATAGGGTTAGGGTAGGATTAGGGTTTGGTTGAGGGTTAGTTGCATGTAATTATGCATAATTTACTGTTATGTACATGTAACACAAGGACACTGTAAAATTAAGTGTTACCCACTTTATTGTACATTGTCCTTGTTACACATACATGTAGTTACTATATTAGTAATAACTGTAAGCTGTGCATAATTACATGCAGCTAACCCTCATCCAAACCATAACCTTATAATATTACTTAAAAGTATAATTACACTGTAACACGGACTCCTTAAAATAAAGTGTTACCTAATATCTGGTTACACTTTAGACATTCAGTAATTTGAAGTAATTACATGAAGTAATTTGTGAGCTACATGTCAACGAACTCTCATTAGAGTTTTAGTAGACTGTCTGCTGTACATATGTAACTACATCTGTAACTTTGTAAACGTATTCTACTTAGCCAAACCCTGACACCTAACCCTAACCTATAACAGTCATAATGAAAGACACACTTGAACAGTCAAGATGTTACTTTTTTCCCAATTTTAGGTTTGTCTGTGCTTCTGTGGCAGTTAAATAGAGATTTAAGTAGCTAAATTAAAAATGTGGATAAACCTCAGGCAATCTCAGTTCAATCATCTACTTGTTTACTACTAACAGTCTACTAATGCTCTAATGAGAGTTAGTTGGCATGTAATTGCAAAGTTAATTATAGTTAGTAGAATATCTAAAGAGGACCATCGAAATAAAGTGTTACCCAATATCTTTATAGATTATAACAGAAAACAAATCATCCACATTTCCAATATGCCATTTACGTTGTTTACCTTAAATCCAGGGCAGACCAAGCAGCCCCTGACCTTTAACCCACCCCTAAGCACTAATATATTCATCAAAAAGCATTTAATTAGATTTCTAATGGAACTTCACTGCAAATGCTCAACCAAAAAGCTTCATAAGGGTAATTATAAACTCAATGAGTGCATTATCAACCCATAGTCCACACTCCCATGAGCCTTTGCTGCACATTTACTGTGTTTTACCTACTGTAGATGTCAATGATTTGCAGCGGTTTAAGCTTGAAAACACTCATTGATTGCAATTTCATACACGTTTGGGGTTTATTTGCGTGCCAGAACACGGCATACCACATTTTATGTTGCTTTATGAATTTTACACTCCCTGTCGTTACTGGACTTCATTTGGGAAAAAGCAGTAGTTATTATGGTGTTTTCTCTAATTTGTCACCCAAAGAGGGGAAAACGGTATAAACTTTCAGAACAGAACTCTATTCTATTCTATTCTTCAGAGAATAACACAACCATGTGACAATAATACAGTTCAGTGATTACAACAAACACATTTATCGTCAGTTAAATCATAAATCAGTTAATGCATGCCTGACTCTGGATAGGGTCAGAAGAGGCAGGTTAAGATATATGCATGTACTGTAGAAGCTGATTCTCTTGCACAGGAACTTTATCTGCAGACAGCCTGGGAGCTGCTCACGGCATGATGTCATTCCTGGATCATCAGCTGCACCTGTCTCATCCTAGACTGAATACAACTTTGAAGTGTTGTCTGCAAATCGGCTATTATTTACGGTTGACCAATATTGGACAGAAAAAACAAAGCATGCAATTAAAAATTGGGCTGAGGGAAATGTTGTAATTTCAGTGACTGATTATTTTTCATAATAAAATTCATGAAAAAAACGATGAAATAACCTCCCTTGCATGGCTAAATTTCATTGAGAACCTTCACCGTGAGCTGGTGCGTTAGATGAAGCTGAATGTCTGCGCTCAGAACAGAAGGGCTCTAATCTGCTTCACCATGAACAGACTTAAAATAGAAGTGTATGAACTTGTCAAGGCACTTACAGGAGAATGTGGAGCCTGCCTCAGACTGCCATAGAAATCATCTCCTCACACCTCCTCATATGTTAGAAAACAATTCTGTAGTGTGTTGTACTTCTGCCTGAAGGCAAATCCTGTAAATATTATTTGATTATTTAACTCTCTGCTCTGTTTGAGAACTGACTGTAAATGAAATATAAATATGCTAACACACTAAGCATTGTCTGTGGAAAATCTGCATTAGCTTATCGGATACCCCATATAGTTTATATATTTTCACATTGTCTAAACTGAAGTAACGTTGATTTTTAAAAAAATTTTTTTTTTTATAAATAAATACATGACATATACTAGATAATAACCATCTTTCTAAACAAAAATAAACAAAAAGTCATGCATACTTTCTGATGAAGACAAATCTTCAATAATCTTGAGTATTGCTGATTCGAGTCAGAGGACATTCCAAAATAATTTGTACAGGTACGTTTTGAAAAGCATTAAGCAATTCATATATCTAATCATGCAATGAATCACAATAATCCAAGCATCCTTTTGTTTTGTTTCGTTTTGTTTTTTAGAGGAAGAAGATTTTCTTTAGAAATACATCTTTCATGTGCAACTGATACTTCAGCATCATGTATTAATCATAGTTGATTAGTGTCTCTCAGTGTTGCTCTAATTTGTTCAAACTGGACAATTTTCTTCGGTAGTTGTATTTTATTTGCCCTAATTAAACCAATTTGCAATGGTCGTAATGGACGTATGACTTATGTGTGTACCTATGAGATGTATAGACCTGTACAGCCAGACTACTCTGAGCTGGACGAGGGGAGAGGAGGAGGAGGAGGAGGAGGAGGAGGAGGAGGAGGTGTTGAAACATGCCGTCCGGTGATTGATTTGCGCTTGGTTTTGTCGGAGACAACAAAAGGATGCCATGTCCTTTCAAGGTGTAATTCATCCAGCTTATAATGCTGATGAGACGTTAGTGCATGAATGTATGCATGACAAGCATCCTGCTTATCCGATCAGATATTTGGATTTAGCAAAAACTTGTCTCGTTGTTCAAAGCTATTCTTAAATCATGTTTAAATGCCTCAGACTGCATCTCTGCAAGCATTGCTTTCATTTTGAACGTATTTCCATATTAAATACAGCCCGTCATATCTTATCCATCTGTCCAAAAGAGCCGAGCTTCGTTTAAATCTTTAACGAAAAACAAGAGCAGGAACTCTTGCGCAGACTTCATTATCCTCTAAAAGCTTATACTAGTGCGTCTTAATATTTAATAGGGACCCAAATAACACCAGCAAAAAAAAAAAAAAAAAAAAAAAAAAAAGTAATGTAAATGTATACGGAAAGCTATTGTAGACTTGCCCATCAAACTTCACGGATGCATTAGCTGTTTTCACTGCAGTGTGTGTGAGGAGGAATCAATCATAGAGTTGATGTTACTTGAGATAAAATGTCACGGGTTATTTTCAGGGAGAAAAAAAAAAGAACTAATTTAGCTCCAAGTGCGCGCGCTTTTGAGCATGATATAATGTGAACATATAGCCTATGTGTATATAGCCTATTATATAATCATAACTGAGATCCTCTCAAATAATTGGTATAGGTTATTATTTACTTAGATTAATAGCTTTGTGCTTAGATTAATAACTTTTTCCATAAGAGAAAAAAAAAAAAAACTCAAATCGTCACTTAGTAAATGAATGAAAATTCAATGCTGAGCCAGTCTGGGTCAGTCACTTGACCTCACGTCTATTAACACACACACGGCGACATTTGCTCGCTTATTGTCTGACTAATTTAATTTCACAGAACACTTATTTTCCAAACTCAAGTGCATGCCAAAGGAGAAGGAAGGATGAAAAAAAAACTTGCCTGATAAAAGTCTAACTCAATTTAAGGACAAGTACCTTCATCTGTAAATGAAAGCAATTATGCGGCCCATATTATATTATGTTGGCCGGTCTCAAGATAGTCATCAATCACCCGCAATCGAGCTGTCACTGCGGGCAGATTCGTTTCTTGCAGGCAGTTTTCCAGCTGGGGAAAAGAGAAGTACATCATCATTAATTTGACTGTGACCCCGGGGCTTCTCACATGTCTAAACCTGGGCTTCTCTAAGCGAGTCAGCAACACACCATGGTGCACCTACACTTTCATCACTCTCAATGGCGAAAGGAAGACCTTTACACGAACAGATACGTGCAGACAGACAGACAGACAGACAGACAGAGAGAGATAGATAGATAGATAGATAGATAGATAGATAGATAGATAGATAGATAGATAGATAGATAGATAGATAGATAGATAGATAGATAGATAGATAGATAGATAGATAGATAGATAGATAGATAGATAGATAGATAGATAGATAGATAGATAGATAGATAGATAGATAGATAGATGTTATCACATGAAACACCTTTAAACCTCGCAAAACACGTGTATAGTGGAGATTTTTTTCTATTATTTCGGTGATAAAATCTTGAACTACAGTGAATATTGCATTTTTAAGTATTGCACTTTAAGGGCCATATGTATTAAAATAACTTAATATTAATATTAATTAATATCTCATTTGTGGCCTGTGAAACGCGTTAGTTTGAAATAAAACACTGCTCACACTACATCTGATTCATGAGTTATCGAATTTTCTTTCTAAATTTTCTCACAGGTAAAACAAACAAAAAAAAGTGTAACTGTTTACTGATGCAGGAAAACCACCGGATTATGTACTGAAATTCTGGTTAATTGGGATAAAAAGGCGCTTGCAAAACCGATATAACAAAAGATGCGGTTTGATTGTCACATTTTAGCATTGCAATCTCTTTTTCAAAGCTCGGTTTAATTGATAAGCTCAATTACAAGTCCATTGTGCCTTAAAATTTCACCCCCACCCCCCTGTCACTCGTTGGGATTTTTATCCAGAGAAATGCATATTAAAGTTAGAGTCTGGTCATTTTGACTGGGTTTCTTCTGACGTCAGAGCCACCGGCGTTTAAAACAACCCGCATCTGAGCTGACGTGTTTAATACTAGTTTTTATAACGCAAAATATGTATTTCTGACATCAAAGTCGGCAACTCGCCAAATGCTTCACGATGTGCGCGGCTGTGCTGTAGAAGTTTAACAGAGCGATCGGAGAGACATCCAAACTGGGCATCTATTGAACATCCTCGGGAAGGCGTTTAAGCAAATTAAACATGGTAGTATTGCGCTTCGCCCTATAAGCGTCCGGCAGCTTTATGCTTTACCAATCAATCGGTACAGTGAAACACAGCAGACCTGCAGTCTCGCCTGCTTTCGGGGAAACGGGGAGCACTCTACAATGTCCTATCCTCAATTCGGATATCCTTACTCTTCTGCACCTCAGGTAAGAGTCGTTATCGCGCACTTATTCTTGCATTGATTTAGATTTTTAAAATGTGAACTTCAAAGGGGATTCGCGCTCACGTGCGCTGCGGGGTGAAATGCGAGCGATAAAGACAAAAGATAAAGGTTTAATCGGTTTTCTGCGATGCATTTCGGGGCTTCCCTCTGCGCTTATCATTTTACAAATCTAACACGCGTTCGAGACACAGACACATGCAAAAGTGCAGATGCGATGACAGGGGGAAGGAGGACAACAGTTGTTTTTTGGCCATGATCCATAAAATGCATTGTCCTGTGGGGGCTGACTCTGGCACTGCCAAAAATGAACTTTCACTGCATTTATGGGAAACATTTGGACGCATTTTTCCGATTGCTTCCTACCGCGGGTTGTGGTGTTTTATTTATGCTGTGACATTTCCAAATCATTCCAGTTCCTCATGACCACCAACTCTTTGACATCTTGCTGCGAGTCGAGCACCAGATCCATCTCGGATTCGTCCGCGCAGACGCCCGTGTACTGTCCCGTGTATGAGAGCAGACTGTTGGCCACCGCCAGGCACGAGCTGAGCTCCGCCGCTGCGCTGGGAGTCTACGGGAACCCGTACACGAGCAGTCAGGGCTATGGGAATTATGTTACCTATGGAGCTGACGCCTCCGCTTTCTACTCTTTGGTGAGCTTATAACATATACAATTATGTGTTATAATAATAGCATAGGCTACTTTCTAGCAGTACATCATTGTGATATATTCAACAAAATTCTGTATAACACATGTGTTTCTATATCTGAGAAAAAAGGTGACACTAATTAATTCTTTGAATGTGGTTCCTACTGAAAAAAGGACTGCAGAACTGATGCACCACAGTCTATTTCTATATTATATTAGGTCCAAGTTTGACTTTTGGATAAAGGTCTAATTAGCATCATATTTTTCACCTGAAAACAATGCTAGCAAGAACTTTATTATCACGACAAGCATCACAAATGTAAAGTTTAATCGCATGAATGTCATTACTGACAGGTCTTGTGTTTATTTTCAGGGAACATTTGATGCCAAAGATGGGAGTGCGTCTGCGCATGCGGGAATTACACAGGCTGCCGCATATTACCCATATGATCCCTCCCTGGGACAGTACCAGTATGACAGGTATTGAATAGCGGCCTTCATTAAGAGTCTTCTGATTGCCAATTAACAAGTGCAGGACTCAGTTCATTTGGATCAATTTCATAGGACGCGATCAACATATTGATGGAATGATTAGCTCAGTCACTATACTTAAACGCACAATGCATCTTTTTCGATAAACCAATTTCAGGTCACTTTCTTTGATGCATATTTTATGTTATATCATGCACTTGACAGTTTGCCCTTCAGGGTTTCCCCTGAAGTGCTTTAATGGCCAGATACTCGGCCGGTGCATTCTGTGTGCACTCGATCAAGCAATTTGTACGCTCTATTATGCCTCTAAATAAAGAAACACGATGAAGGGCTTATGGAAACAACATAAAACATAAAGTCCTTGTATCTATGTTGCAAGCAGCAGAAACATTTGCATCAACTTTTACCATAACATCATACGTTTCTTTCTTGCATATCACAGATACGGATCTATGGAAGGAGGAACCAGAAGAAAGAACGCCACTCGCGAGACGACGAGCACGTTGAAAGCTTGGCTGCAGGAGCACAGGAAAAACCCCTATCCCACCAAAGGAGAGAAGATCATGCTGGCCATCATCACCAAGATGACCCTCACGCAAGTGTCCACCTGGTTCGCCAACGCCAGACGGAGACTCAAGAAGGAGAACAAGATGACATGGCCACCGAGAAACAAGGGGTCGGACGATAAGAAATACGATGATGATGATGATGAAGATGGGTCACAAGAAGATCACATCAAAAGTGAAACCAATGATGACGGTCAGCTCCATTAAATTCTTCACAAATCAACGGGTCTTTTCGGTTATTTGTTTGTATTATTGTTATTTTAATATTAAGCCTGTTATTATTATAATTATTATCTTAATTTTTAAAGTTAATGAATTCTTCATCATTGAGCTGTCTGGAAAAGCGCCAGCACAAACTTTTAAAGAGGCTTACGAAACCATCGCTTTTAAAGAAAAAAGGTTCTTTATAGTTGATTTTTTATGTTCTTCACACTAAGAGTTTATTTAACTTCATTAATAAATATCACATTCTTACTATTTTATATAACAGTGTACTATTGGTTAAGCTTAATTTAGTGTAAAATGATTTAATGAGTGATATTAATCAAAGCATTAGCCAGTTGCTTCGGGTGTTTGTGTTAAACATATATTATTATTAAAAAAATTTCTTGTTGTTGTTGATTGTAATTTATAAGCTAGTTTGTTGTTCTCTCTCGCTCTCCATTGACTTTTCATCACTTTTTTTAACAGAGAGCAAAAGTCGAGAAGACAAAGAACTTCAGTTAAGTGACTTGGACGACTTTGACACCATCGAGTCTGAGAGCTCAGAGTGTGAACTCAAACACCGCTTTCACATGAACGCGCACATGGCGACCACCGACGATCGCCTCAAAGAACCATCGCCAAAACTCTCCATTCCCGGTCTGCTCGAAGCCGAGCGCGATCTCACCAAAAGCTGCTTGAAATCCACCTCCGAAGACTGCGAACACGAGCTTCGGCACGCCAAAACGTGTTTCCAGCAGCAGGGCCATCCATTACTGGACAGCAAACCCCGCATCTGGTCTCTGGCCCAGACCGCGACCTCGTTGAACCCGACAGAGTACTCCTCATGTATGCTTAGATGTCAGCCATCACCCTCCGCCTCCTCACCTGTAAACGGCCTGGAAAGACAGCAGGATTCACCTGTTACGACTCTCAGAAACTGGGTAGATGGAGTTTTTCACGACCCCTTGTTTAGACACAGCTCCTTAAACCAAGCACAGACGAACACTACAGTTTCTTGGACCACCACGACCAAAGGCTCAATCTTAGAGACTGGAGCCCTTGGACGCTCCGTAGGGAACAATAATGTGATAAAAATACAGCAGCAGGAGGCCAGTAAGGACAGTATGACATTTCCAAAGGGGGTGAATAAAATATTCTGTTCCTAGCACACCAAATGACCCTCAAAAGCGAGGAGGACTGTTTGGAATAGCCGTTTACGATTTTCA
This sequence comes from Paracanthobrama guichenoti, assembly GCA_018749465.1. Lineage (NCBI taxonomy): Eukaryota > Metazoa > Chordata > Actinopteri > Cypriniformes > Gobionidae > Paracanthobrama > Paracanthobrama guichenoti. Next base: position 9,457,882 of record CM031958.1, read on the forward strand.
GTTTACATACGCAACAGATAACAAATGTCAGACTGTGAATCGATGGGCCCAAATACGTTTTGTTACATAAAATTACTGCGCTGTCATGGAAAAACAAATGTATGTATTTATTGCTGTGTTGACATCTCACTGGCGAGGGTCCCACGAAGGGGTTGGTTTATATATATATTTATTGGTTTGGTTGACGCACGCTCAGATTATGTAAATTAACTGGAGATTTATGTTATGAAAGACTGAAAAAAAAAAAGAAAAAAAAAAAAGTTTACAGCCTAGTTTTGTTTCGGCTTTTATTGTTTCTTTTGGCATGCATATGTTGCTAGTTTTTATTGATTTCTTTTAGACGAACTCGGAGCTTGTTACAACGACTCACAAGTGTCACTGTTAAGAAAGTATAGCACAAATGCACAGATCTCCTCGAAACTGGGGAATGTTCAAATCTGCTCACTACAATAAACGGTCGATTTTTTCGAAGCTTTTGTTCTGTGTATCGATCAGAGTCGCTGTCCCTGGTGCTGAACACACGCAGCATTACTCCCGATGCGATCCACCTGCTTGGTTAAATGTAGTAATTTGAGCAACTTTATTTGCATTTGTCACTAAAGGGTTGACGTCACACCATGCATGGAATTTTTTTATCCTGCCGTAATTTGGCATCATAAACTATACAGCTTCCTAAAAGTCATTTAAAATTTAAATTTGATATCATTAGGTCAAAGTAATGGCATAACAATAATGTCCCGACTGTCCACTCTAAATAATGCATATGATGTTCTCCGCAGTGATTGTTTCGTGTTCACTGTGTTTGGTTAATAATTCCTCAATAACTCTTTATCATTCCCTCTCGTCCTCTGATGGGAGAGATGAGGCCCTCAGGAGCCATAAGACAGCGCTGGATGAGCTCCATTAACCCGCCATAACCAGCCTGTAATTGGGATGTTTTCAGTCATCATTCACTTCACTCTATCGATTTCCTCTCTCTTTCCCTCTGATAATATTATCGAAGCACCAAATCCTTTACCCTGACCCAACACTTGAGATGACCTGAGTTATCCAGACAGGCCGTTTATATGGTTAGAAGGCAAGATCATTTGAAATGTTCATCTTGACACAGACCCCTCAATTTCTGGAGGTTCTCTGTACTCGGAGGCTTTTTCACCGGGGCGCGTCTCTAAGTGAAAAGGGCAAGAGAATTAGTTGGTCGAGATAAAAGGGCAAAAACACGCAGTCAAAGGCAGGAGTTGACAGTGATGGTGAAAGTGTGGCCCCTGGAGGACTGGGGGTCCGTTGAGAGGGGCTTCAGTGATGAATTTCAATGTGAAAGGCAAACGATTGAGATCTTCTCCTGAACGATCCCCTGGACAAAGACATTTGAAAAAAAAAAAAACCCAAAAAAACGTGTTTTGTCTGTACAACGCAATGCACAACAAATGGTGGTGTTGGTGTTGTATTTCGTTGTCTCCCAATAAAGAGCATCCCTTTTTTTCACACACACAAAAAGTTATATAAAATGCCAGATTTATAAGTACTTAATAATTTAGTAATTTACTCATAAATGCATTATTATTAACAATATTATTAATAATTTAACATAAGATATTAAGATGTTTTTTTTTCTATAAAAACAAAACAAAGCAATAATAATAATAATAATAGAGCAGAACGCAAAGAAAATATCAAAGAAAATTGGGGAACAGAATATAATACTATATACAGTGTTCCAAGAAACTTTCCTGTCGTAAAGCACTGTTTGGAGTGGGAGAGAGGGGGTGGAGGAGATGTGATGGTTTGACTAACTCACTCAGGCGTGCCAAACACACACACACACACACACACACACACACACACACACAGTGGAGGGATGATGCTGAATTAACGGCGCTTTTACATAGAAACCGAATCAAACTGTAATCAGCGATGCGTTACTTTTCATTAAGCGCCTTTGACAGCAGCATATTCAGACTCGACAGGGGACACAGGGGCCCCTGAAATAAACTGCTCTCAAAACACAGAGTCATAAGATAATTCCTTAAGCTCCATTAACAACTCTTAGCCGCGGGAAATAGAAAACATCTCCAAATCTAAAAGCTTTATCGACCTGCGCAAACCTCTGCTGATGGCTCCGTTTTTACCCCCCTTTATTTATATATTTATGTTTCGTCTTAAGGGACAGGAACGTCCAGAGGTGGTAATAGACTTTAACAGAACATATTAACTGAAGAAGGAGGAGAAAACGGAGGAAAGATTTAGATCTTTAACTGACCAATTAGTGTTTTATTTTTGCACTGGCTCTGTCATTCATCAGATTTGATCTGTTCTAATACTCGTTGCGATTACCATCTACTACACGTCATTGCAATTATTTGTTTGCTGTCGAATCACGCATCACATTAGGCCAATTGTCCTAAAGGAAAACTTCTTTAGAGACAACAATTATCGTTTTTCTTTTTATTCTAACAACCACAGAAAGAGTTGCGCGGCACACGAAACATTAACAAAATGAATACATTATTATTATTATTATTATTATTATTATTATTATTATTATTATTATTATTATTATATAATGCACTGAACATTAGTGTTGAAATTACAATACAATTGAAATTACAATACAATTCACAATTTTAAATATGAAACGTTATCCAGGTGTGACCTGTATGTGATGGGACGAGATAACGCATGGATCAAACAGGCCCACTTCAAGAACAAAAATAAACCATGTTGGACATCAGATTTCACAGCTCTTAGCAGAACAGACGCTTGTTTATCAGACACGTTTGTCCACATTTCCCTCTGGACCCCAAACTGCAGACCTTTAAATAAGAGTGACACGCGCGCACCCCTGGGAGCAAAGAACACGGTAAATATATTTGCACATCATTAGTAGCTCTCTAACACTGGCCCACGCCTGTGTGTTTTCTGTCCTGGCTGTATCATCAGTAACATTTGGTCTTAATTAATCTGGCAGGAAGCTAATTAATAAAAAGCAATTACTGTATAGTTTTACTGGTCTGGAGAGTGAAATGCTGACGCAGAATGCAGCTTGAAGGTTGTAACAGTATGACGAGCTCTAAACACACTAAAAGCACACAACACTGCAGATCTAACAGTTATACAAGCTACTCAATTATTATTATTATTACTACATTTTACACATTTTATTGTGTCCTAGTTACAGGGTAATTATATATTTAATTATTGAGTAATATTGTAGGCTACTATAGGGTTAAAGTTATGAACAGGGTTTGGTTTGTGGTTAAATGCAAATAATTATGCATCATTTTCATGTAACATATGTAACAAGGACGCTGTAAAATAAAGTGTTACCAAAAACTGAAATGACAACCAAAAACGGTGTAGGCTTTACCATTATGTTGCACTTTTTTATTATCCCACAATAGGTCAAATTGTGACTATACATATATTACGATTGTTTCTACCATCTAATGGTTATGTGCAAACAGACATCTCATTCAAATACAAATATGCATTTTTGAAGTGTTTCACATTATTTATTGTCCCCTTTTTCTAATCTTAGTGTATAATGACAAAGTGAGCAAACTATAAATATGTTTAATCTTGCATTCAGTGTCACAACTGTTCTATCAGTCAATATTAATCACACATAAAATAGCACATGCAAAAGCCATTTGTTTTTCCTGCAGCTTTAAAATTGCATTTAAATGTCATTAAAGTTCACTAGATCGGCTAGTGTAATAGGCATCGATGCAGTCACAGAGAGCTTATCGGCTGCTTTCTTCCGTTAGTCACTGCGGGTGAAAGACGGGGTCTGGAGGGCAGATTTGAGGTGGTCTGTTTGATAGGCTTGTCCTCACTCACAGGTGTCACAGACTTTCCGTTGGCCTTCATAGACCCGCTCACACATCTCTGAAGTCACTGCAGAGGTCACATAGCTGCCATTGCTGGTGTGATTTGCACTCTCTGACTGGCCTGTAAGAGCCTCTCTGAGCTTTGAAGAGGCTGGACTGAGTGTTGGCCAGTGTTATGTGCTCGTGTGACTGGAGCAATTCACTGTCACTTCGCCAGATTATCAGACCTGAAATAACACGCAGACAATACCTACACATATCAAGGCCAAAAAAAGAAAAAAAAAAAATGGCTTATTGCCCAGGGGCCCACGTGAGTTAACAGATCTATGAGACAGACTGAGATGAGATAGAATTCCCACTTCAAAGCAAACTGAATTAAAAATATATATTGTTGTGACCTGAACAGAAAATAAATATTTCTTGTTTAAAGGGATAGTTCACCCACAAATGAAAATTAGCCCATGATTTACTCACCCTCAAGTCATCCTAGGAGTATATGACATTCTTCTTTCAGACGAATACAATCTGAGTTAATATATATATATATATATATATATATATATATATATATATATATATATATATATATATATATATATATATATATATATATATAATATCCAAGCTTTATAATGGCAGTGATTGTGGCTCTGTTTTTGAAGTCCATAAAAGTGCACCTATCCATCATAAAAGTGCTCCACACAGACTCCAGGGGGTTAATAAAGACCTTCTGAAGCAAATCAATGAGTTTGTGTAAGAAAAATATCCATATTTAAAACTTTATAAGAGTAAATTATCTAGCTTTCAGCCGATTGCCTTCTGTACTCAACTTACGGAAAAAGTGTAGCACCTCCCGCAGTTCTAAATGCGTAAGCATGGTTATGCTTTAGAAACAGAGTAAGAGCCATCATATGAGTAATTACAATTTAACGCGGTGGCGAGGTTGGCGAGCGAGAGACGTGGGAGGAGCGAACGAGACCGGTAGGGATGGGCGATACCACTTATTTTGTTTTCGATACGATACCGATACTTTCGAGGCCAGTATCACTGATATCGATACCGATACGATACTTTTAATTAATACATTTATTAAATTATTAAAATGACTAAGAGTAAAATGGGTAAAGATTTCCACTTAACATTATATTTGAAAGGTATTTTAACATTGAATATGCCTTAATCGCAACTTATTAGATCATATTTTTGTTTACACATGGTTAAAATAGTAAAATGTACAAATGCTAGTTGAACTATGGTCACTGTAGTAAAAAATAAACCATGGTTCTTTTTAATAAGGGACTGCCAGTGATAAAATGCAAAATCTTTATTCTGACATGATTTATATTAACATTAGTTACAGAATAGAACATGAGCAATATCAACTTTTAACATTAAATTTAAAGAGTGTAATTGCACTATGTAGGCTACAATTTCTATTTGTTTATTGTGAAATAACTCAAAAAACATGTTTTTCTGTGTTCTGATGAGCATTGTTCTGGGCTGCGTTCCAAAAGCATCAATGGTTTCTTATGATAGTTTTGGGAAACACAGCTCTGTTTGAATACAGTGTCATCAGTGAGCGAACGCTCTCTCTGTGATTGACTGGTTCTGCCTTACAGCATTTGTGTGCATTCAGATCATGGTTCAGATGAGCAGGAAAATAGTCCTATACTACATAACTATTCAGTAACATAGATTATTTGTATTGTACGCATTAAATAATCTTTTTAAATAAACTAAATCACTGGTAAAAAAAAAAAAAAAAAAAAAAAAAAAAACACTTTAGTATCGATATTTTTATTTGAGTTTTGATACTTAGGAAAGAAGCTCACATCAGTATTTATATATTGATACTTCATATTGATACGCCCATCCCTAGAGACCGGTGCGTGATTGAGAATGTCACCTGCGAGGCATACCGGTCTCGAGTCCTCTCATGAGGGAGCTCGGAGGCATATAAGGAGGAGCGACACCAGTGAAGGATGAGAGAGGACCAGGCCTGGACTTTATGTTGTGTTTTGTTTATGTTTTATTATGTGTGTGTGCGGCAGTCATCCGTGAGAAGACTCGAGACCGGTGTGCCTCGCAGGTGACGCTCATTCTCAATCACGCATTGGTCTCGCTCACTCCTCCCACGTCTCTCGCTCGCCAACCTTGCCACAAACACTAAAAGCATAAATTTGAGTACAGTAGTTATTTACATTAGTTTAGGTTTATGTTATTTATGTACATTCTTTGAGCACTCCTTTTTTTCTCTGTAACGGTTTACTCTGTTTTACTGCCTTTAAAGGGATAGTTCACCCAAATATTCTGTCATTTACTCACCATCAGGTTGTTCCAAACCTGTATGAGTTTCTTTCTTCTGTTGAACACAAAAGATGATATTTTTAAAGAATGTTGGTAATCAATTGACAGTAGCCATTGACTTCCATAGTATTTTTTGAATGGGGTCCATCAACAGTTTGGTTTTCCATATTCTTCAAAATATCTTCTTTTATGTTCCAGATAAGAAAGAAATTCATACAGGTTTGGAACAACTTGAGGGAAAGTAAATGATGACAGAATTTTCATTTTTGGGTGAACCGTCCCTTTAAGATTCCTTTAAGAATTGGTGCTCCCTTTAAGATTGGAGGTTTCCTTTAAGACCAAAAGAACAAAAGATCAACATTTTATTTTTGTTTATTTTGATTGTGCAAGAACTTTCAGTGAACAATTAATATTAACAATTAATAACGAAAGGTTATTGCTACTACAAACAGTGAGTAATGTTTACAGATTGGCCTCATTCACTTCCATTCTAAATAACCTAGGAAAGGGGGGTGGGGGCAAGTTGAAATTCAATTTGAGATTTCAAAATTTAATTAGAAATTTTTGTAATCAACATAATGCCACAAGCACTGTAGACTGAGCTCAACTAATTTTGAATCTGGAATATTCTTTTAAAATAAGATACAATATAAAAACAACAGAAGTCCTGATTATGAAAAGGAAATAGAAGAGGAAAGTGTAGATTGACACCTACAGGATGAGAAAGGAGAGCTAGATTGTGTTGTAGAGTTCTGAGCTCTTATGAATCATGTGAAGCGTGCGGTGAACGAGTCTGCCAGTCAGAGCATTAGAAGAGCTTCTCCTCGAGCCTCCATGAGCTCAAGACAGAAACCCTGCATGACTGTGTCTGTGCACTAATCAAAGGGTTACTCGTCTTTATCATCTAGTTATTAAAGTATCCAGCATGTGGAGAATTCTTTGAAAATCTCTGTTCTTTATGATATGAAGTCCAGTTTAAAACTTCTAATTGGATTACATAAAATACAATTAAATCAGGACGAGATCATTGACCATATATACTGAGAAAGCACTTGAGATCATCATGCCAGGCACATCTCAGCGAGGTCCAACAAGACCGATTCAAACACATCTTCTGATTTGTCAGAGGAACTTAGTAATATTTCCTTACATCGTACTGCATCAGTGTTCTTATTCCCCTCGTGCCCGCCCTCTTGTTTTTATCTTTCGTTTTACAGAAACACACATGCCGCTCTTATTTGTATGTACTGCTGATCTTTTGCAACACAATTGGAGATGGAGGCAAAGGTCAAGCTTAACTCTCTTATGCCTTTCATAGACGAATGAAAACAGCATATACTATTGATCCATCCTAAAATGATGTACATAAATCTGAGAGCTCCACACAATGCCGCCTGACCTTTCTCAATTACCAAGGTGACAAAAAAAAGGGCAGAGTGATGCTTACAGAAGTTTGACATGCTGGTTTTTCGCAACACTTTAGCTGCAACCGAACAGAGACAGAAACTGTGCAAATTAATCCATAGTTTTTTTTAATTAATTACACACATGTTTCTGTTCAGTTAGCTTCAATTATCTATCCTTATATTTAATTCCACTGTTTCCTTTGTTTAGGGTTTTGTTCCGTCAATGTTAACATGGTTGTGTTTCTATGATTATTATTCCTGTTATCTCTTTGTTCCTGGTTTGATTTGTGATTAAAGTTGGTAATGTTGTCAGAGATATTCCTTCGTTGTGTGCTTACTGCAGCCACCATTACGTGACAGAACATTGAACCTGTACATAAAATGGACTTAACAGCTGTCCACCTGCTCTGTGTGGAGCAAGAATGGCATAATCTTGAGGATCACACCAATGACTTCTTGAACCTTGCATGCCTTACCACCTTCCCTGACTGCTCCCTGTTTGTGTGTTTTTGTTTTCTTCTGACGATCCTAAATAAGTGGTGTAAGAATCGCCTGCCCAATGTTGGTCCTCTGGGGGAAGTTTAGGGAGTGAGTGCTCGCCAACAATAACTCCCACATGACCGTCAGCCTCATGGATGAGGACATCCCCACTCCAAACACAGAGCCCAGCCCCAACTCTGCACGGAACCGATGGCAGAGCCCAGCGCATATGCTGTCTCAATGAACAAGCCAGTAACAAGGACTGAGCTAACCATCGCCCCGGAGCCCGAGCCAGACGAGAAGTCTGAACAGGTATGCAAGCTGGCTATATCATCTGTGCCCGCCACTGAAGGTGAGCTGCTGGATATTTTCCTGAGTCTCCTGTACCCGCTGATTCTGCCCAGCTCCAAGTTTTCTGTGTCTCAAAAGATCCCGCCCAGCCTCCCTATCCCACTTCCTTTTGCCTTCAATTTCTTGGCCCCTCCTCCACTATTTCCCTTCAGTCCCTCGGCTCCTCCTCTGTTGACTCCACTCTGCGGCATGGATCAGCTTCGGGTCTTTCGGTCTCCAGCTCCACCTTGGCAAGAGGATCCCCTGGCTCTCTCTCCAGCTGCCGAGCCCATAACTCCACCTCAGCTAGTTGACCAGTAGGCTCCACATTGGCTCCTCCCTTTCTTGGCTCCACATTGAACCATCAACCTTACGGCTTCACTGGGCTCCCTCGTCCCTCAGGCTCAGCCTGGGTCAGACATTGCTCTGCCTGCGCCACGGACTTCCGGGCCTTCAGCTGTGTTTCATCCCTCCATCCCTTTGGCTCTGTTGTGCTCTGCCTTCCCTCCAACTCTGCCTTGGTCTTCAGTCCCACCGGCTACACTTCGGTCTCCAGAACCATCAGTGTTGGCCGGTCTCTATGGGTCCTCTGCTCCACCTGGGTCTCCTACTTTCCTGGAATCACCGCTGGTGTTCGGATGTCTGACTCCACCCTGGCTCCACCATTGGTTTTGCTGTGGGCCTTAATCCTGGCTGGGCTTTGGATCATCATCCTGTCTGCACACTGGCCTTTGTCTCCATCGTGTCTTCCTCAGTCTGCTCCTCGTCCTCCTACAGAGCCTATTGTAACATTTATGTTCTGTTCTGTTTTACTGTGTTTAGTTTTCCCTGTTCTGGTTTGCCTATGTTCCCTTATTAGTTTCTTTAGTTTCTAATTAAATATGCGCCTTCTTCTGTTCCGTTCATTAGCTCTCCTTGTGTATTTAAGTCCTCTGTTTCCTTTGTTCAGGGTTCTGTGTCATCAATGTCAACGTGGTTGTGTTTCTATGATTATTATTCCTGTTATCTCCTGTATGTTTCTGGTTTGATTTGTGATTAAAGACTTTGTTAGTGATATTCCTGCGTTGTGCGCAGCCACCATTATGTGACACATGCGTTTATCTGCTGTATTTTTTTTTAGCAAATAGCTATTGCTTTTACAAATGTTCTGGTTGTATTGTTATTTGCATTATATTATATGTATTACATAAAACATGCAAACAACACAATTCAGTACATGTGTATTAGTCTGTCTCATTCTTAGCCCTAGTTTGTGTAACAAACAAGATGGTGGACATGCACCAAGAGAAGTCCACAACAGCACTGAATGTCAGTGGAGACCATGACAACTAGATGAGCCCTAGATACAGATCCCCTGTGAAGACTTTGTAGACTAGACAGCCATTAGACAGATCTTCAGTGAAGACCATGATAACCAGACATGTCCACTGCACAGACCCTATGGCCAGATTCAACTTCTCCATCCATATGTTGGTGTGATGTATCCTGATGTATCTGACTTGTGATGCAGCCTGGAATTAAACCACACCATGTTCGTTCGTCTGGTAGAGGAAAACTGGTCCCCAGACTGTGCCTGGTTTCTCCAAAGTTTTTTTTCCTACATTTTCTGTCACCTGATGGAGATTGGCATCCTTGAAACTGTCGCCTTTTGGCTTAATTCATTGGGGACACTTAATATTCAGCAATATTATTAACTTTAATGTACTGACACTATTGAATGAGAAATTAATTGATATGTAATAAATATGTAATGTATAAAGCATATATAAATAAAGGTAACTTGACTCGATGTGGAATAATATACTTTTGTAAACATTTTATTTGTAAAAAAAAAAAAAAAAAAGATAATTTATAATGGGTGGGCAAAATGTATGTATTAAACAAAATGAGGCTTTAGTAAATACAAATCAACACAAATGTGCTGCCCTTTAGTAAATGTCCATTTCTTTGCTTGTTTCTTGCGATCATATCATGTTGCCGTGACAGTTGGCTTTGACTAGGCTTGGTTCGGTTTCACACGGCATGAACTCAGAGGGCAAGATGCACCTACTGCACACACACACACACACACACACACACACTGGGGCTGAAGCGTCCATGCGAGCGGCCCTGTTTTACATGCCTGGCCTGGTTGAGCTGGTGAGGAGAGAAGAGGGGCCATGGGGTTTCTGCCCTGTTTAAGGATGGGCAATCGGTGAAGTCTGCTTATGCATGAGTCTGGACTACAGGGGTGTCCGGCTGGCTGCCCATCCCTCGTTAAAACGGCCGCACCAGGGCACTCAAGCCTCCTTTATGATGTCAAGTCTACTGGTTTGTGTTATGGCTATCAGAGTGAGTTAACATTCACAAAGGGTGGAGTGTCACAGAGGGGCCTTCATCTGACACAAATACACACACACACACACACACACACACACACACACACACACACACACACACAAAAAAAGAGCCATTTCACATATCGCACAACCACTGTCTTCAGAAACACACACACAGTCCCCTCCTTCAGCAACACTTACCCCTGAACAAGCAATCAGCTCTTACGCAAAAGGTCACATTTGCAATGCAGGGGACTTTATGCAGAGAAAACGCAGGTAATTGGAGGCGGGCGGCTATGATACCTTTTTGGCGGATTGTGGCAAGATAATGTGATGGATGTGGAACATTTTGGCGGGCAATTAAATGTTTTGGAGTTCCTGGCTGTCTGATCTGAGTGGGGCGAAAGTTGGGAGAGTCTGACAGTGTGCCACCTTATAATCTGATTTGCTTAGAAAAACCTGCTTCAAATCAAAGCGCTTTTAATCAAAGTCAAGTTTTTTTTTTTTTTTTTGTGCACACGTTGCATGAAAAGAGAGAGTGCAGAAATGAAGGGCTAATTTAATTGGGTCAGGATTGAGCTACAGGCATGAGAAAACACTTTAAAGCCTTTTCATTATTTACACACTCCTGCCCTGCCTCCACAATGCTGCTCCTTTAAGGAACAACCACTATAGGACACATAGATAGACTTAATACTTGCCTACATGAAATCTTAACTCAAATTAATTTTAAATTTCCCATAAAAATATTGTTCTTCAATTGTTGCATAACAAGCAGTGAAAGGTCTTTCTAACAGGCCTTAGAAAGGCCTTTTTTTTTTGCATTATTAATCAGCAACTAGAGGGTTCTGGGTGGTTTCTAGTTGGTTTCGTCCTGTCTGGTGTATTGTTGTTACAATCCAAAATTTCAGTAGTTGGCACTAGTAAAATCTTCATGGCATAAATTGCAAAAACTTTTGGAACACATTCTCTTTAACTATATATAATCATTACATACATTATTAATACTAATAATGATTAAAAGAAAATGATTAAAAAGATGTAGCTTTCAAATATTTTTCAATATTGTAAGCATTCATTTAAAAAGTCAAGTAAAAGTCACTAATAAAATGAAACAAAGAAACACATACCAGGAATATTGTTTTTAGTATTTAACTGTAGAGGCTTGTTAAATGTACTAAACGTGTTTGGCCAAGACTGATTTATTTAATGCACAACTATTTTGAAGTATTTTTTTTTTTTTTTGTAATGAATGCAGATCAGAGGTGGCATATACTCATTGCACCGAGAAGTGCAAAACAAATCAGAATTATGAACTCACGATAACAAATCCAATGAAGAGAGCCCTGTTCCTCTCATTGTTTGTGTGATGCTCTGGCACCTCATCCCTCAAAAAACCACAGATGCTTTTACAAACCAGATTAGTGAGCTTAACTCATGCAGTCTGTACGTTTGAACATATAATCAAACAAACAAACAAACAAACTGAGTCAAATGTGTCATTCAAGGTGTGTCGGGCATTTTTAACAGCACAACACATAAAGCAGTTAGCATTGTTGCCTCTCAATTCGTGTTTTACATGAATTGGCAGTTTAATTTCCATAAACTGAAACCTGATAACTGATACCTGATAGAATGTTTATTATTGTTTATGGTAACGAATGTGTTGCAGATTTGGTCTAATTTCAGTGGTGTTGAGACACAATGTGATTTAGTCAAGTAGAACATGTTCCTGGTATAGGACTAACCCAGCTAATAGGGAACATTCTCAGAACTTTGGCTAATGTTTTGGCAAAGTTATGAACAAACTTTCTACCAGAAACGTTACAAGAACATTCGTTCAAAGTTATCCGTGGCCGGTTGGATAGACTGCTTAGACTAGTCATCTATTTTTTTTTCTTCAAGACTGGTCCCAACTTTTTTAAGTCAGTCACATAAAGGGTAGAGCTGTCTAATTTAAAAAAAAAAGAAAAAAAAGTAAGACAGATTACCGCTAATCTAGTTGGCCAAACATGTTCTTAAGACATAGGGCCCTATCATACACCCGGCACGACACAGTGTTTCTTGCTAGACGCAGCTATCATTTTCATGTCCAGTGCCACATTGTTTAAATAGCAAATGCACTCACGCCCATCTGTTCGCCCATGTGCGTGCTGGTCTGAAAATGAGGTGTGTTCGGGCACATTGTTGGCACATTGCTATTTTGAGGCAACTGAAAATGACTGCGTTATTGAGTTTAGACCAGGTTTTGGTTGGTCAATGTCGTTTTCAGTTGCCTCAAAATAGCAATGCGCCAACAATGCTCCTGAATCCTCCATCATGCAAGTGCATCTGGCTTTTAAAGGGAATGGGAGATGAGACTCTAATGGTTTATTGCACGTTACACCCAAAACACACCCTTGACTCATTAAGAAACTAGGTACAACCCTTTTGAAGGCCTGGCACGCCAACCATATTTTCCATTGTTAAACAAGCAAAAGTGGATTCGGACACGCCCTAAGTGCACCTGCGGCATGTGCTTCAGATCATGCGTTAATCCAGGAGTATGTCCTACTTAGAGGGACTTGTATAAAGTGTGCTCACATGTGTTTGAATCTGAACTGTGCTGTGTCCCTTTTCTCTCCATGATTTCCTGTCCTCTCTCAAGTTATCACAGCTCATGATCCAGTGTTTTCAGTTTTTTTCAGAGCATTATTCTGCTTCACACAACTGCTCTAAGTTTGGGTCTCTTGTAACTTGTAATGAAATTGTTTATAAATCTGTTGAGAAGTTTTAAAATGAAATATTTTATTTAATTTTTTATGGAATATTGCAGTATTTATTATAAATGATTTATCCATGCATATATATATTTTTTAGTTTTTTTATAATTACATAGTTTTTTTAAAATTATTATTCATGTGCCCTGGTAATCTTTAATCAAAATAACTTCCACTCCCTCTTGCAGCAGCATCTCTTCTTTTCTATGACATCATGCTGGCAATGGGGGCGGAGCAACCTGTCACTCACATGAGATTGACCAATAGCAAAAGACAACAATCCAACCATCCAATCAATCAGTTCCCCATTGACAAAATAAAATCCCAAAGATGCTCTATTGGGTTGAGATCTGGTGAAGTAGCCATCAGAGAATGGGTACATGGTGGTCATAAAGGGATGGACATGGTCAGAAACAATGCTCAGGTAGGCCGTGGCATTTAAACGATGCCCAATTGGCACTAAGGGGCCTAAAGTGTGCCAAGAAAACATCCCCCACACCATTACACCAACACCACCAGCCTGCACAGTGGTAACAAGGCATGATGGATCCATGTTCTCATTCTGTTTACGCCAAATTCTGACTCTACCATCTGAATGTCTCAACAGAAATCGAGACTTATCAGACCAGGCAACATTTTTCCAGTCTTCAACTGTCCAATTTTGGTGAGCTTGTGCAAATTGTAGGCTCTTTTTCCTATTTGTAGTGGAGATGAGTGGTACCCGGTGGGGTCTTCTGCTGTTGTAGCCCATCCGCCTCAAGGTTGTGCGTGTTGTGGCTTCACAAATGCTTTGCTGCATACCTCGGTTGTAACGAGTGGTTATTTCAGTCAAAGTTGCTCTTCTATCAGCTTGAATCAGTCGGCCCATTCTCCTCTGACCTCTAGCATCAACAAGGCATTTTCGCCCACAGGACTGCCGCATACTGGATGTTTTCCTTTTCACACCATTCTTTGTAAACCCTAGAAATGGTTGTGCGTGAAAATCCCAGTAACTGAGCAGATTGTGAAATACTCAGACCGGCCCGTCTGGCACCAACAACCATGTCACGCTCAAAATTTCTTTCCCATTCTGACATTCAGTTTGGAGTTCAGGAGATTGTCTTGACCAGGACCACACCCCTAAATGCATTGAAGCAACTGCCATGTGATTGGTTGATTAGATAATTGCATTAATGAGAAATTGAACAGGTGTTCCTAATAATCCTTTAGGTGAGTGTGTATATATATAGTTGTAATTTGACTGTTGAATAAATGTATTACATTATTTTTATTATTATTAGTCATGTATATTGACTAGGTTCCATTAAAAAAAGTTTGAATGTGGCCTAAAAAAAAAAAGTGAAATTCCTTTTAACTAAAAAAACCTACTGTATAGTATTTAATGGTTTCCCCCTATATCCTCATGCTAAAATCAATATTAAAAAATTTTCTCGAAACTCTGATTTTGCATACCTGCTCTCTCCAATTTCATAATCAATAAACATGACCAAATGACCAGAAAAATAAATATAGGAATCAACCAAGTAAATGGTGAATGATGCAAACAATGATCAATCTGTTCCCGTACACATATAATATTTTCTACAGTCGTGCTGGAACAAACCAATGAAAGGAAATGCCTGAAACACTGATGAGTTCAGAGTCCAACTTCTATTTTCCATCTCTGTTGGTTTTCACTGTACGCTCCACAGCCCCACTGTCGTTCTCATTGTTCCACACTGTTTCCATTCTTAAATAATAGAAGAGGAGTGTGTTTTATGCATCCATTTTGTCACGCTCAGTTTCACTAAAAAATAGAGCTGAAGACATGGAGCCGGCCGGCACTGTGGCACACAGATGTAACGTGTAAACTAACATTCCTCCCTCCGACACAATTAGTTTTCATTGAATGATATTGATCTTTTCCCCCGTTCAATTATAATCCAGCGGCATTGAGCACATGAATGTTTGTAGTCATTAGACGGGCTCTTTGTTGTGTCACCAACAGCAATTAAATCGAGCCGATGGGCCTTTTCCCAGAAACTTCCATGTGGAACCGCTGGAATCGGGATATGCATCACTAGACACCTGGCTGGATCACCAGCTCTGTGGAGAATTTCATCTATAAAATAAAAATGACGCTTGTCCCTCAGTTAGCACTAGTCGCTGAATTCTTAAATGGGGATTTTTTTTCCCTGATCTTCAAGGATCTGTTTGGTTGTCTTCTGAAAAATCTTTTATACTAGCAAGATGGCATTTGTGATTTATAGAGGATAGTAGTGCACAGTGTCCTGAGATACAAACTGACAAACAGGAGCTTGAAAGTGACTGTATAGGCTCTAAAATAATCCAGAGTTTATTTATCCTAGATTGTGTTTGAATGCTCCAGATAATAGACAGAAACACAGTGAGTCTGTCAATCTATTTGCTGATTCTGAAAACCAAAATAAATAACATTTGTATTGACTTATCAGATTTGGCCGTTCACGCTCAATTCAAATTTGTTCTTCCTGTCTGTGGCTGTGTGGTGTCCCGCTGTGTTGGCAGCACTTCAAGTCTGGGACACACATTGACTTCTGCTAAAAGAGATATAGACACAAAATATTACTGCAGAGCCTTTAAATTTGATGCTATGAATATCCAATATAAATTAGCCACAAATCAATAGTGTCTTTAAAAAGAAAGACAAAAATAAGACAAAATAGGGACTATTGACTATGATGTCAGGGACAGTTGTCTCTCATGTTACTCTAGTGAATATTTACATTTCAATGAACACACATTGATTGTTTACCAATAGCACACTATATGGGGTAATAGTCACAATGGGAACATGCCATTAACAGCTTATTATCAGCTTTTCAGATCAATTTAAACAGTATAAATGTATGAAACAAAATTCATGAAATAGCAAAAACATAAACGCTAACACACTGCTGTGTCTCTTCTGCTCACCAACACTCTCAGAAACAATGTGTATAAATGCTACCATAGGTTACCAACAGCTTGTCACTGGGGCAAGGACATCGTTAACTTAAAAGGACATTGTTGTACCTTTTACCCCTAAAAGTGGCATATTAGTACCTTAGAGTAGCAATATGTAGTACTACTATGAACCGTTTAGGGGTAAAAAGGTACAAAGATGTTCTTTTAAGGGTACTCCCTGTTGTACCCCTAAAGGTACAATTTTTGCACATTTTTTTTTTTTTTCTGACAATGAAGCTACATTTATTTGATCAAAATACAGTAGGAACAGTAATATTGTTTTTAAGCATTATTACAATTTAAAATAACTGTTTTCTATTGGAATATATTTTAAAATGCAGTGTATTCCTCTGATGCAAAGCTGAATTTTCAGCATATACATATTTTGTAACATTGTAAATGTTTTCACTGTCACTTTGAGTAATTTACTGCTTCTTTGCTGAATAAAAATACTAAGAAAAAAAAATGTATTGATCCAAAACTTTGAATGGTAATGTAACAAATGAAATAATTGTTTTAGAGAACTGTACTTGCACTTCATAAACTGTATATAACTACAACACACGTGTCTGGTTATCTCAATAAAACTGTGACTTGCCTCCACCTAACATTTAGGAAAAATAATGTTATACCTGATGCCTTTTATGAACAATATAGAACACAGTTCAACATTTGAGTTCATTATATAGTAACTCTTTTCACCGATAAACAATGTTACATCTTCTTTTCTTTCCTTTAATGCCAAAAAAAAAAAAAAAAAAAAAAAAAAAACAATGTTACATATAATAGTATAATAGCTATTGGAAGTATATTCTGGAGGACAGAATTTACTACGATTATTTACTAAGACATTTCCTGGAATACAAATACATGCCACAGAGTGACATTATGCTTATGCAATAATAGATAGCAGTCAGATTTTAAAGCAGAATTGGTTATATCAGTCACTGGACATTATTTATACTTGCTAAAACTATAACATGAAGGCTTAAAAAAAAATCTCGAAAAAGTCAATGCTCACCTGAGTTTAAATGATGAAATAAGAAATAAGTTTATTTGAGTTAGTCAGTGGTAATGACATGAGGGCATGTGAATGAGTTCTGGAAAGAGGATTAAAGCAACAGAAAGAAAGAGAAAGTGTGTGTGTGTGTGTGTGTGTGTGTGTGTGTGTGTGTGTGTGTGTGTGTGTGTGTGTGTGTGTGTGTGTGTGTGTGTGTGTGCATTCATGTTTTTCTATCCCGATGGGGACTTTAAACTGAATGCACACAGATTCATGGGGACTCGTGTCACCGTGGGGACCTAAATTGAGGTACCCATGAGGAATCAAGCTTATAAATCAACAGAATTAGTTTTTTTGAAAATATAAATGCAGAAGGTTTTCTGTGATGGGTAGGTTTAGGGATAGAGTTAGTGTAAAGGGAGAGAATATACAGTTTGTACAGTATAAAAACCATTACGTCTAGAGAGTCCCCACAAAGATAGTGAACCAGACATGTGTGTGTGTGTGTGTGTGTGTGTGTGTGTGTGTGTGTGTGAGAGAGAGAGAGAGAGAGAGAGAGAGAGAGAGAGAGAGACTTCACTCTCCCATCTCTTATAGCATTTTTTTAGTAATTACACGCCAAAATGAGTTAAAACCCATAGTGAGAGGAGCAGCACCAGCCCTTAATGACGTGCCACTTCACCTCGAGTTCTCCTCATTCCTCCTGTCCTGAACCAACTAATTACAGCCGTTCATAATCCTCCTGCTCCTGTTTCCAGTCAAACTCACAGTGTTGCGATCGGGAAAAAGAGGGATTGAGGGGAACGCTGTGATGACAGGCTGCCACCACAGTGTGTTCTAGTGCAGACGTGCAGACGCAGCATTACATCTGCACCGCCATTCACACAAACATATAATTAACTTAAATGTTGTGTGGGCTTGGGTGGGCGACCCAAAAGAACGCCCCAACAACACTCTGACAACATCGGCCATGCTGTGCTTCACACTTGATAAAGGCAGAACCACCCCGTCCACAAACACTCACACAAAAACACAGTACAGCAGGGCTTCAGAGAGCGGTTTGAATTCAGAATACAGGCACATATGATGCATTTTCATGATTTTAACAACATTAAAGATGAAAATTCTTTAAAACTATGAATAGAATTAGGTAAGTTGTGGTAAAGGACATAATGCATTAAAGACACGGCATTAACACTCTAAAGTAAATCAACAGTGACCTCTTTCTTTCAGTGCTGGAATAACAGGCTGCTTGGAAATTTCAGTTGGACTTGAAGCACAAGAAGCTCATGCAATAAACTGCTTGATTATTCACAGTGAGGAAACAATAAGACTATGCAGATATAATCTGATCTATGCTATTTTTGCTATTAAAACAGTTCAGAAAAACAACATTCTAAAAAAAAACACATTGAGGAAGGTGTAACATTTTCTTCATGTTGGGGTCTTTGATACATTTTTTTGAGTTTAACGTTTAGAGACTGTCTGATTATATGTTGTGCCCTGAACATTAAATCAACGATATGTACAGTATACATACTGAAAAATATTACAGTGATCAACTGGATTCAGAATTTAAATGTATCTCATGTGTCTAAATCTGACTTTGTAAACACTATTTATTGAACACATTGCTGTGCCTCTGTCTTTAAAAGGAATTGGCTACTCAAGGCCATGTGTTGCAGTAATTTTACTACAGTTACAGAGTTTTAGGCACTGTGTTATAAGAACACCCCTTACCTTTGCATGGTAAAATCATTGTAACAAATTAATTATTGCTTTAATAAACAACAGCTACATTAGTCTGTAATGAAAGAGCATTTGAAGTTTGTGCAGCTCTTCTCCCATCATACTTCCAGATGGCTCAAGTGGATGGACAGCACATGTCAGTGACTCTCTAACTGCCGGCGGTCATTTTTGAGTTGTGGGCGCCTTTGACTGTGACCGTGCCGGGTGAGCGAGTGCCAGACCTCTGACTGAACATTACAAGACACAAGCTCAAACTCAGGTGAGCAGATTAGAGCACCTATGGGGCCCTTTAATAAGAGCGGAGCGGGATGGGGTGAGGCCTGTCAGAGCTGATCTTTTCCGTCCTGGAGGCAGAGGTTTCCCCCAATGGCCTCGGTTAGAGGGAGGAGGGATGGTTTCACACCAAGGCTTCTGACAGCATGTCATGAACTATAGTCGCACTGCACTCCGATGTACTTCAGCGTGTTTATATTTGTTGTTGAGTTGTTGTGGGCTTTTTTCCTCTGTTCCTATGAATGAAAACATCTTGCTGTCACAGATATCAAACGAAAGTGTTGTGAGGCCAGCCAAGGGTCTCTGACATGCTGAGACGGCGTTGAGAAAAACTCTACCAGAACTACACATTCAGTTGAAGGCTTCTGCTGTTTGGACATAGTTGTAAGTTTTTCCTTTTGTTTTCATGTACATGTACAACTTTCATTGTCCATGTACTGAGAACTGTACTATATTTTATATATATATATATATATATATATATATATATATATATATATATATATATATATATATATATATATATATATGTTCAAAATAAAATAAAAGAGTATGCAATTCCAGGCATAGCCCCGTCTACATGCCAAAATTAATTGAGTTGCTGCAGTATATATATAGTATATATTGAGTTGCTGCAGTATATATATATATATATATATATATATATATATATATATATATATATATATATATATATATATATATATATATATATATATATATATATACACTGCAGCAACTCAATGAATTTAGGCATGTAGACAGGGCTATGCCTGAATTGCATACTCTCTTGAGTAAGTACTTTTATTTTATTGTGAATAAGCAATTACGTCACAATCACTAAAAAATAAATTCTATAGAGTATGAGTGTGTAGTGTAATCCGAACGTGCTACATTCGCCATGTTGTCATTATCATGTGACAACTATAAGCGTCAGTTAAGTCGCTTCACTGCCATTCATAAATCCGCTCCAGTGGCCTCATGGAATAGTAAAGTGTCCATTGTATGCACACTGGAAATAGTATGTCATCTGGGTACTTTTTACTTACTCTTTTATGAGTACCGTGAATTCAGAGTTCTTTTGTCACATACTGTTTTTTGCCTACTATATAGTAGGGAAGTATGAGATTTCAGATGCAGCCATAGTCAAGACGAGTATTTTAGAAACTGCTGATATACTGGACTTTTTTTTACACAGAACCATCTCTAGGGTTTACAGAAAATGGTCCGAAAAAGACAAAATATCCAGTGAGTGGCAGTTGTGTAGGCAAAAAAAAAAAAAAAAATCTGTTGTTGATGCCAGAGGTCAGAGGAGAATGGCCAGGGCTGTGTTTCACAAAAGCATTGTGAGCTAATTTGATCGTAAAGACCATTGGTGCCAATGGTTCTATGATCTACTTAGGCTACTTAAAATGCTTTTAAGAAACACAGCCCTGACTGGTCCAAGCTGATAAAAAGGCAACAGTAACTTAAATAACGACTTGTTACAAATGAAGCATGAAGAAGAGCGTCTCTGAATGCACAACACACCAAACCTTGAAGCAGATGGGCTACAGCAACTGGTTGCCACGCCTGTCAGCTGAGAACAGGAAACTGAGGCTACAATTCACACGGGTTCACCAAAATTGGACAATAGAAGATTTAAAAAAGTATGCCTGGTCTGATGAGTCTCAATTTCTGAAACATTCAAATCGACATTCAAATGGATGAATTTGGAGTAAACAACATGAAAGCCTGGAACCATCCATCTGCTGAAAACAGTCTCCCGCTCCTTTCTGAAAGTATACTCTCCTCTGATTGGTTAGATGGCCCAGTCTGTTGTGATTGGTCTACCACTTACAGTCATGTTGGAAACAAAAAGCTGAAATATCAGCTCCGGAGGCTTCCTCAGCACTTGTATACACTGTGATATGATCAGTAATGATAGTGTCGTTTTTCCATATCAATTTAAGCCAGAGTCATCATCATTTGGAAGTGTATGAAAAAGTGTATGTGCAGCACTGTGACAGCATCTTCTCGACATGTCGACAACACAAACCAAACTCGTTTAAAGGGTGGGTCAAAGTAGACGTTGTTCATGGGCTGCTAATGAAGACCATTTGCATTATGCTAATTTGTTACATTGTTACATAGGTACGTAACAGGAAGTGAAATTGGAACTGCTGACGACTCGTTTCGGCAGTTCAGAATCTAACCTTTCTTTTAGGAGACAATATATATGGATTGTTCACATGTAATACATTAAGTAAATAATATTAATAATATATAATTCATATTCAGTAAAATACATATTATAAATTATTAGAAGCAAAAACTGTGTGTTTTGTCTCTTAAATTCTTGAATTTCATTTGGAGCAAGAGATACAGAGGAGTAAATACATATAAACTTTACTCACTGCTGATTGGTCCAGTTTTAGTTTGCAATCTCTTACCTAATAAAACACTACCAGGTTTGTCATATCCAGTGTAAATTACCATGCGATGAACACTGTTAAAAACTAACCTACTGTCTTGATCCTGAAAAAACAGAGTTAGCTCACACTACAAATCATGTGAAAAATAATACCTTTTGATTTGAAAGAGTGAAACCATTTGCAGAATTCTGTTCAAGGACAGAATCGAGGCCTCAACAGTCCACCAAAACACTACCAGAGCGATGTCACTCGAGTGACATTTCCTTGTCTGGAAACACAATGACACTGTGTTACTCTGATGTTTGTACAGAGATAATGAAAAAAAAAAAAAAAAAGACAATTTATTGTGAAGTTCACAGTACAAAGTAAGCTTTCTAGTTCTAGCATCAGAAAAGACACACAAAACAGCATGTTCAAAAGAACAATACATGGCTAAATCTAAATTCTTGATTTTAGGAAAAGCATTGAGAGGTTTTTACACTTTTGAGAGGCACATTAATCACTGGCCCTGATGATTTGTTTATCAGTTTACCAGTAGCAAAATATACTCATTGCTGCCAGATCAGAGATCCAAACACGGCACACAGTGTGGATGCCTCTCATCTGGCTTTCTGGACGACGATGAAACTGTGAGTGTTCTCAGCACTCGAGGAGCCAAACAGATACGAACAATGAAACGCATACGGGAGAATGTGACCTCTCCGGGCACTTTATTCACAATCGCCGTGACACGGCCGCATTGTGACTCCAGATAAACGGCACTCTGTTAATATTGTGCCTGAATGTGAAACTGGAAAAGCTGGATGCTTTCCTCACAGTCCTGGAGATTACTGAGATTACTGATGCCACCTGATACTAGAACATGCCAACACATTCATACAATGCTTTGTGAGGATTTTCCTCTCCAAGTCAAAAAAATGATGGATGGATGGATTTACATTTGCAATCGCGGGAGCTACGACCAGATCGTATTTATTACCCAAACCTCTCCTCGCCTTTGTTTGCCTAAAACAACGAGCCACGAAAAGAAGCTCCGTTTTGTGTTCGGCACAATATGCCGATTCTGGGATTCCATCAGTGGGACTTTGTGACGCCATGTAACCCGGACCGCCATCAGATCCGTGCTCTCCCGACAGTTAAGCTGTTTATGTTTCTCATTCAGCGGTTACACAGGCCAGCAAGTGTAAACACAGCAGTAGCTTTTTTAATTGTGCAGTTGCTAGTGTCGTTTCTCTGTCAAATTAACACACGCTCCCTGCCAGATTAGAACAGCCCAACAGCACGTGGCTTGTCACTGGATCAGCTTAAACTTTGCACAGAGAGTGTGCGGGAGAGCGATAACACGGCCGCTGCTGTTTGCCATGCTCAGGCTTTTGGAGTCTTCGCTGCCCGCTGGTCCTCTGCTTTAGTTCTCAGAGAAAGAGTGAGGGAAAGAGCTGGTTTGTTGTGGTGGGGCGTCTTATCTGTGGTTGGTGACATCAACACACATGAGTGACACACATGATGTAAAAACGAGATGAGATAAACTAATGAGATAAATGTGCATCTGCGGATATGGAAAAGCTTTAGAGTGCACATCACAGTCTCATCAGGGGGCATCTGAAGACCGTTAACATATGGGTTGAGAATGGAAATAATCACTCAAAAATAGATTTTGACATTTTCAGTGGTGTTAATAATTGCGCCATATTTCAATATTGTATTATCTCTACTGTAACGCTGACATGCCACTCACAATATTTCCTTTACATAGTTGTGTATCTCTGACATTAGTAATTAGAGTAATTAGAGGCCCAAATACAAAAGGTGCTGGAGGTGCGATTGTGTTTTTACTGCTTTTCTTCTTAATTTTTCTGCCCTAAAAGTGTATGGGCATCAGAGACCGTAAATCGCAGAGACCCCCCAAACTTGGCAGGATGGTCCCAAAAATGCATTGCTACTCATGAGCACAGACACACATCTGTCTGACACTAGGTGGTACTATAATAAGACATTACTTATTATAGTATATCATAACTTGATGGAACCCTAAGGGCTAGACACAAAATTCTACAAAATCCAAATACAAAATCTGATTATTTTATTTATTTATTTATTTATTTTTTTGTATTTAAATATCTGATTTAATTTCAGTCTATAAAATTTTTCCGTTTTAAAAATGTACTTTTTTCACCTAGGCTGTCAGTCCAATCTTCACCAAAATAGACACACAGCAGCCAGGAAGGGAAGCTATTTGTCTATTGTCTATTGTCGAAGCGTTGTAAAGATATAAATTCATTAATTGGTCAGGCAACACCTATTTTTTATGAGCTGATATATATCTGGTGAACACAATGTCCAAGTTTAACAAAACTTGACACATATAGACAATGGGATATTCTGAGGATACCAAGTTTCACACAATTCTGCCAATAGGGAGGATCTACAACTGAAAAGCAATTATAACTATATAACTGCATGATCCATGAAGGTGAAACTTGATATGCGTCTTCTTTGGTGAACATCCTAATATATACTCTAATATAACTTGGATATAAAAATAAATAAATAAATAAATAAAAAACATGGCAGCCAGCAGCTAATAAAATTTCAGACAAAAACAAACAAAAATTATTGTTTCTTATTAATCTTTGCTTTTTACTTGCAATCGTATTTTTCATTGACTTCAGTGATGATAAAGACCCATTCATTTCCACACCCTATAAACCTCATCCACTGTCTGTTTCAAGCGTCTGCTCCCAAAGTGTGTCCAAAAAGTAAGATAATATACTCCTAATATTTGTTTGTTTCCTTTGGTTCCTCTTTTAGTGATCGATATAACCCTCTAATCAATCTTGTCATAATTGTAATATATTTGTTAGTTGTCAACAAATTCTTCGATGTTTGGTTCCTTTTCAGGTTTCCTGTTTCTCTCCTCTTTTCTACAGTGAAATTCTGCTGCATGTGGATCCAGATTTGTTCGTGTTTTCTGCATGGGAACCCACAAGTGAAACTCCTTGTCGCTGGAACTGTCGGTGCCGTCATGGTGAGTATTCTGTTGTGGTTGTGCTTCCTGTTTTGTCCTGTTTCTTTCCAGACGAACATCGGCTGTCCTCCACTCATCAACCTGGTAAGGACAAGGTAATGGAAGGTTCCAGTGCAGCACTCTTTCCTTTCCAGTCCCATGCAATGGTTCTACTACATACACTGGGCCATCCCCTCTTCTAGTTTCTTTTACCACATATGTTTGCTTTTCCCAGTACACTCACAGTTTTCCTGGGCCGCCTTTCTGAAAGGTTCCTCACTAACACATGATCACCTGGCTCCAAGATAGAATTCATGTTTTCCAGTTGTAATTCTTCAAAATCTTGAAATTTTCAAAGATCTTCTGGGCTGCTGTCTTTCCAGAGTTCTTTCTGGTGGCGTATGCCTGGGTAAACACTGAAAAAGGTCTATGACCACAAGGGTATACTCTGCTCTACTTTTCTCTAGGTGCAGGTAATCAGTCGAGATCATCCCAAACGGAGCTGTTGTCTCATTGCTCTGGATTGGGGTTCTGGTGATCCAGTTTGGCTTCTTCTGTCTTAGGCATCGACATAATGGCTTGTGACATAATGTTCTAATCTCTTATCTCATCCTTGGCCAGAAGAAATGTCCATGAGCTGCTGCCATCATACGATTGGCACCGAGGTGAGCCACGTCTTCATGTAAGTACTTGTATATCATACTTTTCAAGTTTTCTGGGACAACTAACTGAGTTCTGGTCATTATTTTTCTTTGCAGGATACCTTCCTCATCAATCTGCAGGTGATGCCATTCTCGTAGAAGTTGTCTTACAGCCTCCGATTTCTTTGATTCCTCCGATTCCATTTGTCTTTGTGTTTGAGGTAGAGTTGTTTCTGTTTCAGATCAAGTACTCGGCTGATGACCAGATCACTCAGCTGGGCATTCCTTATATCCTGACGTGTTAGTCCTCGACTGGTCTCTGATCCACCCTTCAGTTCCTCAGGTAAGACATTTATGTTGCAGGTGATTGCAGATATGCAGTCCACTTCTCCCCGTCAATGTGCTTTCAGGGCTTCCACGATTAGTCGCAGAACACTCTCTGACTGTGACTTCAATGGGCACTGGTCTCCATGACAAGAAGTCTGCATCTCAATTGTCATTCCTGGTCTATACTTCAAAGTGAAATGGTAGTCTGCCAGCTCAGAAACCCACTGTTTCCCTTCTGCATTGAGCTTTGTAGTTTTCATGACATATGTCAACATATGTTATTTTCACTGTAGACAGAATGAAACCGGTAGTCACGGAGACACTCTGTGTGCCTATTTGAGAGTGCAGCCTTTAGTTACTTTCAGCAGGGGTCAGTGCCCGAGACCCATAACCCACTAAGGAGTTTACCTCCTTGTCATTGGTACAATATGGCTCCTAGTCCTTCTTCTGATACATCAACATCAACAAGGAACTTTTCAGAGTATGGGTATGCCATAATGGGTGGGCTTGAAAACACTGTGATCAGCTTCTCCAGCACTTCCTGATGTCTCCCTGTCCACTCTACTGGCTGTGGTGGAGGTGCTTGCAAGAAAGGGTTTCCTCTCTTTCCTGAACCTTTCGTCTTGCACATACAGGGTTTTGTCAACAGTTCATATAGAGGCTTGGCTATTCTAGCAAAGTCAGCAATGTATGATCTATAGTAATCAAGGAAACCCATGAGCTTCCTAACGTGATCAGTGCTGGGTGTTTCCCACTTAAGTGCTTGCACAACCTCTATTTCTTTGTTGTACCCATGTTCGGAGATGAAAATGGCCCACATAGCAGACTTCCGGCTTGAAAAAGTTACATTTCCTCGGTCTTAGCTTAATACCACACTCCTCCTGACACTGTAGCACTCTCCTCAAGTCCTCTAGGTGCTGGTCAAAGTCCTTGCTGAAGACTAACACATTTCAAGGTAGGGAACAACTCTCCTAGACATTGATCCATGTACATCTGAAAGGCGATGGGTGCATTCGTGAGGCCAAAAGGAATCTGTACCCACTCGTAGACCCCCCAGGGTTTTTTGAATGGCGAGTATGTCTTACTGTCTTCACTCATGAAGCCCTGATGATAGGCTTTACCCTGGACCAGCACAGTGAACCAGGCCCCCTAGCTTTTCTAGGATATTTTGAATTTTTGCAGGATGAGATGCCAGTCAGGGTGTGTCTTCTTGTTGAGCAACCGGTAGTCCACACATAGACGCAAGCTCCCATCCTTCCTTCTCACACACAACAAGCAAGGAATAGGATGATGTCGACTTTCAGATCCACCCTGGACTCAGCAAGTCCTGTATGTGGTTCTTCACTTCTTGATACAGGGGGATACAGGATACATCCCAGTCATCCTTAGCAAACACCCCACTATTGTCTCTCAATAGCTGTCTGTTGTTCCCCTGGAAAGTGACTGAGGTCTAGTTTTGTAGTACTCGAGACCAGTCTTGGTCTTGAGCCCGGTATTAAGACCATTTTTTGAAGGTCTTGGTCTTGTCTCGGTCTCGACCACATTTGTACTCGGGCTTGTCTTGGTCTCAGATTTAGAGGACTCTGGATTTTGTTTCAAGACCAGTCAAGACCTAACTGCTGGGATATTACTAAATTGCCGGTGCATTGTCTGATTTATTTATTAACATCATTAATGTGATTGGATGTAAAACTTACTGCTTCAGATGCAATAAATAACTTATTTCTAATTTGTTTTATTT
The DNA here is from genome assembly GCA_018749465.1 of Paracanthobrama guichenoti. Taxonomy (NCBI): domain Eukaryota; kingdom Metazoa; phylum Chordata; class Actinopteri; order Cypriniformes; family Gobionidae; genus Paracanthobrama; species Paracanthobrama guichenoti. The sequence continues at coordinate 9,485,425 of CM031958.1, forward strand.
ATTGTGCTGGTTCAGAAATTAGGGATTGTGCAAAAATGACACCAAAATTAATACAGATTCTCATAAAATTCAAGATATTGTTGCAAAACGTATTTGTATGAGATCTGGATTTTTATATTATAACGTGATATAATTAAGCAATATCACAAGAGCAGGAGAGCTGTTTTCACAAATTTGAGCATAACTGCAAACATTATATTGCTTTTATACAAACATTTAAAAATATATATATTTACAAAAAATGTAATAATAATAAAAAAAAGAAATTAAAACATTCTCAACATTATTTATGCATTTGTAATTTACCAATTCAGAGGCATCTTCAGTACCACCTCTGCAAAGGTGAATTTTGTTAATGATTTCATTTGATTGGTATAACAGCTCTCTATATAGTGTCTTATTCTAATTATATTTATTGATTTAAAATAAATTATTTATGAAGAAGTGCTGGTCTGGTCTTGGTCTTGGTCTTGACTCTGTCTCACCCTGCTTTGGTCTTGGGCTTGACTCTGTCTCACCCTGCTTTGGTCTTGGTCTTGTCTTGATCTCAACACACACTGGTCTCGGATTAGGTGGTCTTGATTACTACACTACTGAGGACTACTGGAAGGCCCTAACTTTCACTCTCCTGGCTGAATTCTATGGCTGAAGTTGGGATTCAGCCAGAGGCAGTGGTTTCACTTCCAGCTGATGGATGGCATCCACTGCATGCAGCCACTCCAAGATGGTCCGTCCAGTAAGGTTCACCACTTCATCTATGGTATTTTCCACCATCACTGTGATGTTGTCATTATCCCTCAGAGGCACCTAAATGAGCTGGGTTTTTTTTTTTTTTTTTTTTTTTTTTTAGCATTATCCCTGCAGGCTAGGGTACTTCTGGATTGGGCTTTTGCTTTTCTAGGGGCTAACTTCCAGAGAGAAGAACTCAGTGTGTTCACAAGGAAACTCAAAGGAATCTGCTGGGTTACGTTAGGTTGGACCAAATCACAATCACATTGAAGCCGATTCACTGGATGCAATTAGAATTGGTGCCAGCAGGTGTCTCAATGTTTCCAGACATACAAAACTACACTTCCATCCAGTCTTCATATGGGATGTTCGTCCCATTTGCCACTGTCAGGTTGAGTTCTCCCTCCTCAAGCAGCTCTCTCACAGGTCTCACCTCTACATCAGGAAGATGTCTCTTCTTCTACTCCGAGCCCACAACTGAAACCTGTGACCCAGCACGCCACTGTATTAACACCTCCCAGAGAGCATTGCACTAAGCGTCTTTGTCCCACCAAACTGGCTGTATTCTATTGTTTGTTTGACCATGGCCCTTCAAGCAAGCTCTTGGTAAGCTTTCCATAATGTCTGAGGTAATCTCAATCTTGCTTGATGTTACATTGGTCACAGTTAGTTTCCGACAACCCACTGCCCAGTGCTCACAGTGTAGCAGTGTTCACATCTTTCCTCTCGTTTGGGCTGCTCACACTGGGTGTTTGCTCAAGCAGGTGATTTACGTGGGAATCTCTGGTTACTGCTTCTGACTGTCTGAGGTTGTGATGTTTAAGCAAGACTTGCCACTTGAGAAGTAAGGTGGTTTCCTCAAACTGTCAATTTTCTCATTTCATATCTAAAAATATAGATAGTCCTTCATCTTCAAGTAAAACAACATAATCTCCCTCTATATGCTGCAGTATGCATCTTATCAGCACGCAAGGCATGTCTCACCCTCCCCTCTCTATTTCATCCAGTGTAGCTTCCCACACATGGGACATTATGACCACTCACTGAACACTAATTGTTCTGCCATTTTACAGTCCTCTCTCTCTGTGACTCACGATTTGTTTCTCCCCTTGTGCTGCACTCCCGGCTCATTTCATCACTCGCTGGTTGCTCCATTGCCCACACTTGCTGCTGTCTTACTCCCGAAATCTGTCACAACTGAGCAGAAACACTAGTTTTATGTTGCCCCCTTGGACAATGAACACGACAACCTTCTGATTTTCTGTAGCTTTATTTGCCCCGGTTTTAACAACATGCATTTTTAATTTCTAGTCTTTCTTCTCAGTGCCCCCAGGTTTTCTATAATCCACTTTCATTATTATTATTGGTGCAGATTATCTACAATAAACAAAGACATGAAAAAATATTGAATTCTTTGAGGTCATTACACTTTCAAATGTTAAACTCCGTAACCCTCAAGATGAAGTGCATCTCAGGAACTGCCCTCCAAAGTCTTACCTCTCAGGTAGGTCCTTCAGAGTGACATGGAGGGGTGAGGTATCTGAATCGCAACATCTAGTGTCCAAGGGCTCAGTGCTTGGACCACTTCTTTTCTCCATCTACATGTCATCACTAGGATATGCCATTCAGAAACATGGATTTCACTATCACTGCTACACTGATGACACACAACTCTACCTCTCATTTCAGCCAGATGATCCAACAGTAGCTGCTCGCATCTCTGTCTGCCTGACAGACAGATTACTTGCTGGATGAAGAAGCCCCACCTTCAACTCAACCTTGCGAAGACAGAACTGCTTGTGGTCTCAGCCAACCCAATAATTCATCACAACTTATCCATTCAGCTAGGTTCGTCAACTATAACTCCATCCAGGACAGCCTGGAACCTTGGAGTTGTGACTGATGATCAGTTGAACTTCACAGACCACACTGTTAAAACTGCCCGGTCCTGCAGATTTGCCTTATACAGCATTAGGAGGATCACACAACTCCTTGTCCAAACTCTTCTTCTATCCAGACTGGACTATTGTAATGCTCTCTTGGCAGGTCTTCCAGCATGCACTGTCAAACCTCTGCAACTGACCCAGAATGCTGCAGCATGAGTGGTCTTAAGCGAGCCGAAGAGAGTGCACATCACACCTCTCTTTATAAAACTGCACTGGTTGCCAATCGCCGCTTGCATCAAATTCAATGCACTGATGTTTGCCTACAGAACAACCACTGGCTCTACACCCCTATACCTGAACTCATTACTTCAGACCTATGTGCCCACCAGAAGTTTGCATTCTGCAAGTGAACGTAGCCTTGTGGTGGCATCCCAAAGAGGCAAAAAAAATCTTTTTCACAGACCTTTACCTTGACTATTCCAAGCTGGTGGAATGACCTGCGGGTGATTCTCAACCCGATCTTCTGAGTCTTTAGTTGAGCTGTCAATCATTGCCTGATCAACACCATTGGTTCAATGTAAAGTCTTTTTGAATTGCGTTTTTTTTTTTTGTTTTGTTTTTTAATAGTGGGACGATACATGACACGACCACGTCTCTGTTCATGGTACGTAAACACTCACATTTAACTCGTTGCCATGAGAAATAGATGTCGTTCCTTCAACATATGAAGTTGTCATCACAAGAAAAATATACTGTTCCCTCAACATAGGGTATCGATGCCATGACTTCACATCGCATGGCCACGACATAATAATGTCGCTACATCAACAAAATGATCTTGTGGCCATGACTTTCACATTCCCACGAGTTAATATGTAAATATGTTGTGGCATAAACTGTGAAAAAGTGAATGAAAAAACTAAGTGAACCGAACAATGTCCCCTCCTGGTCACCGTACTTTTGAAATAGTTTGAGGCCATTTAGCGATTAATGTTGGTCTTCCTTCTCAGGTAAGAAAATACAGAAAAATCGCATGCCTGAATATAAGAAAGGAATCAAGCACAAGCATTCCTCATACTAACCATGTTCAGCCAGGTAATATTACACACATTGTGCATGAGGTGCAGTAGTTGCTGTATAAGAGAATGCAGTGTAAACCTCCCAATTACTGTACACAGGCCTCTGGCTTCATCAGGTTCAACCGCTGTGACACTTTTCAACATGCCAATCTGCAAAGCCTCTCATTAATATGCAAATCAGATCCATTTTTCCCAAGCACGACAAGGAAAAAAAGAAACAAAAAAGTTCCTAAGAAACACAATGCATATTTCATGCTCCATGTGCTTCTGCAGAATGATCAACTGGAATTTAATTGGTTTGGACATTATAGTTTTAAAAATTTAAAGGCGTTAGTGAGAGAGATGGCTTATACGACTTAAATAAGGCAGCTGTATTAACCATCACGGGATCACACGCTCTCGAGACAGACATGCGCTGGGTCTGTGACCTTTCACATTCATACTGTGGGTTACACGTCAACAGGCGGAGAACAGGCCAGAGCTTCCTGATCGGCCCTCATGAATATTGTAATGACCTGCTCAGCGCTGGCCGCGTCTCAATACATGGCTGAGCTTTAAGGGAGCGGGTGACATGACACAAGCATAAGGCAGGGACGAGACCCACAGTCCCCGAGCCCACTCATTAACCCTTCTCAGTCCCGGCACATCAGCCCACATGAGAGACAGAGACAATGTTTAATTGGTCCATGTGATATTTGGAGTGAGCAGCCTCGGGCTCAGGCGGGTGTAGAACAGCTGCTGCCTGTGACATAATGAGGGTAGATGTGAAACCCAACAGGATTATTGAATAGATGAGACTTGATGACTTGTGAGGGGAGAGGACAGGTGAGCCATGAATAACTGTGTCCGTTTCTGAAGAAAATTTGAGTGGTGCTTGACTGTGCAAATCTTACTGCCATAATGTCTCAATGTTATGTAGCTGGATACCAGTTGCTATGCACTTGATAATGTGTTTTGAGTGATTGGCAAGGCATTGCTAGGGTGGTTACTGACTGAGCCAAGTCAAAAGAATCTGTATCATGAGTCACAAATGATGGGGGAGGAGGCTTTTTGAGATTCTGTTTGCACCAAGTGTAAATAGCATTAGTAAATAGCAATAGATTTTTAAAGCTAAAATATCTGAGCAGTGGTGGGTGGAGTTCTGTTCTCCTATTTACACATTCATCTAAATGTGGGCACTGTCTGGATGTTGCTAACAGTAAATTGGTGCAAAGGTATTTATCTTTTTACCCCTAAGTGAAGAATGGAAAAACGTTGTATAGCCGGGCAATAAGCGTTTACTTCTTTGAGCATTATATATTATAAATTTGTGTAATATCAACCTCTGCTTTGCAATTGTGGTGTTAATCACCTGTAATGCATTCACAACGTGCACACACAATTTGTTAGAATAAGTACCCTTTATATGGGATATTGATGCACAGAAAATGATGTAGAAAATACTGTCCATTGCAAGGTACAAAATACTTGGCCCAGCAACAAGAGAGACATCATGGCAACACTATTACACAAATATTAATACCATTTTAACTACAGTTGATAAATGGGACGAAAAAAGGTGCCAGCTGTGTTTGTGTGAAACAAAAGAGAGCCGTGTAATATGAGAGACAGGAGTGCTGTTTCCAGATATACAGCACTGCCTTTAAGTATCTGAAAAAACTGATAATATCTGATAATAAAAAAAATATTATTCCCAAACTGATTTCCCTCCCTGTCGGCCAGGAACTTCAATCTGTTCGATCTGGAGGCTCACTAAACTAGTTGAGACGGAAGTTGAACAGCTCAAACCAAGAGCGACAGTGCTGACGCTTTTCCTATGAATGTCTCATACTTAAAGATACAGTAGCAAATATTACCGCTGAAATAATTACTGACATCTGCAGTCAGCGATATCTCAGAACGGCATGGCACTAAAGGTTACTGACCGCTGTCTCTAAATCCAGTATGTATGGAAAACAGAGATTTAATCACTACAGCCAAGATCATTCCAAATGTCTCGGCAAGGTCTTATGTCCACCATCTGCAGCACAATCTTTACATTATATGTATTCTCAGCTCATCTCAACTATTACAGTGTCTTACAGTCACGGCCTGTTTTTTTATCAGCATGTGTATTCCCTGGGAATCAAACCCATGATCTTGGTGTTGCTGGTGTCATGCTCTAGCAGCTGGCCTATTTATTTGAACTGTCAGGAGCAGCACTATCTACGACATGATGCACATGGTTATGCTCAAAACACATGTCGGGATTTTCATATAGTGCATAAAACAATGTGATGCACTAAATAATACATTTATTCATGTAAGGCAAGACACTGCAGGCAAAAGTTTTTTTTTTTTTTTTTTTTGTGATGCCCTAGTCAATTGTGAGATTTGGGCAATTGTGAGATTTGGGTTACTGGAAACATCCAAAATACACATTTAAAGCTGCAGTCTGTAAGTTTTGCCTCTTTGTTGCCTTCTCTGTTTGAAACTTGCGATTGCAGTTAGTTGCAGAATTATTATCTTTAAGTAGGCCTGTTGCCTGATAGCAACGTTGTGATGACCCAGATCCGGCCCACATCTGGCACATGTGGAATACTGATCTGGCCCACATGCTGCGTGAAATGATGGCTCTTGGGTGGCCTACTCCTGTTTCCCAGATCTGGGCCACAAGCAGGCCATAGCAATGCCACATGTCAGTCAAGAGCAAAGAAATAAACCAGAACTGGACCTTATCTGAGCCAGAAAATCTGTGTATATTAAATATGGAGTCATCTCAGCTTTAATTAACAAGCAGAATCACTGAAGGAAAAGAAAAAGAAAAAGAAAAGAGACGAGCAGAAAGAATCTGTCTACAACTGACTTCAGCCACAGCCTTAGATGAAATCAACTGAAGATAAGACATTACATCGCTGAAGATCTCAGCAGAGGAGGAACATGTTAACCTTCACGAGGACGAGGATGCACTGAAGCTTTCTTTGCTTAAATTAGCTCAAATTTTACTGTCAGATGTAAGTAATTACCTTGACAAACTATACATCATTAAAAAGATTTAAGACTAAAGTTTCAATTTTTTACCTCTGTTTTATTATCAAAGTCTTATAGTGACCATAATTTGTTAATATGTGTCAGGAGTTATGAATATGAAAACCGGCGTCGGTACCTTTTGATTGTAATATTCACGTCAGTCGCTCCCATTCATGGTCGTCATGAAGACTCGAGACAAAACAACATCCCTCAGGGCTTTTAGTTCAAGTGTGCAGATGTAGAGAAATATTGATAGATTCTCATATGTTTGTGTCAAATTTCTATACAGAGAAGTATTATTTATTCAATCTTTACCCCAAAAGCGCAGATGTATCATTATGAGCGCTGTATACTCTGATGTGCTGTGTTTTCAGTTCATACTGGCTGCCGGAGGGCGCCCTGTGGTACATTATAGTCCATATATAGCACTCATGAAGAAGAGACCATTTGACATTCCAGGAAGTGTCCAGGAAGCATAAACAAAGCTTCCAGAGATCGCTACAACATGCTTTTAGTTTGGAGACAATAAGCACACAGTCGCAACAATATATGGTTGGTCTGTGTTCTTTATGCCATGTTGGGTGTTTTCATAATAGATTATATTTATAATGCAATGCTATTCGACATAGCTTTCATCATTGTGTATTTTCTGATTTTTTGACCCGAAGCCGCATGAGATCACAGAAGGTTATTTAAAACACTCGACTTATTAAGTATAAAGTGATATAAAGTAAGTTTGCAGTAAAACATTATTTTAATCTCATAAATTGTTGTTTTGATGGTGTGCTAAACTAACATGCTAGCTTGACCTAAAATGCAACTGCCAGATGTAATACTTTATTTTTATGAAAAATTTTGAAATGTAAAACTACTGAAATGTTTATTTTCAAGAAAGGCATTTGATACGAATTTCAGAGAAGGTGAAGTGAGGAGTTTGATCAAAGAAATGAGGTTTGAATAGAGTTTGAATAGAGAGTCGTTAGTAATTACAAAGAAGACAAAGGAATAATAATTAAAACCTTAACCAGGCTTAAGAGGTGTGAATGTGTGCTGGCGAGACAAACTGAATGGGGCAGTTTGCACCTCTAAACAATAGAGGCAATACACTGAATGAAAGCTCAGAAGAGATGGCTATAAACATCAGTTAACATTTTAGAGAAATCTCAACATAAAATCACATGACATGACCTTGTTAAATATTTAATAAAATTCAGAGTTTTAGACTTATCATCTTCAGATTTGAAATATAACATCTAACCTGTGGCTTTAGCTACAGTGCATTTCTAGATTGCTCTAAGGCCCACTTCAATTTTATTTTCATAAAGATATTTTATACAAATACATTTCAAATAACTTTACAAAACTTTAAAGCTTATTATAGCTATTTTTGATTATTTTTATAATTATTATTTTTATTATTTTTATAATTATTATTATTATTATTTGAATAATTATTATTATTTTATTCTGAGTATGCAATTTCTTAGGATTTTTTCAAAAGTGGGGGTGCAGGCTAACAGCACAACTCCACAAACAGCATTACCAGCTTCACGCATTACTAGCCACCTTTATTTCTGTCGGATGTCTACAGAAGCTCTTATTGAGAATTAACTGTAACACTTTACAATACGGGTGCACTAATATGCATTAATTCATGCTTAACTAATGCACAGATAATCATGAGTTAATGTATGACTCATGAAGAACTAAACCATTCATCAAGGATTACTGCATCAGCAACTAATGAACATTCTATGCGTGTCATGTGGACAGCGCAGGAAGACGAGGATCCAATAGCGAGTAGAACTCAAGTCTTTATTTACTGACAGGGACTCAAAAAAGTGCAGAGCACAGATAAACCAGAAACCACAGGGGAACGTGACAAAGTCCGGTGCAGGCAAAGGTATCCAGAATGGTAGCGGCTCCAGAAAGGCGAGGAAGTGACACAGGGATGCAATGGGCAAGGACCAGGAAACAGGAAACACCAGGAAGCAGGTAACGTCCACACACAAACTCCACAGAGGTCCAAACTGCACGCGAGAGATCCCTGGGACAGACTGCAACAATCTGACAAATACAGATGGGAAGTGAGGCATGATATAGGCAGGTAAATGAGGTGTAGCTGTCGGTGATGATGAGATCCACTGCAATCAGTGACCACGCCTCCAACACAACCACATACACATACAGAGAGAAATTAACCAGTGAATTCATGAATTCCTCTGGTGCTCCCAGAGGAACCTACCCGTCGATTGTAATCATCGATAAGGGAGTGATCCAGTATATCCCTCGCAGGAACCCAACTTCTGGACCATAACCTTCCCAGTCCACCAAGTACTGGAATCCACGTCCCCTAGGCCTTGAGTCCAGAATACGGTTGACCAAATAAGTTGGTTCCTCATCTATGAGTCACGCAGGGGAGGGACCAAAGCAGGTGGATTAATATGGGCATGAAATACTGGTTTTAATTTGGACACATGGAACACGGGGTGAATTCTCCCATATGCGGGAGCCAGTTTGAGGCGGACTGTCACTGGGATAAGGATCTTGTAACCGAACATAACTGACCGTCGTTGAAATCTCGTAACTGAACAATACTGACCATCATTAGGTAACAAAACTAAATGGCCTTCAACAAAATTCATCACTGAAATCTTGAAACAGAACAAAGCCAACCGTTATTAAAATCTTGTAATGAAATGAAACCGTCTGTCATTAAGATCTCGTAACCAAATAAAATCGACTATCTTTGAAATCTCATACTGTAAAGAAGCTGACTGGCATTGAAAACTCGTAACCGAACAAAAATGTCCATCACTGAAATCTCACAACCGAACAAAACTGACCATCATTGAAATCCTGCAACCAAACATAAACCCGATTCCAAAAAAGTTGGGACACTGTACAAATCGTGAATAAAAAAGGAATGCAATAATTTACAAATCTCAAACTTATATTTTATTCACAATAGAATATAGATAACATATCAAATGTTGAAAGTGAGACATTTTGAAATGTCATGCCAAATATTGGCTCATTTTGGATTTCATGAGAGCTACACATTCCAAAAAAGTTGGGACAGGTAGCAATAAAAGGCCAGAAAAGTTAAATGTACATATAAGGAACAGCTGGAGGACCAATTTGCAACTTATTAGGTCAATTGGCAACATGATTGGGTATAAAAAGAGCCTCTCAGAGTGGCAGTGTCTCTCAGAAGTCAAGATGGGCAGAGGATCACCAATTCCCCCAATGCTGCGGCCAAAAATAGTGGCGCAATATCAGAAAGGAGTTTCTCAGAGAAAAATTGCAAAGGGTTTGAAGTTATCATCATCTACAGTGCATAATATCATCCAAAGATTCAGAGAATCTGGAACAATCTCTGTGCGTAAGGGTCAAGGCCGGAAAACCATACTGGATGCCTGTGATCTTCGGGCCCTTAGACGGCACTGCATCACATACAGGAATGCTACTGTAATGGAAATCACAACATGGGCTCAGGAATACTTCCAGAAAACATTGTCGGTGAACACAATCCACCGTGCCATTCACCGTTGCCGGCTAAAACTCTATAGGTCAAAAAAGAAGCCATATCTAAACATGATCCAGAAGTGCAGGCGTTTTCTCTGGGCCAAGGCTCATTTAAAATGGACTGTGGCAAAGTGGAAAACTGTTCTGTGGTCAGATGAATCAAACTTTGAAGTTCTTTTTGGAAAACTGGGACGCCATGTCATCCGGACTAAAGAGGACAAGGACAACCCAAGTTGTTATCAGCGCTCAGTTCAGAAGCCTGCATCTCTGATGGTATTGGGTTGCATGAGTGTGTGTGGCATGGGCAGGTTACACATTTGGAAAGGCACCATCAATGCTGAAAGGTATATCCAAGATCTAGAACAATATATGCTCCCATTCAGACGTCGTCTCTTTCAGGGAAGTCCTTGCATTTTCCAACATGACAATGCCAGACCACATACTGCATCAATTACAACATCATGGCTGCGTAGAAGAAGGATCCGGGTACTGAAATGGCCAGCCTGCAGTCCAGATCATTCACCCATAGAAAACATTTGGCGCATCATAAAGAGGAAGATGCCACAAAGAAGACCTAAGACAGTTGAGCAACTAGAATCCTGTATTAGACAAGAATGGGACAACATTCCTATTCCTAAACTTGAGCAACTTGTCTCCTCAGTCCCCAGACGTTTGCAGACTGTTATAAAAAGAAGAGGGGATGCCACACAGTGGGAAACATGGCCTTGTCCCAATTTTTTTGAGATGTGCTGATGCCATGACATTTAAAATCAGCTTATTTTTCCCTTAAAATGATATATTTTCTCAGTTTAAACATTTGATATGTCATCTATGTTGCATTCTGGATAAAATATTGAAATTTGAAACTTCCACATCATTGCATTCTGTATTTATTCACAATTTGTACAGTGTCCCAACTTTTTTGGAATCGTGTTTGTAAACCGACCGACATTGAAATCTCGAAATTGAACAATACTGACTGACACTGACAAACCTACTGTCATTGAAATCTTATAAAAGAACAAAATCAATCGTCATTGAGATCTTGTAACGAAACAAAGCCAACCATTATTAAAATCTTGTAATGAAATGAAACTGACTTTCATTGAGATCTCGTAACTGAACAAAAACGACTGTAATTGAGATCTTGTAACCGAACAAAGCCAGTTATCATTGAAATCACATAGCCAAATAAAACTGACCGTCTTTGAAATCTCGTACTGCAAAGAAACTGTCATTGAAAACTTGTAAACGAACAAAAATGTCCATCAATTCAAATATCATAACCAAACAAAACTGACCATCACTGAAATCTTGCAACCAGACTAAACTGACCGACATTGAAATCTCAAAATTAAACAATACTGACTGACACTGACAAACCTACTGTCATTGAAATATTATAAAAGAACAAAACCAACCGTCATTGAGATCTCGTAACAGAACAAAGCTAACCATTATTAAAATCTCTTAATGAAATAAAACCGACTGTCATTTAGATCTCACAACCGAACAAAGAATCAGAATCAGAATCAGAAAGAGCTTTATTGCCAAGTGTGCTTGCACACACAAGGAATTTGTCTTGGTGCTGAAGCTTCCAGTGCACATATACAATACAACACAACATGAACACAAATATACAAATATGAAAAATAGTATAAAATAAAATAAAGGTATGTATATATATATATATATATAAGGTCACAGTTACATTTAAGAATATATTGCACTAGTTTAGAATATATTGCACTAAACAGTCAAAGTATTGCACTTAAAGGCGGCTGGGGGGGTTGGGGGGCTATTCAACTGTTCAAGAGGGAAATGGCCTGTGGGAAGAAACTGTTCCTGTGCCTAGATGTTCTAGTGGCCAGTGATCGGAGTCGCCGTCCTGACGGTAACAGTTCAAACAGGAAGTGTCCAGGGTGAGCGGAGTCTGTGATGATTTTACCTGCCCTCTTCCTCACTCTGGAAGAGTACAGGTCCTGGAGGGCTGGCAGGGGGGGACCAATAATCCTCTCTGCAGTCCGGATTGTACGATGTAGTCTCCTGATGTCAGATTTGGTAGCTGAACCAAACCAGACAGTGATGGATGTGCACAAAACAGACTCAATGACAGCCGAGTAGAACTGGATCAGCAGCTCCTGTGGGAGGTTGAACTTCCTCAGCTGACGAAGGAAGTACAGTCTCTGCTGGGCCTTTTTACAATGGAGTCAATGTGATTGTCCCACTTCAGGTCCTGAGAGATGGTGGTGCCCAGGAACCTGAATGACTCCACTGCTGCCACTGTGCTGTTCATGATGGTGAGTGGGGGCAGAGCAGGGCTGTTCCTCCTGAAGTCCACTATCATCTCCACCGTTTTGAGCATGTTGAGCTCAAGGTTGTTATAACTGCACCAGACAGCCAGCCGCTCAACCTCCAGTCTGTAAGCAGACTCATCACCGCTTTGGATGAGGCCGATGACGGTGGTGTCGTCTGCAAATTTCAGGAGCTTCACAGAAGTGTCTTTAGAAGTGCAGTCATTGGTGTACAGGGAGAAGAGCAGTGGGGAGAGAACACACCCTGGGGGCACCAGTGCTGGTAGTGAGAGTCTTGATGTGAGTTTCCCCAGTCTCACTCGCTGCTGCCAGTCTGTCAGGAAGCTGGTGATCCACTGACAGATTGAGGATGGCATGGAGAGCTGGGTCAGTTTAGCTGTAAGAAGATCAGCATGATGGTATTGAAGGCCGAACTGAAGTCCACAAATAAGATCCTTGCATAAGTCCCAGGTCTGTCGAGATGTTGCAGGATATAATGCAGTCCCATGTTGACTGCATCATCCACAGACCTGTTTGCTCTGTAGGCAAATTGAAGAGGATCCAGCAAGGGTCCAGTGATGTCCTTCAGGTGGGCCAGAACCAGTCTTTCAAATGACTTCATGACCACAGATGTGAGAGCGACAGGTCTGTAGTCATTAAGTCCAGTGATTTTGGGTTTTTTGGGGACAGGAATGATGGTGGAGCGTTTGAAGCAACGGGGAACTTCACACTGCTCCAATGATCTATTGAAGATCTGCGTGAAGACTGGGGCCAGTTGGTCAGCGCAGGCTTTCAAACAAGCAGATGAGATGCCGTCTGGGCCTGAAGCTTTCCTTATCTTCTGTCTTTTGAAGATTTTGGTTACCTGCTCCACACAGACCTTAAGCTCAGGTTGGATGGCGGGGGGGAGGAGAGGGGGTGCAGGAGGTGTTGGGGGACGTGTGAAGTGCAGATCAGAACGGGTGTGAGGTGTGAGATTGGGTTTCTCAAACCTGCAGTAAAATGCATTCAGCTCATCAGCCAGATGTTGATTCTCAGCAGGTCGGGGGGATGGTGGCTTGTAATTGGTGATATTCTTCAGGCCTGACCAGACAGCAGCAGGGTTGTTAGAAGAAAACTGGTTTCTCAGCTTTTCAGAGTAGCTTCTTTTAGCAGCTCTGATCTTCTTTGTCAGTCTGTTCCTGGCCTGGTTATACAAGACCCTATCCCCACTTCTGTAAGCATCCTCTTTGGCATGACGAAGCTGTTTGAGTTTCCCAGTAAACCATGGTTTATCATTAGTGAATAATAAGAATGTCTTGGTAGGAATGCATGTATCCTCACAGAAACTGATGTATGATGTTACAGTATCTGTGAGCTCATCCAGATCAGTGGTAGCAGCTTCAAAGACATTCCAATCAGTGCAATCGAAGCAGGCTTGTAGGTCCCGCTCTGCTTCATTAGTCCATCTTTTTACAGTCTTTATTATAGGTTTAGCTGATTTCAGTTTCTGCCTGTAGGACGGTATAAGATGAACCACACAGTGATCAGAAAGCCCCAAAGCTGCCCGTGGGACGGAGTGATATGCATTCTTTATTGTGGTGTAGCAGTGGTCAAGAATATTACTGTCTCTGGTGGGACATGTAATGTGCTGTCTGTATTTTGGCAGTTCACGGGAGAGATTTGCTTTGTTAAAATCCCCAAGAATGATTAAAAGAGAGTCTGGATACTTTTGTTCAGTCTCAGCTATTTGTTCAGCCAGCTGTTGTACTGCCGCGCTGACACACGCGTCTGGAGGAATGTAAACATTCACGAGAATAAACGAGGAAAACTCCCGCGGTGAATAGAAAGGTTTACAGTTTATGAAGTGGGCCTCTAGGTTAGGAGAGCATATCTTCTTCAGCGTTGTTACATCTGAACACTAACGTTCATTGATGTAGAAACACAAACCTCCACCTCTCGTTTTCCCGGTTAGTTCCGTGATGCGATCTGCTCGGAACAGCTGGAAGCCCAGCAGATGTAGTGCGTTGTCCGGTATGGCTTCACTCAGCCAGGTTTCAGTGAAGCACAGTGCAGCAGAGTTGGAAAAATCCTTGTTAATCCGGGTGAGGAGAAGCAGTTCGTCCGTTTTATTAGGAAGAGAGCGGAGATTAGCAAGATGAATACTGGGAAGAGGAGTGCGGAGGCCGCGCGCGCGGAGTTTAACTAGCGCACCGGCTCGCTTCCCCCGCTTGCATCTGGCCGCGCGATTTAAAGAAACAGTCGCGACTCCAACGAGGATATCAAACAAAACGTCTGAATAATCAAAAACTGCAGACATATTGTCTGGTGTGTGTTTCCTAATGTCCAGTAGTTCGTCTTTGGTGAAACTGATCGGAAAAGAATGACTAAAAGCAGAACAAACAAACAAAAACAAAACAATAACTGAAGAGCTCAACACCGAAGCAGCCATCCGCGGTGCCATCTTGTGTCTTGAGCCAAAGCCAAATATCATTGAAAATTCATAACCTAACAAAAAAGTCCATGACTGAAATCTCATAACCAAACAAAACTGACTGTCAATGAAATCTCGTAATGAAATGAAACGACTGTCATTGAGAGCTCGTAAACCAAACAAAGCCAACTATTATTGAAATCTCATAACCTAATAAAACTGACCATCTTTGAAATCTCATACTGTAAAGAAACTGACTGTCACTGAAAACTTATAAAAGAACAAAACCAACCGTCACTGAGATCTCACAACTGAACAAAACCGAATGTCGTTGAAATCTTGTAACTGAACAAAACTGACTGTTATTGAAATATCAGTACACTGTAAAAAATGTACTTTAAATTTACAGTACTTACTGGCAATTTTGGTTGTAAAATTGGTTGTTAGTACTGTAAATCATGAATTACAATTGTGCTGTAAAAATACAGCGCACTACTAAATACATACTGTAAAATTAAAGGCTGTATAATGTACAGCATTTTGTTAATTTTTAGTGTTGTTTTTGTATTTTCACTAAATTTCACTGTAATATGTAATATAAATTCATGTCTAAACATAAGATTTATGTATTTGAATTGCATATAAATTTTCCATGCATTTGGATTAGAAAGTATTAACGAAAACAAATTAATAAACAATATTTTTATGTTAATGTTTATAATGATTCATATTTAAGTAATACACAAATTAAACAGTTATGATATATGTAACTGTATTAATAAACTGAATGTGATTCATATATGCTAGTTATATGTGAACTAATAACTAACCAGATTGACTTTATGTTTTAATGAAAATAATAGTTTCGTTGGAAGTCACCATGATGGTGATCAGTGTTTGCTTTAGTTGGACTCTTGACCCTTGATTCTTTAATATTAGTATTTCTCTAGCTGCTTTAACTGTATTTATGAAGCACATATGTTATGGAACAAAAAGCCAAGAGAAAATGTCATCAGTGATTTTGGCTCTACATTGATGTTGATGGCATCATCATGTAGTGGCTGAATCACTGATCTCAGTCAGCCTAATGTTCTGGTTGTTGAAGTTGTTATTAATCATTTTTAAATATTTATTATAATATGTGATCTGATGCTTCAGCATGAAATCCTGCACTATTGTGGTAATCGAATAATAGATTTGTTTTTGTTTTTTTAATTGTTTACAAAAGGTTTTAATCTATGTATTTACTTACACATACAGACATCAAGAAACAGCATATGAATCTCAACAATGGTGACAAAAAAAAAAAAACAATAATAATAATTCAGATAAACACATCAACTCCAAACATAAAACAAGCTACATTGAAAAAATTAGCTACAAACAGCAAAAGTAAAAGCAAATAGTAAGAATCAAAGTAAATTCACAATTCAGATGCATAATTTATTAATTTTATGACAAATCTACTGTCATTGAAATCTTATAAAAGAACAAAACCAGCCATCATTGAGATCTCGTAACAGAACAAAGCTGACCATTATTAAAATCAGTTCTGATAATTGCGCAAAATTGATTGTCATGGAAATATCATTAGGCAATGTCTTTGAACATTGAAATGTTGTACTGGAACAAAACCGATCGTCATTGAGATCTTGTAACTGAATAAATCCAATCGCTATTGAAATCTTATAACAGAACAAAGCCGACTGTTATTAAAATCTTGCAATGAAATGAAACCGACAGTCACTGAGATCTCGTGATGAAACAAAACTGACCGCCACTGAAATCTCGTAAACGAACAAAACCGACCATCTTTGAAATCTCATACTGATATGAAACTGACAGTCACTGAGATGTCATGATGAAACAAAACCGACCGCCATTGAAATCTCGCAACCAAACTAAACCGACCGACACTGAAATCACGAAATTGAACAACACCAACTGACACTGACAAACCTACTGTCATTGAAATCTTATTAAAGAACAAAACCAACTGTCCATCAAAACCAACCATCATTGAGATCTCGTGACCGAACAAAACCGGTCAACCGGTATTTCATTGAAATATCATTAGGTAACAAAACCAAATGGTCAACAACTGTTAACAAAACAAAGCCAATCGTCTATATATATGTTAGGGGTGTATGCCACGGTTTTGGAGCCACAGTTCAGTTCTGTTTGTGGAGGCAGGGTTCATGGCAGGGCACCAGCAATAATAACACTAGATTCACTTTTAACTTAATAATAACAACATAACTTAACTTACTAACTTAATAGGCTAATTTAACTTATTGACTTTATATTAACTTTATACATTGACTTCACGTTTTCTATAGAGCAGTTAGCATACCTAATTAAACTAAAATTAAATAAATGCCTCCACTCTAGACTATAAATAATCTAATATTACCATTTACCATAAAAAAAACAAGCACATTTATTTTATAAAAAACTGATGACACAAGTAATTTTCCACTTTAGCCTACTGAAACACTTAAATTGTATGAATAACTAATACTGATAAATAAATAGGCCTATAAATTTAATAGCAGTTTTTGTTAATACAATAACGTACACCACACTCATTTAAAAATAAACAAAATAACATAAATTGAAAATAAAGAGGCATTTGGGGGTTATGCAAACAACAGTTACCATGGTGAATACACAATACATCATGAACTGTTAATGAAACATGAAAACTGCTCCTAATGATCAGAATGAACATCATACCTGCATGCAAATCCTTCCCAGCGCACACACGTCGAACCAGTTACGTGATTTATTGGTACTTTACTTTTATTTCATAACTTACAAATTGACATCGTAACGCTGCTCATAGTTTCTCTTGTCTTGCGCTTTATTAAGAAGAGTCCTCATGCGCACGTGAAACTAAAGAGTGTGCGCTACGAGCACAGTATAACGGCTGACAGGACACGAAAGCGGTTTTCTGAGGTGAGGGAGATTTTTATTTCGTAACAAGGCACAAGCTGTTGCTGGGACTCCAAGGTAGCATTTAGCCTACCTGGCTAAATGGGGAAACTGGCTCCCTGTCCTTCCACCATGCAGCTTGAGTGATCACCCAAGTCATGTGACATGCACTTAGAAGACAAAAGGTAGTGTATATTTAGTAAATAATATTATATCTAATATTATATATAAATAATATTATAATTATATTTAGTAACAATACAGCTCTTATTAGTTGTTAAAAGTGCACAAATGACTATTTAATCAAATGTCGAGGAAGAAAAAAATAATTTTGTGACATAAGGTGAAGCGAGAGCTGGGCTGGGGCAGCAGCTCAGGGCGCGTTCAGTTCGACATGAGGGAATTCTCGGTTCGAACCGTGGGTGGTGTATCACGGTTTTCTGGTTCGGTATGAAAATCGTTACACCCCTAATATATATAATTGAAATAATACTTAAATTAAACAAAACCAACCATCAATGAATTCTCATACTGTAATGAAACTGACCGTCATTGAAATCTCATAACCAAATCAAACCAACCTTCACTGAAATCTCATAAAGGAACAAAACCAATTTCATTGAAATTGCATAACAAAATGAAACAGACCCTCTTTGAAATCTCGTAAAGGAGCAAAACTGACCATCATTGAAGTCTTGTAACCAAACAAAACTGACCATCATAGAAATCTTTTAACAGCCCACACAGTGCGGGCCTTGAACCCAGGTCTCCGGCATGGGAGTTGAACACTTTAACAAGGAGCTAAAGACAGCAGCATCCAGTGTCAGTCACCAGGTTTTATTGACTCTGTTATACACACATTCACATTATCATGCCTTGTTACCACTGTGCAGGCTGGTGGTGGTGGTGTAATGGTGTGGGGGATGTTTTCTTGGCACACTTTAGGCCCCTTAGTGCCAATTGGGCATCGTTTAAATGCCACGACCTACCTGAGCATTGTTTCTGACCATGTCCATCCCTTTATGACCACCATGTACCCATTCTCTGATGGCTACTTCCAGCAGGATAATGCACCATGTCACAAAGTTCGAATCATTTCAAATTGGTTTCTTGAACATGACAATGAGTTCACTGTACTAAAATGGCCCCCACAGTCACCAGATCTCAACCCAATAGAGCATCTTTGGGATGTGGTGGAACGGGAGCTTCGTGCCCTGGATGTGCATCCCACAAATCTCCATCAACTGCAAGATGCTATCCTATCAATATGGGCTAACATTTCTAAAGAATGCTTTCAGCACCTTGTTGAATCAATGCCACGTAGAATTAAGGCAGTTCTGAAGGCGAAAGGGGTCAAACACAGTATTAGTATGGTGTTCCTAATCATCCTTTAGGTAAGTGTGTATATATATATATATATATATATATATATATATATATATATATAAGAAAAAGAGGAAAGTGCAGAAATATTGCTCTATAAATTTAAATTAGAAATGCTCCTGAACCGATTACTCATTGGTGAGGTGAAATGTTAGTCCCGCCTTGTTGAACTTGAACAAGAATGAACATGAACGAGAGAAGACTGAGTTGCGCAATATAGGATGAGAATCCTCTGTTTAGTAATCCAGCAATAGATTATTAACAAGTTAAAACTCAAACATGTGAGATATAACTTTAAGAAGCTCACGTTTTGAGAATAGTAGTGTGTGACAAAGTTTGAACAGGGCGTGACGAGACAGATGCAATAAGATATAACCAGGCGCGGATTAACGCACAGGCTTGCCTAGGCTGCAGCCTAGGGGCCCCACGTGTGCAGGGGCCCCCGGATTGGCCAGACTTTTTAAAATATTTTTTTTTTATTAACTTCAGTGTGAACAAAAAAAGGCCCTCATTGGCCCATAAGAAACACAAAAAAAGGCAGGTGATTGGATAGGTGTGACTTGAGTCACATCTGTCCAATCAGCGGCTGGTCAAATCATGTCGATCATTTTCATTTACTGCTATTGCTAGACGGGCAAGACGGCTAAATATCTGAAAGTACGATAGTGGAGCACAAAAACAGAAAATACAAAGGTAAAAAAGAACAACGTAACCAAGATATACAGACAAAAATACCCCTAAATTGACTGTATACTTCAAGGCTGCTGAATCTTCATCCAGTCGAGGACAAGATCCACAGCAGGAGGGCTGCCAAGCTAGAATCTGCTCTTTAAGGCTGGTTCTATTTTTTCGTGTTATGAAGGGCGATCAGGTATTTATTTTTATTTAATTAATAATCTGTATTTATGTCGCTCAAATAGCGCGCTTAGCCAGCTAAGTTACAGAGAAACTGGTAGCCAGGTAATAGACGTGACAAATCCTGAGTGGCGATATCACTGCACGGTTCTAGCCAAGTTAACCGGGCTGAGAATTCCGGGCCGAGAATGGTTTGTAATCATGCCATGCCGTACCAGGCACAAGTGGGTCGGTCAGCCGCGCCCACACCCTCAGCAGAGAAGGATGGAGTCTCCCCGCCATTTTTTATTATGGCTTTGTTTTATACACAGTTTAGTGTATGGCACAGCGGTTTGTGCCTCAGTAAAACGGTGTTCTGCACTAATGCAGATGCTGTAGCCTACCTGTTGGTTTATAAAGCTAAACCAGCTTGCAGTTGAACTGTGAATGCAGGGAATTCTGTTGCTTTGCTGTTTATAGTTACATATTTCCTTTGTTTTGTGGCTGTGGTGGCAGTGGGTAATATCTTTGCACCATCTTTGTTAATTAAGGGATTGGTTCTAAGCACTGGGCCTTGTGCTTGTTTGTATTTGTGTTTTGTATGTAATGTTCAATTTCTCATTTTACCTATGTGGTGTGGTGGTATTTTTTGTACTGTGCTGGTCCACCACTTGAAGGAATGTAGAGGAAACACTGTAGTATTGGCTGTCTCAATGTGTGTGTGTGTATATGCCAGTTCACCATATTTGCGTGTGGACCATGTATGGCACTAAATACATTTTTCCAGAAAAGCATAATGATTAAGGGGGGCCTTACACAAAGAGAAGCCTAGGGGCCCATGACCACCTTAATCCACCTCTGGATATAACCACTGATCTATATAGAGAACTGGATTGCTCATGACGTCATAAAAAGTGAAGCCGTCGCACCGCCATATTGGTATTCCCTAGTAAACTCACGCGTTCTATTGAATCAATAGGAAATCATATTATTGTACTGAGAAAAAATTGCCTAAGGAGACACCGCTTTTATATCTGAAGTCTTCCTGTACAAGCTTACAACACAAACATCCTAAGCATGTAAATGGTTATTCGTTTAAAGTCGGGAATTTCCCCTGCTTATTAAAAAGTTACGTTCATTCAGTACAGTTGTGAACATCAGCTCAGCAGGTGGACGAGACACTTCTATTACAAATGTCAAAGCGCGCATTTTGAAATCGGAATAAAGATTTATGCCTTGTAACCTGAAATCGCATTGTACTGTTGTTATTATGTATATTTATGTTGTGTTGTAGTATTGTTTTTATTCATACAGTAGGCTAACTGCAAATGTTTCAACAATGATTTTGTTAACAGCATGCATTTTGAAGCAGTTAATGATTTAAATGATGATTAAATAAATATTTAATTCAACAACATGGCATACGTAACACTTTTATGGAATACTTATACTCATATGGAAACTGCAAACGGCATAAATATGCGCTGTCTTTGAGTCTGAAATAGATGTTGCTCGATCAGGAAATAAAATACACATCACCCATCATAACGTACACACATTAAGCAAATTCTGACTCTTTAATAATTAAATAAATTCTGCAGCATCCTCACATGCGACTACTAGCCATACTCCTTTATGTATACAGGCGTTGCGTAATGACGCAAAGAATTTCCGGCAGAAATCCACCAGTACCACTCAAATTATGATTATGTGAATCGGGCTAAGGTAAGGAGATAGTTTTGAACACTGGCTGGTTATGTACTTGCTCAAATAGATTTTGGATAATTTTTAACCAAAGAAGTTATGGACTGCAGCTTTAAGTGTATATTTTATTGCACTTCATATATTTCCATCTATAGATTTCAATTACAAAATATCTTTAGTCATCTTCACTTCAGACATACACCAAACTTTACAGTTTTATTCCTATCTATATTGTGAAAGTTTGATATAATTCATCTAATTTATGCAACATTTTATTCCTAAAAATATGGTGAAATATGCATTTTTTGATAGTCTGTTGACAATATTTTATACTGATAAAAAGTGAAAAATCCAAAATATGAATTTAATGTGAATTGTTCTGGAAATGTATGTAGAATAGTGCATATCTAATTAGATAATGCCTCGTTTGCATATTTAAACATAACATTTCAGAAAACTTGTAATACAAAAAATATCTGCAACTCTTCATGTAAATAATCAACTGGATAAGTGTGTTGATATCTATTAGTTAACTTCAGTATCCTATTCTCCTGCAGTGTGTTGCCTTAGCAAACATGATAAATGCATCATTCTAAAAGGACGTTTTATTTGAAGCTCAAAAAAGAGGCCTTTCAGCTCTAAAGAGCATTGCACCTCATCGATCTGTAAAAGTAAACTTGAGCGATTTTCTCAGTGGCTGCGGTTTCCTCAACTGCGTCTCTGGCTCTGACAATATAAAAGATGTGTGTTTGCCTGATATGGAATTCAGAATAGCGTTGAGAAATAAAATACAGTGCAGACAGGAGAGCGGGCCGCTGATGAAACAGAATGCAAATGAAACAGGTGAGGTGAGGAAGGCAGAGCGTGAGGACAGTGTACGCGCCTCTTCCCTCTCCCACCATCTGCCTCTCTTCAAACTTCCAGAAACATCCACCCAGAACAGACAACATATTCCCCTCATCAGCCGAGCGGTGACAAGCCTCTGTCACACTACAGCAGAGGGAAGGCAAATTAGAGTCGCCCACTGAGAGGTTGTAAATGGGAAATCGAGGGGAAAGTTGGAGCTCCGAATGTGAGAGATTCGCACAGACAGACACACTGACTCTACAGACGCAGGACAAATATATGATAGCCATGCTGTCACTGGTTTTTAACAGAGCCGATGAAATCGACTTGACAGCCACAGCGCAGACGGTGGCGCGCACGCGCTCACGACCGAACAATGGACAGGCGCCTGCGCTTCCGATTTTGGTAGCTTTTTTCAAGCAAGTCAGAGTGTGTGGTTTTGAGTGACATCGCCGCTAACCTCCCAGGTTACACTAACAGACATCAAGGCACCAATCAAGGCTGCCAAAGAGGGCCTGTCTCACTGAGTTTGGACGGGAGCTTTCCGCTCGGCCGTCTCCAACTGACAAGCACCTTAAAAAGGCCTGTCAGTTCAACATGAATTGCAGTGACCTCCAGGGCCTCATCCAAGAAATTCAAAAATTAATGTAAATGTACTTGAAGGGTGAGCCATTCTTCTGTGAAGCATTGCCAAAAATGAAATATTCAAAGGTGAGAGTTAATACCAAGGAACCAGGCAGTGCTACATGGTGGACACATCTCCTTGCTTCCTTTTGCGGAAAAATTTAGCGGAATATATTTCAGCCTCTCCTGATTTGAGAGACAATTTTCAACTGTTGAATAATTCAGATGGGGAGAGTTTTGAAAATGATACGGTCCTTTATTTGAGCATGAGTGTAATAGGTCGTCCTGTGCCGCTTTGGGGTTCAGAGCTTTAATGCTAAATGAAACACTAATTCACTTCTCCTTTGTGATACTTCCAGTGAATTCTTTTGATTTACTGCAAATTCTTTACACAGTGAATGGAATGCCTTAAAAGAAAAATTGTCCCTCTTTTCCATGTAATCACAAAAAGAAGCATGCTAAATGTATCGCGAGTAGGCTACACATCATATGCGCTAGATTCCAAGTCTTCTTGATTGCCAACCAATTTTGTGAGCAACAGAACAAAGTTTAAGTCACTGTTCACTGCAAATCCTCTTGAGCTCTAAACTTGAGTCAATGTTCTGTCAGTGTTCTAAACGAAAAAATAAGACTGGATCAACACATTCACTCAAAAGATAATTTAATTTGTTTCGTATTAAGACATTGTTATTTCTTAGCCTGGTCCTTCCAGACTCTTGTACATTTCATTTGTGCAGAGAGTCTGGCCACTCTCCATTGAAAAGCGTTAACTTCCCTGAAAGCGGGTACTCTGTTGAAGTTTAAAACTATTGTATCTGGCCAGAGCCACTCTGGATCTGCCATAACCAATCGCTAACGCTTGGTTGTGATGAATGTCATCTCAAACTAGCGCACAACATCGCCATCGTTCTCAACCACTCCCTCCCTCCCTTGAGTATCGATGCATCTGCCCTCTTCAAGGAACACAAGAATGCACAGTAATCTCAGACAATTTAATCCAGATATTTTAATCCTATCCACAAATTAATTTGATGAACCAAATTAGCTCAAATTCAGTTATCACGATCAGAAGATCTGGCATCTCGGATGTATTAAGCGAGGTATGAAGAACAGACCCCTGAACTCTGCAGGTGGGTAGATCTCCAGAAACAGGATTGGACATCCTTGACAAGTAACTCAAATATTAATGTATAAATAAAAAATTAAAAATAAAGTGTTAGGCTACTTGTTACACCAAAAATGTCTGATACATAATGCACATTACTTAAGATGTGTTACCCCAATGCTAATTATATTCAGTGGTGTAAAGTATTTGAGTAAATGTCATTAGTTACTGCACTTAAGTATCTTTTTGGCTACTTTGTTGTATTATCAAGATATTAGCAACTTTTACTCTCTACTTGACTACATTTATGAACAAGTAAATGTACTTTTTACATTTGTGTTGATTAATGTTGTTGACACATTACATTTTGTATGGCACCTAACTTTTTCTGCAGCAGTTTGTTTCTGCTATAAAGAAGCGATATCAGCTTCTACAGAGCATTGAAGGTACTATATCTTGTGTGTTCTCCCTTTACTCACCCAAACATGTCAACAAAGCCACTTTTCCAGCCTGGTTAAAACCAGACCATTCTCAGTAGTAACTGAGTTATGGTCTGGCAAAGCTTCATAGACAAATCCTTTCCAAAGGAGCGTCACCAACGGACGTCGCTCAAATGCCTCTGGGTGCAATTGGATAGACCTAAAACCAATCAGAGCGATGAAGGAGATGATGTATGCAGAGCGACGGAGAAAGCACATTGACTCTAACAGCAATTCTCTGTTTTTAACGAAAAGGAAATGTTTAAATCGCTTAAAACAGACGCGATAGCTGATTCAAATGAGTGATGTTCCACAGCGGCATCCATCTTTGTAATGTCGCTGCACTGTTGTCATCGTGTAAAGCCCGCCCCAACGTTTCTCATTGGTGCTGTGATTTCGAGGGATTAGAAATGGGCTTGAATGGGCTCTTTGCCAGACTTGCAAAGCAAATCTAAATTTGCCGGAAGTTGTCTGGGTTTTCCCAGGCTACCACTTTTCATGAATGTGAGTGCATTAGCAGGGAGTTGATGAATCACAGGTGTTTGATTTATGAGATGAGGACATGACTGCAGGCAGCGATGAGGACGAAACCAGCACATCCAGTGCAAGAAGGCTTTGACTATTTCATTTTACTCAAAGCTGCAGTCCTTAACTTTTTGCGCTCTAGCGGTTAACAAACAGAACTGCATGCGTCTTGCGGAAGAACATTACAGCCGGAGCTACTTCTCTCTGTTTATGTCTATGGCGAGTCAGCGTTTATGTCTGCGTTCCTCCGCAGCGGCTCCTACCAGACCGCTCTGAAATAGTCCCAATATAAACACTTATTATAAGTGTACCATAATGATTCAGGGTAAGACGAAAACACGGTTTGGAAAATGGATTCATGTTGTACATTCTCATTATATATTTTCTGTAAATCTTGAACACAAAAAAAGTTACAGACAGCAGCTTTTACATTATTTTATTATATTGACAAAACCTTTTTTTTTGAAGGATATTGGTTTACTTATGGCTTTTTTGTGCACTTGAGCTTAACTGAGACTTGAGAGTTTGTAGACGTTTAAGAGGCTGTTGTGTCGACCTTGATTTATTGCAATATTGAGGTGTTCAGGTTTATTTTGATTTTAGGAAATAAACGTGATTTCTCATCTCACAAATCAATTGTTTCTTACTTTCACTGGTATGTCTCTCAGGTGTCGAGGACTAGTGCATCGTTGAGCCTATATTTAGTGTGAGAAATACTTAAGTTCTGTTAAAATCAGATACGTTAAGACTTTTACTCAAGCTGTATTGGAATTGGTGACTTGTAACTTGTAATGGAGTCATTTTCACTGTAACGAATCTGTACTTTTACTCAAGTGTGCTTTTCAGGTAGGCTACTCTTTACACCTCTGATTATATTAGTAGTGTGTCAAATTTTAAAACAATAAAACATATTATAGTTGAAGCCAGTTGGGTTTTATATCTTTAAACATGATGATATCAGAAGATTGAGGTTTGACAAAACCTGCAAACTGAAGTGAGAATGTCACAAAAACAGCATCCTTTTTTATCAGGATAACAGTCACTACAGTTATGTTTACCTTATGAGCAAATTATACTTAAGTATGGATACTCACATTTTACTCCATTAAAAGCTCAAGTATTTGCCCAAAACATATACTTAAATGAAAGTAAAAAAAAAAAAAAAAAAAAAAGTAGTTAACAGCTAACAAAAATAAAAACAATAGAGAGGAGATTCTTGTTTAATCATTTTTTAATCATTTTCTCAGTGCAAAGTGAATTAATTACATAAAATGTTTTGTCACACAGAAGTACACAGAAAGGTATTGTTGAGGGGCAAAAACAAATCACAAATCATGGATCATGCATGTTTGCATAGAACAACAATTAACCCTTCTGCGGTCTTCATTTGTGAATTACACTCGGGGTCTTTGGGGTCTCCACAGACCCCAGGCAACAAAATGTAATTTTGTAACAAAACAATTGGGGTTTTTTAGAACAAATGTAATTTTACTCTGTTTATTAATGTTTTTACTCAACATTGGTGCAGTTTTTGGAGTATTTATAATAATTTTTAAATTTATATAAATAAAAAAAATAAAAATAAAATGTTTTAATGTGTTTTCACACAAAATCAGTTTTTTTATTTAATGTAAAATTAAAATATATAAAAGAGCCAAATTTCTAACTTTCATTCGTGGGGATAAGATGGATAATTTGACATGGTTTAGTGTGAGATTTTTGCCCATCTTTTGGAAAATAAAGTTTAAAAAAAAAAAAAAAAAAAAAGTAAATGGCTTCAGAGCTCCACTATTTGCAATGTGCTATTTGACTGACTGAAAGACATCTTTTCACAAGTATTTTTCAGTTGGATTCATATCTAAATGTTATGAAATCACAATTATAACAATTAAAATTATTTTTTGTAAATGACTTTTTTTTTTTTTTTTTTTTTCAATGATGTTATATTATGATTAGAATCAAACCTGAACAAGAGAAAAGTTCTTTAGAGTTTATCATTTATTTCAAACATCTGATTTTCTTCTACAAATTGAATCTACACTTCAGTTACTAACTGTAACAGAACAAACATTAACAGAAATGAACAGTTATATTACATATTGAGTAAAAAATACACAACATGAACATCAAAATGCAATGACCTGAACAGCAATAATAAATGTATTCCTGTCTGTGTGTGTGTGTGTGTGTGTGTGTGTGTGTGTGTGTGTGTGTGTGTGTGTGTGTGTGTGTGTGTGTGTGTGTGTGTGTGTGTGTGTGTGTGTGTGTGTATGTGTGAGCATGATCATTTTGCATTGTGGATGTTTTATGCATTGTTGGAAGTGTGCCACTTCATTTCTGTATGCGTGTTCTGTGTTGTTTCTGTTTTTGAGGGTGAATTTTGTCCATTTTCTAAGCGGGGTCCTGAGTGTGACTTTTTTTGTCACACGAACATAAAAACAGATATCAGTCCAATTTATTTTTTTTTATTTGTAGATCTAGAGAGTGTTGACAACGATACAAAGTCTCATGCCATTTGGACAAAGGGAACTTTTTTTCTTTTTTTTTTGAGCAAACGTCCTTTGGGGTCAGAAATGACCCTAAAGACCGGAGAAGGGTTAAAGCACAGAGGAACACAAAACACATCGAAAGGCCCTTAAACAGTTAGATGCAGCGCAGAGGTCAAAACAAGAATTATTCCAGACAGAATACAAGAAATGTAACCACTACAAAAATTGTAATTGGGTAAGAGCACAAGTTTTGAGTTTAAACTGCACTTGAGTGAAGTACAAATTCCCCCAAATAATACTTAAGTATAGTAATCCAGTACAATTATATTCAAGCATTATACACCCCTGCTTATGAATCTGTCCTGGAACAGGTTTGGCATGAACCGTTTCTCGTTTTTTTCCCTTTCAGATCACCATGACTAATATTTCTGAAGATATGAGACTGCTGGTAGATCAGGTTCTAGTTCAGCGCACACATTTATATTCC
This sequence comes from Paracanthobrama guichenoti, assembly GCA_018749465.1. Taxonomy (NCBI): domain Eukaryota; kingdom Metazoa; phylum Chordata; class Actinopteri; order Cypriniformes; family Gobionidae; genus Paracanthobrama; species Paracanthobrama guichenoti. Next base: position 9,513,773 of record CM031958.1, read on the forward strand.
TTACACCTGGTCCATCGACGCTGTTCACATTTCCTCTACAGACTTCAGCACTCAAACTTTAGAATGAGCAGCGCTGTCGTTTAATCTCAAACAAAGCAGCTCGTACATGTGTCTCTCTTCCAGGGTGGGCTGAAGCTGTCCTGTGGTTTTCAACATCTCAGCTCCACGTCCGGATGAATAAAACAAGATATTAATGAATTTTGGATGAAAGCTTCACAGAGGGGGCCGGTGTGGCTCATTAGCAACTATATTATTGATCACAGGATTCCTCTGCGTTCAGGAACGTGGCGCTCTTCAAAAATGCAAATAACCGGCAAATTGAGTAATACCCCTTTGACAAAACATATTATAAACAAATCAGCATCAACGGTCGTGACTAAAATCGACGTGATTAATGCAGTGGAGATTGTCACGCTTGATTAATGTTTCACTGTGTTTCGGAATTATAGGTGATGCAAAATACAACAGGAGCAGAGAAGGCGTGTTTCGCCTCCTGTGATGTTTTCTGTAGCTCTGTGTTGGATCTCGGTATTACAGCCAGAGCTTGGAGCCTGTTTTAAGAGACTTGATTCAGAGCCAAAAACTTTATGAAACACAAAACAGAAACACGCCCAGAAACGTGAATAACTTTATGAACATTCCAAAAGCTTCCTAATTCCTTTTCCTGTCATATTCCAATTTCTGTGCTAATATTTAAACTTGCTGTTCAGTGCCTCCTTGAATGTGTTGGAAGCAGGACTGAATTAAATGGACAGTTCAACACACATATATATATATATATATATATATATATATATATATATATATATATATATATATATATATATATATATATATATATATATATATATATATATATGTATATATATATGGTCATGTGGTCATGTTTCCATTTTCTTCTGTCACTGGCCATAATTCTAACCTTAAAATCTGAATATAAGATAGCAATCATGACTTCGTGGCAGTTTTTCTGTTGATATGGAATATTAAAAGCCGTCTTCGCCTTACAAATGGTTGTCGAAAGCAAAATAAAAAAAGATGTGAAAAGCACATCGTATTTGTGAGAAAGTGTGACATGCTAGATCGCCTTAAAATTAGTAAGAAACAAGTAGCCTAATGAATTTCATTCAGCAAATATGATGCAGGGCGGTGTAATAAATAAAAGTGTCACAAGAGAAGTCCATATGATGTTTCATCTGAGGAACAGACTGAAATTTAAATAATAATTCACTCATAATATTTGAGGTTGTCTGTAATCGGTACAATAAGCCCTATCATACACCCGGCGCAGTGCAGCACCAGGCGCGACACAAGTGTTTTTTGCTAGTTTCAAATGTATATAGCACAGGCCGATCTCAAATCTACCCTTTCTGTCAAAAATACTGGAAAAGGCAGTGTCTTCACAATTATGTTCCTTTTTAGAAAGAAATGGTATCTGTGAGGATTTCCAGTCAGGATTTAGACCGTATCATAGTACTGAGACTGCTCTCATCAGAGTTACAAATGATTTACTCTTATCATCTGATCGTGGTTGTATCTCTCTATTAGTGTTACTCGATCTTAGCGCTGCATTCGATACTATCAACAACAACATTCTTTTGAATAAACTCGAAAATTATGTTGGCATTAGTGGAACTGCTTTGGCATGGCTTAAATCACACTTATCTGACCGTTATCAGTTTTTAGCAGTAAATGAAGAGATGTCACACCGATCACAAGTTCAGTATGGAGTACCGCAGGGCTCAGTGCTAGGACCGTTGCTCTTCACCCTGTACACGCTACCACTGGGAGATATCATTAGGAAGCATGGCATTAGTTTTCATTGTTATGCTGACGATACTCAGCTCTATATTTCTTATAACCAATTCACAAGATTAACGGAATGCATAGCTGATATAAAACATTGGATGTCTAGTAATTTCCTGCAACTTAATTCAGAAAAAAATTAATTTTTAATTATTGGACAAAAAAAAAAACTCTGCAAGTAGTAACCTAGAATACTGTCTAACACTCGATGGCTGCTCTGTCAAGCCCTCGTCATCAGTTAGGAACCTGGGTGTGCTCTTTGATGCCAATCTTTCATTTGAAAGCCACATTTCTAACATCTGTAAAACTGCATTCTACCATCTTAAAAATATATCTAAATTACGGCACATGCTTTCAATGCAAAATGCTGAACAGTTAATTCATGCGTTCATGACCTCAAGGCTAGATTATTGTAATGCTCTACTGGGTGATTGCCCTGCTTGCTTAATAAACAAACTCCAGCTGGTCCAAAACGCAGTAGCTCGAGCTCTTACTAGAACAAGGAAGTATGACCATATTAGCCCGGTTCTGTCAACACTGCACTGGCTCCCTGTTAAACATTGTATAAATTTTAAAATCTTGCTTATTACTTACAAAGCACTAAATGGTTTAGCTCCCCAGTACTTGAGCGAACTCTTAACGCATTATACTCCATCACGTCTATTGCGGTCTCAAAACTCTGGCCAGTTGATAATACCTAGAATATCAAAATCAACTGCAGGCGGTCGATCCTTTTCCTATTTAGCGCCTAAACTCTGGAACAGTCTTCCTAGCATTGTTCGGGAAGCAGACACACTCTGTCAGTTTAAATCTAGACTAAAAACGCATCTCTTTACTATGGCATACACATAAAACATTATCAATTTCTATCATTCAAATCAGTAAATGATTGTTAGGCTGCATTAACTAGGTCAGCCAGAACCGGGAACACTTCCCATAACACCTGATGTACTCGTTACATCATAAGAAGAATGGCATCTACGCTAATGTTAGTCTCTCTGTTTATCCCGAGGTTTACTGCAGTCAGCCAGATCCGGGCCGTATCCATATCAGATGGTGGACTAGCGCCTGGACATGACCAACGCATCCCTGAAATGTCTGCCGAGAGCGTGTCAAATAAATTCCCCCCATAAATGCTGCATCGACACGACATCCTCATTAAACCCTTCTTCGGCGTGACGACTCCAATCTTTGAAAAAATCTTACAATTATCTATTTACCTAATATGAATTAAGACCTGCAATGTTGCCAGAATTATAATCATACACTGTTTGTTCGTCGGCCAGAGGAGAACTGGCACCCTGACTGAGCCTGGTTTCTCCCAAGGTTTGTTTCTCCATTCTGGCCCTGAACGAGTTTTGGTTCCTTGCCACCGTTGCCTCTGGCTTGGCTTGCTCAGTTGGGGACACCTAAATTTCATCTATATTACCGATCTGCCCGCATTGACACTATATGATACTTGAAATTAGCTGGATAACATCACCGTTTCACCAGAACGGCTGTACAAATTCTGTTGTACTGTGAAGCTGCTTTGAAACAATTGGACTTGTTAAAAGCGGTATATAAATAAAGGTGACTTGACTAGTTTCAACCCGACGCAGTTATCATTTCCATGTCCTGTATGGAATTCCAAAGCTGCCAATATTAAAAATAAAAAAATACATAAATAAATATACAAACCTGATTCCAAAAAAGTTGGGACACTGTACAAATTGTGAATAAAAAAGGAATGCACATGCATATCAAATGTTTAAAGTGAGACATTTTGAAAAGTCATGCCAAATATTGGCTCATTTTGGATTTCATGAGAGCTACACATTCCAAAAAAGTTGGGACAGGTTAAAAGTTAAGTTTTTTATAAGAGGCCGGAAAAGTTAAATGTACATATAAGGAACAGCCAAAGGACCAAATTGCAACTTATTAGGTCAATTGGCAACATGATTGGGTATAAAAAGAGCCTCTCAGAGTGGCAGAGTCTCTCAGAAGTCAAGATGGGCAGAGGATCACCAATTCCCCCAATACTACGGCCAAAAATAGTGGAGCAATATCAGAAAGGAGTTTCTCAGAGAAAAATTGCAAAGAGTTTGAAGTTATCATCATCTACAGTGCATAATATCATCCAAAGATTCAGAGAATCTGGAACAATCTCTGTGCGTAAGGGTCAAGGCCGGAAAACCATACTGGATGCCCGTGATCTTCGGGCCCTTAAACGGCACTGCATCACATACAGGAATGCTACTGTAGTGGAAATCACAACATGGGCTCAAGAATACTTCCAGAAAACATTGTCGGTGAACACAATCCACCGTGCCATTTGCCGTTGCCGGCTAAAACTCTATAGGTCAAAAAAGAAGCCATATCTAAACATGATCCAGAGCGCAGGCGTTTTCTCTGGGCCAAGGCTCATTTAAAATGGAATGTGGCAAAGTGGAAAACTGTTCGTGGTCAGACGAATCAAAATTTGAAGTTCTTTTTGGAAAACTGGGACGCCATGTCATCCGGACTAAAGAGGACAAGGACAACCCAAGTTGTTATCAGTGCTCAGTTCAGAAGCCTGCATCTCTGATGGGATGGGGTTGCATGAGTGCGTGTGGCATCGGCAGCTTACACATCTGGAAAGGCATCATCAATGCTGAAAGGTATATCCAAGCTCTAGAACAACATATGCTCCCACCCAGACGTCGTCTCTTTCAGGGAAGACCTTGCATTTTCCAACATGACAATGCCAGACCACATACTGCATCAATTACAACATCATGGCTGCGTAGAAGAAGGATGCGGGTACTGAAATGGCCAGCCTGCAGTCCAGATCTTTCACCCATAGAAAACATTTGGCGCATCATAAAGAGGAAGATGCCACAAAGAAGACCTAAGACAGTTGAGCAACTAGAAGACTGTATTAGCCAAGAATGGGACAACATTCCTATTCCTAAACTTGAGCAACTTGTCTCCTCAGTCCCCAGATGTTTGCAGACTGTTATAAAAAGAAGAGGGGAATGCCACACAGTGGGAAACATGGCCTTGTCCCAACTTTTTTGAGACGTGTTGATGTCATAAAATTTAAAATGAACTTATTTTTCCCTTAAAATGATAAATTTTCTCATTTAAACATTTGATATGTCATCTATGTTGTATTCTGAATAAAATATTGAAATTTGAAACTTCCACATCATTGCATTCTGTTTTTATTCACAATTTGTACAGTGTCCCAACTTTTTTGTTTGTACAAAGAAATTGCGTTGCGAAGCGTTGAGGCCACAGTGACACCTTGTGGTGAGGCCGAAATACAATAAGTATATAGCCTACTGGTGTTAATACTGTCTGTGATGAATGACTTGGATAGGTATATGGCCAAAATCTTATATCACGACCATAGGTGCCTCGTTCTATTTTGGATCTTTGAAATATGCATTTAAATTAAGCGATCTTTGAAATATGATGTGCTTTTCACATCTTTTTTTTTATTTTGCTTTCGACAACCATTTGTAACTATTTGCAGCATATTAAATGTTGTGCATATACAAATAGGAAATATGAATGTGAAGTGAATTTGTGGTCTCGTTTCAAATGCATTTATCAATATGCTTGTGTCGACTTCACTGTAGCCTATATGTGCGCTGCTTCCTTTCTGTGTGTTCTGCACTGGAAATGGAAGCACTTCCATTTCATAGTGTTTGTTAGCCCAGGACATTTTACAAATCCAGACCAGACGATGTTCTACTGCCTTGTCCGGAATAAAGATTAGCCTATCCATGTCACACAGTACAGTTAGGGTGATATGACTTAACCCGTGGTCATGATATAAGATTTTGGTCATATGCCTATCCAAGTCATTCATCACAGACAGTATTAACGTACTTATTGTATTTCGGCCTCACCACAAGGTGTCACTGTGGCCTTAACACTTCGCTCTCGCTTACTCTGAGCTCAATTTCTATGTCTGAGGTAAACCACGCCCTCTTTATTACCCTACGGACAAAGAAATGTAGAAATAAAGAAATGTAAAAATAAATAAATGTATAATTAAATAAATGTGGAAATAAATAAATGTATAAATAAATAAAAGAATAAATAAAGAAATGTGGGAAAAAATAAATATATACATAAATAAGGGAATAAATGTAAATATAATATATAATAAAAATAATTATTATTTTTTTATTATTATAATTTTTTTTTTTTTTTTTTTGCTTTTCTATCTATATTTATTTATTTATTTAGTTTTGCTTTTTTACATTTCTTTGTATATTTATTTATTTATTTATAGCTTTGGAATTCCATAGGTCCTGCGCCACGTTGTTTAAATAGCAAATGCATTTGTGCCCATTTCTGCACCCTGCACTTGTGCTGGTCTGAAAACAAGGTGCGTTCAGGCGCATTGTTGGTGCGTTACTAATTTGTAATTTTGGTCTATACGGCTAATTAGGCCCTTCATGACAACTGTGAGGGGCGTGAATTTTTTTTTTATAACTCCTTTGTTTACATTATATAAAGCCACCTGCATAATTAAGGGTGTAGCCACTTTGAGTGACAGGTGGATAGCCGTTTGTCTGCTCTCTGTTAGTCATCACGTCACCTCAGCTCCAGCCACATCCCGCCTCTTTGCCCATTGTCAGTTATCGAGTGATGACGTACTGCAAAGATGGCAATGGCCAGCTCGACCCTACTTTATGTTTCAGAACTGCTCTTCAGAATCCTGTGGGTGATGTCACGGACACTACGTCCATATTTTTTTATGGTCTATGGTCATAATGGATAGTCATTGCATGTATCAGAATTACCTATTTGCAGTAATGACAAAAGAAAATGTCTACTTATTTAACCAAACGTGCAATACACACATGTATTTAAACTGACTCGTCAGGTTGAGGGTGTCTATATTCTGGCATGTAAATAGTGAATCCGCCATGGCGTGAGCGCAACTGGCTTTTAAAGGGAATGGGAGATGAGACTCTGATTGGTTTATTGCACGTTATGCCTAAAACACACCCGTTAATCATTAAGAGAATAGGGACAACCCATTTAGACCATGTGCTTGGTGCACCGACCATTTTTCCCATTGTTAAACTAGCAAAAAATGTATTCGGACACGCCCTAAGTGCACCCGCGCCGTGCGCTTTAGACCATGCACTTAGCTCATTAAAATAGGGCCCAGTGAGTGATTATCAACTTTACCTTCGGCCTCTTCATCACACAAAGCTTTAGAGGAATTGGAATTTTATGCACAAATTCTGAACATTACTTTTAAGGTACTTTTATGGTATGTGTGTGTGTGTGTGTTCATGGTACATTTTATAACTTTACAGCCTCAGTACTCATTTACTTTAATATGAAAAAAAAGCAGCCAGAATATTCTTTAATATATATATATATATATATATATATATATATATATATATATATATATATATATTATTATTTATTTATTTTTTTATCTGGATGTTATACTGGTTTGCATGTACATGAATCATACCTTTAAGGTGGATATCATATCCCACTGTGACTATACAACTGATTCTATTTTGCTGTAAATTATTGGTCAGTCATTAATAATGTATTGCCATCAGAGGTAAACTATGAAACCTCTCGATCGGACTGTGTCACGTGAGTGTATATGTGCCCACACAGACGCTGATGAATACTGTATAAATGGGGTAGTGACATCCACTATAAACATGAATCTCCTGAGAGACTTCAGCCCATCAATAGGCCCCTCGTCTCCCCGTCTGATGAGTAAAAAGCACGTAGCCTCAGGCCAAGCAGGGAAATATCACCATAAGCCCCCAGTCACAGAAAAACACATCTGCTTTTGTCATTTTTGGGAGCTTGAGCATTCACGACACACAAAGCTTCCCTCATGATGCTCAAACAAGCAAATCCTAGCGGTTTTTGTTATTGTGCATCATGCTCTGATGTCTTTATGATGGAATGAAGTGGGAGGGATAAATGACAGTAATACTAATTACAGCATATCTAATGTGTTTTTGTGCACATAAAGCCTTTTTTAATCATCGAAAGCTAAGAGGATTTCTCAGGATCTCGCTTTGCATTTGAGCAGAATTAGTTAATTCCGTGTGGGTTATTTCTTTCTTTTTAGTAGTGATTTATTACCTGTGAGGGTTCAAAATGCAGCACATATTTCACATGATCACTTTACACTCAGGTTATATCCGTTAATATATATATATATATATATATATATATATATATATATATATATATATATATATATATATATATATATATATATATATATATATATATATATATATATATATATATATATATATATATATATATATATATATATATATATATATATATATATATTTTTTTTTTTTCATTAGAACCAACAATGAACCATTTTTGGTAACGCTTTAGATTACAGCCGGAAAGTACTACATAAGTAAAGCGAACTTTCAGTAATTATAGTGGAACTATAAAGTAAGTACGTGTACTTATAAGGGAACAATATGTAATATTTGGGGAATAAAGGGGTAACTATCAGGAAAATTAATAAAGTATATTTTAATTAAGGGATAATTATCTGTGTAGTTACAGGGTAAGTGGTGCTTGTTATCCCATGTAGTTACAGAGTAAGTATGAATCTACACTACACACTACACTACACTACACACTACACTTGTTATCCCATGTAGTTAGAGAGTAAGTATGAATCTACACTACACAAATGGACAAACCCAGCAATTGGGTTGTTTTAACCCAGCAGTTGGGTTAAATGTTTGCTTAAAACAACCCAATTGCTGGGTTTGTCCATTTTCAACCCAACTTGGGTTGTTTTTAACCCAGCATTTTTTTAGCGTGTACGGGCTGTAAATTAAAGTGGTGCTTGTTTCCCTCTTGTTTCATGTAGTTACAGGGTAAGTGTGAATCTACGGGCTGTAAATTAAAGTGGTGATTGTTCCCCTCTTGTTTCATGTAGTTACAGGGTAAGTGTGAATCGACGGGCTGTAAATTAAAGTGGTGCTTGTTCCCCTCTTGTTTCATGTAGTTACAGGGTAAGTGTGAATCTACGGGCTGTAAATTAAAGTGGTGATTGTTCCCCTCTTGTTTCATGTAGTTACAGGGTAAGTGTGAATCTACGGGCTGTAAATTAAAGTGGTGTTTGTTCCCCTCTTGTTTCATGTAGTTACAGGGTAAGTGTGAATCTACGGGCTGTAAATTAAAGTGGTGTTTGTTCCCCTCTTGTTTCATGTAGTTACAGGGTAAGTGTGAATCTACGGGCTGTAAATTAAAGTGGTGATTGTTCCCCTCTTGTTTCATGTAGTTACAGGGTAAGTACAATAAAAACATGTACATAATCTGATATCACTCTGAAACATTTATTGAAAAACAACTTAATTCAAAACAGATTTACGACACTTCTTATTCATTTTTATAAATATACGTTTTATTTCAAATAATAACATCCTGACAGAAGCACGTTTTGTCCCTTTTTTGTTTCTCTTGCTTGGCTTCTCCTCCTCTTGTTCCTCTTCTTTTTTGTTATTTCCACTGATGGATCATAAGAGGAATCCCATGTCTTTTGCTATTCTGTATTATTATTTATTAAAAGAAAAAGTACATCCAGAAATGCTCTCATAATTTACTAATATTTTCTCATCCGACAAACTGTTACCAGTACGTGCATGAATAAAGAAGCTTTCATGACGTTCTCGTGCAAAGTGGCAACTCTGTCTCTCTGGCGTCTCTGTCTTCTAGTCTTGTTTGTTTCTCATTGCTGTTATCATATATTATGTTATTGTTTACTGTTGTGAGCATTAATTTAAAAAATGAAAATAAAAACAGACGGCATCTGACACCAGTCACGCTTCAAGTTACGTCAAGAATGAACTCAAGCCTCTCATTCTGCAGATTGGTGGAAAGCGATAGTCTACACAGTTATTTATTTATTTATTTAAATATTGTTATTTTTCTTACAAACACTTATCTTTTCAGTTCAGAAGACATTGATTCATCCATTGGGATCGTATGGATTACTGTAGTTATTACTGTATGTGCTGTTTGATGCTTCAACTTTTATGAACCCAAATGAGTTCTCTTTCTAGCACAGTCCTGGGATCAGTTGTGCGAACACAGGGACCTGGTGCTCAGACACCTCAGCCAGTTGGGTCTTCGGGTCAACTGGGAAAGGAGCAAACTCGCCCCCGGGCAGAGGATCTCTTTTCTCGGTATGGAGTTGGATTCGGTCGAGCAGGCAGCGCGCCTCACAGAGGAGCATGTCCAGTCGATGCTGAACTGCCTGAACACGTTTCAGGGCAGGATGGCGGTTCCACTGAAACGGTTTCAGAGGCTCCTGGGGCATATGGCAGCCGCGGCGGCAGTAACGCCGCCGGCCTGCTTCATATGAGACCGCTTCAGCATTGGCTACGGCCGAGTCCCGAGATGGGCGTGGCAACGCGGCACTCACCGGGTGAGCATCACATCGGCCTGTCGCCAGTCCTTCAGTCCGTGGTCAGACCCTTCGTTCCTTCGGGCTGGAGTGCCCCTGGAACAGGTGTCCAGGCATACTGTGGTTTTCACGGATGCCTCCGTCATGGGCTGGGGAGCCACGTACAACGGGCATGCAGTGTCAGGGGTTTGGACGGGCCGCACCTGCATTGGCACATCAATTGCCTCGAGTTGCTAGCAGTACATCTTGCTCTGAGCCGCCTCAAAGGGCGGTTACGGGGCAAAGATGTACTGGTCCACATGGACAACACTGCGGCTGTTGCGTATATCAACCGACAAGGTGGTCTGCGCTCCCGTCGCATGTCGCAACTCGCCCGCCATCTCTTCCTCTGGAGTCAGAAGTGTCTGAGGTCGCTTCAGGCCATTCATGTCCCTGGTGTGCGCAACCGTGTGGCCGATGAGCTCTCACGAGCTGCGCTCCCAGGGGAGTGGCGACTCCACCCCCAGGTGGTTCAGCTGATCAGGAGACAGTTCGGGGTGGCACAGGTCGACCTGTTTGCTTCCCCAGAAACGTCCCACTGCCAGTGGTTCTATTCGCTGACCGAGGGTACACTCGGCACGGATGCCCTTGCGCACAGCTGGCCCCAGGGGCTGCGCAAATATGCGTTTCCCCCAGTGAGCCTACTTGCACAGACACTGTGCAAGGTCAGGGAGGACGAGGAGCAGCTCCTGTTGGTGGCGCCCGCACTGGCCCAACGGACCTGGTTCCCAGAACTTATGCTCCTCGCGACAGCCCCTCCTTGGCTGATTCCTCTGAGGAAGGACCTTCTGACTCAGAGACGGGGCACCCTGTGGCACCCGCATCCAGACCTGTGGAAGCTTCATGTCTGGCCCCGGGACGGACGCGGAGGTTCTAGGTGACTTACCCCAAGAGGTAGTTAACACCATCACTTCGGCACGTGCACCGTCTACAAGACAGGCTTACGCCTCGAAGTGGAACCTGTTCGTCGAGTGGTGTTCTTCTCGCCGAGAGGACCCCCGAAGATGTTCGATCGCGTCTGTGCTTTCCTTCCTGCAACAAGGGTTGGAGCGTAGGCTGTCACCCTCCACCCTCAAGGTCTATGTTGCTGCTATATCCGCCTATCACGGCCACGTAGAAGGTAAGTCGGTTGGGAAGCACGACCTGGTCGTCAGGTTCCTTAGGGGGGCGAGACGGTTAAATCCTCCTCGACCCCCCCTCCATACCCTCTTGGGATCTTGCTCTGGTGCTCCGAGCACTCCAGAATGCCCCATTCGAGCCTTTGCAGTCAGCAGAGCTAAAGATTCTGTCTATGAAGACTTTGCTGTTGGCTGCATTGGCCTCCATCAAGAGGGTAGGGGACCTGCAGGCATTTTCGGTCGACGAATCGTGCCTAGAGTTCGGGCCGGGTAATACCCACGTGGTACTAAGGCCCGGCCTGGCTATGTGCCCAAGGTTCCTACCACTCCCTTCAGGGACCAGGTGGTGAACCTGCAAGCGCTGCCCCCGGAGGAGGCAGACCCAGCCCTAGCTTTGCTCTGTCCCGTCCGCGCTCTGCGGATCTACGTGGATAGAACTCAAAGCTTCAGAACCTCAGATCAGCTCTTTGTCTGTCACGGAGGCCAGCAGAAGGGAAAGGCTGTCTCCAAGCAGAGGATGGCCCACTGGATAGTGGATGCCATCACCTTGGCTTACCAAGCACAAGGTGTGCCCTGTCCGCTCGGGGTGCGAGCACACTCTACTAGAAGTGTTGCATCCTCCTGGGCGCTGGCACGTGGTGCCTCGCTGTCAGACATAACCACGTTCGCCAACACGTTCGCTAGATTCTATAGCCTACGTGTAGAGCCGGTCTCCTCCTGTGTTCTCACCTCAAACGGGTAGAAGCACTGAGAGGCCCCGGCTCTTGTCGGCTTGCTGCGCTCCGGCGCTCTTATTCTCCAAAAGCAAACTCTGTGAGTCCTCCATCTCCTCGGTGCCGGACGTCGCGGGCGTCGGGCATCAGGCCCTGCCGCTGAATCCTTGAGAACCGGTAATGGGCTGGGCTTATATGAGTGACCCTGCGGGGATCCCATATTTCTTCCACGGTCGCTCCTACGGGAAGCCCGTGTCTTTCCCTTGGGAGAACCGGGACTGAGCCCCCTCCTCCCTTGCGGGCTACGGCTCAGCTTTGTACTCCACATAACTCCTCCGGGGTACGATGTGGGCTCCGCAGCGGCCCCTTTTCTAGGGCACGCTTTCCCAGTGTCATCCAATAATCACTGAACAGGGTCATGCGGAACAGCAGTGATGGACTTTCTGGTGTGAGCCCCGTCTCATCAGGTAAGAGAGCTCAGGTGGCTCACACTGGGCACTGGAAGGGGGTAGAGGCCATGGCACTTTGGTAGGGATTCCTATTCGTCGGTACTCCGACGTGGCGTCGAGAGTGACCGACTGAATGGGAAGCGCCTCGGTTACGTATGTAACCCTCGTTCCCTGAAGGAGGAACGGAGACGCCACGTCCCGTCGCCATGTCCTCTGTACCCTGCTGGGGTGCCTGCCTACCTACTCGGCTCCTCAGCAAAAGGCTAATTTGATGCAATCACCTGTGTCTCATTTATACCCGCACAGCGTGGCATGAGCACCTGGTGCAATCATTGCATGCCAATGTGCATTGGCTCGTTTTAGTTACACTCGAAGTAGATTGGCTCTCGCGAGCGAGATTCCTATTCATCGGTACTCCGACGTGGCGTCTCCGTTCCCTCCTTCAGGGAACGAGGATTATATACGTAACCGAGACGTACTTACTTTATAGTTCCACTATAATTACTGAAAGTTATGCCGTAAATTCGCTTTACTTACGCAGCACTTTCCGGGCTGTAATCTACAGCATTACCCCATTTTTATTTACTTATTAATCTTGATTATTTACTGTATAAATATACATTTACATTTATGCATTTGGCAGACGCTTTTATCCAAAGCGACTTACATTGCATTCAAGGTACACATTTTTACATTTTTACATTTCTTGCTTTCCCTGGGAATCGAACTCATGACTTTGACACGTTGCTAGCGCCACGCTCTTATTGTTTGAGCTACAGGAAAGCTTCCCGTAATGTATACTATTGTTAATTGCTGGTTTATGCTAGTTTGTAATGTTAATGTGTAACTTTTACTGTAAAAAATGTAGCCTATATGTATAAATGAACATTAAGCAAAATCAATGCATGCTGCGTAAAGAATTTTTTGTTTATGTTAAATATTGCATTAATGTTGACTTGTTTAACATTGTTTACAGTAAAGTGAGATTTCAAAAATACTGGATGCAGATTTTTTTGACACAGATTTATTTATAGTTATATAAATTATAACTTTTAGTGCTCACAAGAGTTTCAATTTTCACTTTGCTGAATCGCAGGATAGCGTTTCAGATGGAAGAATGTGAGTTTCAGAAGAAAAAAAAAGAAAGAAAAACGGAACAATGTTCTCGTTCCCTACATCAAAGGCCCTGTTTACACCTGGTATTAAGATTTTTTTAGTTCGATCACAAGTGGACGACGCTAAATACAGGTTTAAATGGGGTCTAAAACTTTTTGAGCTTGTCCACTTTCGACCACTTCCAGAGCTAGTCAAAAACACATTTGACTGGATTGCTTTCGTAGTGTAGACACTCATGTGGTGGAATGTGTTGGAACAGCCACAAAAGACCATCTACTGTCCACCTACTGACATAATGCATAAACATTACGGGAAGCACGATAGCCAGACGGGATTTAAACTTTGTCAGCTGAAGAGCCATGTTTGGTTTGAAGATGAAAAACGAACCAAGCACAATGTTCTCGCACCATTCCTGATTTCTAACATGTTTGGTGTGGTCTTGCAGCTATCAGAGCAGAAACTGTATTAAGCTTATATGTATTAAATCGTATTTTGACCATTAAATTAAAATATTTGGTCAAAATAAAAAGCCTTACATTTACAAACTAGACCGTCCCCTCGAAGAAATCAGGACAGAAGTGGTTGAAAGTGGACAAAAAGACTTAAAACACCAGGTGTAAACAGGAATGTGTCTCCCTTGTCCACTTGTGATCCAATCTTAATCTGCATCTTAATACCAGGTGTAAACAGGGCTATAGAAGTCGCTGTTTAAGCAAAAACACTGAACTCAAGTCATGGCATGTGTGTGGTGTTTTTTGCTAGGCTATTTTGTTTTTCTTGAGAACAGCTTGCCATGAAAAATTTAACGAATGCTAAGTGACTAATGCATTTTCTCAGTCTTGGATAAGAGCAATGAAAAATTAACAATGGAAATAATTAATTTTGATTGCTGCCTACAGAACTAAAAACTCGTGTTGTGCTGGATTACTTATTCATGCCAATGCAAATTCCTCACTCAGCAACACCCAAAATAACGTAAGAGCTTGTTCTATAAATTCTGGAGGACTCTTAACTTATGTTCCTGCATGTAGCGATTACCACATGCTCCCCTGCACATTGCAATGCTGAAAATTTAATTGTTTTTATTTTCAATTCAGCCCAGGCATTTAAAATGCATATAACCAGAGGTAAACAAGCATTCCTAGCAGTGTTTCATTTTGTAACTATTAATGCTTACCTTATTTCTGCCATGTCTCAGTGTCACACTAACATGCTGCTTTGTTCTCCTCTGGCTGCTTGACTTGACGCTGCCACAGATCAACATTACATTGTTATTTGCTTTAATATAACACCTGCTTCAGATTTCAATGAGGTGTCTTTTTCAAAATGCAATTTGATTGATTAGTGGAAGAACACATTACTGTAATACAACAACAAAGTCTGTCCTATGCTTATAGACTATAAAACACTTTTGAGAAGTTGACATGTATTTTAAACAGCATTTTGTCCTTTTATAGTTTTTAGGCTATACATGCAGCTTTAATGAGCTCATATTAAAGGTTTTTATAAACAATTTTTGTTATACAGGTTAAAACTCACTTCACATCCTGATGGCAATCAATAATAGAAGTGGTCTAAATATTAAAATGATAATTACATATATCACACGTCATCAGTGTGTTTCATGAGGATATGCAGAGTTGTAGACACACAGTTACTGTGCGCCTCAAACAAACAGCAGCCGCCTTTTACTGTTCGTCCTGAACCAAAACAATGAGCTTACGCTGCATTCACGGCATGTTGTAACTACTGTTATTAAGAGATGACAACCAGTGACTTTCTATTTGGATCTGTTCACATCCTCAAATTATGTGTTTTAGTGGCAACACTATCAACGCCGAAATTAATCTACAACAGCAGGTGGTACAAGCTTTGTAATTTGTTTACGTGCATTAATATTGTAATGTTATGTGCTTTGAGACATAAGGTAAATTAACACCATTTCTATTGACACTTTGCAGAATCTGCTGTGTGCGTTCATGTGTTCATGTCATGGAGGAGGCATGGCTTTGAAGAGCACTCTGTTTTCAAAGCTAGCTTGCTTGTCCATTTTGGACAATTTCATGCTCCCAACTTTTTGGGGATGGCCCCTTCCTGTTCCAACATAACTGTGCACCAGTGCACAAAAGCCAGGTCCATAAAGACATGGATGAGTGAGTTTGGTGTGGAGGAACTTGACTGGCCTGCGCAGAGTCCTGACCTCAACCTGATAGAACACCTTTGGGATGAATTAGAGTTGAGACTGTGAGCCAGACCTTCTTGTCCAACATCAGTGCCTGACCTCACAAATGTGCTTCTAGAAGAATGGTCAAAAATTCCCCGAAACACACTCCTAAACCTTGTGGAAAGTCTTCCCAGAAGAGTTGAAGATGTTATAGCTGCAAAGGGTGGGACAACTCTATATTAAACACTACAGATTAAGAATGGGATGTCATTAAAGTTAATGTGCATGTAAAGGCAGGCGTCCCAAAACTTTTGACAATATAAAGTGCCCCATTATGCTTTTTCGAATATTACCATACATGCAGTGTGTAATATAAGCTGTTTGTGAATGTTAGGTTTGCAAAGTTTGACAGATAAAAGTGCATGACAAATAAAGTTATTGTCTCTTAAAAGAAGGAATAGATTTGTGTCGTCAGTCCACTTCCGTTTTGTAAACAAAAGGATTAGGATTCATGCTGGATTTAATATGGTAAATCCAGCAACATCGTTTATGTTCATATCACTGTGTATACAAGCCCTGAGGAAGTCTCCAGAGCTGAAATTCAGGTATGGTAATGGGCTTTTCATTTCTGAAACACAAGTGATAGACCAATCGCAACAGACTGGTCCACCTGACCAATCAGAGCACAGGAAGCTTTCGGAATGGAGGGTTTAGAGAGACTTTAGACTGACGTTTCAGACACTGTGAAAAAAAAAAAAAAAAATAGGTGGTGTGCAATGTATATTATGAAAAAAAAAAAAAGAAGAAGTGTTTTTCTGTCCTTGAATGCATGTAAACTTCTTGTAGAAGACAAAACAAAACTAGAAACTTTTAAAATATAATAATCAGGGTACTTTGTCACAACAGAATCATTTAAAATTAACCAGTGATTAAATAAAGTGAAAACTTTGACCAGTTACAGTACATAAACTACACTTTTGGTGAAAAAAAAAACCAAAAACCTGTAACACTTTTAACTGTAACACACAAGATTCAATTTGTTAACTTTAGTTAACCTCTTTAGTAAACTAACTAACAATGAAAGTGCTTCTAAAGCATTTATTAATCTTAGTAAATGTTCATTTCAGCATTCACTAATGCATTCTGTTAGCATTATTTAATGGAGCTGAGATAACACAAACTAACAATGAACAGTTGTATTTTTATTAACTAACAAAGATTATGCATTAAGTAAGGTTAATTGGACCTTATTGTAAAGTGTTCCCAAAAGACAATACTAATAATCTTGATATTGAAAAAAAAAAAAAAAAAAAAAAAAAAGTTGTGCACGTTGTGTTACATACATACTATATGAAATATAGAAACTTTGAGCCGTAGCAATGAGACTTCCTCCATCTCAGTCTCGACCTTAGAGCCCAATGCATCTTGACAACAAATGGATATAAGCAAGAGAATATGTTTCTCTTCACCCCACATGTATTACTAATACATATTCTGTTGGTTGCATCGCATAAATACTTGAATAGATCTCCATTTGTAACGTGCAGCAAACATTTCGGGAGATATGAAATATATATTGTCGTTTGTAATGGTCCTCCGTGTCACGGTCTACAGGGACGATATTGTTCTGTGCAAGACAGAGTAAATTGAAATGCTTTCTGTGGGGAGTTAGCTGAGTACAAAGAAAATACATTTCATCTGACACTGTCACTGTAATTATCCTCTCCTATTATCTATTACTGAACGGAAAACGAATCTCGCCTAGTCTCTGCATGTCACTGTGCTTACTGAGGCGACCGCATGGTTTGCACCAGGGATGTGATCTTTTAAAAGCAGGTAACATCCAATGGGGTGGATAGGTGTGTGTGTGCAAAGACACAAAGATCAGCAAGGTCTGATGTTTGTCCCCACATCCTGTAAGCCCAGAGGAAAAGGACACAGAATGCCACAAAATGTCTCGAAACCAACAAATGGAGTACAACTTCACCACAAGCAAGACAGTTTTAGCAAGCTTGTCCTACATCTCCTGTACAACTACAAACTAGAATCCATGGCTGCTTGTGGTACTTGAAACATCTGCTCTGCTTGTCTGAACCTTCAGGAACACAGCAAATAGATTAGAGTTACACAGCAGCTTACAATGAACCTGTTCCACATGCACAGATGAGACGTGTTTTACACACTTAGTTATGGCCTTTTCTTTTTGCCTTTATCAGGGACTGAGATCAGAATCACAAGCCAGACACGAACCCGGACCGCTGTGTGAAGAGCACTGCTTTAACATGCTACAATCTGCACCATGACTCCAAACATGGATTTTTTTTTTCTTTGCAATATTAAAGGAATAGTTCACTCATTTATTCACTATCATATCTCTGATCTGAAGTGTACTGAAAAGAAAATGGTGTAGATTATTTTTGCGGCTGACCTTATTGCATATGCATTTGTAGGAGTTTCCCTTTCAGACGCAAAATTTACAGGAGGAGCGTATTTAAATGAATCACGCAAGGTGATTTACAAAGGTTTGCGCTTGTCAATTTACCCCCAAAAAAAGCGTGATAACCAGACGATAACGGGTAGATTGCGCTGGTCATTATGGAAATGATCCGGCTGTTTCATTTGCTTGCCATCAGTAGATCACACGCAGAACTGTCCACTCTGCAAAAAATGCTCTTCTTATTTAGTTTTTTTTTTCTTGTTTCCAGTCCAAATATCAAAAATTCTTAAATCAAGATGCATTTACTAGATAAATAAAATGACGTAAGATGTTTTTTCTTGTTTTCTGGGGAAAAATTCTAAATGAAGTGAGTTTTGCTTAAAACAAGCAAAATTATCTGCCAATGGGGCAAGAAAAATAATCTTATTTTTGCTTGGAACAGAAACAAGATTTCAATCAAAAACAAGATTATTTTTCTTACCCCATTGGCAGATAATTTTGCTTGTTTTAAGCAAAAACTCACTTCATTTTAATTTTATTTTCAAGAAAGCAAGAAAAAAAATCTTATGTCATTTTGCTTATCTAGTAAATTCATCTTGATTTAAGACTTTTTAGATATTTAGACTAGAAACATGACAAAAATACTAAGTAAGAAGAGCATTTTAGTGCTTTTATGGAATTGTGCTATCGTACTAATGTGCCCTGTTTAGTAAATCTGGCCCTAAATTAGAGGTGTAATTTTGAAGTAGGAAGACTGAAATACTATTTTCTTGTAAAACTTACTTGAAAACAATCCTTCTTTTCTTTAGAACTTTGAAAAATAATCTTCTATTGTCTATAAAGTATGGTTAAAAGGTTGGTTCACCAAAAAAATTAAATTCTGTCATCATTTACTCATCTCAAACCCGTAAGACCTTCGCTCATCTTCGGAACACAAATTAAGATATTTTTGATGAAATCCGAGAGCTCTCTGACCCCCCATAGACTACAATGTTATTTCCACTTTCAAGACCCAGAAAGGTAGTAAAGACATTGTTAAAATAGTCCATGTGACTACAGTGGTTCAATTTTATGTTATAAAGCAATGAGAATACTTTTTGTGCGCAAAAATCAAAACAATAATAACGACTTTATTCAACAATTTCTTCTCTTCCGTGTCAGTCTCTGATGCTGCACACAGTGCAGCGCTTCCAGGTTCTACGTCAGAATGCTGACTCCGTATGGGACGGGTCCTGCGTCAGCACCAAAGCTCTCGAATTTCATCAAAAACATGTTAGGAACACGTTTGAAACAACATTAGGGTGAGTAATTAATGACAGAATTTTCATTTTTGGGTGAACTAACCCTTTAACGTGTACTGCTGAATGCACGTATTTATGGTAAACTAAATATACTTTAATATTTTTACATGCTATACTTATTTCATGCATTTAAATATATTTGTAATTACACATTTGTAATAAGGAAGTTGCAATTTGGCACATTTAAATTAACTTTAAATGTAATATCAAATAACACACTTTGATATAACACACACACTTTGCGGATGTGCGACAGGGAGAGACGCCTACTTACCATCCAGGACAACTCGTCTGGCTTTCTACACAAGATATCCGTCTGTGCCTGCCCTGTCAGTAGTTAAGCCCAAGATACATCGGTCCCTTCCAGGTCGAAAGACAGATCACTCCAGTCACATATAAACTCCAGTTACCTCCTCACTACAGAATTCATCCTGCATTCCATGTGTCCTTGTTGAAACCTCACTACCCACCTGTTTGTGCTCCCTCCACAGAGTCTGGCCCTGATGACATGACCCCCGTACCTCAGATCGAAGCTGATCTCATCTACACCGTCCGAGAAGTCCTGGACTCCTGACGTCGAGGTGGTCGCATGGAATATCTGGTGGACTGGGCAGGGTATGGCCCCAAAGAGAGGTTGTGGGTACCTAGAGATGACATCCTCGATCCTGCTCTCCTTACAGAATTCCACCAACGTCATCCTCATCGGCCTGCTCCTCAACCTTATGGCTGGCCACCGTGATGTCGGTTCCATGGTCCCTAGAGAGGGGGGTAATGTCACAGATCAGCCAGGCTCTCTCACTTCCACCGCACAGCGATCCCTGTCATCAGAGTTCTGATCACCCACCCCTTGATACAAGTGCATCTTCTACTCCCCATTCGCTGCCCTGTGTTCCCAAATAAAGTGTGTGTTTGGATCACTAACCTTGTCCAGAGTGTATATCCTGACAACACTACAGTTAAAATTATAATCAAGTACTTTACATGTGCTTTAGTATGTCATTCAGTACATCAAAATAAGTACATCAAAATCTTTTCTTTAAAGATTGTTAAAACAATTATTTAAAATGTTCTTTAAAGAAGAAAAAAATATTTGATATAACAAAGTGCACTTTTTAAAAGTGTACTTAAGTGTGAAACATAGGTTACACTTTACATTAAGGTGTCCTTGATGCAGTGTAATTATAGGCCCTACATTAAATACTTTGTTTGTTTGGTCACTGCTCGATTCCATACATCAAAAGTAGGCCTAAATGAGGACATAGGCTCTTAAGCTGTGTAGGCCTATATATTTTCCAATATGGGACAAGAATATGCATCATTACACATCAAACCTGGCTTCATAACTTGGAATATAACACACAAGTCGCACAGACTGCTTTTGCGATGTTTTGTTTTTGGGAGCTTCTCCAAAATATCTTCTTTTGCATCCCACTGGAGAAGGAAAGTTATATGCGTTTGGAACGGCACGAGAGCAAGTAAAAGATTTTCATTATTGTTTGTATTAATCTCAGTTTGTTTGTTTATAACGATCAACAGATTATCATTCAAAGGTTTGAAGCTTCTAATATATAAACATCATCCGTACGTGTTTCCACTCGGGCCGATCCAATCTTCCTCGTAACCCCTGCCGGCTGCAGACAGACTGACAGTGGGTGGGGGGAATTCGAGCGTCTGACCCCTATTTTGGAAAGGCCAAGCGCTATGTGTTCTGGACTCAGGCTACAGCGTAGAAGGAGGTCAACACTGTCACTCAGCCAGTCCACACACACACATACAGCTGGTAATACACAGAGGCCCACGCACACAAACACACACACAGTTTGCTGTGGGCCTCATTACCTCCGCGTCTTAAACACACAGTGGCCATGACCTGGGCAGACGGGAATGAAAGCAGCCTGACACTGTGTCTGAACGTCATCAGCCTCTCCAGATCCTCTGCTCTGCTCTCCCTACTCTAGAAGAGCCGACAGCTACAGCCAAAACACACACAGACACAGAATCGTTCTATAGGGGACATTTATGTCCCTCATACACATACGCACATAAAAAAATACATTAACACTTTAAGGTTAGGTTCGGAGCCACAGCCGTGCTCCGACATATGGTGCACTTTGGGTGACCCAAGTTTGAGTCCTCACTCGAGGTCTTTTCCCGGTCCAATTCCCCTCTCCAAAACACAAGGTTTGTGTAATTTTCCTCATTCTTAATTCATGTATTGTATGTTCAATGTTCATAATACATTAACATTAATATAAATATAACTTGAAATATTAAAAAAGTAGAAATTAACACTGTTCATTGTCACTAATGCAGAATAACTAACAAAATGACACTAACTATAGCCAGATTTTCATCAACATATCTTTATGCGCATTTTGGGATATTGCATAAAAATGTTGGGTGGAAACACCAAGATGCTATTAAATCTACAAAAATGCACAACAACTGTATAAGCTTGATATACACTCACCTAAAGGAACACCTTCCGCCTTCAGAACTGCCTTAATTCTACGTGGCATTGATTCAACAAGGTGCTGAAAGCATTCTTTAGAAATGTTGGCCCATATTGATAGGATAGCATCTTGCAGTTGATGGAGATTTGTGGGATGCACATCCAAGGCACGAAGCTCCCGTTCCACCACATCCCAAAGATGCTCTATTGGGTTGAGATCTGGTGACTGTGGGGGCCATTTTAGTACAGAGAACTCATTGTCATGTTCAAGAAACCAATTTGAAATGATTCAAGCTTTGTGACATGGTGCATTATCCTGCTGGAAGTAGCCATCAGAGAATGGGTACATGGTAGTCATAAAGGGATGGACATGGTCAGAAACAATGCTCAGGTAGGCCGTGACATTTAAACAATGCCCAATTGGCACTAAGGAGCCTAAAGTGTGCCAAGAAAACATCCCCCACACCATTACACCACCACCACCAGCCTGCACAGTGGTAACAAGGCCTGATGGATCCATGTTCTCATTCTGTTTATGCCAAATTCTGACTCTATCATCTGAATGTCTCAACAGAAATCGAGACTCATCAGACCAGGCAACATTTTTCCAGTCTTCAGCTGTCCAATTTTGGTGAGCTTGTGTAAATTGTAGCCTCTTTTTCCTATTTGTAGTGGAGATGAGTGGTACCCAGTAGGGTCTTCTGCTGTTGTAGCCCATCCGCCTCAAGGTTGTGCATGTTGTGGCTTCACAAATGCTTTGCTGCCTACCTCGGTTGTAACGAGTGGTTATTTCAGTCAAAGTTGCTCTTCTATCAGCTTGAATCAGTCGGCCCATTCTCCTCTGACCTCTAGCATCAACAAGGCCTTTTCGCCCACATGACTGCCGCATACTGGATGTTTTTCCCTTTTCACACCATTCTTTGTAAAACCTAGAAATGGTTGTGCGTGAAAATCCCAGTAACTGAGCAGATTGTGAAATACTCAGACCGGCCGTCTGGCACCAACAACCATGCCACGCTCAAAATTGCTTAAATCACCTTTCTTTCCCATTCTGACATTCAGTTTGGAGTTCAGGAGATTGTCTTGACCAGGACCACACCCCTAAATGCATTGAAGCAACTGCCATGTGATTGGTTGATTAGATAATTGCATTCATGAGAAATTGAACAGGTGTTCCTAATAATCTTTTAGGTGAGTGTATAGTTATAATACAATTTGAATCATATATATAACATTGTTTATATTCTGTAAAGTCATAATGAAATCATATTTTCTTCTGAATAAATTGATGCACAGAAAAGGCATGTGACGTCACCAAATTATTTACTCATAGAAAAATATCATCACATTTTGATGAAAACAAAATATGTAAGGGACAATATGCACCAGTCATTACACAAAATGAGCTCTGTTGGGTTGATTTTGTAATACTGACCTGGACATTATCACACTTATTACTTGATTAATTACCAAAATACATCCTTTGATGACTGTGCATTAAACAAAATGTTTTTGTTTATTTATTTATTTGTATTATTTGAGAAGGGACTGTTGATAGATACAAGAGACAAGCTGGCACAGAGCAACAATTTATTAAAAGTTCAACAAAAATTAAATTTTAAGGGCCTTATGAATTTCTTTCTTCTCCATTTTAATATTTCTTGTTCCCGATTTAATGGTTCGATTCAATTTAATAATCAAAAAGCATGTATAATCAATTGAACTCACAAAACTTTAACAATTTAATGATTTATACATTTTAAAAAAGATTACAGTAAGGTCCTATGGCATGTTTTATATTTTCAGAAAGCCTGTTTTTTTTTTTTTTTTTTTTTTTTTTATTAGAACATCAATGGCATAAAACATCAATGTAATAATTCCTTTTATTTATTTTTTTGGCAAACAAAGTGCTGCAAAGTTTACTGTTGAAATGAAACCATGGAAGAAAAGTTGTGACAGTCTTTTAAAAAAGTTTGAATACTTTTTTATTATTTTATTATTTATATATAATTGTATTATCGTTACTTGAGTAGTACATTCTACTGCACAATATTAATACATTTTGGTCATAATTTCTTCAAATTAAAAATAACTTTTATTTTGGCAGATGGTCCTGAAGAGCTTTATGTGTGTATCTGATGATAGTTTTCTCAAATGAAATAAAGAAATACTAGTGAAGTGACTTTCAGAGCAGTGAAGTTCATGTTTATGTCCTCAAATAGAGAGATACAGAAAATTCCATGAATATGTGTAGTAGACCAAACTGAAACATGCAGAACATGCAGACTTCAGATTTCACTTCTGATCTTTTTGCACATTAATATTTACAGACGATTGATTACGTTTTGATTCATTGTACAATCAGCGTATCAAACTGGTAAAGGAACCCATCACAAACACAAGCACACACACACACACTCAAACACACACACTGTCAGGACCTCTTACAAGCTCTTTCATCATTTGACAAGAATCAGATTGAGCCGAGGCTGCAGAGAGCCGCTCTGATCGGACGAAGGCCAGTGAGAGGTTATCTGGCACCGCCTCTCCCTCTGGACCTTTATCTAAAGCTTCTTTGATTGGAGGCCCGAACTCAGTTTATAGGGCAGAGAGAAGCAAAGCGAGCGGACAGGCAGCAGGCCGCTGATAAATGAGGCTGGTCGCTGTAACGAGCAGCGGCACTAAGAGTGACGTCCACCCTGCGGGTGGATTTCTGTCCCAAAAACATTCACTGACCCCTGTAGATCTGCTGTGACCTTCATGGCAGGACTGCGGCACAGGTACAGTATTTGATAAGGCGATCTAGTGTCCGAAAGCCCAGAAGATTAAGGCACAGAGAGAGCGTGGCAGGAGAGATAGAAGCACCACCCTTCGATCCGTCCAGATAATCTCTTTATCCTGCTGTGATAAGTATATATTGGATGGTCTGGTCTGACTGGAGGCTGTCTGCTGAAACACACAGGGGATGGATAACGTTACAGTTAAACACTTAGTGCCAGCCGTCAGGACGAATGCGTCCCGCTGATGGATATTGGGCTAATGGAGAGGAGAGGGGGTGAGCACTCGCTAAAGGTTAATACGTCTTGGAGGGAATATTGTATGGCAGGGATGGTGATCTCTTCATAACTATCCCGTCTGTTTCCATTAAGCCATTTCACCCACTGGCACGGCATAGGAGAGAAAGTGAGAGGCATTGAGAGACTTAATCGTTTTAAGATCCCTCCCTGGCAGTAAGGTTTATCACACGCCATTGAACTTTCATTTTATTTGATGAGTTAATGGACTGGCATAATGTTAACAGTGGGAAAGATGCTGCGCTTTACATCTGAATGTATTAATGAAAGGGGTGAATATTTCAGCAGTGCAAATGGATTCAGACTTTGAGAGATCAGCACTATATATTTGCATTCACGGACACACCAACAGTTTCCAAATCGATTAGACTTGCTGGTGAAATAAAAAAAAAGGAACTGAAAGCTGATTCTGTGTTTCATGTGTTTCTAGTGTGGTCATACTGTATTTGTACCTGGCATGTGATAAAAGTGTGGCATATACACCACTGATTATTCCATGAAAATCATGTCTTAGGCCTGTTAATTGAAAAACATGCCCATTTACATGTAGTTTTTCAGAACAGCTCTTATAAATCAGCTGGTGTTAATGAAAGACATTACAGATGAATCTGCAATATTTTGCCCTTTTCTTTTAGCTAAATGAAACTTTGGAATATTGAAATACACAGACAGATTTTAAATATACAATGTAAATGCCTCCTCATTAAATATACACATTTGCATTTTGGTCAAAAAGAAAAGAAAATGTAATTGATGTGGTTGGTAATTATCAAACCCATTAGTCAAAATTGAAATCGAGTGATGTCAAGAAAATAACCATGAGATATGCCAGTTTATGCTAAGTGACATGGTGATGGAAAACAATGAGTAAAAAAAAAAAAAAAAAAATATATATATATATATATATATATATATATATATATATATATATATATATATATATATATATATATATATATATATATATATTTATTTATTTATTTAATATTAATATGGTGACAAAATTGTTACTGCCATGTTATGTCTGTGTTTGAGTTTAGGCCACATTTACACTGCAGGTCTTGATGCCCAATTCAGATTTGTTGACTATATCCAACTTTTTGATGACTAGCTTACATCTTCTTTTAAAAGTGACCCATATCCGATATCTGCATTTACACTACACTATTTGGCAAAACAACCCAAGGAACTTACTGACTTAGAAAAGCTTAGGCTGAAAAGTAAAATTATACAAAATAATAATACAAGCTTTTGTTTTCTGCACCATCTTTAAAGGTTCCATTGCATGATCGAAAAGAGTCATGTGATTGCAGTTGGTGATTGGAGTTGATGTCATTCGCCACCTTCGCTTTTTCAAGTATGTACGACTCGCATTGACGGAGGAGTATCCGATCTGTCTGCATACATGGCAGACCCAAATGCAAATATCCAATTCATGGATTTCCATCCATCCATTATCTTCTGCTTATCCGGGGCCGGGTCGCAGGGGCAACAGTATAAGCAGAGATGCCCAGACTTCCCTCTCCCTAGCCACTTCCTCCAACTCTTCCGGGGGAACCCCGAGGCGTTCCCAGGCCAGCCGGGAGACATAAACCCTCCAGCATATCCTAGGTCTTACCCGGGGCCTCCTCCCGGTGGGACGTGCCCGGAACACCTCTTCGGGAAGGCGTCCAGGAGGCATCCGAAATAGATGCCCAAGCCACCGCAGCTGGCTCTTCTCGATGTGGAGGAGCAACGTCTCTACTCTGAGCTCCTCCCGAGTGACCGAGCTTCTCACCCTATCTCTAAGGGAGCGCCCAGCCTCCCTGCGGAGAAAGCTCATTTTGGCCGCCTGTATCCAGGATCTTGTCCTTTCGGTCATGACCCTTTCGCCTTACAACTCAGCCCCTTCTTCACCACGACAGACCAATACATCGACCACATTACTGCAGAAGCTGCACCGATCCGTCTGTCAATCTCCCGTTCCATCCTTCCCTCACTCTTGAACAAGACCCCAAGATACCTGACCTCCTCCACCTGAGGCAGAAATTCTCCATTAACCTGAAGTGGGCAAGCCCACCCCTTTTTTCCAACTGAGAACCACGCCTCGGATTTGGAGGTGCTGATTCTCATCCCAGCCGCTTCACACTTGGCTGCAAACCGTCCCAGTGCACGCTAAAGGTCCTGGTCTGAGGAGGCCAACACGACAACATCATCCGCAAAAAGCAGCGACAAAATCACGTGGTCCCCAAACCGGACACTCTCTGGCCCTTGGCTGCGCCTAGAAATTCTGTCCATAAAAATTATGAACAGAACCAGTGACAAAGAGCAGCCCTGCCGGAGTCCAACATGCACCGGGAACAAGTCTGACTTGCTGCCGGCAATGCGGACCAAGCTCCTGCTCTGGTCGTACAGGGACCAAATAGCCCTAAGACTCATCCCAGACTCATATCAATTCAGATTTATTTCCACAAATGAATGAGGCCTGAGACCGATCTGAGAATATCAGAATCCATGTGCTTTTTTTCCTGCTTACAAATTCGTGGGTCATATCTGATCTGTGCCACATGGGAGGAAACATTTTTAATTCGGTCACTTGAACCATGTAATGTAAATGCGGATTTGGCTATTTTTTTTATTGTATCCTGTTTTTTTTTTTTGTTGTTTTTTGGTTTTTTCTGTTTCCTAATTTCACGTTTGCATTAGTTTCTATAGTTATTCATTGTTTGATAAATTCACCCCACCTGATTCTCGTTTCCTCCCTTTTGTTTTCCTAAATCTATATAGCAGGGGTTGAATAACTTCATATTTTTTTAAGTCGACATTTATGATTTGACTTCGACTAGTCGCTGATGATGTCATTAATGAACAAATAATCCTGAACCTCGAGCTGAGACTCGAGGTTGCTTTGTGCACAACTATGGCATATGACACAGCGCTGCACACAAGGCTATTGCTCCTACATAACATCTTATTTTTATCATTTCTTTTGTCTTTGGGTCGTTATTTTTCTCACAGATTTCTGCTCGTTCTAAATCAGATACAGATTAAGTAGCACAGTAAAGATTGCACAAATATGAAAGTAGGCTATTAGTGAGAGCGCAATTGTGTGTGAATACATTTTACCTGGCAGCGTCTCTCTACTAACAGTGAAGCTGTGAGTTTTAGTTATTAAGAAATATATGCTAGAACTTTTGCATTTATAAGCTGTTGATATCATAGGACAGTGTTGACAATGAATTTCTGCGCAACTGAATGATTCTGTGTGATTCTGTGCAAGCTACTGTCTGTATGTGTGTGTGTGTTACAATGCAGCAGCGCATTAGTTTAGAACGGTGATTAACTTAAGTGTACAATAAGCTGTTAAAAACGTGCATTCTCTAAATCAATTTTGAACATCCAGATGGTATAATCAAACATCTTGTGGAGCACTCTCGGAGTATGCATTTTTTGTCATTTTAACTGTTGGAAATGGTAGTGGACTTCAGCAATTTCTTATCCTGTTGTGCCCTCTGTAGGCCATGGCCAGCAACTAGTCGAAGTCAAGCTTAAAGTGTCATGGCAGAGCATTAAAGTCGACTAGTCCAGGGGTTTTCAAACCTGTGCAGGAGGACCCCCAGCACTGCACATTTTGTATGTCTCTCTCATCTAACACACCTGATTCAACTCATGAGCTCATTATTAGAGACTGCAAGACCTGAAGTGGGTGTGTCAAATATGAGAGACAAACAAAATGTGCAGGGCTGGGGGTCCTCCAGGGCAGGTTTGAAAACCCTGGACTAATCTGTGCAACCACTAATATAGAGAGCTAGTTTTCAGTTATTTAACTTGTTCCCTTCTCGTCTCAGTTAAATGGTTGTTCTGTTGCTTCATGTTTATATAGTGAAACTCCATGCCATGACAGTTACTAGATATGTATGTCATAAATCCTGAATACCAAAATCTTTAATTTTCCAAATGTTTAGTATTTTCCACCTTTTTTACAGAAACTATACAATCAGCAGTCCATTAACAGTTCAGGATTTATTGTATTATTATTATTATTATTATTATTATTATTATTATTATTATTTAAGGGTCTATGTACATATTAAATCAACATAAATTAAACGTTGATCGGTTTTGTTGCGTATGATGTTTTCTGTAAATTTGCTGGTTGAAATTCTATAATTATCATTTAGATCTGCATAATGTCGCCCTAATGGTCTGTTAAAAGTATCAGTTTCATGTAAGTATTTTACACACATTTGTGTGTCGACATATGCATGCATGAGTTTATACACCAGTGTTCACACTAAGGATGATAGTGTGTTCACTGGATACTGTGTTTATTTCCAGCCACTGTAATGTAAGCCATCAGTATGCGGCCCACGTCCGCTGTTCAATAAGTTTCCATGCAGATGCAGGCACACATTACAGTCACTGACAAATGAACTAACAGACAGTCCTCTTTATTTATTGGCTTGTTCTCTCTAATAAGAGATATTATTCACCCAAATGCAAATGTAGTCTCAATCAATTGGCGGCGTGTCTCACATAATAAAAGCTATCCATTTCACGCGGCTCCTTACGTGTATCTAACAAGGTCCTCGCAGTGAAACTACAGTCTTCACGCTCGGCTCGAGAGCCTGATAACACATGCAAAGGAGAGAATTAACCAATAGTCAAATTTAATTAATGACTTTCCCATATGCATCAGGAGGATAATTAAGCATTCGCAGGTGAAAGGGACCGATAGGAGTGGCCTTCCTGGACAAATCAAATGAGTCGTGATAGCATCGATGGCTCGTCTCGCTTTTTTCAGCCCTTTTTTCCAACGTTTTCCTGCTAGTGTCCTTTGGTTATCAAATTATCAACAAAATTTGTCCACCGTCCTCTGGCGAGAAGAAGGGGGGAAAAAACTTTAATTATGGTCCTGTCTGATGGCAGGTCATTAATAAAACCTAGTTATCTTCATTCAGAGTGCTGGGAAGGCCTCTCTCCGATCCCTCCCTTATCTCATAAAGAAATTTGGGATTTTCCACAAGAATAATTCAAGATGGTATCCGGCCGGATATTCAAAATGTTGTAACATGATAATCATTGTGTAATGGAAAACTTCCATGTGTGTGTTCTGTGGACAAATGTGCTGGAATTACATGGACCGGCTTCATAAACATTGATGGATCTTACCAACCTGCGAATGCAGATAAGGACCGAATCACGGCCAGGTTTAGTCCTGGCAAATTTATATTTAAGGGCCTATAGGTTACATATGCATTACTTATTCCTCTGCCACATACATCAATGCCATGGCAGAGAAAAATGAACGGCCAGTAATAATGTTCTGCTTTGGCCGTGCATGTGTTACCGGCTGGACTATCACTCACAAATGGTTGGTAATAGTGATCTCATTTCCTTGACTCTAACCTCTATGGCCCGTGTGCTGCAAATAACCACAGATAGTCATAGAAGCATGTTGTATATCAACCCGTGGAGCACAGAAACACTGTTTAACCAGCTCTCATCTATCTTTCCCCACTAAACTATAGTTTCTGTGAGGGGAAGCCATGCAGCATTCAGGAGTCACGTATGAAAATCAGATCAGTCATTTAGGTCCAATTTGAGGAGACTATGCTTATATGTGCACCAATAATGTGATTATTTCCAATAATCAGTGTAGAGACTTAATGCGAGCATGACACGAGCAAACCTCTTCACCCCCATTTGCATTCTGATTATTCTGATTACCACGCAACGTTGTCAACCTAAAAATGTGATCACTATATGTGACCCGTACTGGCAAAATGAGTCGCAATGAGCAAACTGTCCAAAATTAGATATTGTTAATCACATTCTCTATTAAAAAAATCTTCAAAATGATGTAGATTTGTTTGAATTGTTCGCATGTTCTCTGTCAGTCAGCATGAGTAAGATCGTTTTGTTTGAAAGATCTTTTTGTGAAAACCTCAAATTCGACCAAAATTTATATTTTTCACTTGTTTTGCCTGTAGCTCGAAACTAGTCCATGCGCAGTCCGACTCCTTTTGCTAGCACGGATCACATATGGGCAATTTTCCATAAGAGTTTCCAGTGCTTTGAAACTCATTTTACTAGTCAACCAGTCCAGACCAATAGTGCAGGGTTCCTCAAATCCGGCCCTGGGGGTTTAACTCCAACCCTGATCAAACTCACCTACCAGTGATTTTCTAGTGATCCGAAAGATCTTGATTAGCTTGCTCATGCATGTTTGATCAGGGTTGTAGCTAAACTCTGCAGAGCTTTCCCCTCCAATGCATGATCTGAGGAACCCTGCAATAGTGGATTTAGCTAACACTGAAAACTAAGATGGGAACTCTAGCTAATAACTGAATGATTGCCAAATTGTTTCCACGAAAGTAAAATTATTCTGAACTTTATTAGTGATGGGGAGTCGACTTCAGCATAGGAATCAACTCTTATTGTCATTGCTGTGTCTGAAATCACGCACTCATACATCAGAGAACTGGAGTGGTCACAGAATCAGCATCACATCACATCATTTTATCCTTCAAGTAGCTTACTTCACAAAAAGAAATAAAAGCCAATTACAAAGTAATAATACAATGTAGCTAGCTTTGTGGTTTCATCCAAGCATACAATAATTACATATTAATTTGGTTGGCCATGGTTATCCTAATTTGTGTTCAAAATCATTAAACTAATCATAAAAATGCCAAAAGAATAAACACAACATTACTAAGTTTACAATATTGTATGAATTTAGGCTATAGATATAATTTGTAGCATCTTGAACTCTTCTATCCAAGCAGCTTTTTGCACTATTACAAAATAACAATGTGCTCATCACCCTCACTCAATCATTTAGATGATTTTACGAATACATACCTCGTTTATTTAACTCTTTAATAATAACTCTTTTTCTTTTGACTTTTCCTTCTTTAAAATTAGGCATTGTCAACAATTAGGAAACGATGGTGATACTCATGTCAAGGTAATGTCATCTCTAAACTGGACTAATTTGGCCTGTCATGCTAAAGGTGTTTAAAAAGAATAGCCAACATTTAGTGTGTAATAATGACACAATCATGTATTCTTATTGCTGACCCTGTTTTGACTTAAGGTAAATGGAGTAAATTGAGTCGATTCTGGGAGTTGATTCCATTGATTCCGATGGTGGGAGCCGGGAATCAGATTCGACTTCCAAAAACCTGTAATCGAACACCACTAATAGTGACTTAATCATGACATTGTTTAGTAATTAATCAAATCAAATAAATAGTTCTGCTTAATTATCACAGATACACTGACGATTTATATAATTTTTATTTTATTGCCATCTGAAATATATACAAGAATAGGAGAGATGGATATAAATAAACTGGTAACGCTTCACAATAAGGTCCCATTCGTTAACATGAGTTAATGCATTAGCTAACATGAATTAACAATGAGCAATACCTTTTTACACCATTTATTAATCATTGTTAATGTGAGTTCATAAAAAATTCAATTCTTCATTGCTTGTTCATGTTAGTTCACAGTGCATTAACTAATGTTAACAGATACAACTTTTGAAACTTTATAGTTTTAATATCTATATTGGAGTGTCTTTTCACACCAAGTGCAAATAGCGTGCCTTGTTGGCGCCCCAAGCTCCGCCTAACAATGCCTGGTCGGGCCAAACAATATTTAAAAAAAAACGCTCGTAATTCAACGTCTTCAGTGGCTCAATCACTAAAGCGTATGGCTAATGGATTGTTTTGGTGGGATCGAATCCACCTCTCACAGAGTTCGCTCTTCTCTCTTTTCTCATAACAAATCACATCGGAAAGGCAATAAAATTAAATAAAATAAAAATAAAAATTAATAAAATGTTCTAAATGTGGAAATAAAGTGCCTAATGAAATGTTTAATAATAATAAAAGCATTTATTGGGTAGGGTTAGGGGTAGGTGTAGGGAGGGCTTTTATTGTCCCTTTAAGGCGGCATCCATTTAATCATTTAAATAAATATAATCATTTACACTCTATATTATTATTGCATCCTGTTAATGTACAACAATACTGAGGTGCAAATAGTATATATCTGTCAAAATAAAGTATACATTACATGTAATTACTATTTATGTTGCAAAGAACTGCTACTTTTATATGGTGTAAGTAGAATATATCACTATTTTCACTTAGTAAATAGCATCTACAGCTATTTACACTTACAAATATCATCTATCGCTAAGAAAATGTTATTTTCACTGAGTGTAAATAGAATCTAGTTTCTAATAACACTTGGTGTAAATGGCATCTATCGTTATTTAGTGCAAATAGCCACTGCTTTTGTGACTGAATACTGTCCTCTTGATGGACTGTAGGACAGAGGGACACTGTAGACAGAGATATCAGGAGAACTTACAGCTGCCTTGTGCTCCTCTTTTTATCTACATCTCTGTCAAGCGTTGGTGACGTGATCTGAGGAGAGATGTTAAGCTGGAGCCCAGGGCTCAACAGGTGCACATGCGCCCTACACAAGAGAATTCATACTGTTATCACAACACAGCGGCTACACGTGTGTCATTTCACTCATGTTTCCTTTCACACAAACACACACATCTGGCATACATTAACACTCACATGAATCAGGCTTGGATTTTTCTTCAGTAAATCACTAAGTAGTTCCTATGTTCAATAACAGTTTGTGATCTTGACTACTTATGTCCGAGTATCCACACTTTGTTGTTAGTGATATGAAATCAGATGAAACTCATTTGACATTCAATCTTCCGTGGAAGTTTTGGTCTGTTCCTCATATTTACATTTATGCATTTAAATCCCGGAACGGGAATTCAACTGAGTGGGACACCCAACACGGAATGCGATTTCAACCGAGGGGACCGGACTCAACACCCCACCATGTCCTGATTTTGAGTTCCTGGGTCAATATATTTAACATATTTATATTTGGGGAATGATACAGTAGGTTAATAACACTGATGTAGAAGCACCTAACCCTGGTTGTAAGCCTAAACTTGACATAAATGTTGTTCCAGGATCAACAAAGATGTTGATCCAGGAACATGTTGCACTTGGTAAAATCAGATAAAATCTAGGACACATTTTGGAATTAAGATGACTTGGACAAAGTGTCCCAATTAACCTGAATTCACCCTGTTTACTATTGCACATCAGTATACAGCTCTGTAAACAAGCTCCTCTTTTTATTATAATACTCAGCGGTTTCAACACAGTATTTAGGCTTGTGCAGCGCTTAAAGTAAACTAACCTCATTTGAGTTATTAGTTTCAGGCCTCAGTAAGACTCCGAGTGGAAAATTCTTCAAGTGGAAAATGTGTTTGCTGGTGAGAAGGGAGATTTTGGTTCTTTTTATCATCTGGAGTGTAACTTATGTTGTCTTTTCAACTCCAGTGTTAACATAATAAAAACCAAACAGACACAAATGCACTAATTTGGCCTGTCATGCTAAAAGTGTTTAAAAAGGGAGTTTTAGGCTTTGTGTTGGAAAAAAAGAATAGCCAGCATTTAGTGTCACAGACTGACTGTGACCCTGCACTTTCATTATGAAGGGACTAAACATGGGTATGTGCACACAACAAACTGTTTCCACCATTACACATACACACAAACTAAATGCCGGCAAAATATACGATCCTTATGTTGTGTAGCTCTGATGTTGGTGTTGTAACATCCCATTATCCGTCCCAATTTGTTAGTTTCATTGTTTTGTTTGTTTAATGCTGGAATTTGTTGAAATGTTTAATGTTCAGTGATGCATACTGTTATAATATCATTACACAGAAAAAGAACACCAAGAGTTTATTTAACTTCATTCAGTATTAGTTTAACTTCAGTGCGTTTCAAACTGCTACACATACCTTCTGGTGCACCTCTCACTTGCCAAATCAGTACACATCTAAAGTAGCCATATTTAAACTAGCAATCAAAGATTACTTCATCTGGTTCTGACCTCATGGGGGAAGGAGAAAACCTGGGATATAAGTGCTTCCTTATATGTTTTGTCCTTATTGTTTTGAGCTCTGTACATGTTAATAGATGTAAATAATATATGTTGTAGAGTTAAAATGTCATGAAGGTTTGTTTGTTTATGCCTTGTCACCTGTTTGTAACCTATAGGTTCTCCCCTAAGATGGTATGTTCCAAAAATAGGAGGAGCCAAAGCCTATAAAAGAGGCAGACATTTTAGGGAAGGGGAGGTAGTGTGGATAGATTGACTCTTGTTTGGGTTTTTTCGGTCTGTATGTTGGCATAGCCAACTTACGTTTGTGTATTGTGAATTTATTTTACTTTGTATTATATTTCTTGATTATTTTTCTTTTCACTATTGCTGCTGTATTGTATATATTTATATTTTCACATATATTTTTGTCCCGTCACGTATTTTACACCTCTGTCTGCTGGTACATCCTAACATTTAGTGTCTAATAATGACACAATCATGTATTCTTATTGCTGACCCTGTTTTGACTTAAGGTAAATGGAGTAAATTGAGTCGATTCTGGGAGTTGATTCCATCGATTTCTACACGGTGGGAGTCGGGAATCAGATTCGACTTCCAAAAACCTGTAATCGAACACCACTAATAGTGACTTAATCATGACATTGTTTAGTAATTAATCAAATAAATGCAAACCCGAATCAGAAAAAAGTTGGGACACTGTACAAATTGTGAATAAAAACAGAATGCAATGATTTCAATATTTTATTCAGAATACAACATAGATGACATATCAAATGTTTAAACTGAGAAAATATATCATTTTAAGGGAAAAATAAGTTGATTTTAAATTTCATGGCATCAACACATCTCAAAAAAGTTGGGACAAGGCCATGTTTCCCACTGTGTGGCATTCCCTCTTCTTTTTATAACAGTCTGCAAACGTCTGGGGACTGAGGAGACAAGTTGCTCAAGTTTAGGAATAGGAATGTTGTCCCATTCTTGTCTAATACAGGCTTCTAGTTGCTCAACTGTCTTAGGACTTCTTTGTGGCATCTTCCTCTTTATGATGCACCAAATGTTTTCTATGGATGAAAGATCTGGACTGCAGGCTGGCCATTTCAGTACCCGGATCCTTCTTCTACGCAGCCATGATGTTGTAATTGATGCAGGATGTGGTCTGGCATTGTCATGTTGGAAAATGCAAGGTCTTCCCTGAAAGAGACGACGTCTGGATGGGAGCATATGTTGTTCTAGAACTTGGATATACCTTTCAGCATTGATTGTGCCTTTCCAGATGTGTAACCTGCCCATGCCACACACACTCATGCAACCCCATCCCATCAGAGATGCAGGCTTCTGAACTGAGCGCTGAGAACAACTTGGGTTGTCCTTGTCCTCTTTAGTCCGGATGACATGGCGTCCCAGTTTTCCAAAAAGAACTTCAAATTTTGATTCATCTGACCACAGAACAGTTTTTCACTTTGCCACAGTCCATTTTAAATGAGCCTTGGCCCAGAGAAAACGCCTGCGCTTCTGGATCATGTTTAGATATGGCTTCTTTTTTGACCTATAGAGTTTTAGCCGGCAACGGCAAATGGCACGGTGGATTGTGTTCACCGACAATGTTTTCTGGAAGTATTCCTGAGCCCATGTTGTGATTTCCACTACAGTAGCATTCCTGTATGTGATGCAGTGCCGTCTAAGGGCCCGAAGATCACAGGCATCCAGTATGGTTTTCCGGCCTTGACCCTTACGCACAGAGATTGTTCCAGATTCTCTGAATCTTTGGATGATATTATGCACTGTAGATGATGATAACTTCAAACTCTTTGCAATTTTTCTCTGAGAAACTCCTTTCTGATATTGCTCCAGTATTTTTGGCCGCAGCATTGGGGGAATTGGTGATCCTCTGCCCATCTTGATTTCTCAGAGACACTGCCACTCTGAGAGTCTCTTTTTATACCCAGTCATGTTGCCAGTTGATCTAATAAGTTGCAAATTGGTCCTCCGGCTGTTCCTTATATGTACATTTAACTTTTCCGGCCTCTTATTGCTACCTGTCCCAATTTTTTTGGAATGTGTAGCTCTCATGAAATCCAAAATGAGCCAATATTTGGCATGACATTTCAAAATGTCTCACCTTCAACATTTGATATGTTATCTATATTCTATTGTGAATAAAATATAAGTTTATGAGATTTGTAAATTATTGCATTCCTTTACTGCTATAGGAGAGGAAGAATTGTCTAAACTCGTTAAATCATCTAAATCAACATGTATGCTCGACCCTATACCGACTAGGCTATTAAAAGAGATGCTACCAGAGGTCATAGATCCTCTTCTTCTTAACTCATCTTTGTTATTAGGATATGTACCGAAAACTTTTAAGTTGGCTATTATCAAACCACTTATTAAAAATCCTCAACTTGATCCTACAGAATTAGTCAATTATAGGCCGATCTCAAATCTACCCTTCCTGTCAAAAATACTGGAAAAGGCAGTGTCTTCACAATTATGTTCCTTTTTAGAAAGAAATGGTATCTGTGAGGATTTCCAGTCAGGATTTAGACCGTATCATAGTACTGAGACTGCTCTCATCAGAGTTACAAATGATTTACTCTTATCATCCGATCGTGGTTGTATCTCTCTATTAGTGTTACTCGATCTTAGCGCTGCATTCGATACTATCGACCACAACATTCTTTTGAATAGACTCGAAAATTATGTTGGCATTAGTGGAACTGCATTGGCTTAAATCATACTTATCTGACCGTTATCAGTTTCTAGCAGTAAATGAAGAGAGTAAAACAAGTTCAGTATGGAGTACCGCAGGGCTCAGTGCTAGGACCGTTGCTCTTCACCCTGTACATGCTACCACTGGGAGATATCATTAGGAAGCATGGCATTAGTTTTCACTGTTATGCTGACGATACTCAGCTCTATATTTCTTCACGCCCTGATGAAACTTACCAATTCACAAGATTAACGGAATGCATAGCTGATATAAAACATTGGATGTCTAGTAATTTCCTGCAACTTAATTCAGAAAAAAATGAATTTTTATTGGACAAAAAAACTCTGCAAGTAGTAACCTAGAATACTGTCTAACACTCGATGGCTGCTCTGTCAAGCCCTCGTCGTCAGTTAGGAACCTGGGTGTGCTCTTTGATACCAATCTTTCATTTGAAAGCCACGTTTCTAACATCTGTAAAACTGCATTCTACCATCTTAAAAATATATCTAAATTACGGCACATCCTTTCGATGCAAAATGCTGAACAGTTAATTAATGCGTTCATGACCTCAAGGCTAGATTACTGTAATGCTTTACTGGGTGGTTGCCCTGCTCGCTTAATAAACAAACTCCAGCTGGTCCAAAACGCAGCAGCTCGAGCTCTTACTAGAACAAGGAAGTATGACCATATTAGCCCGGTTCTGTCAACACTGCACTGGCTCCCTATTAAACATCATTTAAATTTTAAAATCTTGCTTATTACTTACAAAGCACTAAATGGTTTAGCTCCCCAGTACTTGAGCGAACTCTTAATGCATTATACTCCATCACGTCTATTGCAGTCTCAAAACTCTGGCCAGTTGATAATACCTAGAATATCAAAATCAACTGCAGGCGGTCGATCCTTTTCCTATTTAGCGCCTAAACTCTGGAACAGTCTTCCTAGCATTGTTCGGGAAGCAGACACACTCTGTCAGTTTAAATCTAGACTAAAAACGCATCTCTTTACTATGGCTTACACATAAAACATTATCAATTTCTATTATTCAAATCAGTAAATGATTGTTAGGCTGCATTAACTAGGTCAGCCGGAACCGGGAACACTTCCCATAACACCTGATGTACTCGTTACATCATAAGAAGAATGGCATCTACGCTAATGTTAGTCTCTCTGTTTATCCCAAGGTTTACTGCAGTCAGCCGGATCCGGGCCATATCCAGATCAGATGGTGGACCAGCGCCTGGACCTGACCAACACATCCCTGAAATGTCTGCAGAGAACGTGTCAAATAAACTCCCCCCGTAAATGCTGCATCGACACGACATCCTCATTAAACCCGTCTTCGGCGTGACGACTCCAATCTTTCGAATAATCTTATGAATATCTATTTACCTAATATGAATTAAGACCTGCTATGTTGCCAGAATTATAATCATACACTGTTTGTTCGTCGGCCAGAGGAGAACTGGCACCCCGACTGAGCCTGGTTTCTCCCAAGGTTTTTTTCTCCATTCTGGCCCTGAAGGAGTTTTGGTTCCTTGCCACCGTTGCCTCTGGCTTTTGGCTTGCTCAGTTGGGGACACCTAAATTTCATCTATATTACCGATCCGCCCGCATTGACACTATATGATACTTGAAATTAGCTGGATAACATCACCGTTTCACCAGACCGGCTATACAAAATCTGTTGCATTATTTTCCTGTTAACAATGTGAAGCTGCTTTGAAACAATTGGACTTGTTAAAAGCGCTATATAAATAAAGGTGATTTGATTAGATTTTTTATTCACAATTTGTACAGTGTCCCAACGTTTTTGGAATTGGGTTTGTAGCTCTGCTTAATTATCACAGATACACTGACAATTTACATAATTTTTATTTTATTGCCATATGAAATATATACAAGAATAGGAGAGATGGATATAAATAAACTGGTAACGCTTCACAATAAGGTCCCATTCGTTAACATGAGTTAATGCATTAGCTAACATGAATTAACAATGAGCCATACCTTTTACACCATTTATTAATCATTGTTAATGTGAGTTCATAAAAAATGCAATTCTTCATTGCTTGTTCATGTTAGTTCACAGTGCATTAACTAATGTTAACAGATACAACTTTTGAAACTTTATAGTTTAAAAAGAAAATACCTTCCTTTGAACTTTGAGCGTCGTAACTTTGCAGTTATTGTTTATGCTGTAAACAGCAACATTTCACACTAACTAAAGTTTAAAAAGTGAAATCAGAATCAACCATCCCTTTAAATAATAAACGTCATCATAGTTTCCTTATGAGACCATGTTGACCATTACCTGTGGGATGACGTTCCCGACACAGTAATGAGGTTGCTTCCAGTTCCCAGGTCTGATTTATTCTCCACATTAAAGCTACATCAAAGAACCCGTATCGGAGAACAAGGACAGGAGCCGCCTGTGAGCAGAGTGAGAGCTCGATGCTGATTAAAGGATCAATAGCGAGTTCTGTCGAGTCATTGAACAGCCCAGATGTGCCTGTTGTTCAAACTTCCCGATCTATAGCCGGTGTCGCTTCTCACAGCTATCGAGTAAGCCAGAGTTTGTTTAAAGAGGGACCCGAATCAAACATCTCACGTAAAACCGTCATCTCAGGATTCTGATATAGAGAATTAAAATCACGACAAGACTGCCCACAGAAAAAGTTCTCAGAACTTTTGCTAACGTTCTGGCAAGGTTCTCTTAAAGTTATGAACAAATGCATTTCTAGTAACGTTAAAGGGATAACTTCTAGCGGAAGTTAGAAATTAC
The DNA here is from genome assembly GCA_018749465.1 of Paracanthobrama guichenoti. Taxonomy (NCBI): domain Eukaryota; kingdom Metazoa; phylum Chordata; class Actinopteri; order Cypriniformes; family Gobionidae; genus Paracanthobrama; species Paracanthobrama guichenoti. The sequence goes on from CM031958.1 coordinate 9,554,304, forward strand.
AGTTTGTAAAGTTTTAAATATGGATATTTTTCTTACACAAACGCATCTCTTCACTTCAGAAGGCCTTTATTAACCCCCCGGAGCCGTGTGGAACACTTTTATGATGGAACGATGCACTTTTATGGACTTCAAAACAGAAACAGACATTCACTGCCATTATAATGCTTGGAAGAGCCAGGACATTTTTTTAATATAACTCCAATTGTATTCGTCTGAAAGAAGAATGATACACCTAGGATGGCTTGAGGGTGAGTAAATCATGGGCAAATATTGAACTATCCCTTTAATAGAATGTTTGTTCAAAGTTATCTTGTCTTTAATAATGTTCACAAAATTTAATTTTTTTTTTTTTTTTTTTTTTTTTAGGCCTAAATGTTAATATTTGTTTCAGAATGTTTAGAGAACACCTAAAAGTTACGTTCCCATGTTTGCAAAATTATAAAATGGAATGTTCCCTTAACGTTCGTATAACTAAGAAACGCTTTTAAAAAATTCTGAAATTAATTTTCATAACTTTTCACAACATTAGAAACATTTTCTTTGAACGTACTTTTTGTTAGCCGAGTGGCCTCTGAAATCATTTAAATCACTTCATCAGATGGGATATCACTGTTTGGTGTAGTAATATTGGAGAGCATATATGGACGTGGCCATGCTAAACAGGCAAACCTTGACCCGTGTGTCCTGCCCTGGCATATTAATTTCCCGTTCAAATGATGGATTAAATGATCTGCCGTTCAGGTCCAAATCCTAAAGTATTGGGGGGAAACACATTCAGGCCCCGATAAGAACGTGACCACAGCAGCGTCTCTGGAGAGGCCCTATCAGCTTTTAAACAGAGACGTCGTATGCAAGTGAGATTGATGATTAGCATTTGTGGCTCTGGAGAAGAGGGTCGCCTGTGCCTGCGATAACCAGGAACAGAGAGAGAGAAGAAAGATGGACTAAACCTTACCAGCATGCAATTATTTCCTGCTTCCTCTCTGGCAAACAAACAGCCGGAATAAGCTTGTATGCCATTGTCTCACAGTCTGTGTAATCTGTAAGAAGTGGACAACAGCGAATCCCTCGTGTCACAGCCTTAGACTTGTAGCAGCAAGCCAGATACAAGCTGCTATGACACACATCACAGACAGGATAAGTCTTCAGTGAGTGTGAGCTCTTACATTCACACCACAAACACACGGTTAATTCTTGTGTTTCATCAGAGGGTTTCATGGGAGGGTTTTCATGGGGGTCGAGCATTTCATCTGTATATGTGACCCTGGACCACAAAACCAATCATAAAGGTAAATTTTTGGAAATTGAGATTTATACATCGTCATCGGAAGTTGAATAAATAAGCTTTCCATTGATGTGTGGTTTGTTAGGATAGGACAATATTTGGCCAATTATTTGAAAATCTGGAATCTGAAGGTGCAAAAAGTGTAAATATTGAGAAAATTGCCTTTAAAGTTGTCCAAATTATGTCCTTTGCAATGCATATTACAATATATATATATATATATATATATATATATATATATATATATATATATATATATATATATATATATATATATTGGGCAGTCTGGACCACGAAACATAATAAACAGTGCTCCAGCCAATAGCCGACAAGAATGATTTCCACCCCCAGTTCATTCTTGTCGGCTATTGGCTGGAGCACTGTTTGTTATGCTTCGCTGTCCAGACTGCCCACGTTTGTTTTTGTTGCAGTTTGTGGAGCTTATGCGGACTACAGAGACTGCATTTTTTTACAGTGTGTTCAGGGGACAGGCAGCTAGCGGATAGTGAGGAGATGTTTGCTGTATGTGACAAAAAATGTTTTGGCCCAAAAAACGTGTGACATCGCTTAGAGCACCTTTAACTATTAACTATGAATTTTGCCTCAATAAACTCCTAATTTACTGCTTATTAATAGTTAGTAAGGTAGTTGTTAAGTTTAGGTATTGGGTAGGATTAAGGGATGTAGAATAAGATCATGCAGAATAAGGCATTAATATGTGCTTTATAAGTACTAATAAACAGCCAATATCTTCATAATATGCATGCTAATAAAACAATAATCAATAGTGAGAATTGAATCCTAAACAAAAGTGTTGCCATAATAATAATTTGTTAAATTTTTTTATTGTGTTTTTCTGGGTACTCAACGCACTTTACATAAAGAAGCCACCAATGTGCAGTGAGTGAGTGAGTGAGTTTTCAGCATCATTACACCAGTCTTCAGTGTCACATGATCCTTCAGAAATCATCCGGTCCCACTTTATATTAGGCGGCCTTAACTACTATGTACTTACATCAAAAATAAATAAAAAAATTAAATAAGTTCAATACTTATTGTGTTCATAATGTATTGCAAAACACTTTTGCTGATGGTGGAGGTGGAGGTGGAGGTGGGAGACGAGTAAAATTAGGGACAGGTGTGGTGGTATGTGTTTAGGGTAAAGTTTAAGGGTCAGGTGTAAGGGAAGGGTCAACAGTGTAATTATAAATGTAGTTACAGAAATTAATTACAAATGTAATTACATGCAGGTAATTTATAAAATGTAAGTACAATTTAAAAACATGTATGTACACAATAAGTGCATTGTATCAAATGATTCATTTAAATGTAGGTACATAGTATAAAGACGCCTAATATAAAGTGGGACCAATCATTCTATGCTGATTTGCTGCTCAAGAAACATTTCTTATTATTATCAATGTTGAAAACAGTTATGCTGCTTTATATTTTTGTGGAAACCTGAAACCATAATAATTTTTCTTTGATTCTTTGATTATTTATTTGCAAAAAATAAATCTTTTGTAACATTTAAAACTGTCATGAGACAAGAAAACAAGAAATGATATCAGATGGACCCCTGTAAACCAGAGGTGTAAAGAGTACCTGAAAAGCACACTAAACAAAAGTACAGTAAAACAGTAACAGTAAAAATACAGATTCGTTACAGTGAAAATGACTCCATTACAAGTTACAAGTCACCAATTCCAATACAGCTTGAGTAAAAGTCTTAACGTATCTGATTTTAACAGAACTTAAGTATTTCTCACACTAAATATAGGCTCAACGATGCACTAGTCCTCGACACCTGAGAGACATACCAGTGAAAGTAAGAAACAATTGATTTGTGAGATGAGAAATCACGTTTATTTCCTAAAATCAAAATAAACCTGAACACCTCAATATTGCAATAAATCAAGGTCGACACAACAGCCTCTTAAACGTCTACAAACTCTCAAGTCTCAGTTAAGCTCAAGTGCACAAAAAAGCCATGAGTAAACCAATATCCTTAAAAAAAAAAAAAAAAAAAAAAAAAAAAGGTCTTGTCAATATAGCGGATAAATAAAATAATGTAAAATGAAATAGTCAAAGCCTTCTTGCACTGGATGTGCTGGTTTCGTCCTCGTCGCCGGCTGCAGTCGTGTCCTCATAAATCAAACACCTGCGATTCATCAACTCCCTGCTAATGCACTCACATTCATGAAAAGTGGCTTTGTTGACATGTTTGGGTGAGTAAAGGGAGAACACACAAGATATAGTACCTTCAATGCTCTGTAGAAGCTGATATCGCTTCTTTATAGCAGAAACAAACTGCTGCAGAAAAAGTTAGGTGCCATACAAAATGTAATGTGTCAACAACATTAATCAACACAAATGTAAAAAGTACATTTACTTGTTCATAAATGTAGTCAAGTAGAGAGTAAGAGTTAATATCTTTGATACTCAATACAACTACTAAGTAGCCAAAAAGATACTTAAGTGCAGTAACTAATTATATTTACTCAAATACTTTACACCACTGCTGTAAACCCCCAAGATTAGGCACTGTTTAGAGAAGATGGTACATGTTTGAATGGGAGAAACTGTAGCACTCAGTATGGCAGAAAGTGTCACCTTACAGTTACAGAAGCAAACAGCTGTTTATTTCAGAACTTACACACGCATTCGTTGGACCAGCTGGAAAAGTGGCATCTTATTAATATTGAAATATGGTTTTAGAATGTAATCTTGAGCAATAGTAATTTTCTCATTGAAGTAAATTAATCTGTACTTACAGATAGTAAGTGACAGTAAAGACATTTATAATGTTACAAGACTTTAAAAATATGCTGTTCTTTTAAACATTTATTTATCAAAGAATTCAAAAAAAAGTGGATTTTTTTCCACACACAGAAAAAAAGCACTGTTTTCAACATTGATAATAATAAGAAAGGTTTGTTGAGCACCAAATCATCACGTTAGAATGATTTCTGAAGGCTCATGTGACACTGAAGACTAGAGTAATGATGCTGAATAAATTATATTAAAATACAAAACAGATATTTTATATTGTAATAATTCCTAATATTACTGTTTTCACTGTATTTTTGATCAAATAAATCCTTGATGAGCATAAGACTTCAAAAACAAAATCTTAAAAGAAATATCTTACCAACCCCAAACTTTTGAACATTGGCATTAAAAACATGTTCTTTTTGTCTTGTAAGAAAATGTTATTTTCACTTTTTACTCAATGACATTCTTTATATTTTCAAAAAATAAAAATAAATAAAATCCATCTCTGATGGATTGCAGACTCCTGCTTTGTTGATCAACTGGTTTTGGATTCCCTCTGTCCTCAGAAGCCTAACTTTAGCCTCACCCATGAGGAGAAAAAGCTTGACATGTGATGCCTGGATGAGATATTTGGTCTTTCACTGTCTCCATCTGTGGCTCTTACTCTCACTCACTCACACACGATGGTAAAAACATCACTAGAGCTCCTCCATCTGGTGTCTGGCAGCACTGCAGCTGCATTATAGAAAATATTTTTCTTTTAAAACAAATGTCTTCCAATCGAATGCAGAGCTAATACCATTCTAACGTTCAAAGAGAGACTAAATCTGCTTTTAAAGTTAGTGTCAGGTCTTCAAAAACCCCTATATTCCACTATATGGCTCATTTTGCACACATGTTTTGCTAATTCAGCAGTTTAACAGTGTTGTTCAATGTAAAACGCTGATATATGAATGACCCTTGTGTGTTTATCATTCCGGTCTCATTGACTTACCAATTACAAGGGTGTTTGGGGTTTGAAGGGGCTTTTGGGTCACTGATCTTTACTGGTCTGAGTGGCTGAGAGAGAAAAAACAAAAAGTGTGAGACGGCCCTTGAGAGCCATATAAAAGGGGGGTTTTGTTTGAGACACTTGAGCCTGCAGGAGGAAATGCACGAGGAATTTCATCACTTTGATACGGCACTCATCACCACAGATGCTTTCCGCATTAGACCAAACAGCATCTGCCTCTTGCAGGCATTCTTTGTGTGAGATGGTTCGGTCAGAGTACACTGCTGCTCAGTTCCAGCAGTGCGCATTTGTCGCCATGTTGACGGACAAAGTGATGCGAAAGGGCACCTTCCTACGTTTCCTGGAAACATAAGGAGGAACAAATAGGGCAGTGAGACCCACCCGGCCAATCAAAGGCACTGATTTGGTTGCAAGTCTTTTTGATCTGGCTTGTCGAGCAAGCATTTGTGGTTGTTCAGACTTTCTTCTGTCGTGTTTGACATTGGGCCGTCTGCTGACAGACGCGGCCGCTCGCCTTTGATGCAAGGGTTTAATTATGGCAAAGCTGCCCACGCTGACTGATTGTGTTTCTTGCGGTGTTGTTAATTGTGCTTGTAGTTGCGCATTTGAGCTCTGCTAAATCGGCGCATGACGTTCAGATCAAATCGCCCAGCAGAGAGCAACTGAAACAATTAGCCCGACACCACGCTAAGACGATAACGGCTTCCACGATAATTGTTTTATTTCAAGAGCTCCATTTCTGAGCCCTTCTAATCTTCGAAAGCTAATTAAACTCTATGAAGTCACCATCAGCAGATAAGATGCCATACAAAACAACCAAACAAGAGCTATTCTGACCATTTCAAATCAGACACTCCACAGAAACACTGGAGGACGCGGCGAAGGCGAGTCACGGATGGCGAGAGGAGATGCGTTCAAGAGCTTTGTCAAGGACTAAAACTCCAGATAACCTTAAAATAACAAATGATGCTCTGGTCAATTGCTGAGACTCTTATCGGCTTTAGACGGAGGAGATCCATGCTCACTGTCAGCTAACACTCGGCCCTGTCGATACCTTGCGAGTGTTGAACATTCACACCGGCTCATCCATTTGCATTCTGCGTTCGTGAGTCAATGCTCTCAAATCAGGGGCCAGCTGCGTAAATATAGCTATGATGTTAAAGTCACCAAAAACTTGAGAATTCTTGTTTTTAATGCAATATTTCAGAATTTATCAGTGCACATCATGTGCCTCATAATCTTTAATCAAAATAACTACCCCTCACTCTTGCAGCAACATCTCTTCACTGATGACGTGTTTACTGGCATCTGTCGCTCACATGATATCGACCAATAGCAAACTCCAACCATCCAATCAATTCCCCATGGACAAAATCAAGTCCCGTCCTAGATTTTTTGCAAAGCATTTCACTCAGATAGAAAACATGATCGCATTGTGGGTGCGTCCCAGTTGGCATACTTATGCACTATTCTATGATGTTTTGTAGTATAAATAGTGCGAGTAGTGTGTTCACACTGAACATTCCAAAAAGAAAAAGTAGCCTACACTTTAAGTGTCATGAAACACTATGACACAATTTTAGAGATGTTAACAGATATGTACAGGTTGCACATCAACAGCACTCATTATATTTATTACTAAGAGAAAATTGGTTATTTTTTCATTGTTAGTAGCCATTTCTTTCTTCTGTTTTGAAAAGCAAAGTTGAACCGACGCCATGAAAGTGACGTATATGCGTTAGTTCGAAGGGATTGATTGACTGCCATAGCTGGAGAATACGCATCTATGCCATCAGTTTCTGAGCTGTTCTCTGCATTATTCATCAATCATATTCACAATCACTACACTGTATTATGCATGAGATTGCATTACAGCGGAGAATGGGCTAGTTACATATGGCCGCCATGTTGGATTTCTGATCTAGCGAGTGTGTGCATATAGACACTTCCGGTATCAGTGGAGGTCAGTGGAGAGAAATTATATTTTATAGTTGTTTATAGAATATATTATATGCATTATTCAATATTATATCATATTCATTTTCAATTTCAATTCATGTCACGGTGCATCAACAATATCATATTCCCCAACCAATTATGTCCATTATTAATATACAAATATGTAAATATAATTGCATTTAAAACAAAATACAGCAAAACAATTGTAAAAACAAGGTAAACATTATACAGACCCATCAGTTAACTACCATCAAGAAATCTTTAATCTCTCAAAAACATTCAAATTACATCCACTTTTTGTGTAATATTTTAAATGAAATATGTTTTTTTGTTTGTTTTTAACTTAAAATAATTATACCTATACAATGCAAACCTGCAGCCTATGGATCAGAAAAATGTTTTGTGTTTCCCTGAGAATAGACTACTCAAATGAAAGCTTACAACTATGAGAATAACAATGATTAGAGAGTTGTTTGCATAAAATATCTCATAAACATTCACATTTACCCTACCATTTATCCCCATAAATACTATTTCCTCAATTCTGCACATCTTCACTTACCTACATCAACTTGCTTCATTACAATTGTCACATATTTTACATTTACGCTGTTCTCTTTGCATTAGTTATAGTTTAAGAAAAAACAAGGGCTGTAAAAGATAATCTTAATAAATAGTTGTGATTAATTTACTTTTAAATGCAAACCTATAATAGTTAAACTACATATTAAACAAAACAAAAAGCAAAAATAATACTAAACAAAGTTATTAAACCATGCACCGAGTCCACATTGTTTCATATGCAAGTTTCTTCTTACAGTAAAGATAATCTTGACATCTTAATCATGCTCACACTCGCATCGGTAAAGTTCACTCAAAGGTGCCGTCTTGTGCACTTAGCCTATTCATTCATATCTGGACCGGAGCAAGCGTGTTTCAAGTTTTTATGGATTTATTTTATATACTCACTGATGTGTGTCAGTTGTTCAGAGGTTGTAGTGCTCGTAAATGTAATGAGAATATTATTAGCTCAGTACTAACTTTAAAACATTAGAGAACAGCAGTGAAGAAGAGAACTGAGCCTTTAAATCTCCTTTGTAAAATATTTACGAGGCATTAAATAGTCCTCACTTTAGTTGAGCTTACAAAAATAGTTAACTGACAACTACTAAATGTTTTATAACTACCCGAATTAATCACGAATTATAGCAGGAATACATGTTAATAAGGCATTTATTAGCACGCTGAGTAACTAGTACTACTCTAAATAATATGTATAAATATACAGTGCATCCAGAAAGTATTTACAGTGCTTTGCTTATTTACAGCCTTATTCCAAAATTTATTAAATTAATTATTTTCCTCAAAACAATACCCCATAATAACAACTTGAAAGAAGTTTGTTTGAAATATTTGCACATTCTCAGAGTTGTCCTGTAGCCACTCCTTTGTTATCTTGGCTGTGTGCTTTGTCATTGTCCTGTTGGAAGATGAACCTTCGCCCCAGTCTGAGGTCCAGAGCATTATGGAGCAGGTTTTCATCAAGGATGTCTCTGTACATTACTGCATTTATCTTTCCCTCAATCCTGACTTTTATTTCCCAGTACCTGAAAAACATCCCCACAGCATGATGCTGCCTCCACCATGCTTCACTGTAGGGATGGTATTGGTCAGGTAATGAGCGGTGCCTGGTTTCCTCCAGACATGACGCTTGCCATTCAGGCCAAAGAGTTTGATCTTTGTTTCATCAGACCAGAGAATTGTGTTTCTCATGGTCTGAGAGTCCTTCAGGTGCTTTTTGTTAAACTCCAGGCGGGCTGTCATGTGCCATCTGGCCACTCTACCATGCAGGCCTGATTGGTGGAGTGCTGCAGAGATGGATGTTCTTCTGGAAGGTTATCCTCTCTCTCCACAGAGAAACGCTAGAGCTCTGTCAGAGTGACCATCGGGTTATTGGTCACCTCCCTGACTAAGGCCCTTCTCCCCCGTTTGCTCAGTTTGGCTGGGCGGCCGGCTCTAGGTAAAGCCCCGGTGGTTCCAAACTTCCTCCATTTACGGATAATGGAGGCCACTGTGCTCATTAGGATCTTCAATGCTGCAGAATTTTTTCTGTACCTTTCTCCAGATCTGTGCATTGAAACAATCCTGACTTGGAGGTCTACAGACAATTCCTTGGATTTCATGGCTTGGTTTGTGCTCTGACATGCACTGTTAACTGTGGGACCTTATATAGAGAGGTGTGTGCCTTTCCAAATCATGACCAAACAACTGAAGAATGATCAATGGAAACAGGATGCACCTGAGCTCAATTTTGAATTGAGGCAAAGGCTGTGAATAATTTTTTTAATTTTTTATTTATATATATATATATATATATATATATATATATATATATATATATATATATATATATATATATATATATATATAAATTTGCAAAAGATTTGAAACGAACTTCTTTCACTATGGGGTTACACTATTCTTTCACTTCTGTCATTATGGGGTATTGTTTGTAGAATTTTGAGGAAAATAATTAATTTAATCAATTTTGGAATAAGGCTGTAACATAAAATGTAGAAAAAGTGAAGCGCTGTGAATACTTTCCGGATGCACTGTATATTTAAAAATAGTTTATAAATAATTTACTTACACTTTTTAAATGATCTTATGAACCACTGACAACCCCTAAATAACTGGTTTGTAAATAATGTAATACTTAATTTAGAAATTTTAAATGGATAATAAATAAAGTATGAAAATACAATTATTAAAACACATTATAGATATGCTTATAAAGCAAGAATAAAGCATTTATAGCTGTATTTATAAATGGCTTATAAATGTCTATAATGCTTTGTAAATGATGAATTAACTATATACTAATGCTTAACTAATGATTCCAATTGTTACCAATATTTTTTTTTGTTTTCTTTCTTTGAAAATAGTACCAAAGAGTATCTATGTTCTAGATATAAAGATCCGATATCTCGGTCAAGTGTTTGTCAAAACCTTTTGCAGTATCCCCAGTTTCGCACCGTCAGAAGAAACAGTGAAAAAAAAAAAAAAAAAAAAAAAAAAAAAAACAGAATACCACATCACAAACACTGAAGCACAAACCTAAGAGACACACAAAACACTGACACACAGCCGACCTCAGACGAGATGTTTCTCCATGACACCTGTGAGGCCTTCGAGAGACCTGCTGCCCCTTTTATCTGTCAGACTCGCTTTGCCATTTCTAAGCAGGTTAAAATTACACAGCGCAGGTGTTTTGGAGGCAAGATTGGGCTGACAGACGGGTATGTCACAGCACAGCCAACCACTTGTGTTCACCACAAAGATCTCTCTTGTCCAACAACAGCCTCGCCACTGTAACATCATGGCTCTGGTTACTGAACCGCCCTGCATCACATGTATCGCAGCAGAGCAGACTGAGTTTCAAAGCCAGCAGCTAGTTTTTAGGGGGTCTGTTTGAAACGCCGAGCACCTGTCACTGATGGGACCCGTGCTTGGATTACTTCAATCTTTAAAGGACTGCAGATAAATGTTTAAACAGTCTCATCCTCAGATGCTTTTCATGAAATGGAGGTAAAAGACATGAGCTTGGTCCTGATGAGGGTGTCAAAAGCAGAAAATGTATTACGTGCGGACCGTCGTCTGTTGACTACTCTCTCTGAAGCAACTCATAATGTAAAAACTAAACATAATGTAATATGTATACATTATTATTGTAATAAAATGTTCATTATGTAATAATCTTATCCAAATGTAATAAAATCTTGAACAAACATGATCAAAAATTTTACATTATGAGAAATGTATTACATTATAAACTCGCTTAAAAACATATTGTCATGTTGTCATAATTGTAATAGCTTTTAAAACATAAACAAAATATTAGTGTTCCCTTACAGTACATTTTTAAAAATCTAAATCCAGTCTTAAACTACCTGTAAAATGCAATATTTAAATATTCATGCAATTATTATTATATTTTTATTAACCATAAAGCATGATATTCCTTTACACTACATTTTAAAAATCTAAATCCAGTCTTAAAGGGACAGTTCACCCAAATATTTGCCCATGATTTACTCACCCTCAAATCATCCTAGGAGTATATGACATTCTTCTTTCAGACGAATACAATCAGAGTTATATTTAACAATGTCCTGGCTCTTCCAAGCATTATAATGGCAGTGAATGACAGTTTCTGTTTTGAAGTCCATAAAAGTGCATCTATCCACCAAAAAAGGCTCTGGAGTGGTTAATAAAGTTCTTCTGAAGTGAAGAGATGCGTTTGTGTAAGAAAAATATCCATATTTTAAACTTTACAAACTGTAATCTCTAACTTCCGCTAACTGTTGTATGCGCGGCCACGAGAGACTGGCGTTCCAGCGTATGACGTAGGACACTCCGGTGAGAATATGCTAGTTCTCACGAGAACCAAGTTTTGTTTTGCTCTGTCCTCTTTGCTTCTGCGTTCGTCACACTTAAACTCCGCCTGTACCCTACATCTTACGCTGGAACGCCAGTCTCTCGTGAACGCACGTACGACATTTAGCCAGTAACAGACAGTAACCTGCCTACAAAATCCACCAGATTACTGATACTATTGTTATTTTTATTATTATTACTACTACTACTTGTATACATAAGGTATACATACTGTCAATTGACAAGTGACATGTGTCCATGTTTTTATGGACCTGGCTTTATGCACTGGTGCGCAGTTGGAACAGGAAGGGGCCATCCACAAACTGTTAGGGGAGCATGAAATTGTCCAAAATGTCTTGATATGCTGAAGCATTAAGAGTTTCTTTCACTGGAACTAAGGGACCAAGCCCAACACCTCAAAAATAACCCCACACTATAATCCCCCCTCCACCAAACTTTATACTTGGCACAATGCAGTCAGGCAAGTACTGTTCTCCTGGCCAAACCCAGACTTGTCCATCAGATTGCCAGACAGAGAAGTGTGGTTCGTCACTCCAGAGAACACATCCCCACTGCTCTAGAGTCCAGTGGCGGTGTGCTTTACACCACTGCATCCGACGCTTTGCATTGCACTTGGTGATGTAAGGCTTGGATGAGCTGCTCAGCCATGGAAACCCATTCCATGAAGCTCTCTACACACTGTTCTTGAGCTAATCTGAAGGCCACATGAAGTTTGGAGGTCTGTAGCTATTGACTGCAGAAAGTTGGCGACTTCTGCACACTGTGCACCTCAGCATGCACTGACCCCGCTCTGTGATTTTACGTGGCCTACCACTTTGTAGCTGAGTTGCTGTTGTTCCCACTTGCTTCCACTTTGTTATAATACCACTAACAGTTGACCATAGTAAACTTTCTGCAAAAAACATCACTTAGTGTGATTTATAAGATGTTTTCCTCATGGGGACCAAAAATTGTCCAAGGATTTCGGATATTGCCATCCTTGTGGAGACATTTTGCCCCCATTAGGTAGGGTTTACCAGGCCACACACACACACACACACTGTATATCACACCTAATTTTCCCACAGCTCCAGAGTGATACAGTGACTTTGTATAAGAGGTATTTTAACATCAGAAAGTGACACACTTCACCTCTACATTCAATTACAATTTTAGTTTGTTTTGTACTTTTTACATCTACATTTTCCCATGCTCAACTTTATTGTGTGAGAACATTATTTGTCAACACACATTATGTGTGAAACTACTGCACAAAAGCTGGAAACACACACCATTCAACATGCACCCTCGAGGCTGCATTTCTTGCAGCTAATGCATGTTCATATTTGTGTTTGGATATGTTGGGAACACGGCCGTGTTTGATTGACATCCAGCTGCGGCTGGTAAAAACATTCTGTTGTGAAACAACATCAGTCCTTCTGTCACTGGTGCTCCACTGTGGCCTGCGGCTTCAATATAATGCAACTGAAGCAGAAATATATCAGAAAATACAGCTCTCAAACATCCCCACAGACTGGAACTTCTGTTTCTACTATTTCTGTTTCTCCCATTTATGTTATCAATGAAGGAGAGTTATTGGATCAGTGGCTTTATAAAACCAATACACTGATAAAAAAAATAATAATAATTAAAAAAATGTACTAAAATGTACATTATGTGAATTTTGGAAACAGTACAATTGCAATACCTAGTGTTTTTTCACTTTCCACTTTTGCAATTTAATGCACCATATTGTGAAATGTGTCATTTGTTGATCTATTATGAATCTTGAAATAAAAATCAAACAATGCTGTCCCACTTTATATGCAACATATGATCATGTGAATGAGGTAAATATTTAATACTGAAAACCTAACATGTATTTAAGTATTTTTAATCCATCTTTTATTGCAAAAAAATAATTGAATTGATCTTATTCACTATTAATTGCATTGATTCTTTTTTATTTGTAAGCACAGGAGAACTTATTACAGAAATCCACTTAATTCACAACACATGAATATGAATACACATGAATACAGTATGTTCTAAACCTTTTTCGGATGTTAATGAATTTGGTGTATTGACAAGTGGCTGCACACCTGAGGTCATTTGCAAAAACACACCCAAACCATCTTCATTAAGGTTTTCTGCACAGACGTTCCTGTACAGCCTTTCGTCCCTCTCAAACATATGACACTCTCTAAAGCAAGATGCCCGAGCAATCACCACACAATCACCACCTTTAAAACAGACTCAGAGTACAGTGCTCTCATCAGCCAGCTGAACATATGCATATTTGCACTGTCAAACAGAGAACCCTCTATAAACGCAGCTTTTATTACTGTTTTCTTACTTTTCTTACTTTGACATATATATGATGAAATATATTTAAGATGAAATATCTATGTATAAAATTACATCACAATTATAAGGCCACCCAGGGTAGGCCTCTGTGTGACTTTTTGGTATGTGTGGCTCCAACATTTTTTTTTTTTTAAAGAATAAATTAGCATTAAATTTATGGTGGATTATGATTTGCTTGTGGAAACATTTCACACACAAATTCATGCATACACATTCATAGTGAATGAGTCCCATTGTTCTTTTTTCCTGACCATACATTTCTATGGAAGCTTGTTTCCGCCACTGAAAATAAATAAATAAAATAAAAGAGGTAATTGCAACTTTTTTTTAATCCCACAATTCTGACTTATTTTCTTGCAATTGAGAGTTTAGTTATAAATGCAGAATTGCAAGATAAAAACAAAACAAAACAAAAAACAAGTGAGAATAGATATAAGATATAAACTGGTAAACAAGCTTCCTTACATTTCTCTTTCACTTTTGCTGCCTTTATCAGTAACATCATGGCCTGAAATCATGTGACATGAATCTATGGCAACACACCAAAAATGTGGTCATATTAACCGAGACTTGCTGGCGATATAATAAGACAACAACCTATTTTTTCAGTCACATCAGCACTTTCAGAATAGATCACTCAAATACACTCTATACCAAGTGCTTCAGATCACAATTATTAAGGTAATCATTCAGTACCAGATTATCAAAGTACACTGTTACACATATTAAAAAAAGAAATAAAAATAAAAACTCAAATGGTTGCCAGAAGTTCACAGTAAAAAAATAAATAAATGTTTTTCCAGTTTGATACCTGTATATTTTACAACTTATAACTGCATATTTCATTAAGTGATATATGTTAATATATCCATCTTAACAACCAAAATCTGCCTTTTTTACCTTAAAATGTATGAGTTCATAAAAGTGGCCTGTTCATAAATCATGGCTAATACTCGTTTATAGACGTTGCACAGGGTCATACATACAAATACAAAACACCATCAGGCCAACACACAGCACTGAAATAATGTAGTAAACATTAAAGGGCCATTTACACAACACCATTTTCAACTAAAAACATAAAACTTGTTATGCGTGTTGGCCTTTCATTTACACGACAACAGCGTTTTGGGGTCCTGAAAATGCACATTTTTGAAAACAGGTTCCAAAGTGCAAGTTTTTGAAAACTATACCGCTATCCTCTCCATGTAAACTACAAAAAACGGTGAATTTGTGAAAACATTGACCTCATGTGCATGCATATTACGTCTTCAGTCTATGGCGCGTAGTGTATCTTTACAAAGATGTAAAAGATGTTAATGTACATTACTGATAACAAAAATAAGAAGAAATTATTTATTTTTAAAAAGTATCATATGTGATGATTGTTAGGTTTTTGCCCCTTCGTGCCTCATCCCAGTTTTCTGCATTGGCAATTGAATGAACAGATACTCAGCGCTGAGGGAGAGTGTAACATCTCATTTTAATTGATGTAGGATTGATAGTTATATACAAAGAATACAAGGGGTGTAGAAAAGCTGTAACCAATGAGAGAGAGTACGTCCTATAGCTCAGGGTATAGGAATGTGATGCTTATAGAAAAACAAGTCCAAATATGGTACTCTCCTTGTCCACCATCCCATTTCTTTCAATGCTGAGACCAACATAAAATCTATCAATGTGTAACACAGAGACTTCTGGTAATGTCCTTTTACTGTTTGTTTGTTTGTTTTTTTACCGTAAATTATGCGGTAATTCTTAGTTTTTACTTTGCAAAAACCATAAACTTGGCAGTATTTTACAGTAAAAGTACGTTTAATGTGATGTTAAACCATTTAAAAATGTTCACCATATATGTTTTTACTATAGAAATTATACGGCATTTTTCTCTAAAAAATTACAAACATTGCATGACCATTTCATACTACGGTACGACCATAGTACATCTTTGCAAAGGTAGTTATGAGAATTTACTCCAAAATGCACAATCCATTTAAACATTCATTGGCAAAACGTTTTTGCACATTACTAACAAAGTGACATTTATATTGTCCTTTTTCTGCAATGCAGTTGCACAGTTAGGCTAAAAGTTCATATTGTCTTTCTTTATAAACTAATGTTTTTGTTATTTGTGTTTAGTAAACTATAGATAATAAAACACAGCTAAATTTAGACTTTAATTTATGGGACAAGCATGGCAAATACAACATCTCTGAGACGCTGCTTGCTGTGTTGCACAAGTAGTAATTGTCTCCCGTCTCTTGTAATTGTGTTGCAATGCATCTGATTTGCAAAGAGAGACTTTGAGTTTGTTTCTGAGAGGGAAACAGAAGTGCTGCAGTATATAAAACACAATGTTTGATTGTGTGAAATGTCATAGGGATTGATTCTGCTCCCGCATTACCATTCTAATCAGTGGTGTAGAACCACATGTAAAAAAAACACACGGCGCCCCGGGCTACGATGGAATTGGACAAGGCCCGGGAAATTGTGTCCGTGCTTGAAACAAGTGTTAGGTGATTGTTTACTTCATGTCTTTAAATTGCATTTCTTCCGTTTTAATTCCTGCGGCGTCGGGAGAGGGACGGAGGGGGGCTCTTTTTCACAGTCGTCGTCTTGCGACGTGAACGCAGCCTCTTGGATGCTTACCAAATGCAAATGTCACGACCCGAGGGCAGGAGCGACAGTACTGTCTCCACGGAAATTCAAGGCAAAGTTGAGGGACACGGTGTGGCAGGTGACTGCTGTTGACACACGCAATTACAAACATGGGCCGAGAACATGCCGCGGCGCTCCGACCCAATGACTTGTGCGCGTATGAGCGAGTACAGTCTGTTGTATATGATATTATAACTCAATATAGCGCAGTGTTTTCCACTCCAGCAACTAAGAACACGGTTTTAGCAAGGCTGTCCGATCCGCTTCTCATTTACAAGAGTAAAGAAAAATGGTCTGCAGTAATATTTCCATGGCTCAGAGATATGCCAATCACTGCAGTCACTGCACCACTGCGGCACAAACTTCACAACGGCAAGAGTACGTCTGCGTATATGCACAATAAGATTGTAATAATATGCCCTCAAGTAGTTGTTTCATGGCCACAGTTCCTCTCTTATCATAATCATCACAACATGTAAAAGGAAGTTACATTTGTGCCATGACCATGATGAACCACAGTAAACAATCAATTCTACACAAGGAAAACTGAGATTTTCTTTTCTTGAGAATATACATTTGAGAATATGTTTTATATATATATATATATATATATATATATATATATATATATATATATATATATATATATATATATATATATATTTATGTATTTATTATCATGACAACGCTCGGAGTGAATAGATTCAACCAGCATTTTATTAGCATAGTGCATGGAATGTACATAGGCTTGATTTCGGCAGACGAGATCTGCTATGCTGCTGCTGAGCAAATACATAATGTTCAGCTTAGTCAAGATATCAACAAGGAAAGGCTGCTGCAGAATAATATAACAGATGATGTAGCAGATCTCTACAGGTGGCGCTGGGGAGGAGGTGGGATTATAGGAGTTCTCATATTGTGTGGCGTGCTGATATGGTATAAATAAAGCCATGTAAATGAGGAAGTACCTCTGATTGGTTGGTGTCGTAGAACTGAAAGAACCAATCAATGAGTAATAGAGTTTCATGACTGAACTTTATATATATACCGATCAGACATAACATTATGACCTAATATTGTGTTGGTCCCCCTTTTGCTGCCAAAACAGCCCTGACCCGTCAAGGCATGGACTCCACTAGACCCCTAAAGGTGTGCTGTGGTATCTGGCACCAAGAAGTTAGCAGAAGATCCTTTAAGTCCTGTAAGTTGCGAGGTGGGGCCTCCATGGGTCAAACTTGTTTGTTCAACTCGATTGGATTGAGATCTGGGGAATTTGGAGGCCAAGTCAACACCTCAAACTCGTTGTTGTGCTCCTCAAACCATTCCTCAACCATATTTGCTTTGTGGCAGAATGCATTATCCTACTAAAAGAGGGCACAGCCACCAGGGAATATCGTTTCCATGAAAGGCTGTACATGGTTTGCAACAATGCTTAGGTAGGTGGTACGTATCAAAGTAACATCCACATGGATGGCAGGACCCAAGGTTTCCCAGCAGAACATTGCCCAAAGCATCACACTGCCTCCACTGGCTTGCCTTCTTCCTATAGTGCATCCTGGTGCCATGTGTTCCCCAGGTAAGCAACACACACACAAGAAAATGTGATTCATCACACCAGGCCACCTTCTTCCATTGCTACGTGGTCCAGCTCTGATGCTCACGTGCCCACTGTTGGCGCTTTCGGCGGTGGACAGGGGTCAGCATGGGCACCCTGACTGGTCTGTGGCTATGCAGCCCCATATACAACAAACTGTGATGCACTGTGTATTCAGACACCTTTCTATCAGAACCAGCATTAACTTCTTGAGCAATTTGAGCTCCAGTAGCTCGTCTGTTTGATCGGACCACACGGGCCAGGCTTTGCTCCCCACGTGCATCAATGAGCCTTGGCCGCCCATGACCCTGTTGCCGGTTCACCACTGTTCCATCCTTGGAGCACTTATTAAATGTGACAATATTTACATTTTAATATGTAGACCACTTCTATTATTGATTGCCTTCAGGATGTGAAGAGAGTTTCAACTAGTAGCAAAAATTTAAAAAAAAACATTGCCTATAAAGTGCAAAACGCATCCATGTCAATTCAAGATTCAAGATTCAAGAGTTTTATTTGTCACATACACAGTTATATACAGAATATACAACCGGCAGTGAAATGTAAACAGGTCCGCTCCATGGACAGTGCAAATTCACAGTTAAAAACACAAGGAAGAAATTATAATAGAAATAGGATAAAAAAGTACTATATATATATATATATATATATATATATATATATATATATATATATATATATATATATATATATATCTGTAGAATTATAAATAATCAAGTCAAGTAGAAAAAAAGTAAAAATAAGAATAAAGAAGTCGAATAAAATAATTGAAGTAGACTGTGCAGTGAGTAAACTGTAGACTTATAAATATGTGGTTAACAAATGTATAAAGAGTATAATGTGCAAACAGGTTTATAACAGGTTGTTACACAGTAACAACGAGAACAGAAAGTGCAGTGCAATGTCAGTATGTCGATGTTTATCCAGAAGTGAAGTCACGTGATGTTAAGTGACTGAGTTCAAGAGTCTGATGGCCTGGGGGAAGGCCAAATGAACAAATGAAGATCATTTGTTCAGAGGATCATGATTCAGATAAATAACACATAGTTCACCAGATAAAAATCATGATTTATTCAGACCCGTGTTTCAGACCCATATGGTTTTCTCTTTTCTGTAAAATAAAAAATGATGAAAATATAATGCAGAACTGTACTGACTGGATTTTTCCACCAGTGTTAAGTATCATTGTGATACTATTATAGTTTGTGTTAATATTTAGAATTTGTTTTTTAATTCATAATAACTTTGTTTAATTTAGTTAAAGCTGCAGTCCTTAACTTTTTGCGCTCTAGCGGTTAATAAACAGAACTGCATGCGTCTTGCAGAAGAACATTACAGCCGGAGCTACTTCTCTCTGTTTATGTCTATGGCGAGTCAGCGTTTATGTCTGTGCTCCTCCGCAGCGGTTCCTACCAGACCGCTCTGAAATAGTCCCAATATAAACACTTATTATAAGTGTACCATAATGATTCAGGGTAAGACGAAAACACTGTTTGGAAAATGGATTCATGTTGCTGCGATTGGGATCGATTGCTGCGATTGGATCGATTGCTCCTGCTTGGATTGATTGCTCCTGTCTTCGATTGCTCCTGTCTACCCTGTTTGCTGTTGCTGCTCTGCTCTGCTCTTTTGGGATTTTTATTTGATATAATTCTCTGTTGTTTAAACTGCTAATTATAACCTACTCATCTTCATATATTGTCTAACACTGCCTACCACATTAAATCTGACATCACTAGCTTTTAATCTAAATCACTATCACACGTTAGCTTTTTCGCTAGCCTGTTAGCTTGCTATCTCTGCACCCGGGGTTCCTGTTCCTGTTCCTGTTCCTGTAAATAGACTCTATCAAATAACTTTGGTAAGTTGGATTAATCAACAAATACGGTAAGCCATGTTTTCTTCTCCAGTCATTGTCACTTGCACCGCATGTTTCATGTTTAGTGTATCTGTCTCCGTTGGCGAGCAGGGCTTCACATGTGATAAATGTAAGGAGATAGTCAGGCTGACGGAGAAGATTTCAGAATTAGAGACACGCATCCAGACTTTATTTGAGAGTAGTGAGAATGTAACAGCTTTAGACACTGCTCTGGATGCGACTAACTTAGTGAACGTTGTACATTGTTCGGTTCCGGCTGTAGAGCCCGTGCAGCAGGGCACTTGGGTGACGGTCAGACGGCATAGTCGCGGATCAAAAAACCACTCTTCCGTTCCGATTAGAACATCAAACAGGTTCTCCCCACTCAGTGACGCACCCACTGAGAATCCTGTTAAAAGTGCCCGAGTTATTGGTGATTCTATTACACGGAACGTGAAAATAGAGACACCAGCCACCATAGTCACATGTTTACCGGGAGCCAGAGCGCCTGACATCAAAGCAAATTTAAAAGTGCTGGCTAAAGCTAATCGTAAATTCTCTAAGATTATTATTCACATCGGCACTAACGATGTTCGACTTCGCCAGTCGGAGATCACCAAAATTAACATTAAAGAGGTGTGTGAACTTGCAAGTACGATGGCAGATGCAGTTTTTTGTTCTGGTCCACTCCCTGTTAAAAGGAGTGATGAGATACTTAGCAGACTATCATCACTCAATGGCTGGTTGTCTAAGTGATGTCCACAAAATAACAGGGTTCATAGACAATTGGAAAAGCTTTTGGGGCAGACCTGACCTGTTGAAGAGGGACGGCATCCATCCTTCTTGGAGTGGTGCTGCTCTTCTCTCTAGTAATTTGGCATATAGTCTTAAAGCTAAACCTTGACTAACTGGGGCCCAGGTCAGGAAGCAGACGGACTGGCTTCCCTGACCGTCTGCTAGCTGTCTCCCGTTACAGAAGTCAGATAAATCCCAACACATAGAGACTCTTTCACCTAGATATTATCACATAGAGACTGTGTCTGTTCCCCAAATTAGTAAATACAAAAAAACATCAAGACCATTCAACAGTAAAAACTTAATTGATGTCAAACGAATAAACAACAGATATAATACAGATGATCAAATGATAAAGCTCGGGTTGCTGAATATTCGATCCCTTTCCCCAAAAGCACTTATTGTTAATGATATAATTACAGATAATAATCTAGATGTGCTGTGTTTGACAGAAACCTGGCTAAAACCTGACGACTACATTACTTTAAATGAGTCCACCCCACAAGATTATTGTTATAAACACGAGCCGCGTCTGAAAGGTAAAGGGGGAGGGGTTGCTGTAATTTATAATAATATATTCAGTATTACTCAGAAGTCTAGTTTCAAATATAATTCTTTTGAAGTTTTGGTGCTTTATGTAGCATTATGTAGTGTAATTGATAAATCCCGTTTGACATTTGTGTTGGCTACTGTATACAGGCCACCAGGGCACAATACAGACTTTATCAAAGAATTTGCTGACTTTCTATCCGAGTTAGTACTGGCTGCAGATAAAGTACTAATTGTTGGTGATTTTAATATCCATGTAGATAATGAAAAAGATGCATTGGGATTAGCATTTAGAGACATTCTAAACTCTATTGGAGTAAGGCAACACATATCAGGACCCACTCATCGCCTTAATCATACGTTAGACCTAATATTGTCACATGGAATAAATGTTGATACCGTTGAAATTCTGCAGCAGAGCGACGACATCTCAGATCATTACCTAGTATCATGTATACTTAATTTAGCTAAGGCTGCAAAGCCATCCCCTCGCTTCAAATATGGCAGAACTATCACTGCCGGCACTAAAAATTGCTTTTTAAATAATCTTCCTCATCAGTTTCATCTCCTCAGCATCCCAGATAGCCTAGAGGAACTCGATTTTGCAACAGAAACTATTGACTCTCTTTTTCCAGCACTTTAGACACAGTTGCTCCCGGCGCTTAAAGAAGATTAAAGAAAATAGTCCAACGCCGTGGTACAACGAGCACACCCGGGCCCTTAAAACAGCAGCCAGAAAAATGGAGCGCAGCTGGAAGAAAACAAAATTAGAGGTTTTTCGTAATTCATGGAAAGAGAGCATGATCGCATACAGAAAGGCCGTAAAAACTGCTAGATTTGCTTATTTCTCGACTCTCTTAGAAGAAAACAAACACAACCCTAGGTATTTATTTGATACAGTGGCTAAGTTAACCAAAAATAAAGCTTCTACTTCTGATGGTTGTAAACAGCACAGCAGTAATGACTTTATGAACTTCTTTACGTGTAAGATCGATAATATTAGGAAGAAAATTATAACCAAGCAGCCGTCTACTACAGTGTCACATGAGACAGAGCATTGTTGTGTCACTGAGAAAAAATTACATTCATTCACTGCTATAGGAGAGGAAGAATTAGCTAAACTCGTTAAATCATCTAAATCAACAACATGTATGCTCGACCCTATACCGACTAGGCTATTAAAAGAGATGCTACCAGAGGTCATAGATCCTCTTCTTAATATCATTAACTCATCTTTGTCATTAGGATATGTACCGAAAATGTTTAAGTTGGCTATTATCAAACCACTTATTAAAAAACCTCAACTTGATCCTACAGAATTAGTCAATTATAGGCCGATCTCAAATCTACCCTTCCTGTCAAAAATACTGGAAAAGGTAGTGTCTTCACAATTATGTTCCTTTTTAGAAAGAAATGGTATCTGTGAGGATTTCCAGTCCAGATTTAGACCGTATCATAGTACTGAGACTGCTCTCATCAGAGTTACAAATGATTTACTCTTATCATCCGATCGTGGTTGTATCTCTCTATTAGTGTTACTCGATCTTAGCGCTGCATTCGATACTATCGACCACAACATTCTTTTGAATAGACTCGAAAATTATGTTGGCATTAGTGGAACTGCATTGGCATGGCTTAAATCATACTTATCTGACCGTTATCAGTTTGTAGCAGTAAATGAAGAGATCACACCGATCACAAGTTCAGTATGGAGTACCGCAGGGCTCGGTGCTAGGACCGTTGCTCTTCACCCTGTACATGCTACCACTGGGAGATATCATTAGGAAGCATGGCATTAGCTTTCACTGTTATGCTGACGATACTCAGCTCTATATTTCTTCACGCCCTGACGAAACTTACCAATTCACAAGATTAACGGAATGCATAGCTGATATAAAACATTGGATGTCTAGTAATTTCCTGCAACTTAATTCAGAAAAAAATGAATTTTTATTGGACAAAAAAACTCTGCAAGTAGTAACCTAGAATACTGTCTAACACTCGATGGCTGCTCTGTCAAGTCCTCGTCGTCAGTTAGGAACCTGGGTGTGCTCTTTGATACCAATCTTTCATTTGAAAGCCACGTTTCTAACATCTGTAAAACTGCATTCTACCATCTTAAAAATATATCTAAATTACAGCACATCCTTTCGATGCAAAATGCTGAACAGTTAATTCATGCGTTCATGACCTCAAGGCTAGATTACTGTAATGCTTTACTGGGTGGTTGCCCTGCTCGCTTAATAAACAAACTCCAGCTGGTCCAAAGCGCAGCAGCTCGAGCTCTTACTAGAACAAGGAAGTATGACCATATTAGCCCGGTTCTGTCAACACTGCACTGGCTCCCTATTAAACATCGTATACATTTTAAAATCTTGCTTATTACTTACAAAGCACTAAATGGTTTAGCTCCCAGTACTTGAGCGAACTCTAAGCATTCTACTCCATCACGTCTATTGCGGTCTCAAAACTCTGGCCAGTTGATAATACCTAGAATATCAAAATCAACTGCAGGCGGTCGATCCTTTTCCTATTTAGCGCCTAAACTCTGGAACAGTCTTCCTAGCATTGTTCGGGAAGCAGACACACTCTGTCAGTTTAAATCTAGACTAAAAACGCATCTCTTTACTATGGCTTACACATAAAACATTATCAATTTCTATTACTCAAATCAGTAAATGATTGTTAGGCTGCATTAACTAGGTCAGCGGAACCGGGAACACTTCCCATAACACCTGATGTACTCGTTACATCATAAGAAGAATGGCATCTACGCTAATGTTAGTCTCTCTGTTTATCCCGAGGTTTACTGCAGTCAGCCAGATCCAGGCCGTATCCAGATCAGATGGTGGACCAGCGCCTGGACATGACCAACGCGATCCCTGAAGTGTCTGCAGAGAACATGTCAAATAAACTCCCCGTAAATGCTGCATCGACACGACATCCTCATTAAACCCGTCTTGGCGTTAACGACTCCAATCTCTCGAATAATCTAACAAATATCTATTTACCTAATATGAATTAAGACCTGCTATGTTGCCAGAATTATAATCATACACTGTTTGTTCGTCGGCCAGAGGAGAACTGGCACCCCGACTGAGCCTGGTTTCTCCCAAGGTTTTTTTCTCCATTCTGACCCTGAAGGAGTTTTGGTTCCTTGCCACCGTTACCTCTGGCTTTTGGCTTGCTCAGTTGGGGACACCTAAATTTCATCTATATTACCAATCTGCCCGCATTGACGCTATATGATACTTGAAATTAGCTGGATAACATCACCGTTTCACCAGAACGGCTGTACAAATTCTGTTGCATTATTTTCCTGTTAACAATGTGAAGCTGCTTTGAAACAATTGGACTTGTTAAAAGCGCTGTATAAATAAAGGTGATTTGATTTGATTTGATTTGATTTGTACATTCTCATTATATAATTTTTGTAAATCCTGAACACAAAAAAAGTTACGGACAGCAGCTTTAAAGTTAGTAATTTTGTGGTGTTTTTTTATTTCTTTTTTATTTGTATTATTATTATTATTATTACTATTATTACTATTATTATGTGCATTTACATTTATTCATTTGGCTGATGCTTTTATCCAAAGCAACTTAGATTGCATTCAAGGTGCAAATTTGATCAGTTCTTGCTTTCCCTTGGAAACTGATCCTTAGGGTTGCTAGCACCATGTTTTACTGTTTGAGCTCTAGGAATGTCTACGTAAATATGTCTAAATAGTTTTAGTTTTAGTGAACTATAATAACCCTGTTTTCTGCACAACAAAAGTTCTCCAAAAAGGACAGAAAAGCATCGTACAAGTATCGTAAAAGTAGTTAATATGACCTTTGCACTGTATTTCTGTATTCCTCAGAAGTCAAATAATGGCTTTGTGTGACCCATACTTATCATGGGTCTTGTGAAGTTGTAGTACCTTTAAATTTTTTGAACTGCAGCATTAGACTTTCAGCAAAAAAAAAAAAAAAAAAAAAAAAAAAAAAATATATATATATATATATATATATATATATATATATATATATATATATATATTTTTTTTTTTTTTTTTGCTGAAAGTCTAATGCTGCAGTTCAAAAAATTTAAAGGTATATATATATATATATATATATATATATATATATATATATATATATATATATATATATATATATATTTAAAATTGTACATTTCTTCAGACAGAACGACTTTGTCACGGATCAAAAATGAAGCTAATATACCATAATTATACAATCTACAGTGAAACAATTCACTCCTCCACAATAAGATGCTTTGGCGCTCTCTTGTGGCTGATATTATTGAACTGTAATATTGTCAATGCCAATGAACAGCCACAAGGGGACGCCAAAGCCCGTACAAACACAATCACTGACCAAAGCGTTCTTTTGCGCTTCCAGGCCGCAAAACCAAGCTTGAAAATACAAAATATGATATAAAACTAACAGTTGGTCAAATATTATTCATTTACAGTCTCTACCCAGAGATGCAACACCATCTAGACGTCTCAGAGAGATCAATCAATGTCAGGCTTCCTGTCTCAAAGGCTCCTTTCTTTCAGTTCAAACACATGACGCGCAAGAGGTCTGTTCATTCCTGTCAGGTTACAGAGCAGACAGACAGATGTTGATGTCCTCATGACAACAGCTATTGGAAAAACCTTTATGGGAGTTTTTCCCCAATGTTATCACTAGAGGTCGCTCTTTAGAACGAATGAGAAGAAGACATAAAGCAATCAAATTCCACTATAAACACCGTGGAGATTAATCTACCCATTTTTGTTTATGTATATAAAATTTTGCCAGCAATAGTAATAAATTAACAATGTATTCAAGACCTTTGTTAACATTGTTTTCATAATACACAATAATATCCTTTAATGTAAAATAGTATATTTAATTTACTAAATTAAAAATAAATTCTGCCAATTCCTTCAAATATTTTACAATCATAAAACAAGAACTCTTTCTCACTTTTACAAAAAGAATAGAAATCAGATAATCTTGAAAATAATGATTTAACAGATGGTATGCAACATTTTATAATGTATTTCTTTAGTTTTAGACCAAATTAATATATGCTACTAGTTTCATTGCATGATGTCTTAACCCTATAAAGCCTGACATTAAAAATAATGGTCATATGGGAGGAACATAGAAAACAAGCCGAGAATAAAACCTCTCGTGACAATTACAGCTTAAATGGAAATGATAATAAGAATGCTCTCTCTTGCTTTTTTTTTTTTTTTTTAGCATCTCAAGTGTATTCCTGTCTCCATGGTTAACAAACAGAGCTACTTCTCTCTGTTTATATCTATGGCGAGTCACGCAGGGACTGTGTTCCTCCAGTTCTTGCTTTCCCTTGAAACTGATCCTTAGGGTTGCTAGCACCATGTTTTACCGTTTGAGCTCTAGGAATGTCTACGTAAATATGTCTAAATAGTTTTTATTCATTTTTATTTTACTTTTATTTTTAGTTATTTTTAGTACATAAGGCAGCCTAAATTAAATAAAGATGAGAAATGTTGTATTTTGTCAACTAATTTGTAAAGTAATTTTTATGGTTTTAGTTAACTATAGTAACCCTGTTTTCTGCACAACAAAAGTGCTCCAAAAAGGACAGAAAAGCACAATAAAAGTATCGTAAAAGTAGTTCATATGACCTTTGAACTGTATTTCAAGTCCTCGGAAGTCATATAATAGCTTTGTGAGACCCATATTTATCATGGGTCTTGTGAAGTTGTGGTACCTTTAAATGTTTGGTTAACAAATAGGCTACACTATTTATTTATTAATTTTTTTTTAAACTGAAAGTTTAACTTAAATACCTGGGTGTTCACCTCAACAATAAACTGGACTGGTCCAACAATACAGAGGTTCTGTATATGAGAAGAGCTAAAGTCGTCTTCACCTGCTGAGGAGACTGAGGTCGGTTGGTGTGTGTGCAGGTCATTGCGGAAGTCTTTCTATGACACTGTGGTGGCTTCTGCTGTTTTTTATGGGATAGTTTGTTGGGAGCGGAAGAGGGAGACACAGAGACTTAACAAACTAGTAAAGAGGGCCAGCTCTATCCTGGAATGTCCTTTGGACACCATTGAGGAGGTGGGGGCTAGGAGGATGTTAGCTAAGCTGACGTCCATCATGGACAACATCTCTGACCCCCTGCATGAGACCATGGGGGCCCTGACCAGTTCCTTCAGCAACAGACTGGTGCACCCACAGTGCAAGAAGAAGTGCTACCGCAGGTCTTTCCTCCTAACAGCAGTCAGACTCTTTAATTGCACTAACAATAATATGTAGCACTTACTTTTGCTCTTTTGGAGTGATTTGCATAAAACACGCCCAAACCATGTCCATATAAGGGCTTTCCACAATCCACACACCCTTTCCTTTCCACCTTCTTAGCAAAGATGACGCTCTTGCCTGAGAGCACGTGCAGCATGATCCTCGAGCAATGCCAAGTGTGCTATCAAAAGTTCAAACACAATAAACACCTTTTATGCAGACTCAAATTTCAGACCTCTGATAGCCAGATGTTACTATGATTACCCAGCTGTTACTATGATTAGCCAGCTGTTACTTTGTAGATTTGCGTATGTACAGCTGAGAAAGCATGTACTTGCTTAGGCCTAAGCCTACTCTTTTAGTGTACAAATGCTGAGTACTGATTACATGTAATCTAGATTCCAAAAATTACTTGTAATTAGATTATATTTTTAAAATACTTCTCACAATGCCAAAATTGTCCATAATTCATTGCTTCGCCCTACTATACTTTTTTATCTTTTACATTTTCCTTTCAGCCTATATGTTCAGAAGGCCTTCCAGGTTTGTGGAATTGACCCTTTCACATTTCCAGGTTTCTCAGAAGCGGTAGTCGTCATACAGTAGTTGGGTGAGTAGTGAATGAGAGGATACATTTAAAAAACAAACAAAAATGTGTTCCCATTTGCTCAAATATAAAAAAAAAATAAATAAATAAAAAAAATAAATAAAAACGCTCCACAATAGTGTTTTCACAACATTGCACAACGGATATTGATAATGGCAGTCAGAAGGAAGCTTTACTGAAACACCCTCACTGTAGCGTTAACTTATTTATTTATTTTTGTAATTTGATACGAGATAATATATTTATATAAAGATAATATAAAATTATTTATTGTATTTGACATTTTTATGGTTTAATTAATAGCTTTTCATTAAACTCACAATCCCCCTGCAGTTCCATCACAAACCCCAGTCTAGGAAACCCTGATATAATGTAATATTTAATGCATTTTATGTTGCTGATAAAGAATGAAATATGACGGTTGTGTGTGGATAGCCAAGAATGTCCTAGGACGACTGGGGTGAGTGTAAAGTTCAGAGTTTACCAGAGATGATGAGACTTAAGGTGGTGGTGCAGTGAGTTTTTTCAGTGAGTTGAGTGTTGCATACCTAAATGATTATTAGGAACACCATACTAATACTGTGTTTGACCCCCTTTCGCCTTCAGAACTGCCTTAATTCTACGTGGCATTGATTCAACAAGGTGCTGAAAGCATTCTTTAGAAATGTTGGCCCATATTGATAGGATAGCATCTTGCAGTTGATGGAGATTTGTGGGATGCACATCCAGGGCACGAAGCTCCCGTTCCACCACATCCCAAAGATGCTCTATTGGGTTGAGATCTGGTGACTGTGGGGGCCATTTTAGTACAGAGAACTCATTGTCATGTTCAAGAAACCAATTTGAAATGATTTGAGCTTTGTGACATGGTGCATTATCCTGCTGGAAGTAGCCATCAGAGAATGGGTAGCCATCATAATAAAGGGATGGACATGGTCAGAAACAATGCTCAGGTAGGCCGTGGCATTTAAACGGTGCCCAATTGGCACTAAGGGGCCTAAAGTGTGCCAAGAACCACCACCTCCATGGCATGATGGATCCATGTTCTCATTCTGTTTACGCCAAATTCTGACTCTACCATCTGAATGTCTCAACAGAAATCGAGACTCATCAGACCAGGCAACATTTTTCCAGTCTTCAACTGTCCAATTTTGTTGAGCTCGTGCAAATTGTAGCCTCTTTTTCCTATTTGTGGTGGAGATGAGTGGTACCCGGTGGGGTCTTCTGCTGTTGTAGCCCATCCGCCTCAAGGTTGTGCGTGTTGTGGCTTCACAAATGCTTTGCTGCATACCTCGGTTGTAACGAGTGGTTATTTCAGTCAAAGTTGCTCTTCTATCAGCTTGAATCAGTCGGCCCATTCTCCTCTGACCTCTAGCATCAACAAGGCATTTTCGCCCACAGGACTGCCGTGATACTGGATGTTTTTCCTTTTCACACCATTCTTTGTAAACCCTAGAAATGGTTGTGCGTGAAAATCCCAGTAACTGAGCAGATTGTGAAATACTCAGACCGGCCTGTCTGGCACCAACAACCATGCCATATATGTATATATACTAATACTAATTCTCGGAAAGAATAGATTTAAACTATTTAAATTATACTAATTTACAGATAAATTAATAAAATGTGATTGAAATGAAACAATATTAATTAGTTATCAGTCTGTTAAATAGATTAATTTAGTTTTAAATAAATACAACATAAAAACATAAATATACATTTTATTTAAATAAATAAATAAATTTAACAGTACATTAATTCAACAGAAACAATATATATATATATATATATATATATATATATATATATATATATATATATATATATATATATATATATATTAATATATAATATAATATATATATATATATACTAACTAATTGCAGATTTATAATATTATTTTTTCAGTGTATAAATTGGGTGTTTATAAAAGATAGATGCCTTTTAAATTTTAGGATGGGGGTTCCTCACATTTGGAAACTGTTGCCATGAACCTTTGCCGCCCGTTGAAGCGGTTGGAGGATCTGCGCATGCGTAGTCACATCACAGCGGAGCAAGCATCTTATGGCGTGAGCGGAGGAGGAGCGGGCCCGCGCATGCGCACCACCGGTAGGATTCTGTCCCTCCATGACATCCAGCGGGACTGACTGCTGCTGTTGCGCACACGGAAAGAGGAGCGATCGTCAAATACATGATCCGCCTAATCCCTCAACCCTCCTCGAGCTCCAGGACTGCTAGATAATAACGCGCTAAAGTGGAATCCGCAGGCCTAAAGGACACAGATACGGATATCACGGGCGGTTTGGTGACTGTAATTGATTGGGATTTGGTCGAGGATGAGGCTGATCAAGAGCACACATGCGGATGGAGAGCAGAAGCGCGAGCTGCCTCCTCCATTCAGAAACCCGTTCGTGCATGACTTAAGATTCACATCCGCCCAGAAGCTCCAGGTATGTGTTGCGTTTGTGTGTGGTGATGTGAATGGGGATGTAGGCCACGAGATGTTCCTCTCTGGCCTGCTCAGATGAGAGTTTCCTTCCTGTGCTACATGTTGCACTCTGTCTCGAGGAGCCTATCAGCATTCAGGAATCATGCATGTTCAGCTGCTGCAGCAGAAACGCTCTTTAGCACATGTGAAGCTACAACGGGCTTTTGTCTTATTCGCTGATCTGCGCCATCAGCTGGAGTTTACAACGTGCAAGTGTGCCACATCCGTACAGTTAACTTGGAAAAGTATCTGTCTGTCTAAATATGTCTATTGTTCTGTCTGTCTGTATTGTTTTGTCTAACGTACTGTCTATATATGTGTTTTATCTGTCTGTCCTGTGTATGTGTGGTAGGGTGATTTCTGTAGAGAGATGGCAGCTGCTTGACAGATAATCAGCTTTGCAGGGTGAAGATGAGCCCATGTGTGTTCATGGACGTCTCTGTCAATAAACTTCCAAGTTACAGTTTTTTAAGCAAAGACCACTAGTTAAAATGTTGCATTTTTTTTCTATTTGATTGCATACTTTTTAAAATATCGTATTCAGCGTTGCAATTTGAGTGAAAAGTGGAGCATGAATGAGAGGCTGTCTCAGTATTTTGGTCAGCAGCACTGGAGTCACATGAACTAAAGCTGATGATCATGTTCGAGCATGATCTGAGATGATCCAAAGAGCTTCAATGAGTCACATGATCGCTGACTCATTTGTTTATTGATTAGTGGGCTATCAATTATGCAGTTTTAAAAGGATATTTCTTCTTCATTTTTAAATCATAAAATATTTGATTTCAAGTTTAAAATGAGAAAAATAAAAAAAATCAGTGTAGTTGCAGACTCTTGGATCTAAAGATATACCCCAAAAACATCTGATGATTCTCATGGTAATGTGAGTTCAGTCGCCCTGTATGCATCAGCACATGTAAAGGTGTGTGACAAGCAGTCTTTTCAGGGACTGCCAAGCAATTAACATGAACTGAATTGACCTCTCCAGGATCCTTTAGCATCTCAATATTAAAGGCTTTGGTTCTCGGGTCTATGCCTCTGAAATCCTTTAATTCTTCAGCTCTCTAATTAAAAGAGAGATCTTGAAGCCTCAGGTAATGGGCCATTGAAGACACAAGTTTCTTATTTGTCAGACACCAACGCTCTGAATAATCAGTCTTTATTGCGACGGGATCAGCTTGTCTGATTTCCCACATGCTTTTGTTTTTATCTGTCACTAAAGTTTTGTAACGCTTCATATTTTGTGACGTAACTGATATCACAAGATCTTCTGTGGCCAGAGCACTTTTAGTCATATCATGTGCAGACTCTTGGCTTTTATTTCTTGTACAGTGAAGAAT
This sequence comes from Paracanthobrama guichenoti, assembly GCA_018749465.1. Classification (NCBI taxonomy): domain Eukaryota; kingdom Metazoa; phylum Chordata; class Actinopteri; order Cypriniformes; family Gobionidae; genus Paracanthobrama; species Paracanthobrama guichenoti. The sequence continues at coordinate 9,586,337 of CM031958.1, forward strand.
ATCCCATGAATTATTCCACTGAAATGCACATAAAATCTCTGCTTTCTCCTCACTTGCGAAAAACAAAGTACTCTCATCCCTTTTCTTCACTTCTAATCCCTAACAGCATCCTTTCCTGTGAGAATGTTAGTATCCATCAGTGTTCTCATCAGTGTTATCTTAAGTATTTCAAGTATTCTGCATCATTTTTGTTTTGGACATTTTCCTGCCGTGACCCTGTCATTCAGAGATTGGCCCTGGCTTATCTAGTAATGCGGCATATCAGTTTATGACCTCAGATTCATATGTTTTCAGACACTTGAAAACCAGTTTATGTTTAAAAAACAAAATACATTGCCTGGCCCCCCAAAAAAAGTCGCTATTTGGATCTAAATAGGCAAATGCTTCAGAGTCTGTGATTGGATCATTATTGCAGGTTAATTGTTTTTCATTTCTTAAACAACCATGTAGGAAGTAGAGATGAGTCACGATTTTCGAATATTCGATTAGTTGATTTAAGGCGAGACACAGCAGGTGAAAACAGTTTTTTCATGCAGTGGTCAATTTTTAGATTTTGGGCCAGTTTGCTCCCTTAACATGTAAGCTTTCATGTCAAAATAAAAATATATGCCAACATTACACGTTAAAGTGGTTATTTCATTATATTTTGTCAACTTGCGCCTTTTCTACCCGAAGTCATCAAACGTTAGCATTCTAACGCGAGCTCCCGTGCCGTCTCCATTCACTGAAACATGTCATGACTGGGATCATTATAAAGCTCTGTCTCATACACAGCGCTGTCTAATCCAAATATGGCCATTTCCTTTGTAGAACTAACCAACTGCGAAAGTTTTCAGTCAAAAACCACATCTGCTTGGTCGATGTGAATTTCTCACTATGTGATACGCGCTGCCGTAAACTATATTCTGAAGGCTTTTACAGAGGGATTTGTTGATATATCATTATTATCCTGAGTTATAAGTCCTTTTACTCCAAAAAACATGGCGGAAATTTATTTTTTAAGGCCATTGTCAGTATTCTCTAATTTACTAAAGCACAAAATAAGATATCCAGAATCCCCTCTGTAAAAGCCCTCTCATCTAATATGTCAACAAATAGAATCAAGAATTTTAAACCTGGTTCTTTCCAATTTCCAGATTTTGTTTTTGGAAATATACGCTGCATTTGCATATATATCTAAGTATATAAGGCCTCATTAGCATATTAAAACATTAATTTACACAAAACTTGTAATACATTTTTTTTCTTATGTTTATGCCGGTAATAAACTGGAGAAGTTTCACAGTGATATCTTGTAATTTTTGAAAAATCCCTATTCCCCTGTAGTGTCTCGCCTTATAGACTATCAAATAGGTTGTGAGATTATCGTCCTGTATTTACCTGTAACATTACCTGTATATGTTTTCGGTGCTGATGTGGTGGTGACGTCATTTTAGGCTTCTCCTTTTTATATTTTAGACATTGATTAATTAAAAGAAACTATGAGATGTGCTGCACTGGTGGAAACAACACGAGACCATGCGACTGTCAAGACCGGCTCGCATGGTGTTCAGAGTCCGCGCCAGCAGCAGCAACGAGCGGCCCTTCAGCGCAGCCCGGAGAGTTATGGCCTTTTTACACCTGCTCACTTCATTCGTTTTCTCTGATCAGATATCTCTCCGATTGTGAAAAGATCAGGAGTACATAACATTGGAATGGAACACAGGAGTAAATAACCCTAATTAAGATTGGGATATTCTTGAAGTGTTTTATATCTGTTGACTTTATTATAGGTAGGACAAGTCAAGTGTTGATTTGAGAGGCTAAAATGTTGTTAACTCGCTGTCGGCTGCTGGACGCTTGGTCGTCACTTTAAAAAACAATAAATGCTCCAAACATTTTTCTAAATTAACTTAAAGAAACTAAACGAATTATAACTACTTTGACATTAAAAACAAAACTGAACTATTTTAATGACTGCGACAGTGTGTAATCGGGAGGATAAAAAAAAAAAGCGAACACACTGCAGGCTCTCTCTCTGTCTTATCTAAGGTAAATCCTCAACACTATCATCCCTTATGTTATTGAACTAATGGCATTGTAATCGGCTGAAACACATGCGCTGGTTACTTTTCTTCCTGAGCAAATGCGCACCCGAGTGTTGCTCACACGCACTGTAGACTTGTGTGGCATATAACGGTCACGGTAACTTGGGGCGACGTCAAATAACAGTCATATGTTTCAGCATGTTACAATAATTATATGGCTTGAGTTAATATAGCCTTTTCCCTAATGAATTAAACAGTTCGTTATCATACAGACTGAGAGTGTGAATGTGAGCCTATGAGGAGTTGCGATATTTCGAATAATAATCAAATAATTCCCAGATCTTCGAATATTATTTTTGCTTGAAATGCCCATCCCTAGTAGGAAGACACATCATTGCCATATTCCAGAATGACATTGTCAACATTCATCAGGCTCAAATTGCTAAAGAATGGTTGGGATGGAGCATGAATAATAATTTTCACACATTTTGATTTGGCTGAGTCCAGACCTTAAATTCATTGAAAGTCTTTGTGCTGGAGGAGACTTTACAGAGTGCTGGACTCTTGCATTGTCAATACAAGACCTTGACCAAATATTGATGCACTTCTTGATGGAAATAACATCACAACATTTATTTCCATCAAAAGCTACATCAATTTTTGGTCAGGATCTTAAAGGGATAGCTCACCCAAAAATGAATGTTCTGTCATTACTCACCCTCAAACCTGTAAGACTTTTGTTCATCTTCTTCAGAACACAAATGAAGATCTTTTTGATGAAATCTGAGGCAGTTCTGTACTCTCCATAGCTACACAACTATTTTGACACTTCAAGAAGTTCATAAAGAGATCATAAAACTAATGAATTGAATGGTTTTAATAGCCTGACAAGCCAGACCCACATCAAGATGTTGGGTCTGGGAAAACACCATTGGCAGGGCTCAATCCGAAAGGCGGGATAAACGGTTGTCTTTCAAACTCCCTCTGCACACATTAGGATAGCGCCGCAACCAACCAGAGCAATAGCAGTGGTGAGACAACAATCACAAGCGGGTTGTGGCTGAGTCCCATGCGTTTTCCCTCCAGCATGGATTAAACGTTTGCCGTATCCAGGCGGCAAAACTCAGAACACATCTTCCTTTTTTAAGAATGACTTCAGTGCCGTTCTTTGTTAGCAGGGAAGTAGCAGGGAATTCACACGGAACCATCGCAACTCTGCAGTCATTATGTTAAGCCCGCCCACTGACTCTATACACGATGTGATTGGCCTGACTAGAGTTTGGTTTTTCAAGCTCGCAAACCAACGGAGAGTTGCTAGATGACCCTGGCTGCAAATTACATTTGCTGCCACTTGGTTTTGAAAGATAATCACTTAAATCGCTTTATATGATGAACAGGTTTAATTTAGGCTTTTATTTACAAATCAAAATTAAGTGCATTTTACTTAAAACAAGTTCAATTATCTGCCAGTAGTGTAAGATAAATAATCTTAATGCAAACTGAAACAAGATAATTTTTCTTACCTCATTGGCAGATCATTTGCAAAAAAAGACAAAATGCACATTACTTTTTTTTCTTCTAAGACTAAATACCTTGTCATTTTTCACGTCATGTAGAAAATGCATCTTGATTTAAGAATCTTTAGATGTTTTGACTGGAAACAAAATTGACAAAAATGCTAAGTAAGAAAAGCTTTTTTTGCACAGCAGGTACATTTCATCAAAGGGGAGTTTTATGGGATTGCAGGTCAGTGATGTAGAAATTGGTCTAAATGAGGCTAATCTGATAAATAACGTTCACTTGATAACAACTGCAACCACTGGAAGTAACCTAATAATTAGAATATCCTTTAGGCTTTCCAATGTGGTTGGATGCATTGATGGCGCGCATATCTCCATCGCACCTTCCAAAAGTGAAACGGATTACTGTGTTACTGGGATGCCAGATGGAAGGGTAGTCCTATATATATATATATATATAATATAATGCCATAACCACCACCACAGCTGTTAAATAAACTCCAATTATTCACAATTTATTTGGTCATCTTTATTTCCTACAAATACAAAAGCAGCAGTTATTCTTTTTCCTGGTGGATTTTAAAATTCTTCCAGTACTTGGTATTGTGGCCATGATGTCCTCTTAATCTGTCAGTGGTGCTGGGGCAGGTCCTCCCCCCACCCATTTTGCAAGCCTCTGCCTTCTTGCTGTTGGCTGAGTAGAAGTCAAATGTTAATTTCATTACTCTAATTAAGAAATGTAACCAGTTGGATTAGAGCGCATTTAATTATGTAAAAAGAGCATTAGACTATTTGGGAAAAGCTACTGCAGTGCTGCACATTGAAATTAGGGTTGCAAAGGGGCGGAAAGTTTCCGGTAAATTTCTGGAAACTTTCCTGAAACTCTCCATGGGAACTTAATCTGAGGAATTTTGGAAATATTCCAATTTGGGAACTTTATGGGAATCAATTGTAATACAACGGGAATATTTTATATATATATATATATTTATATATATATATATATATATATATATATATATATATAATATAATATAATATAATATAATATAATATAATATAATATAATATAATATAAAATAATAATAATAATAATAATATTATCTTTATTATTTTCATTTAATTACTTATTTATTAATTACATATTTCTATTGCAGCAATTGTTATGCATGTTATTTATCAATATAATCTTTACTATCAGTATTAGTATTCAAATAGTGATATAATAGGTAGTGTATATTACAAAAGATTTCTATTTTAAATAAATGCTGTTCTTTTTTTAACTTTATTCATCAAATAGTCCTGAAAAAGTATCACAGGTTATAATGAATATGAAGACTGGAGGAATGATGCTGAAAATTCAGCTTTGCATCACAAAAATAAATGATAGAAAACCATTATTTTAAATTGTTATATTTCACAATATTATTGTTTTTTTTCCTTCTGTATCTTTTAACAAATGTGCATGTTATGGAGGAATGCACAGTGCATGCAGGAGTGTGGCCTCAATAGCCCTGCAGTAAATAGTGTGTTGTGTGCATGCGATTTGAGAAATGTGTAGGGTAGAAATTCAACTGAAATTGCATTAAATTTGGTTGTTTTAAGCAAGAATATGCTGCAATATTTATTTTCAACTACACTGAAGTTCCCTGGTATAGGCTAACCTGTAATTTTGCAATTTTCCAGTTTATTCCCATTCATTCCCGTTAATGCTCATATATGTTAATTCCCATGGAAAGTTTCCAGCCTTAAAAATTCCTGGAATTTTGCAACCCTAATTGGAATAGACACTGAATGATATTTATTTAATGTCAAATGTTTGTAATCTAGGCTATGAGCCTACACAACTGAATATTTTATACTTAAAGCTTTACCTGATTGAATTCCTATGTTTTGATTCTTCATTTTTAGCTGCTGCCATGTTGTTTTGTTTTGTTTTTTTGCCCGTGGGATACTATAAAAATTAATATTAGTTCAATTGCTTACCGGTCTGCTAGTTTCCACCTGTTATTATAACTGTGATTAAGAATTAAACTCGCGTTTTGTCTCAGAAGTATGTGGACATCTTTTTGTCTGGTGCTGTTTGTAATTTCAGACCTCCATTGATTATGGCTCTTCGTAGTAGTGGTGCACGTGCTTAACTCAGAGTGAGACTACTCAGTTAATTGAACTCTCTGAAATCTCAATCCAGCTGTTCTGAAATCTCAGGATAGATCAACTCAGAGTTCAATTTATAACTCTGATTTGGTTGAACTTCCTTATTGAAACGGGCCCCAGATGTCAAGTATACAGTTATTGCTTTATGTAATGATGATTGTGTGAGTGTATATACAGCCCACTCGTTTCTCAAAAGGTTTTTAAGTGAACTTCATGGGGAGCCATTAGTAGCACAAACACAGCAGTTTTGTCCATGCTGGGTGTAATTATGTGTTTTGTGCTGCTTACTCAGCTTCGTTGGATGTGTGCGTTAAATTATTATATGAATTTAAATCGCTTTTAGCTCCTTGAGGAATCTTTATGATATAATACACTAATGGTCATGTTTACAAATGTTACAAGTGCATTAGATTTTTCCTGCAGATGCAATTGCGTTCTGTGTCCTAATCTTTACTTCTGTCATCAATCCTGATTGTTTTAAGCGTTAAAGCATGTTCACTCAAAAATAAATGACTAAACTTCAACACTATTGGCTTTTTAAAGAAAAAGGTACACGCTCTTTCATTAAAAACAAAAAAAAAAAAAAAAACTCTGTTTTCTCTCTCTTCCCTTCTGCATTTCACCTCTGCGTTAGCTTATTTACCGAACTAGCTTATACATTAAACTTGACTTTGCGAACTTTGAATATTGTTGGCTCTTGTGTGTCTGTGTGTCTTTTATATATTTATTTATATTAGGGCTGGCCGATAAAATAACAATATGTATTGCAATAGACACGTAATCGATATCAATAAAAAATGCATTCAATAAAATGTTCAGTAATAATTTTTTTTCTTTGTCGGAAAAAAACAGAGGTTGCGAAGCAAGTTTGGTTGCATGAACAAAGGCACTCACTCTCTGGTAACCTAGTAACGTAGGGAGTGTCACGCTAACAGCCAATCATGTAACAGTATCTGTTTGGTTGCGCCATATTGTTGTTTCGTGTTGGATTCTTCAGTAACAGAACCGCGTGGAGTGATGCGTGGAAAATGAGTGCCGCAGTGAGCATAGCAGGAAACAGGAAAACAAGTCAGTTTGCCAGTATGGCAGTTTTTTGGATTTTATAAGTCTGACTGTAGTCAGACCAATGTTGTCTGCAAATTATCCCCACCAAGGTAATACCACAAACTTGTTTAACCACCTTAAGCCTTGTTTATACTTTTGTCTGGCTCCTCCGCTGACTGCATGCATGCCTCGTCCGTTTGGGAATGTGTTTATACTTGACTCGCTCGCCGTGGTGCTATTCTTTGAAACGACATGGAGAGATGCACCTTAATGTTAAGAGATAATTAAGTGTTCATTGTGATTTTAGACTTATGTTTACATTTGAATTATTTTAATTAAGTGTTTTCCGTGGTTATTGACATTTCTGTCTTTATAACTGAGGGGATTATAATCATAGGAATGTTCATTTTAAAATAAAAATGACTGCAGGATGGCAGGACCAAAGGTTTCCCAGCAGAACATTGCCCAAAGCATCACATGGCCTTCTTCCTATACTGCATCCTGGTGCTATGTGTTCCCCAGGTAAGCGACACACACAAGTACCCCCGGCCATCCACGTGATGTAAAAGAAAATGTGATTCATCACACCAGGCCACCTTCTATTGCTCCGTGGTCCAGTTCTGATGCTCACATGCATCTGATGCTCAGGTACCCTCAGATATGTTATATATTAGGGATATGTTGCCCATCCCTAATGGGCAAGAGTGCTCAAACGTGATGGCGACGATCGATCATAAAAACGATGAACGCCCTAATTTAAAAAAAAATATTTGTCTATTATTTTGATTGGTTATTACGGCATTGTGGGTGGTACCTGATGTTTGATTGATTAGTGTTAGACAGCGTGCCTTCCAGACTGGCGAAATAAAGTGAAACTGGATTTGAAAGTGTGCACTGCAGTGATGCCTGGATTCACTTTGATCATGAAAAATAAAGTTAGCAAAATGTGATCCAATCTGTCATATACATATCATTATAATGAGAACAAGATTGTAATAGAATGTTGTAAATGTGCTTTAGTTATCCCCGTGTATTAGCGTTGTTGTTAAGGGAAGAGCGCATTCAAAATATGAGTTTCCCTTTCAAACCATAGACTAAAAACTAGCACGGTCAAGTTCACGTGCGCATTTGCGTCCTTTTGTTCAGTTGTAAGTTGTAGTAGGTATATATCTGATTAATCTAATATAGTATAATGCGTTTGGTTGAATTTATTAACCCACTAGCAAAGCATTGCAGGGTGGGGTTTATTCAGAGTTTCAGCTCAAATGCAATGCCAGATATTATTGACTGCGTTATTTTAGATGTTCATTTTGTTTTTAGATGTTTCTTTTTCAAAAACATTGATGCATCATAATCTAGCAGTTATGTTTTCTAGTCATATGTTCATGTTTTCATGTCATGTTTGTATTCGTCAACATACATTTTCTTAACAGTCTTAAAATATTTTCATTATCTCCATGACAGACATGCCTCTTGTGGGGTGTTCCCGGTCTGCAGTGGTCAGTATCTATCAAAAGTGCTCAGAGGAAGGAACGGTAGTGAACCGGTGACAGGGTCATGGGTGGCCAAGGCTCATTGATGCACGTGGGGAGCAAAGGCTGGCCCGTGTGGTCCGATCAAACAGACGAGCTTCTGTAGCTCAAATTGCTCAAGAAGTTAATGCTGGTTCTGATAGAAAGGTGTCAGAATACACAGTGCATCACAGTTTGTTGTGTATGGCCACAGACCAGTCAGGGTGCCCATGCTGACAGTGTATCATCAGAGCTGGACCACGGAGCAATGGAAGAAGGTTGCTGAAGAAGGTTGAAGGTTGTGTGATGAATCACATTTTCTTTTACATTACGTGGATGGCCGGGGGTACTTGTGTGCGTTGCTTACCTGGGGAACACATGGCACCAGGATGCACTATAGGCAGAAGGCAAGCCGGCGGAGGCAGTGTGATACTTTGGGCAATGTTCTGCTGGGAAACCTTGGGTTTCAATAGTTTGAGGAGCACAACAACGAGTTTGAGGTGTTGACTTGGCCTCCAAATTCCCCAGATCTCAATCCAATCAAGCATCTGTGGAATGTACTCAACAAACAAGTCCGATCCATGGAGGCCCTACCTCACAATTTACAGTACTTAAAGGATCTGCTGCTAACATCTTGTAATATATGTAGGGCTATACAATATACTAAATATATATATATATATATATATATATATATATATATATAGAAATATATATATATATATATATATATATATAATATATATATAAATATATATATATATATATATATATATATATATATATATATAAATATATATATATATATATATAAAATGCATATCGCAATGGCACGCAATATCTGAATGATTTTAATAGGCTACTTCAACATTGTGGAAAGTGTACATTTTAGGTCGACACATAGCAGAGAATAGACTGTGCACACGACTGTTACTTATGTGACTTGCTTGATTAAAAAGAGTTATTAAACGCAATAACTTGCGAAAAACAACTCCTTACAGTCTTGCGCTGTCTGCTGTCTGACACACACACCGAAACGTGCACACAAGCTGCCTCTCTGAAAGCGTGTGAGTTCTGTTTCGTGTCTTGTTACACACTTGAGCTGTCAAATACACACACAGTTATGTCAAAATGGCGGTCTTGATGAGTATTAATGTAAACACAGTCGGTTATGCTTTAAGTGAGTGATATCAGTTGGGGAAAGAAACCGAATGTGTGTCAATATGGTAGGCCTGCCCATACAGTAAACCTGTCAACTGTCAAACAACAAAAGAAAAAGAGAACATCACTCAGTGCCCTTGGCTGAATAACCTTTGTAGCTTTATTATGTACCAGTGCACATTTAATTAATGTGAAGACTACTGTTTTTAGTTCTTATTTTTAATAACAAAGATAAATTAAAATAACAGAAATAATCGTCCACCCCTAGTTCAGGTGTACCTGGATGTTCTTGATGTTAAGGTTTAGGTTGATATAACTATATATTACCAAGTCGAGCAAAGAGTTTTTTGTATTTAAATATTTGCATTACATTTTTGTTTGTTTCCATTGATGTTAAAATTATATTGTCAGATTTGTGACATTCATTTTTGCTAAAACACTGCTGGTCACTTTCAGAAGTTGTAGCGATGCTTTCTTTTCCCAGAAAGAATGTGAAATGCACAAATGGTATCATTTTCAGTTTTTAAATATTTTTTTAAAATATAATTTAAATAGATTTTACACTAATAGCATTATTGTATCGCATATCGCATCATTTAACAAGATATTGCGCATAACATTTTCACATTTTTCTTCAATATCGCACAGCCCTAAAATATATATACACACACACACACACACACACACACACACACACACACACACACACACACACACACACACACACACACACACACATATATATTATGTAAACACAGACTTTTATGTTAGATGCAATTAATTGCGATTAATCGATTTTACATTAGTTTTAGTTTTTTTTGTTGATCCCAGATGTAACACAGAGAAGAGAGTAAAACTCTTCATGCTTGCTGGATGTGAACTTATTCTGAGGTCACTGAGAGCCAGATGAACTCCAGTCCAAACCTGCTTTGCTTCCTGCTTTTCTGTATATTTTCAGCAGATGACTTTCCCCTTCTTCATGGCAAGTTCTCCAGAACAAGGTTTTAATAGTGAATGGAAAAACTCAGTAAATGGAAATTTTGTGATCTCCTTGATCCAAAGGACAAGACTGCAGCTCAGAATATCTAGAACACTTTTTAGCAGTTTCACACTAGCATTTCTGGTGCTCACCCGGGTTTGTTTAACATCAGACCTCGGTTCATTTGTATGATGTGAATGCTGTTTTCTGAACTCTGGTCTGGTGTGCATCCATGAATCTGCTTAAAAAGGTGGCCTGGGGTATCCAAAGTATAGAATTTGAGACGAGAAATGCTTTGCATTTGTCCATCTTCTCCTGTGTCGTTGTTACCTAGCAAACATGGGTTGCCATTTTGATGCAAACGTACTGCAGTTCGGACACAAAAAAGTCAGAAAATACAGTGTGAACACAAATCAAGTGAGGGCAGCAGGATTGGTCGAACTCCTCAGACCAAGCAATTGAACCAGTGAAAGTATCTTTTAACATTCACTGCTCTGTGCTGTGATGCACCTAAATCATTTAATGAGTTTACCAATAAATCATCAGACTTCAGTTCACATTGTAACAGTGTTATAAAGGCTAGTATTTACATTAGGCTATTTTTTTATCAACCATCAGCAATATCCCTGACTATCGTCGATACACAATACTATCATCTATCGGCACAACCCTAATTTGACTAACATGTCGTATAGCCTATAAAACGCTTCTCACATGTTTATTTTATCATTTTGGGAGGAGTAAAATTTACATATTTGGTTTCAACAACCAGACGTATTTACACTTGTCCAGTTTCATCTGGAATGCATCCCTCAAAAGGGGGAGGGCAAAAGTGTTTTGGAGGGCATTTACACCTGGGCCTGTATTCATAAAAATATCTTAGTGCAAAGAGTATCTCATAGTGACAAAATTCTAAAATTAAATTAAAATCCTAGTAAAGAAAAAAAAAGTAATTCAGGAAGCATCTTAACCCTTAAAAGAGGTCTTAAGGTCCATAAGTGTTAGGAGTACAGATGAGGACCTTTAAGAGGCTTAAGAGTTTCTTTAGCAGTGGAGAAAATTGACAAAACTCGAAGAGGGAGTAGAAATGTGTTGCATGAGTGAATTAATAAGACACTACACATCAGATCGTGCAAGGATAATGTCTGTGACCGATCTTTTTAGAGACACGCTCTGACACAGCACAGAAATTACATTTAATCACCACATTAATATATTTGGCAACTGCAAAGTGTTTGGCACACACACACACACACACACACACACACACGAGAACGGTAATATTTTAAAATGTTTTTAAAGAAGTCTCTTCTGCTTACCAAGGCTGTATTTATTTGATCCCAAAATACAGCAAATACAGTAATATTTTGAATTATTTTTTACAATTTAAAATAACTTTTCAATTTGAATATATTTTAAAATGCAGTTTATTTGTGATTCAAAGCTGAATTTTTAGCATCATTATGCCAGTCTTTAGAGTCACATGATCCTTCAGAAATCTTTCTAATATGATGATTTGCTGTTCAAGAAACATTTATTATTATCATCAAGCCTCCTACGTAGAAGTTTTTAAGGTGCAAACCCGATTCCAAAAAAGTTGGGACACTGTACAAATTGTGAATAAAGACAGAATGCAATGATGTGGAAGTTTCAATTTTCAATATTTTATTCAGAATACAACATATGACATATCAAATGTTTAAACTGAGAAAATGTATAATTTTAAGGGAAAAATATGTTGATGTTTAAATTTCATGGCATCAACACATCTCAAAAAAGTTGGGACAAGGCCATGTTTCCCACTGTGTGGCATCCCCTCTTCTTTTTATAACAGTCTGCAAACGTCTGGGGACTGAGGAGACAAGTTGCTCAAGTTTAGGAATAGGCATGTTGTCCCATTCTTGTCTGATACAGGCTTCTAGTTGCTCAACTGTCTTAGGTCTTCTTTGTGGCATCTTCCTCTTTATGATGCGCCAAATGTTTTCTATGGGTGAAAGATCTGGACTGCAGGCTGGCCATTTCAGTACCCGGATCCTTCTTCTACACAGCCATGATGTTGTAATTGATGCAGTATGTGGTCTGGCATTGTCATGTTGGAAAATGCAAGGTCTTCCCTGAAAGAGACGACGTCTGGATGGGAGCATATGTTGTTCTAGAACTTTGATGTACCTTTCAGCATTGATGGTGCCTTTCCAGATGTATAAGCTGCCCATGCCACACGCACTCATGCAACCCCATACCATCAGAGATGCAGGCTTCTGAACTGAGCGCTGAGAACAACTTGGGTTGTCCTTGTCCTAGTCCGGATGACATGGCGTCCCAGTTTTCCAAAAAAGAACTTCAAATTTTGATTCGTCTGACCACAGAACAGTTTTCCACTTTGCCACAGTCCATTTTAAATGAGCCTTGGCCCAGAGAAAACGCCTGCGCTTCTGGGGCCGTGTTCACAAAACATCTTAAGGCTAAAAGTAGCTCCTAACTTGCCGATTTAGGAAGAACTCTTAAAAATAATGGGTGTGTCAGTCCTAATTTTAGGACTCCTACATTTTTGCTCTAAGAGCATTTCACAAAGCATTTTAGTGCTAAAACAAGCTCCTAAATCTGTGAAAAGTTAGGATTAGTCAAGAGGACTCCTAAGTTACTAAGACCAAATCACAAACAATCATAATGGCTGTTGCTGACATTTCTCCCCTTTCTCTCTTCCACTTCGCTTCCTGTCTACTGACTGTCCGATCACAATAAAAAGGCAAAAATGCCAATAATAATATTTATTTATTAAATAAGTAAATTAATGAATAAATAAATAAAAAAAGGAAATAATGTCTGATTACCTGTGGCAGTTGTTTCACGAGTTCACACTTACAAATGATTGGATAGAGTAAAATAAGCCTATTTGGTGTGCTGTCCGAGGGGATCGAGGGGATCGAGGGCTCTGAGCTCAGAATTTAGCCCAAACCCAGAGTTCTTCCCTGAATCCACGGCTGGGCCGAACGTGAGGGATGCAGAAAGCTGTCGAGGTCTAGGTGAGTCGGCTGTGTATACTGTATATACTCGAGCTGATTAGATAGTGCTCCTCCCAAACTTTATTTATAAAACATAATTTGTCGCTTGAATTCTGCAATCTCTCGAGATGAAGACAGGTAAGAGTCTAACAGTTAGCTGAACATATACTTGTTTAATTAGTGACACTTAGCCTACTTTTTAAAATCTCTATTTGAATATGGCAGCATTCTTATTTTAAAGCCTCTATTTGAATATGGCAGCATTCTTATTTTAAAGCCTCTATTTGAATATGGTACCTCATTCTGCAACATTTCTATGACTAAACAATTAACAGAGTCACCTCCCCTATCAGCCAATCACTGTGGTCATAGTTAGGAAGTGTGATGACATCATCCATAGCAACAAGGTCAACCCCGCCCTTACTCTTAGCTTAAGACTTCTATCTATTCCTTAGTAAAAGTTGGTCTCAGCAGCTTTGTGAATAGGTTTTAAGAGAAAACACCTTAACTAAGAACTTTTACTGCTATTTAGGAGAACTCTTAGTGCGAAGATAAAAATGTTTCGTGAATACAGCCCCAGGTGTAAATGGGCCCAAATAACTACTAATGTATGTTTGATATTTCATATTTGCATTATGGTGACAGGCTGAAAGATGCTATTATTTTCTGTTTTTACAGAACATTTACTGCTAATATAGCCTACTTCTGGCTATACTTATTCATTTTGATTTTCCTCAACTTTTTGGGACTTTTTCTTTACCCAAGAAATTATAAAAATGTGTGTTCATCTCTCAGCTGAAGTAGAAGTGGTAGAATCGAAATGCTGCTTATTTGTTTAGTATCACATATCTTAAGTGAACGTAAACGGTTGAGAAAGACAATGCATGTGACCATGTGTACAGTATCAGTATACTGAATCCGTGCATTGTCTTAGTGACATCAGCCTAATATTCCTGCTGCTGTCTGTTTGTAATGTTAATCAAACAACAAAAGACAAAGAAATCTATGGAAGCTAGAGCCCGACCGATAAAGGATTTTCTGCCTTCTTAAATCTACTCCTGAGTGATGCAGTAAATCCATCATGTGACTCATTAATGCTGCGTCTGAACGAAGTCAGCAATACACTTTCTTTCACCCCTCACGTGCCTAACTTACGATTTACAATGCAATATACTAGTTATAAATACAGTAATCATTACTTTATTCAGAATAAGTTCGTTGTGATTTCCAAGTGCATTAATGTTAGCGGTCTTCCACTGATAGCCATGGCATTAGCTAGCTTTGTGGTTAGCTAAAGTCTATGATAAGCCATAATTTAGAAATGGATAACATACTTCAAAACTTGTAAAACATACTTTTTCAAAATAACGGGCAGGGGAGAGATGATGGGTCTCATGCTGTCAGACTGTCACGCTATTAAAGAAATCTTATTCCGTCACACTGTCCGAGTTAAACTGACAGTCAGTCAACTATACTGTAAAAACCTAACGCAATTACTAGCTAATTCAGCTTCACTCTCGGCTTACATGTAACAGCAAAACTGGACTTGACAGTCACAAATTTTGTCATGCTTATTTGAGTTAAGAGAACTGATGGGGATGTTCTTTTAGTTGTTATTCAAGCAATGTATGTCTCGTGACAGTTGCCAATTTACCATACACTTCTCAGATGATCTCAGTTGTGAATGTGCAGCATGACTCTGGCTGGATCAGCTGGTGTTGCCAACCGGCACGTTGTAGAGTGCCCTCTGGTGTACATACTATGAAACGCCAACACGCAGTGGTTGAGCGGTGTTTCGTCTGTTCTTATTATTTAAAAAAAAAAAAAAAATTTATTGGTCATCATAAATACCGATAGTTTGGAAAATGCCTAATATCAGCCTGCCGATATATCGGTCAAGTTCTAATGGAAGCTTGTTGCCGCCACAGAATAAAACATTCTAAAAGATAACTGACTTTTTATCTCACAGTTGGGAGTTTACATCTCGCAATTCTGACTTTTTTTCTCAGGAGCAAGAGTCATAAAGTTGGAATTGCGAGTTATATTGTCAGAATTGAGAGCTATAAAGTCTGAATTGTGAGATTTTTAAATGCAGTACTGACTTTTTTTTTTCTTGCAATTGCGAGTTTAGATCTCACAGTTCTCACTTTTCTCATAATTGTGAGATCTAAACTCGCAATCGCGAGTTACAAAGTCATAATTGCGAGTTATAAAGTCAAATTCTGAGGGGGAACACTTTTTGGGTTTACCTCTAAAACTGAATGTCTACTTTTTGGCTAGGAAATATTTAGCATTTCTTAGTTTATATTGTTTTTGAACATATAGGATATGTTTAAGATAAGTTTCTCTTATCTTCACTTCACTTTTTTTGTGTATTAATTTGGGGGGAGTAGAGCGCAGTCTCGGGAGTGCCCCCCGGCCTGCGAAGGGCGTTGGGGGTATGTGGCCTCGCCTCATGGAGGAGTGACGGGAGTATAAAAGGAGGAGCGACGACATGGCAAGACGAGAGAGGACCAGGCCTGGACTTTATGTTGTGTTTTTGTTTTGTATGTGGTGGCAGTCGTCCGTGAGGGGCTGCCGCCGACGTTATGGTTTATTTTTGGATTAAAGTTTTTAAATGTTCGCCGGTTCCCGCCTCCTCCTTCCCTGAACCCTTCATTGTTGTTACAGACACATTTAAATTCTGTTCACTTTACTTAAACGTATCTAATTTTGTCACAACTTAATTTAATTGTGTTCAATCGACCTAATATATTTAAAACTGAAGTTTACTTAAGTTGTGTTAAAACTACATGAAATAGTTGTGTTGACATAACACTAACTGGGCAGTGGATCTTTAGTTCCCAGCATTCGTTGCAAGGGACTCCATTAGGAGAGTAAATTTAGGGATTAAAGTGTTATTTTATGTTTTTCTGTAAAGAGAAAGATGTTATTAGTTAATGTTAGTGTTTAATGGTCAGTTATGTTGGACATTTAGAGGAGTTTCTGTAATGTGTTTTTATTTTGTGGTTCCCATTATGCTGAAGAGTGGCGCCTGTGCTTAGGCTGTGATCTATGCTAATGTCAGGAGTGACACCTCTTTTCTTCATACATTGTGTATGATGATAAATTAAACTGCTTATAATTGAATTTCCAATCAAATGTTTTAATTTAAGTCATGTTATAAGTATATAAATATAATTTGAACTGCATTTAATAAAATTGAGTTGGACCAACTCAATTACATTTCATTGCATGAATTAGTCTTTTATGAGTTGAGGCTACACATATTTATTGGATGGAAAACCTGCCCTCAATTAAATTGAGTTTGTCCAATGAGTTATTTTTTGAGTGCAGATGGTTTATAAATAGAATGTTACTTTAATCATGTTGTAGCTACCTTTTTTAAGGTAAACATTAAATAAATCAAATTTGTGAATCAGTCAAACATTCTAAAATGTGCTGCAGCAAGATTTATGGTCTACTTGAGTGCTTAATTTATATTTTAAATCGTTATTATGGTTAAGTATTTCTTCCCCGAGTACTAGACCCCGGGTAGTAGGCTTAAATGTCTACTAGTAGTAGTAGACATTTAAGCCATTTTCATTTTGGGTTAAACTATTCCTTTAATAGACATAATGTTGTAATTTAGTAATAAGATTGCATGCTATTTGAGTCAAGATTGCAATCTTTTAATGATTAATTGTGCCACTCTAGTTTCCACTGTCTTGTTGGTGTTCAGCTCCAGGTGGTTGATTCCACCCCATGACACCAGATGGTTCTTCATGTCAATATGTGGATCCATCGCAGTTTGAGGTGGCTTCAGCACAGGTGGCGTCACCTGCAGGCTTGACAGGTTTGACAGACTCACTGAGTAATGAGCGTGAACCGAGCAGGAGGATACACTCCCAGCACTGCTTGACGTTGTGGAGGAAGTGAATCATAGATTTCAGATGGTGCATAATGACTCTTCACTTCAAGACAACTTCAAGGCCTGAACATTTTGGTTTTCTTGGGGACAAGGTTAATAAGGCAGTGGTCAGCCTAGTATGAGCCTTAAAAGGGACAGTTCACCCAAAAATTACATTTATTTACTGTCATCATTTACTTGCCCTGTCCTATTGCTCCTAACTCATGTGAACTTTATTCTGTTGGACACAAAAGAAGATATTTTGAAAATTATTTAGGTCCAAACATATTGGTTTTTCATTGAAGGGGAAAAAAAGACCATTTCCAAAATATCATCTGATATCATTATTGTACCACCACGATAATTTTATAAGGATTCCTTTTAAGGGTAAAAAATAATGTCTTCATCTTCAGTGAGTGCATGTTCTTAACCCGATTATGCTTCAGCCATCAATTCATGTGGTCATGTAAACGTGTTAACTCATTTTCCTTTATCAGAGTACAGTCATAAGCGGCTTAAAGGGCATATTGCAGGTTGGAGACTCCAGTGAGTCAATGTATAGAAAAATAATGTAGGAACTAGATTTTCTTTAAAATATACTTGTACGCTAATAAGGCTTTTGGAGTCCCCCGAAAATATTTAAAAAAATATATTTTCCGCACTTACCTCAGCTCTGCTCAGCTCTCGAGATGAATGTAATCTGACTCCTGCTGCGTTTGTGCCGTGACACTCGCTCAGGTCACTCACATTATATTGAACAGACACGTTCAGTTTTTAATTGTAGTGTCTGTTCTCTAACTGAACTAAATGATTTTATTATTATAAAACAACGGTAGGGGCGGTGCCGCGCTGGACTGGTGATCCAGTGAACCAGTAGCCGTGGCTTTGGGAGTGGCCTGGTAGGGCAGCGAAGCAAGCGCATTCTGGGAGGAGTTGTCTTTCTTCCACATGAGACAAAAATACATTTTCTGGCTTTTCTCAGGCTAGAAGGCACCAAATTATAAAATTTCACATTTCTACTACACAAATGACCCAGTTTAAATGATGCACATTCATCTTCCCAGAGCTGAAGTACCCCTTTAAGTCCCATATCTTCACCTGCACAAAACGCCACATGCAGGTTTTTCTAACTTTTTATTTTATTTTATTTTTTTATTTTTTTTAGGAAACCTTTGGACTCGATGCCCTGACAGGGTGGACACAATAATTTACCATGACAATGATAAATTGAAATAGAAAAACTACTAAAAATACACAGATTCGTACTGAATCCGCAGTTTTGACTTTATAACTCTGTCTTAATAATTGAATACTTTTCTCATAATTGTGAGATATAAACTCACAATTTCGAGTTACAAAGTCAGAATTTATAAAGTCCAATTCTGAGGGGAAAAATACTTTATTTATTTATTTTTTATTATTTATACAAGATTATATGCAGTGTTGTTTTACATTTGATTACTTTATTCACTATGTCTGTACCTGAAATCTACCGTTAGACCTACATGAAAAACCTGAAAAGCAGTTTAATTTGTGTATTTGCTCTGTTGTATTTATTTGTGCCATTGCTTGATTGATTATTTGTTCTTATTTTCTTTCTTTATATTTGACAGCAGTCCTTTTTTCCGAACTGTACCGAAACCGTGACCGTGATGCAAACAAACCATGAGTAATTTGAACCATGACACTCTTAATATAAACATGCTCGATGTGAATCTGAAAAGCATATTTGATCTCACAATATTTTTGTGCTGATTTGTTTTTAGATGTCTGATTATAGTAAGTGTCTTACTCCTGTAATTGTAGTTAAGCATCAGTTGTGATGCCAGGACTCATGGCAGTAAACTTGCATGTGCCTGCAGTGTGTGATCACTGCTGGTGGGATATTTCACATGAACATGAAACCTCTCTTATTAGTCACTGCAGTCAAATTCCCTTTCAAGGACAGTCAGTTCATTTGGCAGCCATATTGCCCAATGCCTCCAGGCAGATATTTTGGGCATGCAAGACCAACTCCTTTCTACTTGATACTACTTTATAGTTTTCCTGTAGCGCCAATTGTTGACAATGGCAATGCCAATGCTATGGGTTCAATTTCAAGGGTATGCATGAACTGATCAAATTAATACTTGAATACAATGCAGGTCTCTTTGGATAAAAGCATCTGCCAATGTACTTGAATGGGGAAATACCAAAATCTCACATTTCATTAGATCGGCAAGAAAATCTGATATGAACAGGAATCTGATATGAGACTAGGGGTGGGCTAAAATCCATTTTGCAATATACATTGCAGCTTCTTGCGATAACAATATATATCACGATATGTAAATTATAATAGAATAGTGCTGGGCGGTATACCGGTTCATACCGAATACCGGTATTTATTTTTGTTATGATATGAATTTTGATTATACTGCTATACCGGTGTATGTTGCTTAAACAACGATCGGGACGCAGCACAGCCCGACACTGTTTGAGAGGGGTCCCTTTTCACTGTTGCACTGTTGTGAGAGCAAAGCTGAGATCGCAAGGCTGAATCCGAAATCGCATTCACTATTCCCTACGTTATCCACTTATATTGTTCACTTGAAGGAGTGAGTGAAGTCGGACAGCTGTTATGTGTACATCGGCTGTACACCAGTTATTGAGGTGCAATGTGGGATGGAATGACTGCCCTCAATAACGTCCACTATGGTTTTGGACACCACTACAAATGGTTGTCCCTTCAAATAATGTCCTATTTGATGCACAAAATGGCGCCGCCGGGTTCGGTCGCCGTTCAGGTCGCTCCGCAAAGACTGTGCTTTTATTTACTATTTTACTTTCTTTTACTCTCAATTTTTACAAACTTATCAACTGCATTGATCTGCTATGACAGCAAAACTCTTTTGGACATTGGTTACCTCTACACTGGACTGTTTCAGGACACTTTCGCCGATCCTCTGTGGCCATCTGAGATCATTCAGAACGCCGAGTTGAACAATGGACAGACGGGTCAACGGCGAAGAATCAAGAAACACCGTGGGAAACGCGCAGGGATACGCAACAGACTGAGGAAAAGGGCATTCAGCCCTCCTCTCCCGAGCATTCTTCTAGCAAATGTTCAATCCTTGGAGAATAAGATGGACGATCTTAGAGCCAGGATAAGTTTTCAACGGGACATGAGGGACTGTAACATCTTTTGTTTGTCCGAAACATGGCTCACGCCCGCGGTCCCGGACACAGCTGTGACGCCATCGGAGGACTTCTCTGTTTTTCGGATGGACAGAACAGCCGAGGTCGGTAAATCCAAAGGCGGTGGAGTATGCTTCATGGTCAACAAGAAATGGTGCGACCCCAGGAATATCACCATTCTCTCGCGATCCTGCTCGCCTCATCTGGAACATTTAACAATCATTTGCCGCCCATTCTATCTGCCGAGGGAGTTTTCTGCGGTCGTCGCGACTGCTGTTTACATTCCACCACAGGCAGACACAAGGCTGGCTTTATCTGGCCTTCATGATGTTGCCAGCGGCGTCATAAACAAACACCCTGACGCAGCGTACAGTGTCACGGGCGATTTTAACAAAGCAAACCTAAAGAAAGTCTTGCCAAACTTTCACCAGCACATCTCCTGTCCTACACGAGGAGCAAACACACTGGATCTATAAAGCGCAGTCACTTCCAGCTTTTGGCAAATCGGATCATGCCGCCATTTTCCTCACACCTGAATACAAACAAAGGCTTGTTCAGGAACCCCCGGTGAGGCGGGAAGTTAAGCGCTGGTCACCCCATTCAGAGACCGCGCTACAGGCACCTCTGGATGATGTGGATTGGGACATGTTCCGAGCGAGTTCAGCTGACGTAAGCGAGTTCACAGATGTGGCGCTTTGCTTCATCAACACGCTTACAGAGCAAGCCACGCAAACAATAACAATAACGTCCTTCTCAAATCAGAAACCGTGGGTGGACAATTCAATTCGCGCTGCAGTGAACACACGCACTGCCGCTTACAACGCCGGTCTCCTAACGGGGAATATGACTGAATACAGATCGTCCTGCTATGCTCTGCTATGCGTGCAGTTAAAGCCGCAAAACTCCGTTATAAAGACCGAGTGGAGTCTCATTTCCAACTCAACGACTCCCGGCGCATGTGGCAAGGTCTGAGGTCCATCTGCTCTTTTGGATCTAAATCCTCTGCAGAGGTGAGCGCTGATCCGTCACTTGTGAATGAGTTAAACTCTTTCTACGCTCGCTTTGACTGTAACCGCGGCAACGCGACTCCGCCAAGTGGCGCGCCAGAGGGAATTACTCAGAGCAGCAACAACCACGTGATCTCTGTCTCGGAGGATGAAGTTCGGAGGGCACTCAAGTGTGTGTGGACGTCAGGAAAGCTGCTGGGCCGGATGGTATTTCAGGCCGTGTTCTGCGGTCCTGTGCTGATCAGCTCGCCGGGTTGTTTACATCTATCTTCAATGAGTCCCTTGCTACATCTGTGGTCCCCACCTCCTTCAAAAATCCACCATCATCCCTGTCCCTAAGAACAGTAAACCCTCTGGCCTAAATGACTATCGTCCAGTGGCTCTCACATCTATAGTCATGAAGGTCTTTGAGAGACTCATTAAAAACACCATTTGCGCCTACATTCCTGACACTTTGGACCCTCTTCAGTTTGCCTATCGTCCCAATAAATCAACTGAAGATGCCATCTCTCATGTCCTCCACTCCTCCCTCACTCACATCGACAGCAAAAGTGGGAACTACGTAAGGCTGCTATTTATTGACTATAGCTCAGCCTTTAACACCATAGTTCCCATCAAGCTAACCTCCAAACTCCTGGATCTCGGCCTGAATCCTTCTCTCTGCCACTGGATTGAGGACTTCCTCACTGGCAGGCCTCAGGTGGTGAGAGTAGGCCAGTCCATCTCCTCCTCCATCACCCTGAGTGTGGGAGCTCCACAGGGCTGTGTCCTGAGTCCCCTGCTCTACTCTCTCTACACGCATGACTGTTTGTCCACACACAGCTCCACCTCTATCATCAAATTTGCTGATGATACTGTTGTCCTGGGCATCATTTCCAACAACGAGACGGCATACTTGGACGAGGTGGAGCATCTAACATCATGGTGCCAGGACAACTGTCTCTCTCTGAATGTTGGCAAGACCAAAGAAATGATTGTGGACTTCAGGAAGAGACAGCAACGGACATACTGCCCCCTCATGATCAGCGGGTCACCAGTAGAGAGAGTGAGCAGCTTCAAGTACCTGGGTGTAAACATCTCCGAGGACCTGACCTGGACTGCTCACATTCAGACACAGGTGAAAAAAGCCAGGCAAAGACTGTACCACCTGCGCCAGCTGAGGAAATTCAAGGTTTCACCAGCTATCCTGAAAACTTTCTATTTAGGGGCGATAGAAAGTGTACTAACTCAGTGCATCACAGCGTGGTATGGGAACAGCACCAGTCATGACTGCAAAGCCCTGCAAAGAGTCGTGCGCTTATCCGAGCGTATATCAGGGTCAGCTCTCCCGTCTCTGCAGGACGTCTACACCAAACGCTGCAAAGGTAGAGCTACTAAGATCATCAAGGACTCTAATCACCCTGCAAACCCTCATTTCACGCTGCTGCCGTCTGGTAAGCGCTTCCGAAGCCTGATGGCCAAAACTGAGAGATTCAGGAGGAGCTTCTTCCCCCAGGCCATCAGACTCCTGAACTCAGTCACTTAACATCACGTGACTTCACTTCTGGATAAACATCGATACACTGACATTGCACTGCACTTTCTGTTCTCGTTGTTACTGTGTAATAACCTGTTATAAACTCACTTATTTTATTCCACTTCTTTATTCTTATTTTTTTACTTTTTCTTCTACTTGACTTGATTTATAATTCTACAGATAGATTTTTATATAATAGAAATAGTACTAATAATATATATATATATATATATAATATATATACTATATATATATATATATATATATATATATATATATATATATATATATATATATATATTAGTATTAGTTTTTTATCCTATTTCTATTATAATTTACTCCTTGTGTTTTTAACTGTGAATTTGCACTGTCCATGGAGCGGACCTGTTTACATTTCACTGCCGGTTGTATATTCTGTATATAACTGTGTATGTGACAAATAAAACTCTTGAATCTTGAATATAGGGGGAGATTTCAGATTCAGCCCTTGATTAGAGCAGAGATTTCCAACTTCACACTGCAATGAGATTAACAAAGTTCTCTACATCAGATTCAGAGCGGAGCGAGCGCGTTTAAGCTTCTTATGGACCTATTTCATATACTCCAATGCTCTAAACATGAAATAGCAGCATGTATGCGCACGTATTTCATCACGTCGTCTTCAAATGAAATGTATGCAAAGGACACTGATACATCATGACCACGATGACACCATAGATTATTCTGCTACACGGACGACAACGATGTAAGTTAATAAATAGACTGACAATTCAAAGAAGAATGGGCAAAAAAGTAACTGATTTATTCTTTCTGTGTTTAACTTGCGCGTGTCATTTATTCAGAGTAGTGCTCTTAAATGTATTGAAAATATCCTTAGACCTTTTAAATGTTCTTCCGCCTTCTCCCTCGTTTTGGCAGTTTGTTGTTAACGTTATATAGGGTTAGATTTTCAAAATGCTTAATGTGCCTCAATTCTCTCCGTGATCATATTTGAATATTCATGTGTCTGTAATGAGTGTGTTGCAAGTCTTGTGATTCATTGGTTGTTGTCTCCCCACAGCATAATTTTGTGGGGCTTTGCAAACCTGTATTAACTCTAGTGTGGAATTTTTCTACAATATTCACTCATGATAGTAAAATCGGGCATTCTAGTCAATCTACTACTGCAGTATTTCCTCTCTCAATCAGTAGAAAATGTGGTTAACACCTGGTCATGCATAGGGGGAAAAAATACCGTCATATACCGCGAAACCAATATAATTTAGAAAAATACCGTGATATACATTTTTGATCATACCGACCAGCACTATAATAGAACCATTTCAGAACAGGTTACATAGACCCTAAGGAAAGCTAAACTGTTAAATGTTGTGTTTTTTTTTGTTTTGTTTTTATATAAAGAAAGAAAGAAAGAAAGAAAGAAAGAAAGAAAGAAAGAAAGAAAGAAAGAAAGAAACGTTGCATGTAGTTTTGAGAACATTTATTGTGCAAAACTGTAATTATACAACATAATCTTGCAGAGTACACAATTCAAGTACACTAGCTGCAGGGACTTTAACAAAAAAAAGCTTAAATGGATAGTTCTCCCTGAAATGAAAATAAAGCCATCTTTTACTTGCCCTGCTGTTGTTCCAATGCCCTATGTCCTTCTATCTTTTTCGGACCTCAAAAGCAGAAATAAAAAAAAACGTCCTGCACGCACTCCTCCATATAATGGCAGTGGATGGCGACCAGGCTAAAACTTTACGAAAAGGATACAAAAGTATCACACAACGATACAGTGATAAGCGCACTATATATGGAAAGTGTTCAGGAGGCATACTAAAAGGTTTTGCGAGAAAGAAACCATATTATTCAGTCAAAATACTGAGCTCGGCTAGCGGTCGTTACTCTGAGTGCGTGTGAGCCATCAGCAGCTGCTAATGCTTACTATAATAACTTGCACTGTTGTCATGACACCCAGGATAAGCGCGCGCACACACACACACACACACACACACACACACACACACACACACACACACACACCATTTTGAGAAATCAGGCTCAATAGTCCACAAAGTCATAAATACCAGTGGGAAGTTCGGGATTTTCTTTAAGCACCGATCTGTACGAGTTGGGGGTGAGTCAGGAAGAAACATGGCGGAATCAATGGATGCAACGTCTGAAGTTGAATATAACAGGTATTTAGCAGTGACACTGTTAGGCTTTGTCATTTACAACAAAGTAAGCTAGCATTGTAATATAACAATTAGCCTAATATATAACGATACTGTTTACAGTGGCTTCATAGATTAATTAAAAAACTTAAAAGGTTAAAACTCACCTGATGCACATTCTTCATTTTCTATAAGCAGAGTTAACAAACCTTGCTGTATTTTCGTGAAATTCATTAAAAGAAGGTACACCGCCATCTTGCTCCGACCAAAGAGACTTGAACGCACATGATGTCGTAAACAGGACTTCTCACCTCGTAAATATGAACATCCCAAGAGGACTTGAACGCGCCATACATTTTGCGTATATTGCGTCATCAACATGCATTATCGCGATTTTGTATCATTTATATTGCATATCCTTTCTATCGCCCATTACTATATGAGACCGTATTAAAGAGTTCCAAAACTATGTACATGTTGTTTCTTATGCTCCAGTAGTATTAAATGAGCCTTTGTCTTAGGTCAAATATACTTTTAGTTGCAAAGGTAAGTGAAATGCTCATACCGTCGAGCCCTGGTATTCAACAACAACAGTGTTATATTGCTTGAGCTGTTCGATTCATCGAAGACCCTCCTTTTGTGTTCAATAGAAAAACAAATACAAGTTGTACTAGCTGACATCATGAAGGAGCTCATGGCTGGTAGGCAGGTTTGTTAAGTTTCCAGCTCCACACTGGTGGAGTCAGCAAAACCCTTGATTCCTGAGCTCTCGCCATGTATTTTTAGCGCCACTCATCCCATGCTTCTGCTCACTGATATGGAATTTGGCATCCTGTTGGTCTGTGATCAACTAAATTAAAGCGGCTCATTGGAAACCATTAACATCTTTCAGCGCTCACAGCACTAGTGTTTTTAATTGGTCACTTTGAAAGCTATCAGTGAGCAAATGCAGCCGAATGTGGCTGAGTGCTGATAAGAGCAAGATAAATATTGACTGGAGATATCCAATAATGGCCCTTCGCTGATAAAATATGCTTCTGTTTGATAAGGCGGTGGATCAGAATCTATTTATTTGTGTTGTAATCTGCTGAACGCGTCCCATGTCACACCTGCTCATGGAAGATCTGTAAGACGTCTCAATGTCAAGTTAAGTTAAGTTAAGTCAAGTCACCTTTATTTATATAGTGCTTTTTAATTTGATTCGGCTGTACAGCCGTTCTGGTGAAACGGTGATGTCATCCAGCTAATTTCAATTATCATATAGTGTCAATGCGGGCAGATCAGTAATATAGTTGAAATTTAGTGTCCCCAACTGAGCAAGCCAAAAGCCAAAGGCGACAGTGGCAGGGAACCAAAACTCCTTCAGGAGCCAGAATGGAGAAAAAAAACTCTCAATGTCTCCGGTCTTGTCTTGGCATATATCTCGGCATGCTCCCTATCAGTCGGTCACATTGCTGTAGGGTGACTTTATGCCACTTCTGGCAAAATAAAAAATTCAAGCAGCTTGGCTTTATCTAATGGCCTCTTGCAGTGGGGTTCAGGTCTGGAGATTGTGATTGCCATGACAGGGTCTTGATCTGGTGGTCCTCCATCCACACCTTGATTGGCCTGGCTGTGTGGATTGGAGGATTGTCCTTTGAGTTGGGGAGCATAAGGAAACACTTTTTCTTTCAGGATAATCTTGTATGTGGCTTGAGTTATGCATCCTAGAGACATATTTTTGTGAAAGACACGTGATTCAAGCCACATACAAGGTTATCCTGGATGAAAACATAGTACGATGGTCGGGCCTAAAGTACGATGATGTATAACTATTCGCCAATGTTTTTCTCATGTTATGACCCCTTTAATTTTTAATTATTTCTGAGATCCACTTATGATGTTAGTGAAGTAGATTAGTCATTTTATTTTTTTATGATTATTTTCTATACATTATTATTAAATCCCTACATTAAAATTATGTTAAAGGAAAAACAAAAACACAGAAAAACTTGTGGAAAAAAGTGTTACCAGATTAGAGGAATGTTCTGCAGGAACACACACATTTGCTATGGACAAAGTAACTTGTTAATGTCATTTCTTTATCCTGTAAATTGGCTCTAAGAAACTTGCATTTATATTCAATTACATGCTGTTATCCCTTTACAGTTACTACTCTCATAAAATACTTAAATTACAAAAATGTAAAAAAAATTATACTTTTAAACCTAAATTTAGCATCCAACAAGAGCACATATATCAGCTAAATGAATGTTTTCGCACAGAATATGAATTGTCTCCCTCTCTACTGCGTTCTGTCTGTTTGACGCGCATGTTCGCCACGCCAGCGTTTATTCAGTGAAGTTTAACGCAGACTGTCAGGACGCACTTTGATGCAAAATAGAAATACTCACGTGAATTAGTAAAATGTACAGATTAGGATATAACCTGTAAAATGAACATTTTGTGCTGAGGACGCACACGCATCTGAGGTCAAAGCACGTGACAGGGTATGTTAAACGCTAATGCATTCGCTTGAAGCTTAAAATAAAGACTTCTTATTTTTTGGGCACTTTGATCACGCACCTTTCCCGCATTTTGTATTTTGTCCATACAAATGCGTTAATCGATGCTGTAATTTGGCGCGACTAGTGGAAGCTTACCGTGCACCCGCAGACCCGCGGGTTGCAGACCTGACTAATCGATAATGAGAATTGTTATCAATGATTTTAATTATCGATTTTATCGACTAGTAGTTGCACTATTTTCCACCCTCATTATGAACTAAAGGCCAGAAACATACGTAACACAAGTGTGTGAATGCAGCCGTGAGCACTTGGTCAATGTGTGGTCCGACTGGCTGTACTTGTGCTCTTGCGCTGCTCATAATTATCCGTTATCCAACTGTAAGAATTTTGACAGAATAATACTATCAGTTAAAGGTATAAAAAGTACTTTAAATAATTTTTCAAGACATTTAGAAAATGTTTGCTGCATGGTTAAATACACTACACATTAAATTGAGCTTTTGAGAAAAAAAAGACAAGTGTCATAAGTTAAATTTTATTATTTTAATGTAAAATAAATATACAATGTACAGTAAATAAAGTGAAATGTTTACAAACACTATAAAGATAGCTCTTTTAGTTCCCCTCATTCCACAACAAATCCTTATATATGTAACTATTCAGAACAGAACTTTAATAAAAATAAAAGTCGTTATATATACATCAAAAACAAACTTTGGGCTCATGTTGCCTACCGCTCTCATTCGACATGCATCCAAATTTTCCATATTCACGATGTATCTGTACGCGAAACTATTATGTAAACCAGGCTTTGTACTTAACTCGCGTTCCAATATCCATGAAACACATCTTCCCCCTCACAGTATAACATCACAGTGTGCTGGTGGTCCCGCTGAATGGCACAGACTTTACTACGGACTATTTTTATTTGAGCAGTGCAACTTATGTTTCGTTGACTATTTTATTTGAACAGGCTGCAATGTCAAGTTAGCAATACTAGAAGTGATATGTTGTGTGTGTGTGTGTGTGTGTGTGTGTGTGTGTGTGTGTGTGTGTGTGTGTGTGTGTGTGTGTTCATGAATCATCTGAGGTCACTTGAATATTTTCCTTATTACAGCGGAAACAACTTAAGACATCAATATAAGGTGTTTAATTTTATTGGTGTACACACAATAAAAACTAAATATTGTGCTTTTGTAAATTAAAGAAAACAAACAGGCTGCCGATTTCTGCCATCTTGGTTTCCTTTCCGTGAGCACGTCACAAAAATGAACCGAAACTACTTTTCACAGTTTTTTTTTTTTCTTTTTGTTTTATTAACCTTTTATTAATTATTTAAGTGAAATATTTCATGTATTAAATCCTTTTACACATATATGATTTTCAGTTTTTGTTTCCGTTCACAGAAGCGCTGCAGGTGCGTAATGTAAGGGTGGATCGCCTACAGTGGTTCTGACTGCAGGGTTGCCAAATGACTAAGAAATGTTATCAGCAAGATGATAGAAAACTGTACATTTCTCGTCTTTACCACCCACTGCAGCTTATACCAACGACAGAAATAAGCGCAGTTACAATAGCTAAACATGTGGGAGCGTTGCTATAATGTGACTATATTGTATTGCAATAGGTAACACTTCAAAGTCAATACCAAATCAAAACTAGTTAGCACATCATTTGTAATTGAAAGAATTTAATGACAAAATCTAGTTATGGTTACACTTTAAATGGTTACAAAATAAATGTATGAGATGATGAAAACTTGTGCCATTAATCGTACCCAGCATGAATGTTACCTGAGGGATAGAGAGAGAGAGGGGGAGAGAGAGACAAAGAAGAGAAGAGAGCAAAGAAGACAAGAGCCAAAGAGAAGGCCCCAAGAAGAGAGAGCCAGAGAATAAAAAGAGACAGAGCAACAGTTACAATCTTCTTTTATCTATTCCTTGACCATGTGACTGAAACCCTAATGTGAGACATTCAAACTGACCAATCAGACCAAACTTCCCCCACGGTGCTACAGGTGTGACATTTGGCCTACAGGCCTTCAGCATTTCTTTGTCTTTAGGAATTCCAAATGGCCCTTCTGGTGGGGGTTGAAAACAGTAAAGCAAATGTCTTTGTACATTTTCAAAAATCAAATATCTTTGATTTATTTTCAATTCTTTCAGTAATGTGATGATGAATCCTCATGTTCTGTTGCTGCTATTTGTGCATGTGAGGCTAACCCCTTGGAAAATAAATGTTCATATTTTTTAATGGGTCACAGACACTTATTGTGCCAAGGGTAATTTTTTTGTGGTGGCCGGGGGGGCATTATGGTGTGGGGTTGTCTTTCAGGGGTTGGGCTTGGTCCCTTAGTTCCAGTGAAAGGAACTCTTAATGCTTCAACATTCCAAAACATTTTGGACAATTTCATGTTCCCAACTTTTGTGGGAACAGTTTGGGGATGGCCCTTTCCTTTTCCAACATGACTGCGCACCAGTGCACAAAGCAAAGTCCATAAAGACATGGATGAGCGAGTTTGGTGTGGAGGAACTTGACTGGCCTGCACAGAGTCCTGACCTCAACCCAACAGAACACCTTTGGGATGAATTAGAGCGGAGACTGTGGAGCCAGGCCTTTTCGTTCAACATCAGTGCCTGACCTCACAAATGCGCTTCTAGAAGAATGGTCAAAAATTCCCATAAACACACACCTAAACTTTGTGGAAAGTCTTCCCAGAAGAGTTGAAGCTGTTATAGCTGCAAAGGGTGGGACAACTCCATATTAAACCCTTCGGATTAAGAATGGGATGTCATTTTAAAGTTCATGTGCATGTAAAGGCAGGCGTCCCAAAACTTTTACCAATATAGTGTATATGTCTGTATGTGTTTGTTTCTGTTTATATATATATCAGTATCAATCGTAAGTCATAATCTAACGCTTATTTTATTTATGTTTTTATGGTTAATCTATTTTCTGAATAGTTGGTTAATCCTTTGGTTAATTTACCAATACATAATAACCAATTATTGTCTAATAAATAATACAATTTACCAATACATAATAACCAATTATTGTCTAATAAATAATAACTGTAACTAATCTATGTATGAACTTTTACTTAATGATATTATTCATCACAAACTATAAGGTTTATGCAGTGTAGGTCTAATTAAGAAAGGTGTTTACTATAGCTGTGTTCACAGTCACTTTTTGGGAATTACAGCAGCAGCTGCTTACAAGTGTGAATCCTGAAATGTTTTTTTCATTCAGGATATTAAAGTAGCTGTTTGAATATGTTCATTCAGCTGTATGAATAATGATCAGACAGCCGCAACCATAGCGACAGTGTCAAACATGACTGTGTCCATAAAACCATAAAGTTTTACAGCGATTAACAGCGTGTTATTAAATAAATGAGTCAGATCGAAGCGTGAGTTCATCCATTAGATGTTTTAAATAACCAACAACAGCGTTAAATACTTTGTAAGCAGTTGCAGAGAGTGATATTTTTGTAATAACGGCTGATTTTCAGCATGCCTGGGAGCCGGCATTATTGGGGAACAGTGCGATGAATCGACATGTTCCACGCAAATCAACTAATTTACGTAATCGATTACATCAACACGTTGTTGCAGCCCTAGTGTGTATACATAGACACACACACAGACATATACACAACATTTATAAATTCAATAATATATACACGCACACATATATATTATGTAAACACTAACTTTTATAATAAATGCGATTTAATAGATTTGACAGCACTAGTAATAATTTTTAACTTAGTATGTCATAATTATGATTTATAAAAACGTTTTCTTGCGTGGTGTTAATGGACTTCCGTAAAAATGAACTCTAATATCTGAAGATCTGACCCATTGTGAGCCTTTAACAGGCAACGTGACCCATTTCTCTGCTGTTTAGAAATGGTTCCTTTAAAAGATCTGTGTATGTGTCATTTTTCTCTGCAGATTGGTTTGATGACTGTGACGCTCTTCCCCATCCGGCTCTTCATAGCTGCGTTCATGATGCTGTTGGCCTGGCCGTTTGCCTTCATCGCTACCGTGGGCCGCTCTGATACAACGGTGGAGCCGCAGTGCTTATGGCGAAAGTAAAGACCTCCTCTTCTTTATTTCAAAACACAGATAGACCCTACAGCAAGAACAACTGAAGACAAACGGCTACAGCGTTTGCATAGTTATTACTAATTCAGAACTGAAAACACCTTCTTTGTATATTTTCTTCTCATATCTTGCTGTAGTGTTTATGATTTGTCTGCGATGAGATGAATTTGACTTTGGATAATCCATTTCATAAATCAGGAAGTTGATGAAAGAACTGATGTTGAGTACACATGTGAGACCAGCATAACACAATCGCAGCAAAGGAGCGTTATGCTCTGTTATGCTAGTGCAAAAAAAGTGCTTTTCAAATGTGTGAATGCATTAATAATTAATAATTGCATTATTATTATTGGTAAGATTTTAAAGAAATGTTATGCTTGACAAGGCTGCATTCATTGTATCAAATATACAGTGAAAATAAGTATCAAATATTATTACAATTTAAAATAATTGTATGCAAATATATTTTAAAATGTATTCCTGTGATCAAAGCTGAATTTTCAGCATCATTACTCCAGTCTTCAGTGCCACATGATCATTCTAATATGCTGATTTGAAACTCAAGAAAAATGTATTATTATTAATTTTGAAAATTTAATATTTTTGTGGAAACATTTTTTTTTTTTTCAGGATTCTTTTTGGTGAATAGAAAGTTCAAAAGAACAGCATTTATTTGAAACAGAGAACTTCAGCAAGGATGCATTAAATTAATCATAAGTGACAAAGATGTTTTATAATTAAAAATAATTATCAATGTCTTTACTGTCACTTTGTCAATTCAATGCATCCTTGCTGTATAAAAGTACTGATTCCTGCTTACTAACTTACTAACCCCAAACCTTTGAACATTAGTGTATACTCAGTGTGTAATGCAGATATGAGGCACAGTCACACAGATCTTGTGACACACACACATGCACATGCTGTTGTCCTTTCAATGGCTATTTCAAGATGCCCACGGGGAAACATCCTCTTTCTGCACAGGAAATCCAGCATCTAATTAAACACTTTTTAAAGATGCAAATTACGTTCAGCAATGTTAATAACTACTAAAAACCTCACATGACCTCTAATTAATGAAGCGGTTGTGTCTTATTGAGCTGTGAGATGGTTAAGCACCCTCCTGTGGGCAGAACATGATTCAGTAATGCTTTCCATTGAGAAGCTCCTCAGATTCGGCTCACAGGTGTCAGAGCGTGTGCCTGTCTGCACTGCAGTATAACGTTTGCTCCCCATTTAATGTGATTTTAATAGTGATCAATAGTGATCTGAGCACTTTACACATGCATCCCCGACTTCCTATGGTTTGTGTTCATGCTGATGCACAAGTGTTGTGTGGCACATGATCATTGTGTCACATGCCTTTGAAATTTGTCTAGATTTGATTGACATATTTGAGAGAGCCTGACGTCTATAGTTAACACTTTCCTTCCCAGAATATTTTGTTTTATGAATATCTGAACATGCAATCAAAAGAAAGAACAGTTCTTAA
Organism: Paracanthobrama guichenoti; assembly: GCA_018749465.1. Classification (NCBI taxonomy): domain Eukaryota; kingdom Metazoa; phylum Chordata; class Actinopteri; order Cypriniformes; family Gobionidae; genus Paracanthobrama; species Paracanthobrama guichenoti. The sequence continues at coordinate 9,619,597 of CM031958.1, forward strand.
ATTATAATAAATTATGTTTTATTCTAGTTTAATGTTTTTTGTTTTTCAACACTTAAATGTGGGTAAATTTAATTAAAAAAGCAACATTTTGAGCAAAAAGCTGAGAAAAATGCATTTTCGCCAAACAAATTGTCTGGATGGGACTCAGAACAATGATCTTTACATATACGGAGTAGCTTGCAAAGTCCTATAGCTCGTCCTGGGTCAACATTTCATACAGTAACATTAGGCAGTTTTGATTTATATGCTTTTTAATGTTGATGACCACGTTATTTTACATATGCATTTGCTTACATTACTTGTTTTTGCTTCTTCACATGTTCTGATCAGGAGATTCAGTGCTCTTTTAGAAGATGTATCGTAGCGCCCTCTACCGTATATAAGATGAAAACACGAAAGCCGCAAATTTCCGTCAATGGCAGGGAAAGAGTTAAGAAACTCAACTGTATACATTAGTGCTTTACAACATATCGAAATAAAATCAGTATCATCATATGGCTTAGTGCGATTTATGAAATTGCAAAAGCTATTATTTAATAAAAATAAATAAATGCACTGCTGCGTAATGTATATTTCAGAGTGGTGTAGCACTGTGTTCATTTACACGTGAGCAGCTCATGTTACAATGTTCTGTCCTTTACTGTGTTCTGTACATCATTGTCAAAAAACACCAAAAGATAAGCTTGATTTTAAAATTAATAAAATACATTTTTTTTTTTTTTATTAATTATTCATTTTTCTTTTACAGTATAGACGGTTTGATCGGACGCACGTGCGTTGCCACGGTTACGTGCCTGGCCCGAAGTTAACTTCCGGTCTGTGTTTATCGGCCTGGCTAGTGGATAGTATGGCGCACTACTCAGTAGAAACACATTTTAGACATACTATTCTTGGATAACTGATATAAATATTAACAATCAACCAGAGAGCATATGACACCAGGGCAAAAACAGTGTGTGCAACACACAAAAAAGCCTTGAATGCTTTATAAATATCCAGTCTGACTGCATACGAGAGCAGCGTCTAATGTAATTTACTTATTTATTTTGCTTGTTATCAGAAATAATACTCTAGAGGTAATTTATTCTGGCTGCGTTTACACTTGGCATTAACATGCGATCACCGTGATCAAATCAAGCAGAGGGCTCATCAGTCAATCAGGACACTCGTTCACATCAAGTAGTCACAATCTGGATAACTGATCGGATTTATGTTTCCCGCAAAATATTTTTTAATTATTAAATTAGGTTTGTAATAAGCCTTTAAAACAACTTTCACTTTATCCTCTATTAATGGCAGTGCCCATAGAGCACGGGATTTTTGTGATGCATTCATATACAATCAATCTCCAATAGGGTACTTTATCTACAAGTTTAAGTTTCCCAACATTAATCTTATATGATAAAACAAAGAAACATGTTATTGCGACACATTGCATGACTGAAAGGTGAGCACGGTACTGTACAGAAAACGGCATTACACGGTCCTTAAAGGGTTCGTTCACCCAAAAATGTAAATTCTATCATTATTACTCACCCTCATGCCGTTCCGAACCCGTAAGACCTTCGTTCATCTTAAGAACAGAAATTAAGATATTCTTCTTCTTCTCTAAGGTCTTAGGGGTTGGGATCGACATGAGGGTGATTAATGACAGAATTTTCAGTTTTGGGTGAACTAACCCTTTGTAGGGGCGTTCCCCATTCTATATTGCAGACAGAAATGGGAGATCATTTTTAATTAACATGCTGAAACAATAGTAACAATTTACTAACAATAATAAAAACTTTTTGTTGTTTTTTTTTTTTTTTTTTTTTTTAATCACAATCACATATTTTAGTAACTCATAAATTTAGGTATCATTCTTTTGGGCATTGCATTACCATGGAAATAATACTTTAAAACCTTTTAACTGGCTCAATTTTTATGATATCAACTTCAAATTTGGAAAACAACTTGGTTACACATATGGCTTTGATTTTTAGCAATTTCCAGCAAACGTCCAACTTATTTTGTTAAATATAAATATATTTTGTATAAATGTTTAATTCACTACGTTTGTTTTACAGTAAACTTAAACTTCTGTAACTTTTTACACTTTTATTTGAAGTGCTTTCACTTCTGCAAAAAAGAGACCAAAGGTCTTTATTTTGATGGTCCCTTTTGAACATTTTGTTGACACTGAGTAACTTTGAAACTACATGTCAACTAACTCTCATTCGAGTATTACTAGTCTGTCTGTTTAATATCTGCTAACTCTTTGTGATGGTCTACAATGAGTAAAGTTCAGATCTATGCTCAAAAAGAGGGGTGACAATTAACAGGTTCAGCTTTTTATCTAACAATAGTCACAACAGAAATTATAATAATTGGTCATATGGGTCAAAAAAACTAGGAATGTAGCCTATGAACTCAAGTGGGAAAAGTTTTCCTAATAGAGCCACTCAAGTCATCTGGTGAAAACTCTTGTGTTTTTCTGTATAACAATATACTGCACAAAATCTAAATATTGTAGTCAGGTTTTTTTTCTCAGTGTGCAGTTCACATACAGCTCATTGGTGTTCAGACAACACTCGCACTAATGAAACTAATCCACCTTCATGTTCCCTAAACTTTCGTCTGAATGACGCTGCATGTGGTCTGATCTCAGACTCGCTCTTCTTCTGTAGGGTGGTGGACCTGGCGCTGAAGACCATCATGCGGGTCATGTGGTTTGCGGGCGGCTTCCACTGGATCAGTATAAAAGGCAGAAGGGCTCTGCCCACCGAAGCGGCCATCCTCACCCTCGGCCCTCACTCGTCCTATTTCGACGCTATTCCCGTCACCATGACCATGGCGTCGATTGTGATGAAAGCGGAGAGCAAAGACATTCCTGTGTGGGGAAGTAAGTGTGCAAAAACATCTGTTATTAAAAGGCAGTGAAACAAAACAGGACAGGAACACTTTTCTCATTCATTCAGCTTGCTCTCATTATCATTGTCAACTAGAGTTTATTGACTTGTCTATGTTGTCATTTTATTAAAGGATTATGAAGTAAAACTATGTTTTTAGGAAGTGAAATATATAATTAAAAAAACAAGCAGATATGTTATTGCAGTATTTCAGCAATTACTGAAATCAATTTTATATTTTTTTGACATAATATTTACTAAATAAGAAACAAATAATTTAAAAATGGATTGTAAGAATGTATTTTAGAATGCAACTTCAAGATTTATTCCTACTGTAGTCTTTTTCACAAAAGAAATGGTTAAAATATTGAATAAAATGGAAGTAAACACTGAAAAAACTAACTGTATACTTTTCCATACATCATTTGCTTTCTTTTAATTCATTTCATTAATTTATTATTAATATATTTACAAATAATAGAACTGTTAATCCAAAATAGTGAACTACTCAAAACATCGTCCAGACAGAAAAAGTACCCTTCCTATGCCAATAATTAAAAATGCAAATTATCGGCATTGGTCGATCATATAAATGTAAAATAAATAGTTTATACTCTTAATGATGCAATGCTGAGGGGACCGCAGAGACAAGCAGCAACAACAAATAGAGGAAGAATTGAGGTGACCGAGGGATTGCAGGATAATTGCAAAAGTGCAGGCTGCGTGGTCATAGATACACATCCAGTTATGCCACTGAGGAAAGAGACTTTAAAATTCTGTCAAATAATTACTTGCCCTCATGTAATTCCAAACCCGCAAGACTTTTGTTCATCTTTGGAACGCAAATGAAGATTTTTTATTATTTTTTAAATGATATCTGAGAGCTTTCTGTCCCTCCATTGACCGCTACGCAACTACCTCTTTCAAACCCCAGAACGGTAGTAAAGACATCATAAAAGTAATCCATGTGACTCCAGTGGTTTAACCTGAATCTTATGAAGCGACAAAAGTGCTTTCTTTGTGAAAAAAAGCAACAACGTAATTTACCGCTTTATTTACAAAATACTTGTAATCCCGAGCTTGATGACTGATGACAAAAAATGTGTTGTTGACTTATTAAAAAGGTTGCAAAATTTAGTAGAGTTTCTGTGGACTACCTACTAATTTTAACATAAGCACACAAAGCAACTTACACTCATTGATGGGGACATGCTGTTGACTATGGCACCGCATGTCGGCAGGAAGGGAGGATGAAGGCCGGGACGGGAGATCGTCATCAGTGAATCCCAGTTGTCTCCGATGAAAGTTTGTAAAACTATCCAGTGGTTGGTGGTGATCGTCAGCTCTCCGTCAAGATGAGAGAACATCTTCATATCATTGTTTTTAGGAAATTTTAATGAGACTGAGCTGTTTTGTATATTATCGCAACCAGGTAATATGCATTTACATGATGAAGGCATAGCTAGCTAGCAAAATGTAGGCTGTAAGAACTAACTGTTATAACAGTAACTTGTGATTGACTTTGATTTATAAAAATTAGAGAAGCTCAGCTGCAGCTCAGGCTGCAAACCTGTACATTAATTTCTACTGCTTTTGTTACACATTTGCGGGAACCAATCACAGACTGGCTTATCCACCCGGCGCGCTATTGGCAGGTTTAACACGATAACGGATAGAGAAACTATGGATCGATGCCCGATGATCATGCCTCTTGTGGTCTGATTGGTTGAAGGACTATCCAATTGCATACAGAGTCATTTGAATTATGCTCATTTATCATGCCTCTTGTGCAGTAGAAAATACAGAGCAGACTCCCCAGACCAATGTTCAATCTTAAAAAGATTGAGCTTGGTCTGGTGATAGCCAGACAAGGGACAATATGGCAAAAAAAAAATTTAATCTAAATTTTTTTCAGAACTATTGACCGATTCATGATTTGGATTATTTATTTATTTATTTATTTATTTGTTATGTTTAAATAGAGCCTGCTTTTATGTAGCAATTTTTTTTATTTTTTTTTACTTTTAATGCACAATTGTCGCGTTAACTTGCCCTAAATTCAACATGAGACATTTTCTTCACACACACACAGTATGAGTTGCAGTTTTTCCGACCATCATGTCATTCCCCTGATCTGCGGCTGTTTTTAAACAATTGGCTGATGGCCGATAATGAAAATAATATCTTTTATCGGCCGATTCCGATTATTGACCAATACATCGGTGCATCTCTAATAAAAATAATAATAGTAATTAAAAAAGGACTTTGCTTTCTCACTTCACTGCATGCCACTGGAACAAATGGCTCAAAAAAAAACTGCAATGTTTAGAAGGGTTAGTTACATTTAAACATGGCACAGGCATAATCTTTGTGTGCTGCTAGTCTATATGATGCACCTTTGAGAGCATGTGCGGGCCAGGCAATTAGATGAAGCTGGTTAGTGCAAGCTAATTTTGGTGTAGACGTAAGTCCCTGATCAGCCGGGTGGCTCTGAGCCGCATGCTGCAGCTTAATTCCTGGATAGCGCAGATCTTCGTCCATATCTGCTCTCCCACTCAGCAGTGATCTCAATCATCATCATCAGCCCTTCCTCCACACAGCTCCAGAGCTGACGATGAGCGGCTCATGCTCCCATTCCCTGCAGCGCTGCTGTAGACTGATGTTCCGTCTGACAGGGTCTGGAGGACGATGAGTTTCAGCAGCAGCAGCTGTAGGGAAGTGAAAGAGGCACTTTGAATGTGACACTGTGACGTCTCAACATAACTGAACAGAGAAGCTAAGAAAAGCTTCAATTAATAAAGCGAATCTCATGAATTTATTTATACTACCGTTCAAAAGTTTGGAATAATTAAGATTTGAATGTTTTTGAAAAATCTCTTATGTTCAGCATAGTTTAATGAATGATTAAAATGCAGTAAAACAGTGAAATAATATAATTTAAAATAACGGTTTTCTCTATTATAATATATTTTAAAATGTAATTTATTGCTGTGATCAAAGCTGAATTTTCTGCATCATTATTTCAGTCTTCAGTATCACATGATCATTCAGAAATATTTCTAATATGATGATTTGTTGCTCAAGAAACATTTCTTATCAATGTTGAAAACAGTTGTGCTGCTTCATATTTTAAATTTTTAAATAATTTTAGTTTATTTTGCCCTTGCTGATTAAAAGGATTCCTTTCTTTACTGACACCAAACTTTTGAATGGTAGTGAAATAATTGAATTATAATTTAAGAAATAAATATGTAATGTAATAAAATCTAATGTTTGGAATCCATGGAGATGACAGTTAAGTATATGTAATTCCACACAGCTTGGTGTGAAAACATTTAATTTAAATTTATGTATTTCATTAATTAGATGATCATTCTATCATTAAGCATGAAGATATTCATAACACCTCTAAAAACATAGATGCAATATTTTACATTTGGGGTGGAAACTGAGAAGTGTTTTCTGTTAGATTCTCCTGTAATACTAAACACATCTTTTCTTTCTCTCTGCTTATTATGACCATTTTGGTGATATTCATCCAATAGCGTTTCATTTCACACTGTCCTCAATGTGTCATTGAATCAGCTCCTGCAATCAAGCAGCTCATTAAGGATTTGAGAGTAAAAATAGCTCTTCACCTTTAAAAAAAAACCGTTGTACACCAGGACAGATGAGTTTTTACAGCACTGTGTGACCTTATGAACCTGCGCATGTGACCCATGTGATCATGTCTCTGCCTCCTCCAGCTCTGATCAAATACATCCGGCCTGTGTTTGTGTCGCGGTCGGATCAGGACTCCAGGCGGAAGACGGTGGAAGAGATCAAGAGAAGAGCTCATTCAGGAGGAGAGTGGCCTCAGGTATGACCACCGACTCTCAGTCAGCCTGGTTTGGCACAGTATTTCCCAAAGAGAGTCAGTGAGACTGTAAAAGGCTCAGTCCTCTTTTGGAGAACCTTCTGAACTCTTTAAATGAATGTGCTTGTAATTTAAGGAAGTATTTGTATGAAGGTATAGATATCTGCTCAGGTCAAACATTAAATATAAACAACCATAACTGAAATTTGTTTTCATATTTTCTCATGTGTCATTGGTCAAACAGGTTAAATGTTTTAGACACAAACCAACCTCAGAATTCAGATTCTTTGACTACTTACTGATGCTTCTGATGTTGATTTCCCTCCAAAATGATGTCACTTCCTGCAGGATGATATCATTAAGGAAAAGTCTTTTGTTAAATGCATTATACAAAAGACTAAGATGGAAAGGGATATTGAGGAAACAGATAAAATATATTTAAAAAATAGATAGCACTTTAACATGAAGCAGTGAAATGATTTCAGATTTTCAGGTTCCCTTAACTGTGCTGCTTTGATGTCATCCAATGGCGTTTTGATTTATAATCATAAATTGTGAGTTTAATATTTGTTCAGATTTTTAAAGTCATATATGATTGGGGCATTGTGAGTTTGCATTTATTTTTAAATCAGTTCCTAATATGCAAGGCGTATGGTTAGTCATCATGTCACACACTGTGAATTAGTGAAATAATTAATAATTGTGAACAGATGAGAAAATCTGTGTGTCTTCCAGATAATGATATTTCCAGAGGGGACGTGCACCAATAGATCCTGTCTGATCACATTCAAACCAGGTGTGTATGTGCTCTTGCTCCCTTGTAAATTCACTCCTATTTATTCATATTATCCATAAAACTGTAAATATGTTAATGTTCTGTAAATGTCTATTCTTACTTAACCTAACTGTCTTAATACTTTTCTCATATTTAATCATTTAATTTTATTATTATGTATATTTTGTATTTTTGTGTGCACTGGAAGCTTCATTAACAAGAAACATTCACTTGGCAATAAAGCTCTTTCTGATTCTGAAACTACAAAATACAATCGGTTTTCTAGGGTTTCTGTTCAGTGTCTGTTCTGGTCTAAGTTTATGCAAATGCATCCCTTGTGTCTTTAGAGCATAGCGAATGTGCAGTACAACATGATGTGCTGATGTTGTTTGTTTGTGTGATTCAGGAGCGTTCATTCCAGCGGTTCCTGTACAGCCTGTAGTGATCCGCTACCCAAACCAGCTGGTGAGACCATATCTGATATGATTAAAGTCCTCATGAAATCAAAATTGACCCGGTTTTCTTTGTTAGCACATATTAAAGGTCTTAGGGTGAACAATTAATCCGTGCAAGTTAATACACAGAAAAAAAATAGTTTGTCGCGGTAATCTTTAATCAAAATTTGAAAAGTAACTTCCGGTCTGGAGTTCCTTCTCAGATGACGGCAGTTTGACGGCTTAGGTTTGAAAATCCTTAACCACCCCCCTCTAACCATTAGTCTGCTATGAGTGAGAGATGGAGAGGAGGAGCGCTGAAGTAAAACCCTGCCGTCTATTCAATGTTCCGTTTCACTTGGAAATACGTCAGAGCACTGAAGAAAACCAATTTGCTACTTCCGGTTCACTGGGACTTTAACCAGTTTAAAGCAACTTCTATAGGAAGTAACGTGTTTCTTTTAATATACCCCACAGAGAATTTACTATACCATGTTGTCAATGCCCACTTTTAAGAGGAAGAAAAAACATATTTGTGCAGGTACACTGTGAATATTTTAGCAGCATCTAGTGGTGAGGTTGTGAATTGCAACCGCCCACTGTTCACCCCTCCCTTTCGAAGCACATAGAGAAGCTATGGTGGCCGATACAGGACAAAGATGTATATATATATCTCTATATCTGTAGAATTATAAATAATCAAGTCAAGAGAAAAAAAAAAGTAAAAAATAAGAATAAAGTGGAATAAAATAATTGAAGTAGACTGTGCAGTGAGTAAACTGTAGACTTATAAATATGTGGTTAACAAATGTATAAAGAGTATAATGTGCAAACAGGTTTATAACAGGTTGTTACACAGTAACAACGAGAACAGAAAGTGCAGTGCAATGACAGTATGTTTATCCTGAAGTGAAGTCACGTGGTGTTAAGTGACTGAGTTCAGGAGTCTGATGGCCTGGGGGAAGAAGCTCCTCCTGAGTCTCTCAGTTTTGGCCATCAGGCTGGGAAGCGCTACCAGATGGCAGCAGCGTGAAATGAGGGTTTGCAGGGTGATTAGAGTCCTTGATGATCTTAGTAGCTCTACCTTTGCAGAGTTTGGTGTAGACGTCCTGCAGAGACGGAGAGCTGACCCTGAGATACGCCGGATAAGCGCACTACTCTTTGCAGGGCTTTGCGGTCATGACTGGTGCTGTTCCCATACCACGCTGTGATGCACTGAGTTAGTACACTTTCTATCGCCCCTAAATAGAAAGTTTTCAGGATAGCTGGTGAAACCCTGAATTTCCTCAGCTGGCGCAGGTGGTACAGTCTTTGCCTGGCTTTTTCACCTGTGTCTGAATGTGAGCAGTCCAGGTCAGGTCCTCGGAGATGTTTATACCCAGGTACTTAAAGCTGCTCACTCTCTCTACTGGTGACCCGCTGATCATGAGGGGGGATTATGTCCGTTGCTGTCTCTTCCTGAAGTCCACAATCATTTCTTTGGTCTTGCCAACATTCAGAGAGAGACCGTTGTCCTGGCACCATGATGTTAGATGCTCCACCTCGTCCAAGTATGCCGTCTCATTATTGTTGGAGATGAGGCCCAGGACAACAGTATCATCAGCAAATTTGATGATAGAGGTGGAGCTGTGTGTGGACAAACAGTCATGCGCGTAGTAGAGAGAGTAGAGCAGGGGACTCAGGACACAGCCCTGTGGAGCTCCCACACTCAGGGTGATGGAGGTGGAGGTGGACTGGCCTATTCTCACCACCTAAGGCCTGCCAGTGAGGAAGTCCTCAATCCAGTGGCAGAGAGAAGGATTCAGGCCGAGATCCAGGAGTTTGGAGGTTAGCTTGGTGTGAACTATGGTGTTAAAGGCTGAGCTATAGTCAATAAATAGCAGCCTTACGTAGTTCCCACTTTTGCTGTCGATGTGAGTGAGGGAGGAGTGGAGGACATGAGAGATGGCATCTTCAGTCGATCTATTGGGACGATAGGCAAACTGAAGAGGGTCCAAAGTGTCAGCAATGTAGGCTCAAATGGTGTTTTTAATGAGTCTCTCAAAGACCTTCATGACTATAGACGTGAGAGCCACTGGACGATAGTCATTTAGGCAAGAGGGTTTACTGTTCTTAGGGACAGGGATGATGGTGGAGTTTTTGAAGGAGGTGGGGACCACAGATGTAGCGAGGGACTCATTAAAGATAGATGTAAACAACCCGGCGAGCTGATCAGCACAGGACCGCAGAACACGACCTGAAATACCATCCGGCCCGGCAGCTTTCCTGACGTCCACACGCTTGAGTGCTCTCCGAACTTCATCCTCTGAGACAGAGATCACGTGGTTGTTGCTGCTCTGAGTAATTTCCTCTAACGCGCCACTTGGCGGAGTCGCGTTGCCGCGGTTACAGTCAAAAGGGGACCCGTAGTGTATGGAGATACAAATGGTTCATTCTAAGGTAATAAAAACATAACGGTTCATTATGTAATGTCTTTAACACCACTGAAAACATAGTTATGTGTATTATATTGCATTTCTGTCAGTAGATCCACATAAATATTACACGCTGCACCTTTTAAGTGTTGTACCTTCACAGCTTGTGCCTCGGATACTCTGCCAAAAACTAACAAAATATCTGTTTTGATTATCATCTCTATCGTGGTCACACTTGCATGACATTGCAGTTCTTTGTCATCATGAATGTTTATTATTTTCATGTGTTTTAAAGCCATATCAGTTTAAAAATCCGACAAATGGTTTGTCTGAGAGCACACATCCGAAGCACGCACACAGAAAGCTGGCTGTCAGATGCTGCGTCCCACGAGTATTAAACTAAGATCTCTTGTGTGTCTTATTGCACTTAAACTGTCAAATACACACAAATGAATGTAAACAGCAGGGAAAGAAATCACATGTGCATATTAGATCTGTGCATTAAAGTAGTAAAAGCAGCGTAATATACAGTACCTACTGCTGGATATGCTGTTAATACGAATCAAACAACAAAAGAAAAAAACTTGAATGCTGCTGTTAAATGCTCTGGCGAGGAGATCAACGTGGAGGACTGTACATCTCACTGAGGGAAGGAGCTGAGCGAAATGGGCAGATTCTGTCACCAGCCGTAGGCGTGGGATGTACATAGCTATTCCAATGTTACATCACATTAGAGCACATTTCTGAACGGCTCGTTTTAAGACCCTGTTTCAGATTTATGTGGATGGATTTTTACCATAATTGGGTGGTTGTGTACACACTGCAGAAACATAATTATCTTCAAAAACAATATAAAAGTGAATTTTTCAGGGGCAGTGAACAGTCAGTGACTGCCCTAGAATTAGCTGCAAAGCTCTGTAGTCTGCAGTCCCAAATTAAAGTCAGAATTGCCAGAAATTTTTTTTTTTTTTTTTATTCAATAGTGGAAACCAGCTTCCATAAGATTTGGTTTCCACTACAGAGCTGTATTCTGATGGATTCATATTTTTCTTCCCCATGACAGGACACTATTACCTGGACGTGGCAGGGGCCTGGAGCGTAAGTGCCACATTTCACACCAGAGGTTTTTATTGGACTGCCTACCTGTGTTATCAGCCTTCGAGTCTGTGTACTATATGAAAATGAGTGGTCAAGCTGCATCTGTACTACCAAAGTACCATGAAATGAACTCTAGAATTCAAATGCAGAACTCTAGAACTAAACATTGTTATAAAGAAAATAAATTAATAAAATGTTAAACACCAAGAAAATGTCACTAAGTGTAACTTGTTTTTTGGTTTTTTGCAGATTTAAGATTCTGTGGTTGACTCTGTGTCAGCTTCACAATGAGTTTGAGATTGAGGTGAGTGTGTTTCTTTCTTTCTTTCTTTCTTTCTTTCTTTCTTTCTTTCTTTCTTTCTTTCTTTCTTTCTTTTTCTTTCTTTCTTTCTTTCTTTCTTTCTTTCTTTCTCTCTTTCTCTCTCTTTCTTTCTTTCTTTCTTTCTCTTTCTCTCTCTCTCTTCTCTCTCTCCCTCTCTCTCTCTCTCTCTCTCTCTCTCTCTCCCTCTCTCTCTCCATGAGGCTGGTGCTGTGAGGGGGTTACTGTGGTGGATTTGATCAGTATGGATCCAGTCATAAAAATGAAATTTAGTGTACAACATGGAATTTTGGATGAATAAATTAAAAGTAGGCCTGTACACTTAATCAAAAATGCGATGTGGACTAGTGTTGATGAATATTAAAGTGCAAAAAGACTGCTATTGAAATCTGAAGTCTGCATGTTGTGCGTGTCTCCGTTTGGCCTACTACACTGCTCTGCTTTCCAGCCCCGAAAAGGCCAATTTTCACATCATAGCTTACATGCAGGCCGGACATCGGGTCTGTTTTAGGCTTCTCCTCCTTTTTATATTTTAGACATTAATTAATTAAAAGGGGTAACACTTTACAATAAGGTTTCTTTAGTTAACATTAGTTTCAGTTTTAACAGTAAATCTCTGTTGTGCAGCACTTTGTTTGCCAAAAATGAAAAGGAATTTCCATGACCTAACTTGTATGAGTTGATTAGACATGCTTTTTGATTATTATAATGAGAGTATAATGAGAGTTTTATGGTCTTTCAGGGGAAAAAACGGCCATGTGAGGGGTTCATTCAGGATTTACATGAGCCGAAATTTAACAGGGTTAGAAATGTGCCTGATACTTTAACCCTACATATGAGCAGTAATATTAGTAATGCTTGACTTGACTCGTTAAGAACAGGAGAGTGCTCATATTAGTAAATTTGCTGTGTTTTGGAGTAGGGGTGTAAAGATACACTTATGTCACGATTCGATACTATTCCCGATACTGAACTCACGATACGATACTATTAGATATTTTAAGCCATAATAAAGAAGAGTTTTATTTATTATTACTTTATTACTATTAAAATAATAATATTGTTTTATTATCAGGACCCACAAATATTCCCCATTGCATTATTATACATTATATTCAACATTTTATATAGCAGTTTAATGTAGTAATGTTACTGAAACTCCATAAACTTTAAAACAAAAAAGTTTATTTTATAAAAAAAAAGAAAGTCATATTCAATTCAAATTTAATTATATAGCTCTTTTCACAGGTGACTGTGTCCAAGTTATTGATTTCAGAAATGTACGTGATACAAATCACGCAGTTAGCTAACAATGTATTAATTTAAGGCAGAATCAGTGAGCTCACTGAAGTAAAGAATACATGTTGTTAACAAATGTTTAGGATATATAGACAAATTTGCATTGGTGCATGTTTATTTATAAGGTTATTTATTTATAAGGTTAGTTCATCCAAAAATTTAAATTCTGCTTTTACACACTCTCATATTGTTTTTGCTCGTCACACAAGCATTTGAACGTCCATGTTTACAAGTATGCGTGTTGTAAATCTGTTCATCATATTAAGCCATCGTGTCTCTTCAGAAGACTTGGATTTGGATTCAGTCACTCGAATGATTATTGCCTTTATGACATTTCTTGGATCTTTTAAGTTTTAGAGGAATGGGTTTTAAATGGAGGGACAGAAATCTCTCAGATTTCATGAAAATATCTTCAGAAGTCTTGGAATCTTAGGTTTGAAACGATATGAGGGTGTATAAAGGGTGTTGAATAAAACTAATGCTATATCGTGAATCATAAGGTTTATATCAACGATACATATCATCACATTTTTATGTCACGATATCTTGATATAACAATGTATCGTTACTAGGGCTGGGTAAAAAATATATAGATTTTCTCGATTTTAAACGATTCTCATTTTTACGAACCGATATCGATTCTTAAATCCCAAGAATCGATTAGTCATCCTGTTTTCAGTTGATGAAAGGAACATTGTAGAGCGCCTCCCATCCAATAAATTGAAATAATCTTTGTGCTTTGTTACTATTGATATGAAACAAAGTCTCAGATTTCAAATTATTACGAAATTATTACCATTTTATTACGAAATTCAAAAACCATGTTGGCGCTGTGGCGTGAGATCGCTCTGGCGTAGCTCAGTTCAGTTCAAGAGAAGCGGCAGCGCAGTGCATATGAACTGATCTTCTCTTCCGCCTTAATACCAGTTACAGCACGAAATAAACATGAATGAGCATCTGAAAGTGTGTTAAAGAGTACAACTTACCGAAATCTGTATCATATCTCATGGAATCGCTCAATCAGTGTTTCAACCATGGAAAGACGTCAGTAAAACGGCTTGTAACGTCACATTTACCTCAGAAAAACCATATCCAATGTCCATAAAGAAAAATGTACTGTCGAGAGGAGCATTTTGCTAAATACAGTATATGCACCATATTACATGGGCTATTCATTATAATTTTTAATGTTCTTCAATATTTAATGCATGTATGAATAAATCTTGCTTTTTATGACAGCCACCATTTAAATGTTTATATTTAAAAAAACTAATTGGAGTAGAAATATTATTATGTAATTGTAAAGTTAATATTATAACTTTATTATTATAAAAACCATCATTGAGTGTAATTTAAGTGTTTGTATAGAAATCAGTTCATTTTTACCTTCAATATTATAGTAGGCTAATTAAGCCTACTATATACTCAGCATTAATTAATTAAGGGATTTGTTTTCCTTGGGAAATTTTGCCATTTTATTGTATCCAAAGTAATCAAAATCGAATCGAATCGCAAGTTTGTGAATCGAAAGCGAATCGAATTGTGAAATTTGTCAATACCCAGCCCTAATCATTACACCCCTATTTTGGAGTGATTCCTGAGCTGATGGCTTTGTCTTCCTGAATATTGAATTGAGAGTCCTGCAAATTCTCCAAACTCATTCTTTTCACGAAGAAGCCATTAACGTGGTGAAGTAGTTTTAATTGTGAGTGGTAAAGATGGACGAGGTGTAAATCCTGCCACTGTCATAATGGGAGTGAAGCGACCTCGTTTACCCGCTGAAGCACTCGGGAGCTTGAATCGTGCTGGCAGTGAAGTGTGTGTGTGTGTGTGTGTGTGTGTGTGTGTGTGTGTGTGTGTGTGTGTGTGTCGTTTGGGCTGTGTCTCTGAGCCTGGACTTCACTTGACCTGGATTTGCACAGACGTGTCTCCAGTGTGAAGGAAACTGCTGACTGATTTTCCATTTCTTTCTCTTAGTATCTGCCCATATACTCTCCCTCAGAGGAGGAGAAGAAGAACCCAGCTCTCTTCGCTCACAATGTGCGCCGCTTGATGGCAAAGTAAGATCTGAGCTCTCCTCGTTGTGTCAATCTGTGCCTGGATTGTCTTTGTTTTTTAATTGCAAAATATTTTTTTGCATATGAGCTAGTGCTGTCAAATCGATTAATCGCATCCAAAATCAAAGTTTGTGTTTACATAATATATGTGTGTGTGTGTACTGTGTATAATTATGATGTGTATATATAAATTCACAGCATTCATGTATATATTTAAGAAATATTTGCATACTGTATATATTTATATAATTTATATTTTATATACATGCATACATACATACATGCATGTATGTATGCATGCATGTATGTATGTATGTATAATATTTTATATATAAACTTGAATTTTTTAAAAATCTATACATGCATTTATGTGTATGTGTGTTTTATATATACATAATAATTATACACCGCATACACACACATATAGTATGTAAACACAAACTTTTATTTTAGTGCGATTAATCGATTTGACAGCACTAGTATAAACTTAAATGTTTGGATATTTAAATGCGATTACCTTAGTGGTCACAATACCAAAATTATGACTTCGATACGATACCAGACTAAAATACCTCAATACCAATATTAAATCGATAACTTAAAAAAACCAAAAACAGTAAAAATAATTAAATATTATGACAACAGACCTTATCAATATTTTTTTTTTTTTTTTTTTAATACTAAAAACTCACTTGGCCAGCATGTTCCTGCCCTGCTTTTTGACCATTCCCTCCTCTTATTGCAATAATAATCACATGCCAGTGTGAACATCCTTACAGAGATGTTTGCAACAAATGTTATCAATCATGTTAACATTCACTATCCTTTCACTATTCTGAACAGGTTGGGATGACCAAAATCTTATTTTCATTATAGGAGTAATTTTATATTTTTTAAATGTACTTTTATAATTATAATATAGATTTTAAATTTATCTTTGTTTTTAAAAAATAAGCATAAAATTACAAACGATATAACAAAAACAGTGCTTTATTTTTCAGCTATACTAAGTCTATTTAACAGTAGCAAGTCATTAGAAATTAAATAATCAAATAAAAATACTGCTTAGTCTTCACTCTATAAATTAACTATACACTGATTCTTAATAAATATATTAAAATTATTTAGCCAAGCACGGGGTGGTTTTCTATTTTTTGATTGATTAGCATTAATCACACAGAATATTAGGCCTTGCTTAAAACCTGCACGGATCCAGTTACCTCAACTGTATATGTTCACTAAAGACATACCTGACGGTGTTTACCTGAACACTCGCCAGGAAGTGCATTTTAAAAAAAATTGACCATTCAAGCCCAAACCCAATCCCAATGATCCATGAAAGAACTGAATCGCGATCGCATGTTGTCTGCAAGGCATGTGCGCGCGCTTAAGGTCAGAAGGTGCGCTTAAGATCCAGCAGCGCGAGCACTTTTTCTCATGCGCACGTTTCTGTTTGTTTCTTTGTCATGCGCTGCGCGTTTAACTCTTCTGTTTCCAGTGTTTAGTGAATGGTGGAAGCAGACTTCTGCACACACGTTAGGACTCCTGCTGTCACACATCGACGCAAATTAAGAAATACAGCTCTTATTACAGCTCTTATACAGCGTGCTGTCCTTCTTAAAGTACCAGTGCTAATAAAATTCCATATCGTACCGTTTGTAATAGCAGGGTATCACGATACTTTTCTAGTATTGCTATATCGTGCAACACTAGATTACCTGTTGCAGCCTGTTAAATTATTTGACCTGTCCATAAGTCTATCGAAAAAAAGAAATTTCCATTTCATTTAGTTGTAAACAGGCCTTCATGGAAGAATCTCACCATACCTACCAAATACATTTTAAAGAAAATAAACCCTTTTAGGACCATTATAATATTTTTTGTTAATCGTTAGAAGTTCCCTGTAAAGTTATTAATCATGCTTAATCTCATAGTATTTTAGTAGTTTACTCATTACTGCATTCAATTCAATTGCTTAAGTAAAGAAAGCTAAATAATACACATTTTAAATAAATCCCTGCATTAATGGTATTAAAAGAAATGTCCTTAAATCTTTCTGCTGAAGTTACAATAATGAGAATCTCGAGTCTATTAGGTGAGAGGGTACAATGCATGTACAAGGAATGTGGCAGCATGTTTATGACATGTTTTGTGAGATTCACCCTTATTTTGTGGTTTCTACTGTATCTGTAAAACAGATCTGAAGAGCATAACTTGTGCCTGAATGAAATGAGTGAGTGTCTAACACTGATGTGTTGTGTGTGAAGGGCCCTGCAGGTCCCTGTGACAGACTACTCGTTTGAAGACTGTCAGTTAGCCATGGCTGAGGGTCAGATCAGGCTGCCCGTGGACACGTGTCTGCTGGAGTTTGCAAAATTGGTCCGGAGTCTGGGGTGAGTCTCATTACAGCACTGAACACAAACAACTGTTTAATAAAATGTTTAACAAAAATTACATTTTTAGGGTCCTATGAAATGTTTAGTTTTTTCTTAAATTAGAATTTATACAGGTGCTGGTCATATAATTAGAATATCATCAAAAAGTTTATTTATTTCACTAATTAAAATTCACTAATTTTCTCAGAAAATTAGAATATTGTGAAAAGGTTGAATATTGAAGACACCTGGCGTTACACTCTAATCAGCTGATGAACTCAAAACACCTGCAAAGGCCTTTAAATGGTCTCTCAGTCTAGTTCTGTAGGCTACACAATCATGGGGAAGACTGCTGACCTGACAGTTGTCCAAAAGACGACCATTGACACCTTGCACAAGGAGGGCAAGACACAAAAGGTCATTGCAAAAGAGGCTGGCTGTTCACAGAGCTCTGTGTCCAAGCACATTAATAGAGAGGCGAAGGGAAGGAAAAGATGTGGTAGAAAAAGTGTACAAGCAATAGGGATAACCCCACCCTGGAGAGGATTGTGAAACAAAACCCATTCAAAAATGTGGGGGAGATTCACAAAGAGTGGACTGCAGCTGGAGTCAGTGCTTCGAGAACCACTACGCACAGACGTATGCAAGACATGGGTTTCAGCTGTCGCATTCCTTGTGTCAAGCCACTCTTGAACAACAGACAGCGGCAGAAGCGTCTCACCTGGGCTAAAGACAAGAAGGACTGGACTGCTGCTGAGTGCTCCAAAGTTATGTTCTCTGATGAAAGTACATTTTGCATTTCCTTTGGGAATCAGGGTCCCAGAGTCTGGAGGAAGAGAGGAGAGGCACACAATCCACGTTGCTTGAGGTCCAGTGTAAAGTTTCCACAGTCAGTGATGGTTTGGGGTGCCGTGTCATCTGCTGGTGTTGGTCCACTGTGTTTTCTGAGGTCCAAGGTCAACGCAGCCGTATAACAGGAAGTTTTAGAGCACTTCATGCTTCCTGCTGCTGGCCAACTTTATGGAGATGTAGATTTCATTTTCCAACAGGACTTGGCACCTGCACACAGTGCCAAAGCAACCAGTACCTGACTTAAGGACCATGGTATCCCTGTTCTTAACTGGCCAGCAAACTCGCCTGACCTTAAGCCCATAGAAAATCTATGGGGTATTGTGAAGAGGAAGATGCGATATGCCAGACCCAACAATGCAGAAGAGCTGAAGGCCACTGTCAGAGCAACCTGGGCTCTCATAACACCTGAGCAGTGCCACAGACTGATCGACTCCATGCCATGCCGCATTGCTGCAGTAATTCAGGCAAATGGAGCCCCAACTAAGTATTGAGTGCTGTACATGCTCATACTTTTCATGTTCATACTTTTCAGTTGGCCAAGATTTCTAAAAATCCTTTCTTTATATTGGTCTTAAGTAATATTCTAATTTTCTGAGATACTGAATTTGGGATTTCCCTTAATTGTCAGTTATAATCATCAAAATTAAAAGAAATAAACATTTGAAATATATCAGTCTGTGTGTAATGAATGAATATAATATACAAGTTTCACTTTTTGAATGGAATTAGTGAAATAAATCAACTTTTGATGATATTCTAATTATATGACCAGCATGTGTGTGTGTGTGTGTTGTGTGTGTGTGTGTGTGTGTGTGTGTGTGTGTGTGTGTGTGTGTGTGTGTGTGTGTATATGTGTATGTATATGTGTATGTATATGTGTATATAATATAATATAATATAATTTTTCATCAAAAGCATGTCTAATCAATTGAATTCATAAAACTTAATTTTGTTTTGTTTGGTTTTCTTTTTCAGATTTTTACAGTAAAAGGCTCCTATGAAAGGTTTAATTTTTGGGGATCTATGATTTAATACAAATCTATTAACAAAACCCTGGTAATCAAATGAAGGCATTAACATGGCATATTTTAAAATGTGATCAAATTAAAATGTAACACTTCCTCGTATTTTGAAAAACAGAAATTTACTGTTAAAATGAAAACCTGGAGAAAAAAATTTATATTAATAATGTTATTAATATTAATTTGAGAAGAACATTTTACTGTACAGTAGTTTTCTCAAATGAAATGATAAAATGCTAGTGAAGTGACTCTCAGAGCAGCTCTGGAGCAGAAGTTTATGTCCTCATATAGTGAGATGGCAGACGTGTACTTGAGTATGTGTAGTAGACCAAACTGAGACTTCTGATTTCAGTAGCAGTCTTTTTCACTTTAATATTGACAGACGTTTAATTAGTTGTACAGCCCTACTTTTGATTTGTCCAAATTCTGTCAGAATCCACGTCATACTGTAAATTAAATGTTTTGTGACTAGATTCTGCGATTCCGTCCACGGAAATCTTAGAGCCCTATTGATGTGAGATGACATAAGGTTTGTTCCTGCATCTGTGTGCTCATAGTGTGTAAATGTTTAATCTCAGGTTGAAGCGTGTGAACTCAGAGAAGCTCCTGCAGGATTATGGGAACAGGGCTCGTAAACTCCAGGGCGAGAGACTGAGTCTCGAGGAGTTTGCAGAGTTCCTTAACCTGCCCGTGTCAGACGTGCTCAGAGACATGTTTGCTCTCTTTGACGAGGTAAATTGTTATTTGGCTTTTAATAAATCAACCCTGTATATGTATCACACTTTCCAAATCAAAGCAGCTTCTCTTCACAAAACGACTTGAAAGCATAACAGCTAAACTAAACTAAGAGAAAAATCAGTCAATCGAGCATTTTTATAAACTAAAATGTGGCAACCATGCATTTGTCATATTTAACAGAACTTAAATATAATAATGGAGAATAATGGGCTTGAATGTTTGAGACATTATTCAGTGTTTCTGTAAAAAAGACTAACTACTACTACTACTACTACTAATACTAATAATAATAATAAAACATACTAAACTTTGACAGACTGACAAATTCAGGGATTGCTGCTTGCATATTAGTGCTTTGTCTTAAAGGCTTAGTTTAATGTGAAAAGCTAATATAATTATTAATTCCAAACAAATTCTGTTAGGAAAAAAATAAGACGCAGTCACTTTCTCACTCTTCCGCGTACATCCGAGAGAAAGAAGCCAAGAGATGGTGCTCTCAGCAAAGAGACCGTAAGCAACGAGATGAAAATGTGACAAATCCATTTATATCAATGGGAATAGTGCACTGTAAAGACAAAGAGGGAAAATGTAACTTTCTGCGGTCCAATTCGCTGTATTCTCATTTTATTTGAATATTGAATGGCTCTTTCTAGTGCATGACACAGTGACAATATATCTGCCCTAACGTATTCTTAACCTCTAACTCAATCCCTGGCAAGTGAAATATATCAAACATCAGACATTTAGTTGCCTAGTGTGAAATTTATTTGCATGTGCTTTGCTGTTTGCTCCATCTTTTTATACATTTAGCCATTTCTCGTGTTCAACGCAATGAAATGGGTCCATCTTTTCTCTCCCTGAGTAGAATGAAGACAACTCAATGGATGTCCGAGAGTTTGTGATCGCTTTCTCTGTGGTGTGTCGGCCTGCAAAAACACTGGACACCATCAGGTTGGCCTTCAAGGTGTGTGATTTCTCTTAAAAACTAATAGGTCAAGTTTTATGGAGTCTTTGATCATTGCAGTGATGATGAGATGTATGCATTGCTTTCAGATGTTTGAGGCAGACGAGGATGGTGCGATCACCGAGAACGAGCTGATGTGTGTGTTGAGGACGGCGCTGGGCGTTGGAAAACTCAAAGTCAGCCGTCTGTTCAGAGCCATCGATGATGAGGACTCTGGCAAAATCACCTTCGGTAAGAGAACTCTTCATTCCGGTATGAAAGTCTCGGTTTGTGTTCTTTTTTTTTTCTTGTACCTTGTATTGTTGTGAATTATTCATTAGTGACGTTATTATAATGACTTGATGCATTTAGTTAAAGGGATAGTTAGTTCATCCAAAAATGAAAAATGACCCCATGACTCACCCTTAAGCCATCCTAGGTGTATATTACATTCTTCTTTCAGACTAATACAATCTGAGTTATATGAAAAAATATCCTGGTTCTATGACCTGATTTTGAAAAGTAAATCCATCCATCATAAAAGTGTTCCACACGGCTCCAGGGGGTTAATAAAGGCCTTCTGAAGTGAAGCGATGCATTTAAGTAAGAAAAATATCCATATTTTAAACTTTATAAACTAAAATCACAAATTTCCGACAGACGGCCATACGCATTAATTTGCAGTGAAAGAGTAACCCCTGACGCATTGACGAACGCGGAAGCACCGCACAGGATAGAGCAAAACAAAACACCCGGTCACAAATTAGAAGTCTAAAACGAGATTTTTTTCAAGAGAAATAGAGCTTTAGTTTGTTGGCCAGCCCTATTAGTTTGAACCGTGAGAAGCGTCAAAGCTTACGATACCCCTATATCCGGTGTCATACATTGTGTCAGGGGTTACTCTTTTGGCGTGAATCGACGTGCGTAGGCTGTCTGTGAGAAGTTAGTTAATTTAGTCTATAAAGTTTTAAATATAGATATTTTTCTTACACAAATGCATCACGTTGCTTCAGAAGGCATTTATTAACCCCCTGCAGCCTTATAGATTACTTTTATGATGGATGGATGCACTTTTTTTGGACTTCAAAATCAGGTCTGTCATTTATAAAGCTTGGAAGAGCCAGGGCATTTTTTTAATGTTACTCCGATTGTATTTGTCTGAAAGAAGAATGTCAGATACACCCAGGATGGCTTGAGGGTGAGTAAATCATGGGATAATTAAAAATAACGGCAAAGGGTGAATGAACTGATGCATTAAAGGGAAACGCATCAGTTAATTCACCCTTCCCTGGGAATTTGATTTGAGAGACACGTATTCCAGTCCTGGAGGGCCACTGTCCTGCAGAGTTTAGCTCCAAGCCTAATCAAACACACCTGAACCAGCTAATCAATGTCTTCAGGATTACTAGAAGGCTACAGGCAGGTGAGTTTGATCAGGGCTGGAGCTAAACTCTGCAGGGCCTGGAATTGCCCACCCCTGTATTAGAGGTTAGTGTGGCAGTAACTCTCATCATGCCTGTAATCTGTCAGGCGTGTGCTTCACTCTGGTATCATTTAGTGATGAATAAAATTAACATCTATAAAGTCTTTTTTGTTTTTTGGTATCATTTCCACAAGGTGTGCTTATCAACAGAAACATTTGAACTGTATGTTGTGTAGAAATATGTTTGTTTCCTGCTCTGACTCTTATTATTGTTGACCCGTTTATTGTTCCTCTGACGCCACCTCGTGGCAGAGAGCTTTAGGCAGTTTGCAGAGCAGCATCTCGACTTCGCTGAGCACTTCCTCTACTCGGACAATGCAGGATTCGGCAGCAGCTCCCCTCCTCACTCCAACGGCTTCTGCGCTGATTTCAGTCCGAGCGACCACCATGCTCCTCAGAAGAAACTCGACTGAGCCCATCTTACATGTCCCCGAGAACAAGAGGACGAGGGCAGAGCATTGTTGCAAAGTTTACCACCTGGTATCCATGACATTTGATTGGTTACTTTACGCTTGCCGGTTTTCTCTTCCCCTCAGCATCATTTCTGTCATTTTGAGATCGGGAACTTTTCTTATTATGGTTATTTTAAGAGCAAATTGAAGGGAATTTTTTTTTTTTTTTTTTTTTTTTTTTTTTTTTGGTAAAACAAATACTTGAAAGCCAAGCACTTATTTCATTTCTCATTGGGTGATCTATTTGTGCGAGTGATACTTGACCGACTGTGCATGTTTTTTAAATACGGGATGAAAATGGCGCAAGCGTATAAATGCCCAGTCAGTAACGGATCGAAACGCTTTCCACGGTTGGCTTGCGCTCTCTTTTTCTGTCCCTCACTGTCCACATCTTTTGTTTTCTGTGTTTCATGACTGTAGATGCCTTTATGAATTCATAAGTAAGTATTTGCATGGGCTCGATGCTTGATAGCAGTATTACTCAGTGTTTGACTAAATGATCGTTGAGCGCCAGTGACAGATATCTGAACTCTGTCTCCTCCTGCTGGACGTTTAGGAGTATCAGATTTGAGGTGCAAAATGCGATCGATTAAGTGCTGATCTGAATCAAAATCAGTCAGTTTTTATTCCTTAATATTTCGTCCCTTATCTCAGGGGTGCGGGAAAGTGGCTATCCGTTTGTTTTGGGTGTGTGTGTGTTTTTTCTTTTCATTTATCCTTTTGTACAGTAAGTTGCACTGTACTTTTGTAAATTCTGGACATCCAATAACCAATTTAATTCATGATCACGTCTCAGTCAGCTGTTTCAGCTTGGGTTTCGGGTGTCATTTTTTTCTGTTTTTTACATTTTATTTTGATTTACTTCAGGTACTGAAATAAACAGATACAATTTTGCATTTATATGGACCAAATACAGAATAATGACTGTGGTTTAGTTAGATAATCAGGAATCTGAACAATATTATTCATAAGATATAGTCAATAATAAAGTGTTTACCTTTTTGATAGACAACATATTCCTGTATTTTTCTATTTTTCACTCACAGAGGCAAGTGAAAAATTGACATCAAGTCCAAAAATTCGGCCAAGAAAAGTCTCTTTCTAAAGTTTTTTTGAGTATAGTTTCTCTCTTAATGTTTATCTGCATTTTGCATCAAGTAAAGTCTTCCTTTCTTCATTTCGTCACACGAACAGAGTCCAACTAATGTCACATTGAATCCCTAATGAATCATGATGTTTTGTTGTAAATGGACAGTTCGTTCACAAACATCTGAATAAATCTACTGCCTGTAATTTATTTGAAAACCTTTTGAACCATGTAATGAGGCCAAAGTCAAGCGATATGCAGTTATTTTCCTAAATTTTGGTCTTAAATTTAATTTACCACAAAGATTTCTAAAGACACTTATTGTTCATAGCCTTTAATATGATTGATTAGCTAATGTGAAAGATACAGGTTTGATTTCTTGAGTATCAGTTTAGTCTTTAGTCTCGGGCCACAGCGTTTCGTGAACATGTAGGGTTAGACATCTACGCTTATTACAAGATCCTGATCCTGGTTCTGGTTGATTCACATTTTAATCTTCTAGTGAAATCTCTCAGACCCTTGAAGGGGCTCTTCAACTTCATTGTCAGTTCACAACTAAACTCGACACCACGGCAAAGCAATATTTTATTGATGTCACCACCTTTTTAAAAAAAAAAAAAAAAAAATCTGATATGTATTTTGAATATTCCGAGTGCGGGGCATTTTGTGAATTTTAATATACATAAAAGAATTTCTTCACTGCCATGAAAGATCTGTGATCTAAAGTGTTATTTTCAGATTGACCTGGATTAACTAGTATGATTAGCTTCTTTGTACATACATTTGTGATGTTTTCCTTGGTGATGGCGTTATGTATGTAATTATTACTGTTACATTTTATTTTTGTCCTATACACTTCATAAAGATTATTGTTGGCCTTGAATTCCAATGTAGTTTTAAAGAGGAAAAGAGAATGTATTGACAATCCATCACAATCAACAGTCAAAAGCGCATCATACTTCAGTAATTGGCGAGCGAAGGATCTCGACCCTGATGTACAGTCTCGTGCACATGACGGTTTGATTCTCCAGCTCAGTCCAGTTCTCATGGATTTTCCCCATGTTTTCCAAATTTGATGTACATTTATTTGTGCTGGCACTTTAAAATTTTGAGCCTTCTTTTTATGAGTTCTCTGACAAATGTGACAGTATGCTGGTGTGCATGTTCAGGTGATTGGTTATGACGTTACAGTGGCTTTGTATTAATATGTACCCATACAGACCACAGATGATACCAGTTTGAGTAGAAAGGGATTGTGGGTTCGCTCTGAATCTGATGGACATTAAACTAGTTTCCCATCTTTTCTGATGGGAATCGTTATTTTGCTGTGTATAGTGTTGAATCTCATGAGACCTTTCAAGAACATGTTCATCTTCACCCTACAAAACTTCACAGTGAAGAACAAGAAGCCTATTTTTATAAGAACAATTAAGGTTTTTTTTTTTTTTTTTTGCATTGTGACGTTTTCATAACTGTTAAACACATTTAACTCATTCTCATTATCAATGCAGCGAAAATCATTTATGTTAAGAAATGTAAGTATTTTTACAATTTAAATTCTATATCATGGTTATTGCCTTGGATTTATGCTGATTTAAATTAAACAATCATTTTTTAATCATTTAAAACCATAACGAGAATAACAAAGCAAAACGACCAAATAGCTGGAGGGGGAATGTGCTTTAATTGTCATGAAAATGTCACCATTCAAGAATGTCTAAATAGTTTCTTTAATATTCAAATGTTTTCAAATGCATTGTAATCTTTGATGTTTTTGGATTGTTTGCTAAACTGGCCAGAATATTATTGAGTGAAATCATACATAGCAATCATAAATGTTTGTCATCTTCAGACCAGAGCAGATCCCAGTCTCCTTTCTCACAATTGCAGAAGCAGGGATTTAAGATGGATTTTTTATTTTTATTTTTGCTTTCATTTTATTCATCAGTTTTCTAAATGAAATGAGGACCCAGCATCTCTCTGGCGTGTAACTTTATTTTGATTTTTTTCAGCGTATGCCGTATGATTTATTTGAAATGCCTCACAGGAAGATCTGCTCTTCTCTGTGTTTGTAAAGGGTTCTGTATTTATTTCTCTTCTGCCCGTGACGGCGTGTCCCACACCGAGCTGAAGAAGAAAGATTGAGCTGCTTCAGGTCATGTGTCTTTCTGATGGCTCTTCTGACACCCGTTCGGCTGATGTAGATGTTTTAGATCTGTTTTCTATTTTGCCCTGACTTTTATTTTGTAATGTATCAAAAGAGTCATTTTTACAAGATACCTGGGCTTGTCTGTTTTGACTGCAATGAAATGACTTGTCATTCTGACTCTTTAATAAAAAGGGACACTTGACTACATTCTCTCTGATTGCGTCTTCTTCAATAACGCTGTCACCCTTTAGAGGAGAGGAAACGTGAGTAGTGAGTTCAGACCAGCTGGTATGATGAGGATGTTTCCACAGGGAAGGCTTAGGTTAGGATTGTCATAAAAATAATATATGGTGAATTTATTTGAAGTCTATGTAATATATTATGTATTATATAATTGTACGACTTAGATGACCCCCTCACAAAAACCTCAATAATCTTACAGTGAATTCAGTCAAATACTGATAGTTATGTTTTTCACTTTAGAATACTGTTCCAAATAATTAGTAATTCCTTCTGAAGGATTTGGTAATATTTGAGTCATTACTAGTGGGTTACCATGATCTTCACTTTAGAATTAATTATACATTGTGCAATATTCACATTAATCATGGACCTGTATATAGTAGTTATTACTAGTCCTCAGGTATGAACAACGATTGTTATTGATTAGCTAATAATAGTACCAATAGTACTACCACCTTCAACTGACTGCTATTACTTACTAATTAGAGTTTCTTGTTGGTTAATAGTAGTTGCTAGAATGATATTACTGCATTACTCATTTGTTCCTGTGTAGTTATTCATTAATGACGGAACCGTATTCTAAAGTGTTACCCTATAAGCCATGAAGAATTAAGGCAGTTCTGAAGACAAAAGGGGGTCCTACCCTGTACAAGCAAAGTATGAGTTGTGATTAAGGTGGGCATCTGTCCAAGAAAAGTGGGTGTCACATTTATCTCTCAATAAGGGAACTGTGAGATGCAGTAGTGTTTCTGAAATATATTACTTTCATAGAGTTCACTTTGATGCCTCATTAGTTAAATAAACCTAATATATACCGATCAGGCATAACATTATGATCTAATATTGTGTTGGTCCCACTTTTGCTGCCAAAGCAGCCCTGACTCATCGAGGCATGGACTCCATTAGACCCCTGAAGGTGTGCTGTGGTATCTGGCACCAAGATGTTTCCTTTAAGTCCTGTAAGTTGTGAGGTGGGGCCTCCATGGATTGGGCTTGTTTGTTCAGCACATCCCACAGATGCTTGATTGGATTGAGATCTGGGGAATTTGGAGGCCAAGTCAACACCTCAAACTCGTTGTGCTCCTCAATCCATTCCTGAACCATTTTTGCTTTGTGGCAGGGCGCATTATCCTGCTGAAAGAGCCACAGCCACCAGGGAATACTGTTTCCATGAAAGGGTGTACATGGTTTGCAACAATGCTTAGGTAGGTGGTACGTGTCAAAGTAACATCCACATGGATGGCAGGACCCAAGGTTTCCCAGCAGAACATTGCCCAAAGCATCACACTCCCTCTGCTGGCTTGCCTTCTTCCCATAGTGCATCCTGGTGCCATGTGTTCCCCAGGTAAATGACGCACACGCACCCGGCCATCCATGTGATGTAAAAGAAAACGTGATTCATCAGACCAGGCCACCTTCTTCCATTGCTCCATGGTCCAGTTCTGATGCTCACGTGCCCACTGCTGCCGCAGGGTCTGCAGCTATGCAGCCCCATACGCAACAAACTGCAATGCACTGTGTATTCTGACACCTTTCTATCAGAACCAGCATTAACTTCTTGAGCAATTTGAGCTTCCTTGGACCACTTTTGATAGATACTGACCACTGCAGACCGGGAACACCCCACAAGAGCTGCCGTTTTGGAGATGCTCTGATTGTCTTGCCATCGCAATTTGACCCTTGTCAAACTCACTCAAATTCTTATACTTGCCCATTTTTGCTGCTTCTGACACATTAACTTTGAGGATTGTTCACTTGCTGCATAATATAATGTTCACAAAATGTTCACTTGCTGCATAATATATCCCAACCGTGATGAAGAGATAATCATTGTTATTCACTTCACCTGTCAGGTCATAATGTTATGCCTAATCGGTGTATAATAGCTCATGTAATATCATGACCTACTGAGGGTGACAAGCAACAAAATGTTGCT
Organism: Paracanthobrama guichenoti; assembly: GCA_018749465.1. Lineage (NCBI taxonomy): Eukaryota > Metazoa > Chordata > Actinopteri > Cypriniformes > Gobionidae > Paracanthobrama > Paracanthobrama guichenoti. The sequence continues at coordinate 9,648,017 of CM031958.1, forward strand.
GAAATGTTGCCAACCATTTAGGTTGTGGTGAACAGTGAAACATCCCAGTGCTGTTGTACTGTGACAACACGCTTCTGGAATGCCGCTTGACCAGTCCAATTCCAGAACCAGAACTAACTGTCCTATTATGTCGTCTACTGCTGATTTATGTTTTTCTTATTTTTTATCAGTGTTTTTCAGTGTTTGCTGCTTTCATGCTGTACTGTCCTTTTATCACAAGAAAAGTTTTCCTTGTACCTTGCTCAAGTCACCAAGAAATCTAAATTTACCATTCTTATTTTTTTATGAAATATTGCCATATTTACTATCTTTTTTTATTTTTAATACTGATTAAAAAACAACCTGTCATTCACGTGAGATTGACCAATACAGTAGCAAACACAACCATCAAATCAGTTCCCCATGGATAAAATCAAGTTCCACCCTACATGTTTTCATGTTTCAGAAGCTATTTCACTTGGATATGTCACAATAGGGAAGACTTCCGTTTCATACAGGCTTTCACGAGTTCACACTTACATATAATTTATAGAGAGTACATTTCAATTTATGCGTATTCGGCGTGCTGTCCGGGGGCCCGAACCTAGAGTACCCCTCGTGTATGGTTAGAACTGTGTGTGTGTAGAAGTGTGGAGGGATGCTGATAAACTGCCAACAAACAGAGGTAATGCTGCGTTCCAGGCAGGTTTTTGAGCCGTAAGTTACAACAAACCACGACTCACGACATTGTAGCGTTCCAGACAAACTGCTTGAGCGCAAGGAATTGTGGTAGCTAGATGTTAAAGCATGGCACACCGTACAGGGCTTATGCGATTTACAATCATTTCTATCGCCAAAGGCGCTTACTCCTTGCTTATTTGAGGGAAACGGAGGGGAAAAAAACGGCGCATAAGGCAAGAGAAGCTGTTATACCTTTTATTTTACGTTATTTGTGTATTTGGAAATGTATTTGGTATTAATTTATTCCTGCACTCAATGGACTGAAAACTAGGTAAGCTGCTGATAATGCATAACATTTGTGGATAAATAACGTTAGAGCAATACCTTATTTTAATAAACTATTTGGTTTTTAATGTACGACTTTCATAAACATTGCATACGTAGGGGACGCCATTGTTGTTTCGTGGGCTATGTGAAATTAGAGTGCGTAACTGGGAGTACATCGATCTAGTACGAGTTCACAGGTGGGAAGTCACCAGTTTGACTGCCGTTCCAGTGCACGTTCATGGGTAGAAGGTTGGAAAAACACGGGTTATGGGTTGCCTGGAACACAGCATAAGACTGCTGCGTACACCTCTTATTGTTGATTAGCTGAGTGCTCTCCACTTGTGTCAATTATCTGAACGTTCTCCTCCCAAACCTTGTTAATAAAACATAATTTAATATAAAGTAATTGTATTATTATATATATATTTTTTATAATTTTGATGGGGATGAATAATGGAGTAATGGAGTAATGGAGTAATGGAGCTGCTCACTGCAGATGATCACACATCATCGACTGCAGAAGCTCTTCACTATGTTTTCTGCTTCTCTCATAAATGCAAGAGTGGCTCTGATGAATAGTAAAAGAACACGACTGTAAAAGATTGACAACAGAGTTTTTCCTCTGCATCCTTGCTCTCACAGAAGTGGTTTTCATCAAATGATGGATGAAATTCTATTTTAATTGGAGCCAGCCAGGTGTACAGTGGAAACAAGCTCCATGGAGGATTGTTTAAAACCAGTGAGTCTTGACTGTCAGTCTGTGGAATCTCCACATTGTCCATCTCTAAGATTGCGTAACGTCTGTGAGAAAGACGTCTGGACCATGACTGTCCTATCCCATAACCCCCCTCATATAGGATTCATGTACCATAGGCTCATTGCTTTGTTCTGCTAAATTCTTTTTTTTTTATTCACCGTCATCATTAAGAAGCAGAATGGTGTGCGACTCCATCAGCATTAAATGTGAAATCTCAAAATCCACACAAAACCTTCAATCTGTTTAATCATGTTAGCAGGTGGTGTGTGCCAAAATGAATATCTGAAAGGTGTTGATTATTGAATTAGCCCTGTCGGCCACTAATGATTAGAATATTTGTTCAAAGGCCATGCTGGGATATGAATTAGAAGATGCCTGTGTGGTTTGCTAAACACCAAATTATTTTCATGTTATTGCTGTTACACTTTACAAAATATACGCTGTTTTATAACGGTACTGAAAAAGATATAGTAAGGAGACCGGGGCTAGTTGTCACACTTTTTACTCCAGTATAGATTTATATATATAAAAATGGAAAACCATTCCATGCGGCTCTCTACACACTGTTCTTGCTAATCTGAAGGCCACACAAAGTTTGGAGGTCTGTAGCTATTGACTCTGCAGAAAGTTGGCGACTTCTGCGCACTGTACGCCTCAGCATGCGCTGACCCTGCTCTGTGATTTTACGTGGCCTACCACTTCATTGGTGAGCTGCTGTTGTTCCAAATTGCTTCCACTTTGTTATAATACCACTAACAGTTGAAAATTTTGTGAATGGACTTATTGCACAGATGGCAAACTATCACGGTACCATGCTTGAATAGAGAGATCCAATCTTTCACAAATGTTTGTAGAAGCAGTCTGTAGGTGCTTGATTTTATACACTTGTGGCCACATTGAAGTAATTGCAACACCTGAATTCAATGATTTGAAGGGGTGTCCCAATACTTTTGGCAATATAGTGCATGTATAACAGAACGTCTGAGATATAGATCCAGTGTGACTACATGCCCCGGTCTTCTCTACATATTTTTGTACTCTAGCTTAGCTGCTTCGTGTTTCTTGTGAAATCACCACAAAATCTATCATGTAGCCCAAATTATGCTGTCAGTTCCCTTTTGAGGGATCTCAACGCTGCATCAGGTTGTTCCGTGTGACCAGTCTCTGAAGCACATGTGAAATCACACTAATTCTATTGCCTGCCTGTAGTCATTTGACAAAAAAAAGACGACTATAAAATGGTGCCTGTATTGAACGTCATAAGCTTCTTTGTCTTCAGGAAGTACGGTGATCAGTAGGGGACGTGCGGTTTTGTCGTGGCCACGACATATAACTTGTGGGAACATGATAATATGTTGTGGTTACGAGATATTCATTCATGGGAGTGTCACATAACTCATGGAAACGTAAGTCGCGGCATGCAATCCTATTTTGAGGGAACAACATATTTTTCCCATGGCCACGAGTTAAATGTGTAAACAACCTGAGCGACCTTAACAACCGGAATTAAACTGGAATTATCAGAAATGGATAGGCCTATAATAATATTTATTTTTAATTAAGAAAAAGCACGGAATTAAGAAGTGATTATATTAGTATATTGCCTATTCTATTGCGTGCAATGATGCCTATAGCAGCATTCAAATTAAATTTGTTATCAAGAAATGTTAAAAGAATATGCCGTGTACATTTTAATCTATCCCATCCAACAGTCTTTTAAATCCATTGAACTTGAACTTTTATACAGCGGTGTTCTCCTACTTTATTTCTCACCACGTCCAGGTGACCTGGTCTTTTTCCCAACCTCAGCCCAGGCCAAGCTCAAGCATATGCAGCAAAAAGAGGGCTTTACCACTTGAACCCTGTATCAGGGCACTGTTATACCTTTCAGACCATATGGCAGTGTGGCAAATTCTGCCAAATGATATGGGTTTGGACTATGATGCAGGCATGTTTGTCTCCTGCACGTATATCATGCGTAGCTTTAGTTCTGGCAGGTCACGCTAGTCAAGCTTGCATCAGCTGACTGTCACAAATATAAAAGTAGGAATACGACATCTATCACAGAGTACATATAGCTCCTCAGTACTATCAGCAGCTATCGCTTTTCTCCAGAGCTTATTTACCCTCTTCCACCCCCAGCTGCTCCTCTCGTCAGTCAGGATTTGGTATTCTAATTCCCCTTGAATCTAACTAAATTCCAGAATTATGTTATACATTTAAATATTGACATTAATGATATCTGCAATACATTATGTTGGTTCTGTTCTGTTTAACATAAGAGGGTTTAATCGCTGCTCTTCCTGCTCTCAGGGAGGAATGCGCAGGGAGTTCTTGCCCAGAACAGAACCATTCCGCCAATCCAAACTATATGCTAATTGTCAATCATCTTTGACGATAGTTGTCCTGATAGAAATAGTCGATTCTCATGGCTATAGGCAAAATCAGGTTAGGCCAAGCCGTTACAGTCAAGCAGTTCCAGAAACTGTTGGGACCCATGGCAGCTGCATCCAACATGATTCCTTTTGGGCCTTTTGTACATGAGACCATTGTAGTGGTCGCTCAAGGCCAAGGGGTTTTCTCCGAGGGGCAACCCATTTTGCATCAGGGTTACGCACTTATGTTTACGTACCCTTATAATGTTGAAGAAGCCTTGATTCCTGGCCCGAGCAAGGATGGAAAGCAGGCCCGGCTCTACGGGAGTGCTAGAGGTTGCTAAGCACCCTCAGTTGATAATGTAATCATATTGGCGAAACAGATTTGGCAGATTATCAAATTTGTGTCTGAGCTCTGGAGAGCATCAAATTACATTGAGAATCATCTTTATACAAAGTTTGGATAAAAACTAAAACTGATTGGTGAATAAAAAACAATAAATAAAAAAATAAATACATTGTCTATTCATGTCTTTTAATTCTCAATAAATGGGTTCTGGTGTCCTCTACAGAGCAGATGATATAGCATATAACATAGGAATAAAAAAATAAAAATGTAAATTTGTTTAGGCTCCAAACAATGTAATGACTGAAGAAGAAAAAAAATATATATTCACAAAACCTTCTTTTCTGGTTCTCAGGAAGAGAGGTTAAAATACTGGTAACACATTAAAGCAATGTAAATAGATTAATAGAAAATTTGTAATAAAATATTTTTGAAATTCCAATTATTTGAAAAAGTGATGACTTGTAAATAGATAAATCATATGTCTCACTGTACTGTACGGAGAGGTCTCCAGGGCGGGACTAGGAGCCCCGGATGGCCATGGCAGGTCAGGAGCCCTGGGCAGCCATGGCGGTTCGGGCTTAGGGACGGGTAGGACCACACGGGAGGACCCACTGGAGGGATAGGTGAAGGAAACTGGCTGTGGGTGAACTGGCCAGGCTGCGGGTTTCTCTGAGGGGACTGAACGAGGAAGACACTTCCTTTCTTGAACCTCTTCAATTTCAAACTTGGAACAGGCAGGCTCAATGTAACAGACAGTGTCCTTGTCCAGGCCCATCAGAAAAAAACGTGTTCAAAGGAGCGTCTAGCCAGTTCACCAAACTAGATAGCTCAGCAAATTCCTCCACATACCGCTCCAGTGGGTGACCGTCCTGCCGAAGCCCACACAGGTGATCCACCACCAAAAAGTCTTTCTCAGGGGACACGGGAGAGAGCGGGAACAGGAAAAGACCCATCTTCTTGGTAGAGAAGTCTTTCAGTGTTGGTTAATTCTTCTGTTACAGTTGGGTATGCAGCAGGATGAAAAACAAACTCAGACTTCAAAACAAAAGATGGATTTAATCAACAACAGGATTTCACAGCAAACAAACACAACCAAACATAGGAATAACATTAACATCAAGAACAGACAAGGAGTGCTGGGAGTGAGTTCAATATAAAGGGTGTGTAGATGACGAGGACCAGGTGCAGGGAATCCGGGGAGAGCGGTAGAGACAATGAAGAAGTGAGTTCAGGTGTGAGACAGGGAGGATTCTGGGAAATGGAGTCTGGTACAGGCGTTGGCTGTAACAGTACACTGCTATGGTGGAGCTGTTGCTTAGCCTATCTGCACTAGAGCACCCTCAGTGATTTGATTCTGTAACCGGGACTGGTGGAAAGAGTACTGAAAAAATACACTCAAGTAAAAGTACCATTACTTTCCAAAAATGTATTGTGAGTGGAGTAAAAGTAATTGTCCTACTTGATAAGAGTAAAACAGTTACTTTACCTACATACGATACTTCACATTTCTTTTCCTGTTTGTCAGAAATAATAAGAATATCTATAACCCCCAACAGTTTTGACTGATAACTTTTAAAATATGATGTTATTTTCACTCATCACCATTTTAAATTATAAGTTATGAAAAAAGTAATTTAAAATCAGTTGTAAGGCCTTATTGAACATGGAGCAAGCTACTGTTTTGTAGATTTCTCTCCAAAATGGCACCAGTTTTAGTGTTTTGTGTAAATACAAATCACTAATATTATCATATAGTTAACTCCCACGCAATGTACTGAAACAGATGTTAACAGTGAGTTAACACTTCCATTCCAGTCCACCTAATGTTCCAACTTAAACATAAATGCACACTTTTCTAAAAGGTTGCATCACCCCAACCTTTTACACAGCTACATTTACTTCAATTGTTATGCTGATAAAATAATTTGTAATAAAACATTTGCATTAAATATGGAAATAAAATAAAAAAAAATTAAAAAAATAAAAGATGCACATCCAGGGCACAAAGCTCCCGTTCCACCACATCCCAAAGATGCTCTATTGGGTTGAGATCTGGTGACTGTGGGGGCCATTTTAGTACAGTGAACTCATTGTCATGTTCAAGAAACCAATTTGAAATGATTCGAGCTTTGTGACATGGTGCATTATCCTGCTGGAAGTAGCCATCAGAGAATGGGTAGCCATCATAATAAAGGGATGGACATGGTCAGAAACAATGCTCAGGTAGGCCGTGGCATTTAAACGGTGCCCAATTGGCACTAAGGGGCCTAAAGTGTGCCAAGAAAACATCCCCACACCATTACACCACCACCAGCAGCCTGCACAGTGGTAACAAGGCATGATGGATCCATGTTCTCATTCTGTTTACGCCAAATTCTGACTCTACCATCTGAATGTCTCAACAGAAATCGAGACTCATCAGACCAGGCAACATTTTTCCAGTCTTCAACTGTCCAATTTTGGTGAGCTCATGCAAATTGTAGCCTCTTTTTCCTATTTGTGGTGGAGATGAGTGGTACCCGGTGGGGTCTTCTGCTGTTGTAGCCCATCCGCCTCAAGGTTGTGCGTGTTGTGGCTTCACAAATGCTTTGCTGCATACCTCGGTTGTAACGAGTGGTTATTTCAGTCAAAGTTGCTCTTCTATCAGCTTGAATCAGTCGGCCCATTCTCCTCTGACCTCTAGCATCAACAAGGACTCATTTTCGCCCACAGGACTGCCGCATTCTGGATGTTTTTCCCTTTTCACACCATTCTTTGTAAACCCTAGAAATGGTTGTGCGTGAAAATCCCAGTAACTGAGCAGATTGTGAAATACTCAGACCAGCCTGTCTGGCACCAACAACCATGCCACACTCAAAATTGCTTAAATCACCTTTCTTTCCCATTCTGACATTCAGTTTGGAGTTCAGGAGATGGTCTTGACCAGGACCACACCCCTAAATGCATCGAAGCAACTGCCATGTGATTGGTTGATTAGATAATTGCATTAATGAGAAATTGAACAGGTGTTCCTAATAATCCTTTAGGTGATGTGTATAAATATCTGTTGCTGATCTATATATTTATTGACTAATGTAAATCTTCACGAGACTAACAATATATTGTATTATAGTAGCTAGATGGATAAAACTATAACATTAAACATGAGTTCTGAAATTGATTTCTGGACATCATAATGTTATTTTTTGTGCATTTATTACATACATTTCTGATATAATTAGCAATCACACACACACACACACTCTTGTTCTAGACACTTTTACGTGTTACGTGTAACAAAGTTACGCCACTGGTGTCACGGGTGTTTTCGGGCAGGAAGGCGACATTGTAAATACAATTCTCAAATGAAGGTTTAATGATACAGGAATCTCAGGTGAGTCAATGCAGGCAGGTTAAACACACTCTATACATAACAGTACATAGACGAGACCGGACAAAGACTGAAGAAAACAGAAGAACTAAAATAGCAAACACAAACAAGATAATTACAAGACACAGCTGACACAGATGAACTAATAATGGTGACCATGACGACAGACGAGTGTCAGGAAAACTAGAACAAAGGAACATGTGACCAGGAGGGAAACACTGAAAGTCCATGACAGCACAGAACATGACGGTGACATTACGCCCCTCCCCAGAAGGCACGGGGGCTCAGTAACAGGGGGCTCAGGTTGAGGATGAGGAGTAGGTGAAGGGTGGACAGAAAGTACAGGAGGAACCCAAGCGGAGCTGACAGAGGCAAGAGCCATGGTGGAGGTGAGGCGGATGACTCCATGGCACCGCGTGATAGGGGCGGAGCAGGTGACCCAGGTGTCGCTGGAATGCCGACGAGCCAGGGTGATGCGGAGGATCCGGCGGGCCATGACAATGCCGCAGGCTCTGGCGACCGAGACACAGGCGGGGATCCCAAAGGCTGCGGTGGAGCCGGAGTGGAGGGAGAGAGGAGCCCAACAGAACCTGAAGGACAAGGCATAGCCAGAGGAGCGTTGTCCCGAGGTGAGGGCGGGTCGACGAGTGACCAAGGCGGAACCCGACGAGACGAGGCAGCCCGGCGGAACTGGTGGACTGAGGGGCCACGGTGGAGATGAGGGAGGTAGGAGCCAAGGTGGAGTCCAGGTGACTGCAATGGAGCTGGAGACTGGCTGACCCATGGCGAGCCCACACCTCCCATGGTGGAATGAGGGTGAGCAGAGGGGCTGACAGGCAGTAGCGGAGACGGGGATGAGGTGTGGATGACAGGAGGAGGTGGGAGAGGGAGGCTGGATGGGAGTCCAGGACACTCTGGCAGTGCTGGTGTCCAGTCTGTACTGGAGGCAAGAGGCGGAGTCCTTTCTGGACTGGAGACAGGAGGCAGAGTCCTCGTTGGACTGGGGACAGGAGACAGAGTCCTCACTGGACTGGAGGACAGGAGACTGAGTCCTCTCTGGACTCAGAGACATAGAAGAAGTCCTCTCTGGACTTTGGGGAATGGCAGACATCCTCTCTGGACTCTGCAGAACTGAAGAAACCCTCTCTGGACTTTGGGGGACGGAAGCAGTCCACTCTGGGCTTTAGTTTAAGTTAATTTAAGTTGCGGGCTGGAGCTTTCATGGGATGTTCGTCGCGGGCTGGAGCCTCTCTTTGACCCGAGACAGGAGGTGTCAACGAGCTCTGGACAAAGACAGGAGATTTCTCTGTGCTTTGGACGGAGATCTGTGTGACATCACTGGACTTTCGACAGAGACAGAGGACTTATCTGGGCTTCTGATGGAGACAGGGGATATCTCTGGGCTCTGGACGGAGATGGTGTATCCAGGACCGGGGCGCGTCTTCAGCGTCTTGTCCTCAAGGACACTGGTGAGGGCAATAGAAATAAAAGGAATAAAGAAATAGAAAAAAAAGAAATAAAGGAAAGGAGATCTTGGCTCTCCTGGGCCAGAACGATAATTCTTGCCCTATCGTCTATTTTGGGCTGTTCAATCTTCTATCACGGGTGCGTTCAGGCAGGAAGGTGAAGACAGGTAAATACAATACTCAAATTAAGGTTTAATGATACAGGAATCTCAGGTGAGTCAATACAGGCAGGTTAAACACACTCTATACATAACAGTACATAGATGAGACCGGACAAAGACTGAAGAAAACAGGAGAACTAAAATAGCAAACAAAGGAAAACTAGAACAAAGGAACATGTGACCAGGATGGAAACGCTGACAGTCCATGACAACACAGAACATGACGGTGACAACTGGAGAGGTCACCATCTTTCATATCTTGCCTAGAGATGAAGGCTGTAATTCTGGCTCTGAAATACTTACACACAGAGCTCAGGGGTTACCATTTTCTTGTCCGTTCAGACAACACACCGGCAATCTTGTGCATAAATCACCAGGGCGTAAATCAAAATAGTTGGAGCACGTAGCAGGGGCTCTGCAGCTTCTAAGCAGTCTGTAGCACACTGGATTTTGCTGGCAATTTCTGAAGCCTATGGGGTGCGTGGAGTACCTTCACCCCTCGACGCTGCGTCTTGTTTCCATACTTTCTGCATGCCTGAGCATCTTCCTTCAGCCAATCAGAAGCTCATGATGTTCAATGTAAGTGTAATTTTATGGCCATCGACACACCATTTTACGTCATATGACTATCGACAGCCAATAGAATTAGTGTAATCACATGTGCTTCAACTTGACATAGCATCGTGTCTCCTACTCAGGGAACCAGGGTTACAGTTGTAACCCGAGACTTTTCCTGAATGTTGTCAGTTAAAATGTTTTTCTCACTAAAAGTTTTTCTGTTAAAAAGTGTTCACTGAAAGGTTATTTGGGGAACTCACAATGCTATTTCTATGGCATCACTTCAAAAATGTCATTACGGAACCTTTTTTTTAAAGAGTGTAGAAATGAAATGAACCTAAAATGAACAGAAACCTCTGTGATTGTGCTAGATTTTGTGATGTGCAGTTGGTCTTTACTGTATATTGAACTTGTTTGGTTTGTTGTCCTGTTACAGCATGAACACAGTGAGTCAGATGAAGGACAGGTGAGTGTGTGATTCATACTGATGAGATTCCACGAGTTTTGTCTTCTTATCACCATAAACGCTAGAGTTACAAGCATCTCTTATCAGGATTTCCCTTTGTTTGGACATGGCTGTAAGTGCGGAGCATAATGGGTGGTGGATTTGTGGTATCTGTGAAAGGGTAAGATGATAACTCTCTGTTTGATCTGTCATTTGCTGCGCTTGAGCCAAACTGCTGTCTTACTTCAACAGATGCTGGCTTCAGATGATTAATTATCAGCCTCAGGCCAATATTAATGCTCTGAAATATCACATCGCCACAATCAAACCACACACGTTTAAAAAATATATATACATATAACCCCATACATTTTGAATAAGGAGCACTGTGGGCTATTGAGATCTATGCAATGTCAGATCCTCTGATATTTCTCCTTAGTAATCTCACGCGTGTCTCCTCAAGAGATGTCTCAAACTGTGCCTGATATGCCTGAAATTTGAAGTAGACTGAAATAGTATTTTCTCATAAAATGTTCTCCCAATAATCTGTTTCATTTACAACTTACCACTTACAATTTGTTTACAATTTACAACAGTGTCTCTATCAAAACTTCATTAAGTATATTGAAATTAGAAGAACAGCTGCTGAGAAATTATAATTTGTTGTTTTTGTTTTCTTGTTTTAAGCAGATCTAACCATTTTGTAAGGGTTTAAACTTAAAATATGACAAATATACTTTGTCAATGGGGTAAAAAAATGCAATGCAAGAGATTCTCTGAAAACAAGCATCATTATCTCCTAACGTTGCTTCTGATCTTGATTTGAGAATGTTTATTGAAATGAAGGAGCAGAATGAGGAGGTGTCAGAGAAAAGGAGGAGGAGACATGGGAAGGTGCTCGTCCTTCATATTTCCTCTCCTGTGGTCAGTGGAAGTGTGTCTGCTTCTACCTGTGTGGGAGAAAGACCACATCCCTGCTCATCACCATCCCTCCTTCATTCACGCCTGCATTGACAAATAATGGCCATAATTATCTCACACATTGACGAGGATCATCAATGCATGAAGTAAGAGGCTTTTTTGGAGAAGTGCTTTACCCCATATTGAAGGTACGATTCTTACGCTGCTTTTGTGTTTTTATTGCATGATTCGTGTTTGGACAGATATTTCAGAAGCTCAACAGGTGCTGCTTTTCTGATCAGTCCAGCATTTGACTAAAACAGCTTGTGTTCTATTTTGTGATCTTGTGTGAGCAGTTTGTCAGAGAAATTTAGCTTTCAAACTATTTTATTCTTTCGGTTTTATTTTTTTATTTTTATTTCACTATCTGACTTTTCATAATCCCTTAGTATTTTGTTAAATTTCTTTATTTTATGTCAATTGATTCAAGCACATTTGGGTCATCATTTATCAAATATGAATATTATTTGTTAACACTGTAAGGAGATTTTATATGATCTGATCCTTAAAAATACTGCTAATTTCAATATTTGCATCATAATAATTCCCTTATATTTTACATATTTATTCCCACAATTTTATTCATCATTTATCAAATATGAACATTATTTTAAAACTCCATAGTTTCGTTGAAATTACTATCATTGGTGGAACCAATTGTTTTGATTAGAAAAAAAAAACTGTTTAGAATTTGCTAGATGGCTCATGGCAGTAATGAATCATCTATTACATGTTTATTACAACATAATGTGTATCTCATGAAACAGATGTGACAATGTTTGTTGATGATTGTTGAATAGATCTGTTGCTTCAGTCTAATTTAGTTTACAGCCTGTACAGAGAGCGAGTTTCAGCGGGCGCCATCCGGTTCGGGTTGATCTCGTATCAACATGGTTGATTTGCTCCTCCCTCTGTCTTTCTAATCATCCCTCTTTCCTCTGCGTCCATCACTGCGCTCTCCTCATCCCATTAGAGAGGCTCCTGCGTCCGAGGTCTCTCTCCATCCTCTGCATTCCTGCCCAGAGACCCATGCCAAGAGGCAGACTCGCAGTCACACTCATGTCCACTGCCATCGCCCCCGTTAAACCCTCCAGCACCGCGGGCCCCAAGGAGGTGGAGCTGATCCTGGTGAAGGAGCAGAATGGGGTTCAGTTTACCTCCTCCACACTGGTCAGTCCCAGCGGTCAGACGCACCCGTCAGGAGAGGAGAGGGAGACCTGGGGCAAAAAGATTGACTTCCTATTATCAGTGATTGGCTTTGCTGTGGATCTCGCCAATGTCTGGAGGTTTCCCTACCTGTGCTACAAAAATGGAGGAGGTGAGATAGACTGGCATCTTAAATGTTAAAATAGGTCTGAAATTTGATGTGTGATTGTTGTGGAGGAAATTGATTAAATCTAGTTGTAGAGGAATATAGATTTTCTAGCAATTTACAGCTGAATTAGTCGGTGAAGAGAAATGTTTATGTAAAATGTTAACACGTAATGATACTGAACCTGTAAAACCTTGAAAAAACAATATTGTGAATTGAATGTACATTACCAGGTTGGACCATTAACTAAAATGAGGGGAGGGGAACATTTTATCATTTTCATTTAGTTTAACTTGATTTACTAAAATAGCAAACTGAAATTGAAATGAAAATTAATAAAAGGAAAGGTAACTCTTAGACAAAGGTAACCACTTTAGACATTCTACTAACTATATGTAACTGCAACTACATGTCAACTAGCAGTCATTAGATTATTAATTGACTGTCTGCTTAATATCTGCTAACACTTTGATGCTCCCCAACAGACATTATACTGACTATAAGTAACTCTGCAAGTACATGTCAACCTATTCTGCTAACCCTGCCAGTCTACTAATACTCTGAGAGGTAGTTGACATGTAGTTGCAAAGTTAGTAGAACATTTAAAGTGGACTATCAAAATAAAGTGTAATTGAAATTAAATAGACATATCAATAAAATCCAATAAAAATTACAAAAACACACAAAAAAGTTACTAAAACTTTTAATTTAAATGAAAACCGAAAATATACACATTATACACGTTATTTCTGGGCTGGTAATTTATATTGTGTCCTTAACTACCATTTACTAATATTTAAATTAATAATTTGATACAATGCACTTATTGTGTATATACATGTTTTTACATTGTACTTACATTTTAAGAATTATCTGCATGTAATTACATCTGTAATTAATTTCTATAGTTACATTTATAATTACACTGTTGACACTTCCCTTACACCTAACCCTACCCTTAAACTCACCCATACCACCACACCTGTCCCTAACTTTACCCTTAAACTTACCCACACCACCACACCTGTCCCTAACTTTACCCTTAAACTTACCCACACCATCACACCTGTCCCTAACTTTACCCTTAAACTCACCCATACCACCACACCTGTTCCTAACTTTACCCTTAAACTTACCCACACCACCACACCTGTCCCTAACTTTACCCTTAAACTTACCCACACCACCACACCTGTCCCTAACTTTACCCTTAAATTTACCCATACCACCACACCTGTCCCTAACTTTACCCTTAAACTTAGCCACACCACCACACCTGTCCCTAACTTTACCCTTACACTTACCCACACCACCACACCTGTCCCTAACTTTACCCTTACACTTACCCACACCACCACACCTGTCCCTAACTTTACCCTTAAACTTACTCATACCACCACACCCGTCCCTAACTTTACCCTTAAACTTACCCACACCACCACACCTGTCCCTAACTTTACCCTTAAACTTACCCACACCACCACACCTGTCCCTAACTTTACCCTTAAACTTACCCACACCACCACACCTGTCCCTAACTTTACCCTTAAACTTACCCACACCACCACACCTGTCCCTAACTTTACCCTTACACTTACCCACACCACCACACCTGTCCCTAACTTTACCCTTACACTTACCCACACCACCACACCTGTCCCTAACTTTACCCTTAAACTTACTCATACCACCACACCCGTCCCTAACTTTACCCGTATCCCACCTCAATATCAGCACGTGTTTGCAATACAATATGAACACAATAAGTACATTGTTAAGACCACCTAATATAAAGTGGACCGTAATTTCTTTACAAAACCTAAATTTTAGTCGTTTTTTGTATTATTTTTAATGAGTTATAGAAGCATCAGTGCTCATCACATGTTCCTCTGTGTTGAAAGTTGGTTAATGAATGTCCAGAGTGAATCTAGACCAAAAAGAATCTTGAATATAAGCAATGTATTCATCATGATATCATTCCCAAACTTGATTTCATTTTCATGACTTTACTCATATTCTAAAATGTATATTTCAGTAGGTTTCATACTCTTAACTGCTTGGTTGGGTTGTGGTTGTGTCAGGTGCTTTCCTGGTGCCGTACCTCTTCTTCATGGTGATTGCTGGGATGCCGCTGTTCTATATGGAGTTAGCGCTCGGCCAGTACAACCGTGAAGGAGCAGCAGGAGTCTGGAAGATCTGTCCGATCTTTAAAGGTAATGTGACCTTTAGCTTTTGATTTTATACAGCTGGCACGTGTACGTCTTAAGGTGACAGTGCTGTTTTGATCAGATGTTCACTAGCTCTGGAGGCAGAAGGTGTTTGTGTCCCCGAAATGAACTCATCATGGCAAACACTAGACAGGTGCTGTTTATCTCCAGCTGAAATCATCTGCAGTCAAATGGAAGACAGAAAAATTGGCTTTTAGTATAACATTTGCCTGCCAGACCTCAGTTGTTGGTGGATCACAAACTCCACATCATGACGGTGGCCTGACACACGCATACAAAATATATTGAAGCTAAGTGACCTTCACTCTCAGATCTGCATTGTTCCTAAATAAAAAATAAAAAAAAGACTGTGATGTGATAAGAAGTTTTCTATAAAGAACGTATGATTCTCTAGTTTCTTAGAAAACCTACACTCTTAAAAATAAAGGTTCCAAAAGGAGGTTCTTGCAGCGGTCATAAAAAAAAACCTTTCAGTGAACAGTTCTTAAAATAACCTTTTTTTTTTCTTAATTAAAAGAACATTTTAATAATCTGAAGAACCTTTTTCCACTGTGAAAGACCTTTTGTGCAATGAAAAGGTTCCATGGATGTTAAAAGTTCTTATTGGAAGCAAAAAACAAATGTTATGTCCACACACTGATATATCAGCTCCAATTTATTGCTGCAATGTTTCAACCGACAGGTCTTCATCAAGCACAAACTTAGTGAACTAAGGTGCAACTCTTTATGGGCAACAGGTGATTACCTTAATTGAGTGCAGCTAAATCATGTGTACAAATATCCCACACGAAAATAAATAAATAAATAATGATTTGAAGAAAAAAAGTAAATTAATGATAATGATTTAAAGAAAATGTATATATAAAATAATTAAAATAATGGAAGCATCAATGTGTGTATATGCTTTCAATATTCCAGAAACCATTGTGCTGATCTGAAGAAATTTAACATCACATTAAGGACTTGTATCATTCTTCAAATAATTAAATGAAAACAAGATGGATCTTTGCTGAACCCACTATTTTGGGATTTATCAGTTGTTTTTGGTGCAGCTTTGGTAGAATTGTTCATGTGTTGGATTTCAAGTTGGTAAATTCAAAATTAAATCTTAAAAATAATCAGCTTGAAACTTAAAAACTATGTCCAACACACAAATTCTCTTCAAGCTGTTTATATATTGAAACCCAGTATCTAAAGCATGATTCTGAACACACTCTGCAGGGTTGACAAAGCCATCATCTGTTTCCCAAAGACGCCTGTTTTCCGTATCTGTAACGGGTTGTCAAGCATATGCGGATGGAGAGAGAGAAGGAGACGGACATTTTAATCACAAGCTTGGCTCTCTGTAAGCCTGCCACTCAACGAGAGATTACTGTAATTACCACTGATCAACATGTTTGCTTCCTCAGGATCGATGCCGGGAATCACACATGTGCTACTAATATATGATGGGAGAATCCTGCTTTTTGCTTTTAGACAAAGAACTCAGTTTGAAGAGCCATGGGGGTTTGATAACAGTGTAAACTAACTCTGTCTTATTTGAGTTCATGCACAGTGACCCGGAAGCTTTTTGTTTTGTCTTAGTGATAGTGAATCTTTATTGCACCTCATCTGTCAATTTGGTTGACTGATGTGCTACACAAGAGAAACTTCTTCAGGAGTAAAGACAGAGCTGGACATTTTAAAAAGTGAAAACTTTCCACAAATAGAACAAACCAGATTCCAAAAAAGTTGGGACACTGTACAAATTGTGAATAAAAAAGGAATGCAATAATTTACAAATCTCATAAACTTATATTTTATTCACAATAGAATATAGATAACATATCAAATGTCGAAAGTGAGACATTTTGAAATGTCATGCAAAATATTGGCTCATTTTGGATTTCATGAGAGCTACACATTCCAAAAAAGTTGGGACAGGTAGCAATAAGAGGCCGGAAAAGTTAAATGTCCATATAAAGAACAGCTGGAGGACCAATTTGCAACTTATTAGGTCAACTGGCAACATGATTGGGTGTAAAAAGAGCCTCTCAGAGTGGCAGAGTCTCTCAGAAGTCAAGATGGGCAGAGGATCACCAATTCCCCCAATGCTGCGGCCAAAAATACTGGAGCAATATCAGAAAGGAGTTTATCAGAGAAAAATTGCAAAGAGTTTGAAGTTATCATCATCTACAGTGCATAATATCATCCAAAGATTCAGAGAATCTGGAACAAACTCTGTGTGTAAGGGTCAAAGCCAGAAAACCATACTGGATACCCATGATCTTCGGGCCCTTAGACGGCACTGCATCACATACAGGAATGCTACTGTAATGGAAATCACAACATGGGCTCAGGAATACTTCCAGAAAACATTGTCGGTGAACACAATCCACTGTGCCATTCGCCGTTGCCGGCTAAAACTCTATAGGTCAAAAAAGAAGCCATATCTAAACATGATCCAGAAGCGCAGGCGTTTTCTCTGGGCCAAGGCTCATTTAAAATGGGCTGTGGCAAAGTGGAAAACTGTTCTGTAGTCAGATGAATCAAAATTTAAAGTTATTTTTGAAAAACTGAGACGCCATGTCATCCGGACTAAAGAGGACAAGGACAACCCAAGTTGTTCTCAGCGCTCAGTTCAGAAGCCTGCATCTCTGATGGTATGGGGTTGCATGAGTGCGTGTGGCATGGGCAGCTTACACATCTGGAAAGGCACCATCAATGCTGAAAGGTATATCAAAGTTCTAGAACAACATATGCTCCCATCCAGACGTTGTCTTTCAGGGAAGACCTTGCATTTTCCAACATGACAATGCCAGACCACATACTGCATCAATTACAACATCATGGCTGTGTAGAAGAAGGATCCGGGTACTGAAATGGCCAGCCTGCAGTCCAGATCTTTCACCCATAGAAAACATTTGGCGCATCATAAAGAGGAAGATGCGTCAAAGAAGACCTAAGACAGTTGAGCAACTAGAAGCCTGTATTAGACAAGAATGGGACAACATTCCTATTCCTAAACTTGAGCAACTTGTCTCCTCAGTCCCCAGACGTTTGCAGACTGTTATAAAAAGAAGAGGGGATGCCACACAGTGGGAAACATGGCCTTGTCCCAACTTTTTTGAGATGTGTTGATGCCATGAAATTTAAAATCAACTTATTTTCCCCTTAAAATTATACATTTTCTCAGTTTAAACGTTTGATATGTCATCTATGTTGTATTCTGAATAAAATATTGAAATTTTAAACTTCCACATCATTGCATTCTGTTTTTATTCACAATTTGTACAGTGTCCCAACTTTTTTGGAATCAGGTTTGTATATATATATATATATATACCCTTGATCCCTTTCTTTTAAGAGTGGAGTGTATCTGGTCCTGGAGTTATTTTGGGTAATAATATAATGTAAAAGAATGTAATCTTTAATGTAATCTAATAGAAACTTAATTAGTATCACCAGTTGTTGGATTACATTACAATGTCTAATAGTGTAACAAGTGTAGTATAACATACAACTCGGAATGAAGGCAGAAAGTGTTTTTAATAATCCAGGAGAAATACATAGGAGAAAAATTAGGAAATTAACGAGGAAATCAGGCAAACAGTAAAAGATCACATAGAGTGGAAATGGAATTATAACAGGACATAACAGAATGTAATAAAAATTTCAGCTTACAGTATCAGCTGTATTTGCACAGACTGTATGCTCACAAAAACACTGAAGCATGCACAAACTTTTTCAAAGATGTAAATGAAACTCACACTTTTATTGTGATAGGTTCTCATTTTCAAGGACTTTTAGTTTATTTCCTTTGTACTTCCTACCATCATTAGTATCTATGGTTATTCTTTAATTAGTTCACCTGTTTGTATTCAAGTCATTATCATGTGAGTATCATGTGTTCATTTGTCTGGTGTTGAGTGAGTTTTAATACAAAATACGTTGCTTTGTTGGGGCATCTGCTTTTGTTTATTTTGATTAAAGTATTACCTTATTTATACTTTCATTGTCTCCTCATCTTCCTCTTTGGACTTTACACGTTACAGAACATCGCAAAGCTGCCCGGGACTACGTGAAGGAGTTATTTTTATTTTCCAAGGATCCTGATGTTTGGAGAATTTTGTGGAGGAGTTCCCTGACATCTGCCACCAAGCGACATACGATGACCACACACTTATGGAAGGGTTTTGGTGTGGGCTGGACGAGGACATTCACTTCATCATGCCCAGAGGGGATCCCTGTTGGAGTCTAATAGATTATATCAACTTTGCTGTCTGGGTAGAAGGATCTTCCTTTGAGTTGGGAAACACTGAACCCACACAACATCCATCCTCACATCACCAATTCCAGAGCCCAGCCATCCATCACCCACTCACATGGACAGTCAGCCAGAACCCACCACAGAAGAAGAGCTCAAGCCTGCTGCGATGAGAGAGCCAGAACCTGAAAAGAGGACAGTGCCAGCCATCGTCCTGGAGCCCGAGCCCCATAAAGAGTCTGACCAGGTGTGTGAGCTGGCATCACCGTGGATTTCTGTGGGATGCCTGGTGGAGTTTGAGGGTATGGACAAGGACCACACCCACCATACCACCACTGAGGGTGAGCTGGAGTTGGACTATGTGGAGTGTACTAATTTGGAAAGTTTAGAGGAGCAAGTCTCCTTTCTTTCTCCCATCACCGCTGATCCCACCTAGCTCAGAATTTCCTGTGCCATCGTCATCACTGATCTCACCTAGTTCAGAGTCCCGTGTATTCGTCGTCGTCCAGCCTCCCTCTCCTGCCTCCCCTTCACAATCTAGTCAGCTCTTCAGCCCTGACTATGCTGGTTCCCTACAGTCCCTCAACATCTCCAGTTACGGATTTGCCTCAGGTCCTCCAGATGCCAGCACTGTCTAGGCAAGAGGTTCCCATAGCTCCACCTTCAGCTTCTGGGCTATTCACTCCACCTCGGCCAGTCGACTCACAAGCTCCACCTTGGCTCCTCCCTCCCTCGGCTTCACCCAGAATCATCATCCTTCCGCCTCCTCCCAGTTCCCGTATCCCGCCGTACTTGGAATTTGTCCTCTGCATTTAAAATTTGCCCATGACTGTTTTTCAAATGTACATGACAGATCTAATATCCCAAGATGCAAATATAATTTTAATCCATTCACTCCAGGCTGGTGGAATACTAGAGGAATGATTTACTGTAGCTGATGAGGCTGATTGACCAGCATGTTCATTTTAAGGCTGACCAAGTAAATCTTGCTGGTTAAACTAGTTATAAACCAACATCCAAAACATAACTTGGTGAGCAGTGATGGTCTTTTCAGCAGTGATATCTTACTCACATCAGGTTTTCTTTGTTTTCTTAGGTGTGGGGTTCACAGTTATCCTGATCTCCTTGTATGTGGGATTCTACTATAACGTCATCATCGCCTGGGCTCTGTTCTACCTGTTCTCCTCGTTTACCAGTGAACTGCCCTGGATAAACTGCAACAACACCTGGAATAGTCCCAACTGCTCCGACCTCAATGATACTCTGCTCAACGACACGCATAAGGCCACTCCGGCGCTCGAGTACTTTGAGTACGACCAGCACAAACACAAGCTGTCATGACAAAAGCATTTAACAAATACAGAGAAACCTCTCTAATATAATCATTACTGTACAGTCAGCAAGAACAATCTTCATCTACACTGTAAAAAATGGCAGCTGAGGTTATTTACATATTACATATTTACAGAACAACCTGTAAAATGAAAATAAGCCCATGATTTACTCCCCCTCAAGTCATCCTAGGTGTATATGGCATTCTTCTTTCAGACGAATACAATCAGAGTTATATTTATAAAGTCCTGGCTAATCCAAGCTTTATAATGTCAGTAGTTGTAGCTCTGTTTTTTAAGTCCATAAAAAAATGCATCTGTCCATCAAATAACGTGCTCCACACGGCTCTGGGAGGTTAATAAAGGACCTCTGAAGCGAACTGATGCGTTTGTGTAAGAAAAAAATATCCATATTTAAAACTTTATAAAGTAAAGTTTCAGCCGATCGTCTTCCGTGGAAAAAGTGTTGAAAGTGCCTTCTCACAATTCAAAATGTGTACGCAACATCTGACGACCGCAGCTTTTGAACTGCAGAGCCACTTTCAACACTTTTCCCATAAATTGAATACAGAAGGCGATCGGCCGAAACGTTGGTTTACAAAGTTTTAAATATAGATATTTTTCTTACACAAACTCATCGATTCACTTCAGAAGGCCTTTATTAACCCTCCAGAGCCACGTGGAACACGTTATTTGAAGGACAGATGCATTTTTATGGACTTCAAAAACAGAACATCACTATCACTGCCATTATACAGCTCGGATTAGCCAGGACTTTTTAAAAATATAACTATAAGTTATAACTATAAAGTATAAGAATGTCATATACACCTAGGATGACTCGAGGGTGAGTAAATCATGAGCTAATTTTCATTTTTGGGTGAACTCCCTGAAGTCTTCCATTGTAACCTGTGGTGGTGAAGTGTTTTTCAGTCACAAGATGGCACCAGACAGTCAACGACAGCGGAGTGACACGTTAAGCATATAAGTAGTACCGGTCACGATAACTCGTAGTACCCGGATGACCAGTGTGTTATTCACCTTTGGCAGTTGTTATCGCCGCCACGTTGTCACGTGGTTCATAGAGCTCTCAATAGTTCCAAACAACTCCGCGCTGTCAATCTGTTTGAATAGGATTAAGCAGGATAGACAGCAGTTTCACTATATTTGCAGCAATTTCTGGCAAATATTAACACAATATGTGCATCGACTTCGACTAGGCTTTACAGTAGCATTTTATTCTGGGGAGAGATATAGAAGAGACGACGTTAATGTTTTTCTTGAGTGATCTGGTTATTTTATTTGGGTCACGAGAGTACATGATTTTACAGCGTTGAGCATTGTAGCCAATCACGGGCATTTCTGTTGAAAATAATGACCAATCATACGTTTAATTTACTGGGAATGAGAATCCTCTCAGTATCGATCAAAACAAGTTTTATACAGTTTCAAAACGCTGAATGAATCTTAGTGCAAGTTTACGTTTTACACAAATCTTTTCATTATCTACAAATCCTCTCATCATAACAAAGCAAAGACACGATTTAAATAAAGATTTATTGTGAAGTTTAGTCAGATGTTTTTGTTTTTCATTAGACTTTGTAATGTTCCCTACAATTAGCCTATATATTTAACACTTCAGTACAAATAAAGTAACACAAATATATATTTTAATGTTATAATAGTGATTTGATAATCTATAAAACATTAATTCAAAAGAAGAGAAAAAATGGCTAATGAGCCAATAAGTGTTCCTCTTCCGCCATCTACTGGTTATAGTGGTAATTTCTTTGATCATTTTAATGTCGTTAACGTCCTAATGTTATTTTGATACTAAGAACAATACACAACAAGTGAATATAAATTAATTATGCTAGCATATACAGAATTTAACCCAAGAAAGAATTTTTAAATAGTGTTTAAAAAAACAACAAAACAAAAACAGGGCAACCAATTTATTCAACTCTTTATATCCAGGCGCTAGACACATTATTCCTAGAATGGGCTACTTCAAAGAAACGCATTTGAAATAAAGATCTCAGAGAATCTAAAAACTGTTCAAATATGACATATAGCATCTGGATATAGTAGCTGTTGTAGTACTACTCACGTTATCTAACTGCAGTTAGAGTCTAAGGATCTATTATATAACAATAAACATTAACTATAACGTGCTTCATAAAATACATCTTATATCAATATTGCTGAGAGGTCAACTAATGCCATAAAATCTCAAAATATGCAGTAATTTCATCAATTTGCCAGCGAGTGTGCTTGAGATACACTGAAATGAATGGGGTTCAATGCTGGAACTATTGGTTGCTCCGTGACACGCTTTACTTCCGCATTCCTATGGAAGTCTATGGGAGTGTCGTAACTGTTTTTCAACGGCTCTGGAAATAACATACCGCTGGAATGCGCGATTGACCAATCAGAATCAAGTATCCCACAGATCTGTGTAATAAAGAGAAAGACATGATGAATCAATGTGACTAGCTGAGGTGCAGTAAATATGAAGAATACACACAGTGTCATACACACAAACACAAAACAACATCATGGTAACACACACACACAAAATTATGTAATAAACATGTAATGTAATACAAATAAAAAACCCTAATGTGCATGACTGATAACAAAAATTACAAAGAAATTACAAAGAATTACAAAGAAAGATTTTTAAGATTATTAAAAGGAAAACCCATCAAATTTGATTCTGGGAATGTCAGTATACAGTTTTTCATTGTAAATGAATGTTCTTTTTTTTTTTTTTTTTTTTTCAAAAACTTTTACAGTTAAAATTACAATCATGTTTAGCAGTATTTGTTTGCCCTGGTGTCTCTTGCACCTCCAGGCGAGGCGTGCTGCACCTTCATGAGAGTACTGGGATAGATGACCTGGGTTTGCCCCGCTGGCAGCTCACCGCCTGCCTGGCCGTGGTCATCGTGGTCCTCTACTTCAGTCTGTGGAAGGGAGTCAAGACATCAGGAAAGGTTCGAGCTCTTACAAGAACTCTAATGCAAACTGTTTAACATGGTGTAAGTCAAGAGTGCCGCACAAGTCCTGAAAAGCATCTCGATTGCCCCCAGGTGGTTGGTCCGAGTATAGGTCATAAACTCCGCCCTCTCTGTGTAATGTAATGGGACGTAATACAAATTAAATAATCAAATTACACTTACATTTTTTTTTTTAAAGATGGTTTCTGTCATTTTAGGAGTTAGTTATTTGATGCTATAAAAATGGCGAGTGTGACGTCATGATTGACAGCTTCTCTGAGCAAAGTTGTCACTGAGGCACTAACAGACTTTTTTCAGGATTTTCAGGAGGAGATTGTAGCTTCAACTTTAATTTCTACATTTCCATAACTGTTTTTTTCATACCAACATGAGTTGTTCTGCAGTAAACTGTACTAGTGGGAGTGTGGGTGGGACCTTGATATCACGGCTCTACTCTCCCAAGGTCACTACTGCGCAGACACGGGTCCCAAATCAGCGTAAGATGTTAGCGCCATATTGGGACATTGGTGGCTTCACTTTTCAAAATGTCCCAATATATCGTCCATGTTTTTTTTTACGGTCTATGGTGTAAGTGCACAGACTGACCAGACTAGGAAACCAGCTAACCAGAAAATTGCTCTTTTGGCAATAAACACTTTCCATAAACAGTGTAGCAAGAAGTAGTACATATAGTAGGAGTTATAAGGAGATCAGAAAATGGTGATCATCAGTGTTATGGGGCCAAAACAAAAATTATATGAGCTGTTTATTTTTATATTTATTTTATAAGAGTTTTCATTTTTTCCCCCACCCTGTTAAATACAAATATAAATTCTGTCATGAAACTCTAGAGGCGCAGACTGATAGGTCCTTAACTCAATCTGCTTGCAATCACATCATTCTCTATAGGCCACAGCTGACTGGTTCCTGTTGTATCAGTAGCCAGTGAGCTTGCTGCTCAACCTTCAAATACTGGTCAGCATTTTCTGTTAGCAGTTGCAGCTTTCTTTTAGAAACTCTCCACCTTCCCCAGCTCCACCTGTATAGATCTGCCACGAGTAATTCATGCATGCTATTTTGTACAGCAGCAGCATGTCTTACTTGCTCACAGCAGCATGTCATGTATGTATTGGCAGTAGCAAGTCCCGTACTTGCTCTGCAGCAGCAGATCTATTCCGTCTGAACATTTTCATATGCACACAATCATATACCATTTTTACAGGGCAGAATAAATAAGCTTGATGAATGTAATCAATCTGACATTTTTTATACAAATTGCAAAAAATACTGATTATTTACTGTTTGTTTCTTTTCGTGGAAAGTGTCCAAAATATGTTTTTTAGTAATGAGGGGAAATTGTGCTGGAACATGGCTCTGCACAAAATGTGTAACACAAAAAAATTACTTTTTTGTTAAATAAAAGTTCATACAAATTAATAACATTTATAATTAATACAAACCAGAACCAACTTCTGGGGTGGGACAGATTCAAACTTATTTTCATGCATTATTGTTATGTTAGATAATCGTTTAAAAAAATGTTACTAATAAAAAAATTGACCCACTTTATATTAGGTGGCCTTAACTACTATGTACTAACATTTAAATTAATAATTTGATACAATGCACTTATTGTGTACATGCATGTTTTTACATTGCACTTACATTTTTATATTGGCTGCATGTAATTACATCTGTAATTAATATCTGTAATTACATTTATAATTACACTGTTGACCATTTATGATTTCACTGTACACTGTTGCATGCTTGCAAACGTATCACAACACAACTCATAATTTGGTAACACTTCACAATAAGGTTGTATTAGTTAACATTAGTTAATGCATTAGTTAACATAAACAACACCTCTGTTCAGCATTAGTTAATCTTTGTTAACGTTAGTTTGTTCATGTTAGTTCACGGTGCGTTAACTAATGTTAACAAGATTTTAATAAAGTATTAGTAAATGTTGAAATTAACATGAACAAAGATACATAAATGCTTTATAAGTGCAGTTCATTATTAGTTCATGATAACTAATGTAGTTAACTAATGTTAACTAATGAACCTTATTGTAAAGTGTCTAATTTCTTTAAAAATCTGGTTTGCAACTCTCATGAAACTTTTCTGTCTTTAGAAAATAAGTGAACAATAGACTGTTGTCTGGTATAAATATGATGCATTAATGTTGTACGTTGACATTCATGATATGTGTGTACAGGTGGTGTGGATCACAGCCACAATGCCGTATGTCGTCCTCACTGTCCTGCTCCTGCGTGGAGTCACACTGCCTGGAGCCATCGATGGCATTAAAGCTTACCTGAGTGTGGACTTCCTGCGCTTGTGTGATGCTCAGGTACACACACACACGTTTATGCACACACCCCATGTTTATGGGGACTTTCCATAGACTTAATGATTATACTGAAAAAACCTGAATATTCTATGCCCTTACACTAACCCTACCCCTAAACCGTCACAGAAAACTTTCTGCATTTTTACATTTTCAAAAAACTTAATTTAGTATGATTTATAAGCTGTTTTCCTCACGGGGACCAAAAAATGTCCCTACAAGGAAGGGAATACCTGAGCCACGCATAGCGTCTTCTCCATTAAATGCACATGCATATAATTGCATTAAAGAGCAGCTCTTTATTTCTCTTTTGGAACCAGTGGCATTTATGCAAAGAGTTTTGATCAGTCGATAACGCCGACACAGATTTGTGTGTGTGTGTGTGTGCTCTTACGAATTAATCTATTAAACGCCTCATAAGAATCGCTCGTCATCGTCATGGAACGGCAGGTGAAGTTACTATTAACCTTAAGTAAGTTTTTCCACGATCCACGATTCTTTCCCGGTGGACCACTTGGCAAAGAGACCTCAAAGCGGCAATTTCAGAATTAGATTAGACACATGTGTGCAGCAGCAATTTGCAAAATTACCCTGTATTCACAAGTGTCTTTCATCTTTCTGCTGAATGAGTTTCCTGCAATTATCTCTAATGATAGCTGTTGTGCGGCCCCTTTTGTGCGGCTGGCCGGGGCCGTTTTGTGTCGCAGGTCTGGATCGAGGCAGCCACGCAGATCTGTTTTTCTCTGGGAGTGGGGTTTGGTGTGCTAATCGCCTTCTCCAGCTACAACAAATTCAGCAACAACTGTTATAGGTGAGCAAAGCCGAGTCATGTACTGGAGCAATAACGCAAACAGACACAGCGGGATTCACGAGCGACACACACACTCATTTGCTTGCACTTTGTATTGCTGAATTAAAACCCCTTTGATGCTTTTTAGCACAGAGGCTTTTTGCATGGTCATCTTGACATCGACTGTTTCATCACTATCAGGCTGAACAGAATAAAGCTGCCGATGTTTGTTGTGTTACAGAGACGCCATCATAACTAGCTCCATAAACTCCCTGACCAGCTTCTTCTCTGGATTTGTCATATTCTCCTTCTTGGGTTATATGTCACAGAAGCACAACGTCGCTCTAGATAAAGTCGCCACAGATGGTGAGTGAGTGTGTTTGTATTGTGCAATCTCAGAAAAGGGGAAAAAAGGTACAAAATCTGTCACTAGGGCAGTACCCAAAAACTACCAATATGTATATTTAATTAATCCCCCTGTTTCACAGTTTTAAGATAGTCCCAGACTAAAATGTTTTTTTTTTTTTTTTTTTTTAGCTAAAAGAAACTTGCACACTGCCATTGTTTTGTCTCAAGATGCACACTGTTGAAAAAAACAGCATATGCTGGTTAGGTATGTTTTGAAGCATGGCAGCTGGTTTGAGCTGGTTTAAGATTGTCCTCAGCTGGTTATGAGCTGGTTTAAAATGGTCAAGTGCTGGTCCTAAGATGGTCCTAAGAAACTAACTCCAGCTCAGGACCAGTTTAAACCAGCTCAAACCAGCTACCATGCTCAAAACATACCTAACCAGCATATGCTTTTCTCTAAGGCACATTTATAAAAGCTACTTAAATGTCCTAATTGAACTAAGGCATAATCCTGGCTTAATCTAAACCCTCTCTGTGAAACCAGGCCTAAATGTAAATTTAGGGTACTAAATATGCTCGCTATATGGGTAAAAAAGGCACAAATGTGTACCTATTGAAAGGGTAGGCTACTGCCCCTGTGACAGCTTTTGTTTTTTTTTGAGTGTCATGTGACTGAACCGGTGCAGCTTACATTACATTGTTAATTTTTACATGAAGCAGATTTTTACATTTCAAGTTGTATAAATTAACATTTACATTTATTCACTTTGCAGATGCTTTTATCCAAAGGGACTTACAAATGAGATTATTACATTAAGAATACATTAAGAAATTAACATTTATCAATTAATTATGAACAATAGTATCATTATAGTTCTTTGCAACTTATATTAACAAATTTAATCTTATTGTAGAGTGTTACATTTTGCTGAAAAACATGATGCCTGTTTCTGAGGAAATCAAGTTCTGTTTGCATAATTTTCATAATACTTAAGCAAGATTCTCTCTCACTAGTGTCATACAGAATTTTAATAATATACTGTAGCATATGAAATTGAATTTAAACTGTTTAGGTAATAATAATATTATTAACAATATTGGACCCACTTTATATTAGGTGGCCTTACAAATATTTAAAATAATTATTTGATACAATGCACTTATTGTGTACATACATGTTTTTACATTGCACTTACATTTTTTATATTGGCTGCATGTAATTACATCTGTTATTAATATCTGTAGTTACATTTATAATTACACTGTTGACCCTTCCCTTACACCTAACCCTACCCTTAAACTTACTCATACCACCACACCTGTCCCTAACTTTACCCTTAAACTTACCCATACCACCATACCTGTCCCTAACTTTACCCTTAAACTTACCCATACCACCATACCTGTCCCTAACTTTACCCTTAAACTTACCCACACCACCACACCTATCCCAAACTTTACCCTTAAACTTACCCACACCACCATACCTGTCCCTAACTTTACCCTTAAACTTACCCACACCACCACACCTGTCCCTAACTTTACCCTTAAACTTACCCACACCACCACACCTGTCCCTAACTTTACCCTTAAACTTACCCACACCACCACCACACCTGTCCCTAACTTTACCCTTAAACTTACCCACACCACCACACCGTCCCTAACTTTACCCTTAAACTCACCCACACCACCACACCTGTCCTAACTTTACCCTTAAACTTACCCACACCACCACACCTGTCCCTAACTTTACCCTTACACTTACCCACACCACCACACCTGTCCCTAACTTTACCCTTAAACTCACCCACACCGCCACACCTGTCCCTAACTTTACCCTTAAACTTACCCACACCGCCACACTTGTCCCTAACTTTACCCTTAAACTTACCCACACCACCACACCTGTCCCTAACTTTACCCTTAAACTTACCCACACCACCACACCTGTCCCTAACTTTACCCGTATCCCACCTCAATATCAGCACAAGTGTTTCGCAATACAATATGAACACAATAAGTACATTATACTTATGTTTTGATGCAAGTACATAGTAGTTAAGGCCACCTAATATAAAGTGGGGCCACAATGTTATTCATATTTCATAAATATTTGATACATGCTCAATTCTTCATGTCCTCTGTGAAATAAACATGTGGCACTGAATTCCTGATTGATCTTGTTCAAAGCGTAACTGTCAGAGTCACTGGAGCCGGTGTTCATTGTGACATACTCTTCCTAAACACCAGCGTCTGGAGACAGAGAATAATTTCTCGTCATCCTGAGAGCAAAATCAATATGTGCGATGCAGAATGTCAGTGGAATTCAAACATGTCGATTTGTCTAATTCTCAGCAACATTTCTGTTGGTCTGATTGATGTTTTCTTTTGATCTTTAAAACCTTTTGATTACAGACT
Organism: Paracanthobrama guichenoti; assembly: GCA_018749465.1. Lineage (NCBI taxonomy): Eukaryota > Metazoa > Chordata > Actinopteri > Cypriniformes > Gobionidae > Paracanthobrama > Paracanthobrama guichenoti. Next base: position 9,677,476 of record CM031958.1, read on the forward strand.
TCTGCCTAAATGCTTTTAAACAATTTTGCAGACAAGTATGCTATACAAAACAAAACCAGTAATGTTGTGAAATATTATTGCAATTTAAAATAACTGTTTTCTATGTGAATATATTTTAAAATGTAATTTATTCCTGTGATGCAAAGCTGAATTTTCAGCATCAATACTCCAGACTTCAGTGTCACCTTCAGAAATCATTCAAATATGCTGATTTGGTGCTCAATAAATATCTCTTATTGTTATCAATGTTAAAAAATATTTTTGTGGAAACTGATGCATTTTATTGTTGAGGATTCTTTGATGAATAGAAAGTTCAAAAGAACTGCGTTTATTTGAAATAGAAATATGTTAATTCATTATAAATGTCTTTACTGTTACTCTTTTGATCAATTGAATCTTTGCTGAATTATTAATTTCTCTATTTTAATTTCATTTCATTTATTTTACATTTTAAATTAAACAATGACATGTTTTTAACATAAAAAGCATTCCAGGAAAAGTTGCGGAAGGTTATTTATTATTATCATTATTATTATCACAATTGCTGATTGCATTTAGTAAAAAAAAAAAAAAAAAAACATAATGCAACATATATAATATAATGCATTGCAATCATACATGGTGTAACGTTGTAACATTTTGTATTGATATGTTTGTGATAGTCTAAAAAAATATAGACTATTACAGTGAGTTCAGTGCACCGAATTCAGAACTTCTCTCTGCGGTGTATGTAAAGGTGTTAAATCTTTGCTCTTTTCTTCTCTCCAGGTCCTGGTCTGGTGTTCATTATTTACCCAGAAGCCATTGCTACACTTCCAGGTTCATCAGTGTGGGCTGTAATATTCTTTATCATGCTGCTCACTTTAGGAATCGACAGTGCTGTGAGTCCATGTGATAGACTTATTTTGTCAATCTTCACCTGCTCAATCTGAAACAAAACTCCAGGTTGCATGTATTTACTGTGTCGATGTGATGAATGGATGCTAATAAACACAATGCTCTGTCCTCACAGCCTGGTAAATCCCCCAGTGTAACCAAAGCCGAAATCTGTTTTTCAGATGGGAGGGATGGAGTCAGTGATCACGGGACTCATCGACGAATTCAAATTCCTGCACAAACATCGAGAGCTCTTCACACTTTTCATCGTAGTTTCCACGTTCCTCATCTCTCTCTTCTGTGTCACAAATGTATGTGAGAGACAAACAGTCCTTTAATGAGAGCACTCTCATCTAATGAGCTTTTCATCTGATTATGAAGAGTCTCTCAAAGACTTGTGTTGAATCTCTGTTCATCGTAATCATGTTCTTCTCTTTGGATTCGTCTCATTTCACTTCTCTCTCCAGGGCGGCATCTATGTGTTTACCCTGTTGGACCACTTTGCCGCTGGGACATCGATTCTGTTTGGAGTGTTGATTGAGGCCATCGGCATCGCCTGGTTCTACGGTGAGGCTGATTCCTCTTCTTACATGTCCAGTGAAGCTGATGTGACATTAGGGCTCTGATGGCCTTTCAGACGGCTGTGCTCCAGGGCCGCTCGCGCTCATTAAGCTTCCAGGGGTCCTGATATGTGGCTTATGGACTCATATCTGTCTGGAATGCTCTGGTTTACTCTTCTTCACAAGGATTTGAAAAACCACAATTTGCCATTCAGTTTTGACTCTATATTGACCTACTTGAAATAAAGGAAACATTTTCTTTCAGTTTAACCTGATGTACTAAAAAAAAAAAAAAAAAAAAAAAAAAAAAGAAATAAAAATGAATAAATAATATATAGTCATGTTAAAAAAAAAAGAAAAAAACACAATTAAATTACTAAAACTTTAACTAAAATAAAAATAAAAATAGGAAATATAAAAATAAAATGAATTCATAATGATTATAAAAAATACAAAATACAATACAAAAATAACACTGGTTGTAATGACTATAGCAGCATTGAAGAGATTTGGGTTTTTAAAAAGCCTTTAAAGAGTTTTTAGAAATAATCATAATAATAATATTAATAATAATCCTGTGCATATGTGGCAGATCATCTTGGCAGTGGCATATCTTGAATTACAACAGTGTGAACAATGGTCCTCTGGGCAAATGAAGAGAAATTCAAATTATTTACAAGTAACCACAAAAGTAATATTAGAAGTTAGTCAGAATGCATATTTAAAAATTTTGCCACTAAATAGACACTATTGCTGTAGTAGAAACAACAGACAAATTGGATTGCTCAAGCATTTTTACAAATTTGCCTTTAGTCTTTAAAGAGCTAGAAATATTCTTATCATAATTATCATTATATAATCATGTGCATATGGCAGGTCCTATTAGTGTTTGTGGTGGATCTTGAATGTGTATATATATATAAAACAATCTGAACTGTTCCACTAATATTAATAAAAAAAAAGTGATTATTTTTCAACAAAGAAAGTAGTTAGTCCAACACAATCTCATGACAATGCGTAACTATTTTTTGTTTTGGCAAATCATGACTAAAGTGTATGACTTTGTATGAATCTCATTTGTCATTTTCTGATGATCTGCTTATGCTCCAGTGAGTTCAGAGGTGGACCATCATGCAAAAAAAAAATCATATCACTCTAAAAAATGCAATTGGGTTGTTTTAACCTAGCGATTGGGTTGTTTTAAGCAAACATTTAACCCAACCGCTGGGTTAAAACAACCCATTTACTGGGTTAAAACAACCCGATCACTGGGTTAGTCCATTTTCAACCCAACTTGGGTTGTTTTAACCCAGCATTTTTTTATTGTATTTGTACAATTCGTATAAATTCATATGCAATCACCACCTTGTAAAATAAATGTGTTTTCCCATGACATGACCCTTAAGACCTGCTATGTTGCCAGAATTATAATCATACACTGTTTGTTCGTCGGCCAGAGGAGAACTGGCACCCCGACTGAGCCTGGTTTCTCCCAAGGTTTTTTTCTCCATTCTGACCCTGAAGGAGTTTTGGTTCCTTGCCACCGTTGTCTCTGGCTTTTGGCTTGCTCAGTTGGGGACACCTAAATTTCATCTATATTACCGATCTGCCCGCATTGACACTATATGATACTTGAAATTAGCTGGATAACATCACCGTTTCACCAGAACGGCTATACAAAATCTGTTGCATTATTTTCCTGTTAACAATGTGAAGCTGCTTTGAAACAATTGGACTTGTAAAAAGCGCTATATAAATAAAGGTGATTTTGATTTGAAATAACCCCTAAACGTATTATGCGTTGACTTTTTCCTCGAAAAGCAATTTGTTTGCCTTTGGCAAACTGGTCAGAGGAATATGAACTTTGCAAACATACCTGAGGCAAAAACGATTCTTAGAGACCTGAACTTCAGCATGACTCCATAAGCTCCAGACTGAGAGATCGGCATCAGAGAGCAATCTTTGAACTTCTGGATCTTGAGGCAGCAGGTCACAGGCTGCTGCTGTCAGTCAGGCCAAGACCAACCAGCCTGAGGCTTCAGTGGCCTTTTTGGAAGTTCCATTTCCTAGCAAACACCTGTGCCTTTGGACCTCTGCTCGTGACACAGCTCTGCTCTCGCTGTCGGCTGCATTTAGACATCAAGCCTTGATCAAAGCCCTGCGGCCAACCAGACTCACAGAGCAAGAGATCTGCTATGCATGGAAGCCACTATGAAGTTAGCTTCCAATCACTTTGTCATGTGCACTACTCAAAGTGACATTGTTTCATGGGGAGCATGGCTTAACTGTGTCACTCAATATTGCCATATTCATACGTTAAAATATGATTTTAAGTCAAGTAGGCGTTTGAAGTATAGGGGATAGAGGGGACCGTTTTCATATTTATTATCTTTTCTTTCATAACTCATGGCTACAACAAATCTAAATGATAGTAAATTACAGTTTATTTTAAATAAATGCTGTCCTTTTGAACTTTCTCGTTCATCAAAGGATTCTGTTTCCACAAAAAAATAAAGCTGTTTTAAACATTGATGATAATAATAAATGTTTCTTGAACAGCAAATCAGCATATTAGAATGATTTCTGAAGGATCATGAGAGACTGGAGTAATGATGCTGAAAATTCAGCTTTACATCACAGGAATAAATTACTTATATATTAAATATATTACAAATATATAATACAATTGTAATAAATTACTTAAATATATTACAATGGCAAACAGTTATTTAAAATGGAACAAATATTTCACAGAATTATATACACAGTATACTGATTTTACTGTATTTTTATCAAATAAATGCAACCTTGGTGAGCAGAAGAGACTTAATTCAAAAACATTTAAAAAATCTTACTGGCCCTTTTTTGCTGAAATAAATGCAACTGGTGTCTTCAGTTAGATATTTTGATGAAAAAAAAAAACAAAAAAAAACAACAAAGTTATTTTAAAGTCAGTTTTCAATTCAGTTATACAATTTTTAATTCTTACCTTTTTTGTTACATATCTCAGATTTGTATGGTAGAAGCTGCAGAATCAGCGACATTCATGTACATATTTAACAAACAACCTAAATAGATATTAGTTTGGATTCAAAGGTATCAACAGTTAGGCGAGCAGAAAATAAATATTTAACATGAAATAAAGGATAAACTAAACTAACTAATTTAAGCTTCACCTTCAGGACATTTACCAACATGTGTGTTTTTAGGTGTGGATCGCTTCAGTGATGATATCCAGGAGATGATTGGACAGAGACCTGGCCTCTACTGGAGACTGTGCTGGAAGTTTGTTAGCCCGTGTTTCCTCTTGGTACATTTACAATCACGATCATGCCATTTGTATCATGAAACTCCTTTATTTACCATTAAACAATACTTGTTTTCTCTTCCCTTCATTTAGTTCATGGTTGTTGTCAGTTTTGCGACGTTTAACCCTCCCAAGTATGGTTCCTATTATTTTCCCACTTGGGCTACGATGGTGGGTTGGTGTCTGTCCATATCGTCTATGATCATGGTGCCTCTCTACGCCATTTACAAGTTCTGTTCTCTGCCAGGAAGCTTTTGTGATGTAAGTATTCCAGATGGTGAATATAGAAAAAACTTTATTGAGATGCATTGTTGTCGCATTTATTTTTGTAGTGCTTTATACAATATAGATTAAAAAAATGACTTCAATTTCAGCTGTAAAACAGATCCACTGAAGACAATGGTGTCATTATTCAGCTCAATTCAGTTCAATAACATTGTTGATGCTACAAAGTTAGTGTCATTATCAATTCAGCTTAATTTCAATTAATTTCAAATTTTGTTCTCATCCAATAAAAGGTATGCACATGATGTCACAGTAGGCGGGAATCACTGGGGTTACACCCACTGAGTGGCGAAAATACTGAGTGGCATGCAGCATTAGTGTTCAGATTGAATGCTGTGAATGTGCGATCAGAGAAATAGAATCGAAACCAAGTGAGAGGGACATGAGTAATACCAATAGAGATTAATCTATCTAAAAACAGCCATATCACCCTGTAGCCCAAGACTGTTTCTCACTGAAGCTAAACAGGGTAGAGCCTGCTCAGTACCTGGATGGGAGACCTCCAGGACTAGGTTGCTGCTGGAAGAGGTGTATGTGAAGCCAGCAGGGGGTGCTTACACCCCAGTTTAGTGATGGGGACACTATACTGTAACAAGCACTGTCCTTCAGATGAGACTTTAAACAGAGGTTTTCTGGCTTTCTGTGGTCATTTGTCCTTCGGAAAAAGAGTAGGGGTGTAACCCCGGCATCCTGGCCAAATTTTCCCATTGGTCTTTGTCCATCATGGCCTCCTAATCATCCCCGTATACTGATTGGCTTCATCACTCTGCCTCCTCTCCACCAATCATCTGGTGCAATATGGCTGCTGTCGCATCATCCAGATGGATTCTGTACATTGGTTCTGCGCAGGAACCAAGGGGGGAATCTCCTCAACCACCACCAATGTGCAGCATCCACCTGGATGATGCGACGGCAGCCATATTGCGCCAGAACACCCACACACCAGCTGAGTGATGAAGCCAATCGGTATATGAGGGGATTAGGAGGCCATGATGGAGAGACGCCAATTTGGCCAGGATGCTGGGGTTACACCCCTACCCAGAGTACCCAGATAAGCGCTATATAAATGTAACAAATTATATTATTATTATTATTAATTATAAAATAACTTGATTAGAAATGGTATGGAAGGCCGCACTTAGATCAAGCAATATTTAAGAGTCCAGAATCAGCCGTCATCAACTGATCATTGGTAACTTTTACCATGGCATATGTTACATTTTGGGGTAAAATCATACCCTAGGTTATATTTTATATTCTGTATTACTGTCATTATTCATCATGGTGAGCCTTGTGTTTTACAAAGGGAGACGGTTGGAAAATGTTAGACAAAACCAGGTTTCCTTACAAAGCAAAGCAACTCATCATTTGCCTTATGGTAACAGCTATCCAGATAACTTTAAAAGTTCTACAAAATATATTAAAATGTCCAGAATATCTATTGATGTCCTCATCACTTTAATTTCGCCAGCAAAGCCCGTCTTGAAGTAAGACCAAGTGTAAAGTCAAATTTATTTGTATAGCGTTTCTCAATACAGCTTCACAAAAAGTCATTGTTATGTCTACAATGCCTTGGTGCTTTACCAGGTTAAAGGGCTGGGCGATATGACGATATATAACAATGATATAAGTGATCATCTGGATTTATAGTGTTGTTTAACAGATAAAGTGTTTACAGGCTTTGCTTTATATCTCCCCGGCATCGATAAATGTCATGAAACTCGATTCCTGGCCACATGTCAGTGTCCATGGACCACTGGTTCTTTGGTAAGTTGTAAGGGTCACTGTTGAGTCCAAGCAGATAATTGTTTGTTTTGCTTCCGTTTTCACAGTTTCCTCTACTAAAACCAGTCTAATGCAGGATGTTTTCCCACTCAGACCGGCTCTCAGGGGTCATGTCCCGGCAGGAAAAGTGACATCAATGCATACCCTCTGTAGTGTCAGAGCAGCTGAATCGATAATATCACTTAATATTCATTGTCTTTTTTTAACTTAATAATTGCTACTACTAATTGAACTACTTCTAAACATTCATCACTGTGCCGAAATCATAATGCATTATTGTTGATATTAACATCCTTGCATTCATCTTGTTGTTTCCATGATTTTGTGTGAATGTGCTATTATTTCGGCAGAAACTGGCGTATGCCATCACTCCAGAGACTGAACATCACTTGGTGGAGCGTGGGGAGGTCCGGCAGTTCACGGTAAGATCTTATTTCCAGGATCATGGGTGGAAAAAAATCAGACAGCTGTTTCATGTGTACTAGGAAGATTACATAAATTTTATGGATGAACTTTCAATTATGCTAAACATGACATTTTACTGCAGATACAGTACATGACTTTTAGGGCAGTCTGATCCTCAGTTCAGATATGCTGGGATTGTTCTAGCCTCACTAATATTCCTCCGTAAGAGCATCTGTAAACATTTGATCTGTTTGCCTGCTTTTACACTCTTAAAATAAAATATTCTACAGTATATAGGACATTAAAGGGTTCATACGTAGAACCTTTTAGGGGTTCCCATCAGGGGATCATTTTATATTAAATTAATTAATACTACTTTCTAGTTTCTAAAGAACCCTATATGCCAAAAGCAGTGTTTTCCAACAGACACTAGTGTGTTGTAACAGATTGTCAGGTGTGCCATGGAAAATTATCAAATTCCAAAAAATAAGTAAAAATAAATGCTACATATAAGAATATATCATCGCGCTGTCTGGCCAAAACCTTGTATCTCTATATTTCATCATTTTTGTTTTATAAAATAATGCTATTGGTCATCTTTGCATCTGTATGTGACTAAACCTCGTATCTCCATTGGCTCCTCTCAAACTGTCAGTCATACCTCATAACTCCACCCGCCTCCAATTAGAATGTGCAGTTTGGAGATCTGCTTGTTTGCAGTGCAAGAGAAAATAAATCTGAAGTTTGTGTAAGTACAGTGTTTTCTTTACTCAAGAAACACTGTGTCCATAAAAGCTAAAAAAATTTTTGTATTTGAAGAGCGGATAATTGTCTTAGTCATTGCCGTCTAGTTGAAGCAAATATATTGTTTTAAATATCCTGTGTATAGCACTTCATATTTTGTATCATGGGATTTTGATCATGGGTTTTCAACAACAAGAAAACTGAGCAACTATATAGCTACAATAAACATTGTATCCTGTGCGTTGATGAAAACATAATACCATGCACTTACTGTCATTTGCTGGTCAAAAACCACATAACTCCATTTGATCTTGATTTTCATAAAATGTTCATATTATAATGACATGTGCAAGTGTCTGACCATAGCTATAAAAGCCGCAATATCAACTTCAACGACTTGTATTTGTTTAATTAAATATGAGGTTTTCTGTCCAACAGCGACAATATGTAAATGTGATGTTTTATCATCACCAACAACATCATACTGTGAACTTATTGTGTTCCTACCTGACTTAAGCTCAAGTTTCACATTAAATGTGAGTACTACTTTTAATATAATCTAGTTTTTTTTATATTTTTATATAGCAGTGTGCCATGGGATTTTTTACTTATCAAAACTGTGCCGTGGTAACTGTGGGAAACACTGCTTTAAAGTTGAGTCAAGAACACTAGGGTTCTATATAGAACATTTTTTCTTAGGGTACATTTACACGATAATGATGTACTAAAAACGGAAAAGTTTTTCCGCATATAGACAACAATGTCAAAATGATCCCTGTTCACACGGATCCACGAAAATGACTAAAAACACTGTATTGTGCAGGGCAGGCCAGTAGTTGGTGATGTCACTTTGTATAGAAACACGACTTCACAAATTCACATTTTTGTACTTTAAAGGTGCAGTGTGTAGTATTTATGAGGATCTATTGTTAGAAATGCAATATAATATACATCATAATATACTTCTACAGTAACCCTAAACGGACAAACTGCTCTACAGAGTGATAGTCACTCTTTGCTCTCTTCAACGTCATTTTTGTCCTGTGACGGCCACCATAGCTTCTCTATGTGCTTCGAAAGGGAGGGGTGAGCGATGGGCGATTGCAATTCACAACCTCACCGCTAGATGCCACTAAAATTTACACAGTGCACCTTAAAACCAAGACGATAACGGTGTTGTTTTCAATAACTTGAACTCGTTTTTAAAAGTTTGCATTTTCAGGCCCCCAAAACGCCATTGTTGTGTAAACGTAAAAACTATTTACATTGTTGTGTAAATTGAAAATGGTGTCATGTAAAAGATCCCTAAGAGTGCATATTTTCTGTAAAGCAACTTCAAAATGGCGCATGTTGTGAAAAGTGCTTTATGAACATGACTTATTTCTTACAGCTTCAACACTGGCTGGTGGTTTGAGCGGCGCTCTACATGGAGGTAACGAAGGCACCGGAGGACTCGGCTTGACAAGAGCAATGCGTGTCGGTGCCAACAGAAGCGTATTACTAGTTGTTTCTTTCTCGCATAATCGGACGTGGCTGTTTCGTGACTTCGATCACAATGTGGTTGACATTCTGTCAGTATCAGTTTTACTCTCAGTATACGATGACTGTTATGATGGCTGATGTTGTCCCCACTGACTGTTTGTTTATTAATGTTTATTTATTTCTTCTTTTTTTGTGATCAAAGTACAACTGAGCCTTATTGATAAATGTGATTGAAGTGTCAAAAACTGTACAAAATACATCTTTAGCAACACTAAAGTTTAGAAAAGTGTAAATAGTGCTATTGCAAAAATAAATCTATCCTCTTTGTGTCTGAGAATTGCAAATGCCTTTATGAATGATCAGCAAGTTCAGTTGATCGCAACAAGTTTCATGCTTGCTTACATTATCGATCATATGCATATTTGATGCATATATTACGTCCCAGAGAAGAGCTCTCTTCACAGAATACTATAGCTTGCAATAAGGTTTAACCGTTGGTAACTTTGAATCTGTGGGGAGCCAACAGTTGTTTGCAGAACTGGAGAAAAATCCATCTGCAGGCAACAACATGCAATGGGTCAATCAATGATTCCTTTTGTGGGCTATTTGCATTCATCTTTGCATTTACTCCGTGCGGTGGTAATCTTCCAAACGACAAAACACAGTGGCATTTATGGGATTTCTGTCACACTGAATGCTGTCATCCATAACTGTACTACTGGACTACTGGAGATTTATTTACATAAAAGTTTATTACGAATATTTGAAGTCTTTAAATTGAATGATTTCAGTGCCTGCTGAAATTTGTCAACTACTGAAATATCAATAAAGAGTGTTTATGTAAAAAAAGAAAACAAAAAAGAAAAAGGAATTTGATTGTTTCTTAACACTAAAACTTTAATATTTGTGGAAGAGAAGTGCTGATTTTATGCTGTGGACATATCACAAAATAGGCAATAATATGGACAAAACCAGTGTCAAGATTCTACTAAAACAAATTCAGTTTAGGACATTTTATTGTACTGTATACCCAGCTAACAAGGAACGTTCTGAGAACTTTGGCTTACATTCTGGCAATGTTCTCTCAAAATTATGAACAAACATTCTTCCTGTACCATTAATAGAATGTTTGTGTTTATTCGTTAAGTTATCTGGTCTTTAATAATGTTCTCAAAATGTTAGAACAAAAATATTGTTTATACGTTGTTCATGGAAAAAAATTCTGAAACATTTTAGCTGGATGTTCATCTAACATACTTTAAATGTTAATACTTGCTTCAGAACTTTTAAACATTCAAAAGTACAGTTCCTATAATGTTTGCAAAACGATTAAATGGAATATTGCCTTAACATTCGCATTAACCAAGAAAAATATTTTTTAAACATAAACATAAAAAAAAAAAAAAAACCTAATGTGAACATTAGCAAAATGTTCTTAGAACATGTTTTTGTTAGCTGGGTATAACGTAGATACTTACAACAGAGTCCAAAACAGTACTGTAACTCCATCAGGTTGGAAACTATAAACAAATCTTTTGTTCATTCATCGTTCTACTACAATACTTCCTACAGTGTCTGTGTGAGTGACCACAGGAAAACAATCAGTGATGGTATCAAACATGGCAACAGACAAAAGTAAATGCAGCTGTAATTGGAACTGACTTCTATTGAAAGAGCATTACTGTAAACATATTTTTAGCTTGTTTATACAAAGGTATTGTCTGTGGTAATCGACAGCATGTTGTCAGTAACATTTAACTTGTATTGAACCCAGAATGTTGTCAATACCATTAGATCGCAAGGTTCAAACTAAAATGTGTTCATTCACAGGCCGGGACACATCTGTGCTATAAGCTTACATTTTTAGTGATTGAATTCCTGACTACATATATTATGACATAATATAATATATTACAAACATGGACCCTAAATATTATGTTAAAGTCACCATGAAATCAAAGATTGACCATTATTATTTTTGTATGGAATATTGCAGGGTTTATTATGATTTATTCATGCACATAATTTTATAAAATCATGTTTAATCAAAATAACTTCCCCTCCCTCTTGCAGCGATATCTCTTCTCTGATGACGTTTACTGGCACAAGGGCAGGACAACCTGTCACTGACTCACATGAGATTGACCAATAGCAAACCACAACCATCCAATCAATTCCCAATAGACAAAATCAAGTCATACCCTACATTTTTTTCTTTTAAGCCACTTCGCTCGGATATACTTCACAATGTGGAAGAAAAGACCATTGCATCTTCCGTTTCATGATTAACATTCATTATTCTGTCATAAATAGCTAATATAATTAAAACATCTCTTTATATAAAAACTGCTCTTCTTATTCAGGATAATTTCTACAGTGTGTGTTTCATCTGACTGTGATTGAACTCAGATATTCTTGCTCTCACATGGTGACCCGTTCTAGTTAATATTTCAACCCAATATTTTTGGTCTATTTAACCCTTCTACAGTCTTCATTTGGGAATTACACTCGGGGTCTTTGGGGTCTCCACAGACCACAGGCAATAAAATGTAATTTTGAAATTAAATCACAATTATAACAATTAAAATACATTTTTGTCAAAGTTTAGCATTTTTTTTTTTTTTTGTACAGAAAAAAATATATTTTTAAATGATGTTACATTATGATTAGAATCAAACTTGAACAAGAGAAAAGTTGGAAAAGTTCTTTAGAGTTTATAATTTATTTCAAACATCTGATTTTCTTATAATTCTACAAATTTAATCTACACTTAAAGTAACTGTATCTACGCTTAAAGTAACTGTAACAGAACAAACATTAACAGAAATGAACAGTTATATTACATATTGAGTAAAAAATACACAACATGAACATCAAAATGCAATGAACTGAACAGCAATAACAAATGTATTCCTGTGTGTGTGTGTGTGTGTGTGTGTGAGCATGATCATTTTGCATCATGTTTTATGCATTGTTGGAAGTGTGCCACTTCATTTCTGTATGCGTGTTCTGTGTTGTTTCTGTTTTTGAGGATGAATTTTGTCCATTTTCTAAGTGGGGTCCTGAGTGTGACTTTTTTTGTCACACAAACATATATCATATATCAATCCAACATATATCAATCCAATTAATTTTTTTATTTGTAGATCTAGAGAGTGTTGACAACGATACAAAGTCTCATGCCATTTGGACAAAGGGAAAACATTTTTTAATTTGAGCAAACGTCCTTTGGGGTCAGAAAAGACCCCAAAGACCGGAGAAGGGTTAAGGAACTGGCTGTTCCTCCATTTTGTTTCTTTCCAGTGAGGAATACATTTGTTCCTGTAATCCTTTCCTTTTTCGTGTAGTTGTCGCTCTAAGTTTAGAAAACGTCTCGGTTACGTATGTAACCCTCGTTCCCTGAAGGAGGGAACGGAGACGTACTTCGGAACTGACCAACGAATTGGGGATAATTTCCTGAGACCAATCTGCTTTGAGTGTTTGCAAACGAGCCACTGAACATTGGCATGCGGTCCACGCTCCACCCACAGTGCGGGTATAAATGCAGAAGTGGAATACTGCATCCTCGCTTTTCTGCTGAGGAGCCGAACTAGTGACTCGGTCCTTCAGCTGAAGCACAGCACCTGGCGACGGGACGTACGTCTCCGTTCCCTTTCAGTCGGTCCCGTCTCAGGAGATGGAACTCGGTGGGGCCACGTCCTTCAGTGGAAGGAGAGGTGGCAGATGACACATAATGACTAACTTAGCAGGGTAGTGCAACATGTGGCCTCTGGGATGGTTCCAACCTGGTCCCAGGAGGGAAAGAACACCTCCAGAGATGACAGAGCGGGCTCTGTCAAGGGAAAGATATGGGGGGCTAGCCGAGGAGGGTAGCTGGTACCATGGAGGAATACACATATGGGGTTGCCGTAGGAACCACTACATATGGATACCCAGCCTACACACATGTTCCACAAGTATACGGGTGCAGGCCTGGCGTCAGACGGCCGCAACATCTGACAACGAAGGGGTGATGGAGGAGATCGACCGGGTTAGCCATTTCTGGGGAACACAACTGGAGACAAATAGACGCACATATCTGGCCCAGGGGGCGGGAATGGCATTGCAAGCCGACACTTAGAATGGGCACTTAGCGCTACTGGCCACTGGGGGCGAGCACACAGGAAGATACTGGCTCTACACAGAAGCTATAGAATCTAGCGAACGTGTTAGGTGTCGCCCAGCCCGCAGCTCTACATATATCTGTCAGCGAGGCGCTTTGAGCTTTCCCAGGAGGAAGCCACAATCCTAGTTGAGTGTGCTCGCAACCCGAACGGGCAAGGCACATCTTGGGACTGGTACGCCAATAGCATCCACTATCCAGTGGGCTAACCTCTGCTTGGAGACAGCCTTTCCCTTCTGCTGGCCTCCATAACGATGAAAGGCTGTTCTGAGGTCCTAAAGCTTTGAGTTCGGTCCACGTAGGCACGGAGAGCACAGACGGCACAGAGCAAAGCTAAGGCTGCGTCTGAGTCCTCCGAAGGCAGCGCTTGCAGGTTAACCACCTGGTCCTGGAAGGGAGTGGTGAGAACCATGGGCACGTATCCAGGCCGGGGACTCAGGATGACATGAGAGTTGGCCGGCCCGAATTCTAGGCACAATTCGCTGACTGAAAGTGCATGCAGGTCCCCTACCCTCTTGATGGAGGCCAATGCAGTCAAGAGCGCTGTCTTCATGGACATGATTTTTAACTCAGTGGACTGCAAAGGCTCAAAGGGAGGGCTCTGAAGTGCTCTGAGCACCAGAGCCAAGTCCCAAGAGGGTACCGAGTTTGGACGAGGAGGATTTAGCCTCCTCACACCTCTGAGGAACTTGACGATTAGGTCATGCTTCCCTAAGGACTTACTGTCAACTGCATCGTGATATGCTGCTATTGCTGCGACGTACACTTTGAGGGTGGAGAGAGACAGCCTTCTCTCCAACCCATCTTGCAGAAAAGAGACACTAACCGAACACGAATAGGTTCCACTTCAACGCCAGAGAGGGGCTGTCGCGAAAGAATTTCAGTGGGACCTGTTTTGCCATTGAATGTATTCAAGCAGTTCAACACCGACCGGACTCGCTCCTCTGTGAGGCATGCAGTCTGTTTGACCGAATCCAGCTCCATACCGAGATAAAAGATCTTCTGCGTGGGGCATAGAGTATGCTCTTCTCTCGGTTGACCTGAAGTCCCAACAGGCTGAGGTGACTGAGCACCATGTCACTGTGTTCACACAACTGACCCCACGACTGGGCCAGTATGAGCCAGTCGTTGAGGTAGTTGAGAATGTGAACGCCACATTCTCTGAGCAGAACAATGGCTGCCTCTGCGACTTTCGTGAAGACGCAAGGCGACAGGGACAGCCGGAAGGGCAGGACTTTGTACTGATATGCCCTCCCCTTGAACGCAAAGCATAGGAACGGTCTGTGTCGAGGGAGAATGGAGACATGAAAGTGCGTGTCCTTCAGGTCGATTTCTGCGAACCAGTCTCGGGGACGGATGCATTCGAAAATGCATTTCTGCATTAACATCCTGAACGGGAGAATGTGCAGGTCCAAGATTGGTCTTAACCCACCCCCTTTCTTGGGTACAATGAAGAAAGGGCTGTAGAACCCCGACCTCATATCGGGTGGAGGAACCGGCTCGATCGCACCCTTCGCCAGTAGGACATCAATCTCTGACTGCAAGAAATGGGCATCACTGCTCCGCACGGAGGTGAAGAGGATGCCCTTGAACTTGGGAGTTAATAATATCACTATGTAGTGCCCTGCATGAAATCAGTATCACTTCCAGACTGGCCACTTTGAACATCACATGTGTAAAGAAAAGTTATAATTAGTTTATTGTTATATAAATCACAGGCTATGTTGCTTCAGTGGAAAATATTTGGTGATTTTTTACTTGACAAAAATATCCTCAGAAAATTTAACCAGTTTAAGTTACAGCAAAGTGATTGAATTGAGTCAGTTGGACGTAACTATTTTACATAGATTCTTCCTTGGTCAGTTGTGTTGTCACAACACAATGATTTTGCATAGATTAAAAATAAACCTTTAATGTTAAAAGAAATTAAGTTGGTTGTGTGGAACCACTGTCCATAATTTAATTGAGTTAGTTTAAAGTATCACTTTTTTGAGTGTTGGTGAGTGTAATTTGTGAGTGTAATTTGCATGCCAAGCCACTCCCCCATTCAGAGTTGACGGCCATGCTTTCCCAGGCCTCCACGGTGTCCAACTTGGTGGTCCAGGAACGCCATCTCTGGCCAAACCTTTGAGAGATGTGGGATGCTGACAAAGTACACTTTCTCGACACCCCCATCTCGCAAGGTGGCCTCTTTAGTACACCGTCTAGCAAGTTCTCGGCAGTCCACAAGCAGACAGAGACCATCAAGCTCATCAAGATTCAAGATTCAAGAGTTTTATTTGTCACATACACAGTTATATACAGAATATACAACCGGCAGTGAAATGTAAACAGGTCCGCTCCATGGACAGTGCAAATTCACAGTTAAAAACACAAGGAGGAAATTATAATAGAAATAGGATAAAAAAGTACTATTATAAATAATCAAGTCAAGTAGAAGAAAAAAGTAAAAAAATAAGAATAAAGAAGTGGAATAAAATAAGTGAGGTAAACTGTGCAGTGAGTAAACTGTAGACTTATAGATATGTGGTTAACAAATGTATAAGAGTATAATGTGCAAACAGGTTTATAACAGGTTGTTACACCGTAACAACGAGAACAGAAAGTGCAGTACAATGTCAGTGTATCGATGTTTATCCAGAAGTGAAGTCACGTGATGTTAAGTGACTGAGTTCAGGAGTCTGATGGCCTGGGGGAAGAAGCTCCTCCTGAGTCTCTCAGTTTTGGCCATCAGGCTTCGGAAGCGCTTACCAGATGGCAGCAGCATGAAATGAGGGTTTGCAGGGTGATTAGTCCTTGATGATCTTAGTAGCTCTACCGTTGCAGCGTTTGGTGTAGACGTCCTGCAGAGACGGGAGAGCTGACCCTGAGATACGCTCGGATAAGCGCACGACTCTTTGCAGGGCTTTGCAGTCATGACTGGTGCTGTTCCCATACCACGCTGTGATGCACTGAGTTAATAGACTTTCTATCGCCCCTAAATAGAACGTTTTCAGGATAGCTGGTGAAACCCTGAATTTCCTCAGCTAGCGCAGGTGGTGCAGTCTTTGCCTGGCTTTTTTCACCTGTGTCTGAATGTGAGCAGTCCAGGTCAGGTCCTCGGAGATGTTTACACCCAGGTACTTGAAGCTGCTCACTCTCTCTACTGGTGACCCGCTGATCATGAGGGGGGAGTACGTTGCTGTCTCTTCTTGAAGTCCACAATCATTTCTTTGGTCTTGCCAACATTCAGAGAGAAACAGTTGTCCTGGCACCATGATGTTAGATGCTCCACCTCGTCCAAGTATGCCGTCTCATTGTTGTTGGAAATGAGGCCCAGGACAACAGTATCATCAGCAAATTTGATGATAGAGGTGGAGCTGTGTGTGGACAAACAGTCATGCGTGTAGAGAGAGTAGAGCAGGGGACTCAGGACACAGCCCTGTGGAGCTCCCACACTCAGGGTGATGGAGGAGGAGGTGGACTGGCCTACTCTCACCACCTGAGGCCTGCCAGTGAGGAAGTCCTCAATCCAGTGGCAGAGAGAAGGATTCAGGCCGAGATCCAGGAGTTTGGAGGTTAGCTTGATGGGAACTATGGTGTTAAAGGCTGAGCTATAGTCAATAAATAGCAGCCTTACGTAGTTCCCACTTTTGCTGTCGATGTGAGTGAGGGAGGAGTGGAGGACATGAGAGATGGCATCTTCAGTCGATCTATTGGGACGATAGGCAAACTGAAGAGGGTCCAAAGTGTCAGGAATGAAGGTGCAAATGGTGTTTTTAATGAGTCTCTCAAAGACCTTCATGACTATAGACGTGAGAGCCACTGGACGATAGTAATTTAGGCAAGAGGGTTTACTGTTCTTAGGGACAGTGATGATGGTGGATTTTTTGAAGGAGGTGGGGACCACAGATGTAGCAAGGGACTCATTGAAGATAGATGTAAACAGCCCGGCGAGCTGATCAGCACAGGACCACAGAACACGGCCTGAAATACCATCTGGCCCAGCAGCTTTCCTGACGTCCACACGCTTGAGTGCTCTCCGAACTTCATCCTCCGAGACAGAGATCACGTGGTTGTTGCTGCTCTGAGTAATTCCCTCTGACGTGCCACTTGGCGGAGTCGCGTTGCCGCGGTTACAGTCAAAGCGAGCTGTAGCGAAATCTAGCCCAAGGGAAATGGTGCGGGATTTATGCATGCGTTTAATCGTGTTACGATCAAACATACATAAATCGGCACAGAGGGGTATTTGGATATTAACAGTTGATTATAACTGATTATAACAATTATTAATATCTATGGCTTGATTCAGCTTGTAGAATTTTCTTTAATTCTAGAATTGAGTTCAAAGGACGGATAATTGTCCACCAACTATCTCCCTTATAAGAACTATTAGAAAAGACTTCTTTGGCCAGAAGAAGTATCTTTCTTTTAATTTGTAACAGGGTCGGTTCACCGTAAAAGGGACCTATGGATGAGCAACTCAGGTACAATCACGTGTGAATATATATATTTTAATAAATCAACAAACAATAAACAAACATACACAAATTAACAGAAAGCAGGAAGGAGAGAGAGAGAGTATGTGAGAGAGAGAGACAAAGAAAAGGTGGTATTACCGACAACAACCTATTGAGAACCAGCAAGAAATCAGACCAACTTATTGGTATAAGCTCAAAACTCAATAACGACTGGTAAGGGATACTTGCATATGCTTCCTTCGTGGCTGATCGCGGATTTGTGCGTGTGGGGAATTCCGCGATCCGGTCCGTGTTTTGAATCTTGCAGGGTGGTCCGTTGGAGTCCGCGGAATGTTCAAATTTGGTTCCTTTGTGTGGTAATGTCCTTTTGAAAATGGCGCGCTGGCAGTCCGAGAATCCGCGCCAAGGAAGAGTGGGAGGAGGGGTGAGAGTAAGAGAGTAGAGGCAAGAGGGCAAGAGCCAGGAAGGGGGTCAAAAGCAAGAGAGCGTGAAAGACAAGAGAGTCAAAAGCAAGAGAGAGAGCGTAACAGAGCCTGCAGGCCCTTCTTAAAGGGCCATCACGGGGCACGCCTCTTTTGTCGGAACAGCCAATCAGAGCGAAGGAACTAAGCGGGAAATCTCCCTTTGTCTTCGTGTCTCGTCTCATTAACATGTTTATGGCTTTCTTAAGTTTGCAGACTTTGGGGTTTTGGCATAAAAGAAAGAGTTTGATGCATCATAGTACCACAAAACGCACATAGCCGGTCTACAAATTGAGAGACAAAGATTTCGAGACCAAGCATGGGGAGTTTAACTTATGAATTAAAGGAAAGGTGAGGATTGACGTCATTCTTCATTAAGCATTCACTGGCTATACGTTTCTAACCTATCAAACACATCTAAAATGGTTATAACAAAAAGCATGCATACATACAGGGAACACAGCACATCTAAAATGAAAAATAACTAAGTTAAAAGTCATATAGCCCCTTTGGGTGTTTTATGGTGTCCCGTGGAATGCAGATGAGAGTGGTTTGTGTTCTTTAGAGCCGTTAACCTGTCAGTCTGTAGACTTCACGGAGCCGGTCCTGTTGATTCATTTTGCATAATCAAAGTATTGGTCTGTTCGATCATTTATGAGCACCGTCCATACTCTACAGAGCGTAGAAAGAGTTTAACTCATTCACAAGCAACGGATCAGCGCTCACCTCTGCAGAGGATTTAGATCCAAAAGAGCAGATGGACCTCAGACCTTGCCACATGCGCCGGGAGTCGTTGGGTTGGAAATGAGACTCCACTCGGTCTTTATAACGGAGTTTTGCGGCTTTAACTGCACGCCGCAGAGCATAGCAGGACGATCTGTATTCAGTCATATTCCCCGATAGGAGACCGGCGTTGTAAGCGGCAGTGTGTGTGTTCACTGCAGTGCGGATTGAATTGTCCACCCACGGTTTCTGATTTGAGAAGGACGTTATTGTTATTGTTTGCGTGGCTTGCTCTATGAGCGTGTTGATGAAGCAAAGCGCCACATCTGTGAACTCGCTTATGTCAGCTGAACTCACTCGGAACATGTTCCAATCCACATCATCAAGAGCTGCCTGTAGCGCGGTCTCTGAGTGGGGTGACCAGCGCTTAACTTCCCGCCTCACCAGGGGTTCCTGAACGAGCCTTTGTCTGTATTCAGGTGTGAGGAAAATGGCGGCATGATCCGATTTGCCAAAAGCTGGGAGTGACCGCGCTTTATAGGCGTTCTTAAACGGAGAGTAGCAATAATCCAGTGTGTTTGCTCCTCGTGTAGGACAGGAGACGTGCTGGTGAAAGTTTGGCAAGGCTTTCTTTAGGTTTGCTTTGTTAAAATCGCCCGCGACAATGTATGCCGCATCGGGGTGTTTGTTTATGATGCCGCTGGCAACATCATGAAGGCCAGATAAAGCCAGCGCTGTGTCTGCCTGTGGTGGAATGTAAACAGCGGTCGCGACGACCGCAGAAAACTCCCTCGGCAGATAGAATGGGCGGCAAATGATTGTTAAATGTTCCAAATGAGGCGAGCAGGACCGCGAGAGAATGGTGATGTTCCTGGGGTCGCACCATTTCTTGTTGACCATGAAGCATACTCCACCGCCTTTGGATTTACCGGCCTCAGCTGTTCTGTCCATCCGAAAAACAGAGAAGTTCTTCGACTGCGTCACAGCTGTGTCCGGGACCGAGGGCGTGAGCCATGTTTCGGACAAACAAAAGATGTTACAGTCTCTCATGTCCCGTTGAAAACTGATCCTGGCTCTAAGATCGTCCATCTTATTCTCCAAGGATTGAAAATTTGCTAGAAGAATGCTTGGGAGGGGAGGGCTGAATGTGCCCTTTTCCTCAGTCTGTTACGGATACCAGCGCGTTTCCCGCGGTGTTTCTTGATTCTTCGCCGTTGACTCGTCTGTCCATTGTTCAACACGGCGTTCCGAAGGATCTCAGATGGCCACAGAGGATCGGCGAAAGTGTCCTGAAACAGTCCAGTGTAGCGGTAACCAATGTCCAAAAGAGTTTTGCTGTCATAGCAGATCAATGCAGTTGATAATTTTGTAAAAATTGAGAGTAAAAGAAAGTAAAATAGTAAATAAAAGCACAGTCTTCGCGGAGCGACCTGAACGGTGACCGAACCCGGCGGCGTCATCTTGCCCCAGCATGATACCCCAGCGTCCCCCTGCCACTACACCTGTTCAGGCATGGCCAGAAACAACATCCCGGCTGGTGAGTGATGCTACGCTTCCTCACTCTCAGCCTTGACCAACCAACCCCCTCCCCATTTGCAACAAGAGTCACATTTCGAGGACGCACTGCTTCGCATGTGTCTCTAGCCACCCCTTTGTGACCTCCTTGGAGTACATTTCACACCACACTCACTGCCTCTACTTCGGGACCCTGCACTTCCCGAGTTGGGCCCCAGCAGTCATCCTCACTACCCCTCCGCAGGTACGTCGGTGTCCCTCTGGTGCCACTTGTATGGAGCCTGGCTAGCACTTCCCAACCTGTCCCACTGGCTCATTTGGACAATCAGACTTGGTTAAGCAATTCAGTTCACTTATTTACCTTGGTGGCAGACAAAGACACCCCTGTTCTGCACCCGCACCCAGATTGTGGTCAAATTTGGCGAAGGATGCAATAGAGCGATCATGGATCTGTATCTGTGTCTATGGTTTGAATGGATGTTGCCAATAGTTTTTTTTTTTTTTTTTTTTTTTTTTTACCATTTTTGTGGGTGGTTTGTTTCTTTCTACAATGAAAAAAAAAAAAAAAAACCTTTTTTTAAAAGTGCACTCAGTGAAGTTGAAGTTTGAAGTTTTGGAGTGAATAAAAACAAGTGAGTGAATTCAGACACTGTCGGAAGGACTGACGATTTTGCATAGTAAACTGGCAGCTCCAGTAGTAATGAAAAGATTTATCTTGAACTCTATCATGGAATCTAACATGTATAAACCTTAATTAAACAATTTAATAATCAATTAAAAAGGAATTTATACCTGTATGATATTACGCTGTAGCCACATTGTGGTTTGGAAAATGGATGGATTGACAGCCGGCATAGTGCATTATGGGTATTCTCTAGCAATTGAGCACGCTTTGGTTGTAGACTCATTATTGCTGTGCATTGTGGGATTGAATAAGTGCACTCGATAACGTCCACTATGATTTCGGACACCACTACAAATGGCTGCCCCCTCAAGCAGTGCCCTATTTAAGGGTATAGGGGGCGATTTCGGACACAGCCATTGTCAGAGAAAAGATGTCGCTGCAAGAGGGAGGAGATATTTTTGTTAAAGATTATGAGTCACATAAATTAATAATAATAATAATAATAATAATAATAATGCTGTGCATGAATAAATATTTTAGAATAAATACTGCAATATTGTCATAAATTCTGCATAATAATTTCATGGTGATTTTAAGTTGTTTGAATCATTTGTGTTCATAGAAGCGAGTCTACACTCTGTGATGAGTCAATGAGTCTATACTCTGATTGTTGATAAACACAGCCAGTTTCCATTTTTCTGGCTGACATATTTTCTAAGATGTTTTGGCAGTCAATAAACCATCAGAAGGAAAGGTCAGAATATTACATAACAAATCATCTAGCACTTAATAAAAATAAAAGCAGAGGCCCCGGTGACCCTATGGCTAAATAATTGTTTTGGCCTTTATCGAGATGACTTGCGTGTTCCTGAATCCTGCTTGTTGATTATGTGTGACAACCTCAATCTGAGGAAGATTTCCCGGCTGAGGTCGAGCGCTGGTGAGCCGACCGGAGACGAACGCAGACACACACCTGAGAACAGATGGGAAAATCTGATCACTTCAGAGGTGTCAAGCAGGCAAAGCTTTGTATTAGGCAAATAAATGAGCTGATTTAGATGTGCAAATGACACACTAACCGTCATTGATTGAAGCTGATCAGCAGATGCTGACACTTATGAGACAAATTGGCACAAATGTGACCATCTGGAGCACAGAGCTGGTTATGATACACGGTACGTACACCTGTTGAACTCTGGTACTTAGTCTCAGTATGGCTGTTTCATTTAAAGAAGCATTTTATAAATTCTTCAAGCTCTCCAACTTTATTAATTATAAATACAATAACAATAACTTCAAGTTAAAACTTTAAAATGAACAGGATTTTGACAGATATTTGACGTATATATATATATGTGTGTGTCAGTAGGAAATATCAGGTTACATTTCCAAACATTCATTTTGCAATTAATTGTAATAATCCAGTGAGAATTTTTTAAATACTTTGTTATTTATTTTTTGTTTGTTTTTTTTATGCACAAGAAGTCTGACAGCAGCCGGTATGATCTGATCTCACCAAAAGTCTGTCTGTGATTACATGAAGAAAAAGAAAAAACTGAGACAGACTAAATCCAGAAGAACTGTGGCAACGTCTCCCAGACACTTGAGGAAACCTTCCTGCAAAACTACAGGACTGTGAAAAGATTAGGCACTTGTCAGAATGCTTTAAAGTGAGAATGCTGTCAAAATTAATAACATAAATAGCTTTTATTTATGAATTAATTTCTATTAACTTAATCAAATGGATATTTGGGGTGACCACCCTTTGCGTTTAAAACAGCTTTTGTCACCTGCATCTATTCCTACACCTATTCATGTAGTTTTGCAGGAAGGTTTCTTCAAGTGTCTTGGAGACATTTCTTCATGTAATCACAGACAGATTTAATGAAGATGAAATCAGATCTCCATATTCAAGATTCAAGAGTTCAAGAGTTTTATTTGTCACATGCACAGTTATATACAGAGTATACAATCGGCAGTGAAATGTAAACATCGGCAGTGAAATGTAAAGCGGAGCATAGAGACTATTGTCAGACTCTTTATGCACACAAAAATCTCACTGGATTATTAAAATGAATGGCAATTCATTTATAAATGTAAACTGATATTTCCTACAGACACACTACAGCAAAAGATATAAATAACTGGCTTAAATCCACTTTTTGTGTGTAAAAATACTAGCGAGCCTAAGACTTTTGCACAGTACTATATATATATATATATATATATATATATATATATATATATATATATATATATATATATATATATATATATATATATATATATATATATATATATATATAAAGCTGAAGTCATCACTCACTGAGGGAATGACAGGACAGGATGTCAACCTGAAAATCATTTTCATATTTTAAACCTTTTTTTTTTTTTAATCTACTTTAATCAAATCTATTTGATCAAGATTAATCATTTAAAGAGACAAACCATCTGTAACATTTTAGAATACTGTTCTGTCATTAATGAATAACTACACAGGAACAAATGTAACCCTTTCTTAACACTTTAGTAACTAATATTAAGTAACAAGAAACTGGAACAAATTATTAAGTAATCGTGCTTGGTCGAATGTGGTAATTAGCTATTTTTTTCATACCTCCCAGAGGACTAGTAAGAACTACTACAGGTTCATAATTAGTCATTAATATGACTAATGCATAATGTATAATTAATTCTAAAGTGAAGGTCATGGTAACCCATTAGTAATGACTCATGTTGACATGAAACAGAAGTTGCAAAAGATTTTTCTCCCCTATTGTGACATATATCCGAGTGAAGCAGCTTCTGAAAGAAGACAAAAATGTAGGGCGGGACTTGATTTGTCCATGGGCAATTGATTGGGTTGTGGTTTGCTATTGGTTGATCTTATGTGAGATACCCCACCCTTGTGCCAGTAAACACAAGAAAAGATGTTGCTGCAACAGGGATGGTAAGTTATTTTGATTAAAGATTATGAGGAGACAAATTAAAAAATATGTACATGGTATGAAATTATTTAAAATTCACCTCCATTTTCAATTAGGGGTGAGCGGGGCACAACCTAACACGGGGTTAACATGCGGTTTAAAACTTTCCACACATGCCAGCATGATGAAACTTTTACTCATTGCCATATCAACACTATATAGAGGAAAAACCTTTTAGAAATTAAAATATCTTTGGAAGATTTCACTGAACATTTATTTAACCATAGCAAAAGTAAATTTCTTAAGTTTATTTTTCATCTCTGTTTTTTGTGTTTATTTAAAATAAGACAAATCTGGTATTATTGTAATCTTCTATCTGTTATTTAGCAGTTGAGATGGTTCTTTAGTGCTGATCTAACAGCAGAAGACACGAGCCAGGGTTAAATCCCAGTTGTGCAGATGGGGCATGTTGTCACACTGCGTTACAATGAACCCCTATTAGAACTACACTATTATATTCTATATTTTTATGAATTATTTTGAGAACCCATGAGAAAAGGGTGAATAATGACTGAGAGTCAATGTTCAGAAATTATTTATTATTATTATGTTTTTAACTCTGCTGTATAGCTTTGTTTTGCGGTGTGTTTGTTGTCAAACTCAAAAATGTGTTTATTTTTAATTCTTAAAAATGCCATTATTTTATTTGAAAAAGTTAATAATTGTATTTTATTGACAAAATATTTTAGTTTGTCTTGGATATTTTTTTGATTATATCAGGTAACATTGTAAGCTGTCATTTGGTCATGTTACAATGTACCCTACCTATGGGGCATGTTGTCACATTTCACTTCCATTCTTTCGGTGTAAATCAAGAAAAAAGTATACACTGTATTAATGAAACAAAACCACATATTTGTACTAGACGTGTAAAATTAATGTGGGAAAAAACAAATACTCTGAACCCCAAGTGGATTTACACAAACTGAGAAAGTCAAAAAGCGTTAGGTTGTGCCCCACTCTCCCCTAATTGTGATATTGTGACAATAGAAATCTAACAAAATTATAATTTTCTTCTGTATGTTAAGACATGTATGACAGCAGGACAAAATTTACCATCCTACTCACGATAGAGAACATTCACAGCAGAACTAGTTCATGTCTCATATTTGTGCTTCATTTGAATCAATTGTCTTCTTCACTGGTAAATTAGTTGACTGAATCGTCCTAATGTCCAAAAAGGTATATTTACTGAACGTTTAGATTAAAGAGAGGAGTCATAAGCCGTTTCTAAAGAGTAAACATGACTGTAGAGGTGTATTATATGGAAAGCAGTGTGTGCTGACAGTGTCCGCTCAGATAGTGTCGTATCAAGCGCTCGTGTTGTCAAAGAGCTCCAATTATGAAGCACTTTGGGCTACACAAGGACACAGTGTAAACGCAGCCATTACTACAGCCAATAAACAACAGCAATTACCTGTAATTTCATGTCATGTTGCAGTGGTTGAATCTAAAAGCATATTTGCAAAGGACAAAAACAAGTGCAAAGCCCCCCACATCAGTCTCTGTTCCTATCTCAGTCATGAACACACTACAGCTTTACATTAGCACACACACTTTAATTGACAAACTGAGTGCATAGTGTATGTATGTTGTTTTCTTTTGTAGTCTGATTTGATGCATATTACTCTAAGTTGCGTTTTCACCCTTTGTTTGTTCTCTAATGGCTCTAATGGTCAAGTGAAACACAAGCGTGTGAATTAAATTAGCTGTAGCATAATTGAATCCCAATGTTAGAAATGTCGTCAAGTCAAGTCAAATCACCTTTATTTATATAGCGCTTTTAACAAGTCCAATTGTTTCAAAGCAGCTTCACATTGTTAACAGGACAATAATGCAACAGAATTTCTACAGCCGTTCTGGTGAAATGGTGATGTTATCCAGCTAATTTCAAGTATCATATAGTGTCAATGCGGGCAGATCGGTAATATAGATGAAATTTAGGTGTCCCCAATTGAGCAAGCCAAAAGCCAGAGACAACGGTGGCAAGGAACCAAAACTCCTTCAGGGCCAGAATGGAGAAAAAAACCTTGGGCGAAACCAGGCTCAGTCGGGGTGCCAGTTCTCCTCTGGCCGACGAACAAACAGTGTATGATTATAATTCTGGCAACATTTCAGGTCTTAATTCATATTAGGTAATTAGATATTCGTAAGATTATTTGAATGATTGGAGTCGCCACGCCGAAGACGGGTTTAATGAGGATGTCGTGTCGATGCAGCATTTACGGGGGGAGTTTATTTGACATGTTCTCTGCAGACATTTTTAGGGATGTGTTGGTCATGTCCAGGCGCTGGTCCACCATCTGATCTGGATACGGCCCAGATCTGGCTGACTGCAGTAAACCTCGGGATAAACAGAGAGACTAACATTAGCGTAGATGCCATTCTTCTTATGATGTAACAAGTACATCAGGTGTTATGGAAAGTGTTCCCGGTTCCAGCTGACCTAGTTAATGCAGCCTAACAATCATTTACTGATTTGAATAATAGAATTTGATAATGTTTTATGTGTAAGCCACAATAAAGAGATGCGTTTTTAGTCTAGATTTAAACTGACAAATGTCTTTAGTTTATTTTCAATAATATCCCTGATCATTTAAAGGTGACATGAACTGGCTTTTTTTTTTTTTTTTTATACTGTTGTCTAGGTCAACTTATGAGGTTCACGTGGTTTTTACATTCAAAAACATCAAAATGAATAAGTAATAGGCTATTTTCTACCCTGGTTTTGAGGCTCTCTCCTGGAACGCCCTTTGGTAGCCCGTCTGGAGAACACATAGCCCCGGGACGTTGGACTTTGCAAGCCCTGACCCATACATGTCCTAGTCCGGAGCGCAGCACAATGAACCAACAAATAAAGGATTCTGCAGCCTGTGACAGCATGCTAAGGTATGTTCTGTTAGACACGTACACATAATAGATGTCAAACGATCTGTAACAATGCAGTACTATCACATTTTTTACTCACATTAGTGTGTTGCTTCATTCATTCATGTAATCTCATCCTGTCGTTTACAAACGAATCCGTGATCAGAAATGAAGGAACAAACGTGCAATGTCTTCCCCGCATAAGCTGGATATTCAATACAGTTTTTTCCAATTGCTTATACACTAAAATTACATGCACAGCACAATTATTTAAACTGACACACAGAGAGCAAAACCTCTACTCAAGTCTCCTAAAGTCTAAACACATTTTCTGCTTTACACACATTTTGAAATTCAAAATGGCACTTTTTAAATTCACTGAACTCTGCATAAGACACAACAATCTGACATAAAGTCACATGTTTGCCATTTCAAAACACTGCCATTCAAAATTACACTACATGAGCTAATTTGCCAATAAATGCGCCACCTTGCCACAATTGTTGGTTAATTGTTAACACTTCAATCAGGATATAAGCACTATGAAAAGACTACAGGTGAGCTCCTTTGTTTGTCTTTTTTTTTTTTTTTTTTTTTTTTTTACAACAACAATGGAAGAGAGGAAGAGATTGCAGAGAGGAAGAGGGAGAGGGAGAGGAAGAGCAAGAGGGGGGATGCAATTTTCTTTTTCAGTTGACTTTTTTTGTGAGCATATTTTTGTTCAGTCCAATGTAAATATATCTGCTATGCATATGTTGCACTGACTTGTTTGGTGAAAATTAAACAAATTAATGTTTCAACAGCATGTGTGTATCTGCAAATATTTCTGTGCATATGAACAGTCGGAAGAATTTTCTGCAATTTAAACTACATATTTTAGTATTATGGCAAAGCATTCTAAATATGAGAGTGCTTTTCATTATGTCCAACAGTGTGTAGTTGGTTTGACAAAAATCTGGTAATATGTATGAAGTGTGTGTCATTTTGTGCAAAAGTTTGATTTTGATAATGCTATATGTAGTTTTGGTTTGCAAAATTGTGTGCTAGCAATTGGAAAAAACTGTAAAAATAAAGTTCATCCATGCATTCATAATATTGGAATCCGAATTAAGCTTATTCAGTATGTTTATTGCTTAGAAGTTCAATCCAGTTTAGCTCTATGTAGGCCTATGTCAGTGGCACGAGTCGGTGGGCGGGGCTACAGAATCAGGCATTGTTCTTCTTCTGTTGAGGCGGTGTTTCACCACATGATGACGTCAAGGGTTGGCATATTCTGAGATCGATCGTTTGCTGGGCCAGCTGTCAATAAAAGCTTTTCTTTGACGAACAAGGACGTTTTCAGCTTTGAAACTTACAGGATATTCTTATATTACCATAACATTTTATATATCAAAAGCTCAAGGGAAAGTTGATTTCTCAATTCATGACCCCTTTAAGGCTGATCTGATCTGAGTGGCACATTTCAGAGCAGACTGATTTATGAATCTGCCATAATATATAGCTTTTGAAACAGATCAAAAGTAGATTGGACTGAAGAGCAAAGTTGATGTTTTAGACTTTATACAGGTGTTTATTTTTATAGACGGGTTTAAAACATGTCATAGGAAATGCAGAACAGATTGTTATTGTTTTTATGGTGTAGGATTTACTTTGAAACAATTTTTGCTCTGAAATTGTTTGTGCATTTAATAAATAATTACAAAGAAACAGCAAGTGATACATTGAATTAAACATGGAAATTTTAATTAGAAAGACTGGACTAGCATTTTCTTGTAAAACATACATATTTTTTCTTTATTCCTGGAGACAAAAATGTTTTATACATCCTCAAAATATCTTCATTATGTTCCACAGAAGAAAGTAATTCATACAGGTTTGGAAACATATAATGGTGAGTAAATGATGAGAGAATTATCATTTTGAGTGATGAACAGTGCAGGTATCATGTCAGGGTTTTACCCTATTAAGCCATCTCAATCTTGTGCAAAGGCTTTAAGCCATCTGATGTTGAGCTGATGGACAGTGCATCTCCGACTGTCGTTGCTGACTATCAATCAAATTAACATGTAGCCTGTTAAAAATTGCTAAACTTTACCAAATCAACTCCAGTCCGCCATTCCATCTCTCTAGTTTGATATAGTGCGCCATCTTGTGGTCAATGATAACAATGCGGCGCTTAGTTTTAAATTAGGCTACATGATCTAAAACCGACATCATATATACGATATTATAAATATCCTAAACATGTCATTAAATATGTATTGGTAAATGCAGAAAATAAAACTATACGTGAAGGTGTGAATATGAAACATTAGTGAACATTCAGCAAATGCAGTAGCAGCCTCAAGGAAGACATGTAGAGTGCAGTATAAGCATTAGAGACGTGTTACAGGGGAACAGTCTGATGTTCCCCCACAGACCTGTTAGCAAGAACACTCTGCATAGATTAGCTGTACAGATCATTAGGTCAGTGGGTCACGTTTAGATTTATGCTAATGTTAAACAACTTAAACATCATTTCTGAGTGTGCAGCATGAGCATTCAGGAGCAAAAAAAGGTCCTTGACTAGAGGATGACTTCTGAGAAGTACAAAACATAATTCACAGTGACTTGATTGATTGATTGATTGATTGATTGATTGATTGATTGATTGATTGATATTTTCCTTTTGTGAATGCTAAGTCCTCATGTTCTGCAAAAACATTAGGCTATCAGCATATTTTGCAAACATCCTAAACTGCATAGCATATAATGTGAAATAAGAAATAAAATAAAGTTTGAATTACATCAGTCAGTTGCCTGATATCAAATAAATGTCTAAATTATTAATAATCATAAAAATTTTTTTAAAAAATAAAATGAGAAGGGGAGCGTGGGGCACAACCTAACGCGGGTTAGTTGTAACACGCATGGTTTAACACTTTCCACACATGCCAGGATGACGAAACTTTGTGTATTTACTAGTTGCCATATCAACATTATTTAGAGAAAAAAAAAAAATTGCCAAAATTAAGAAATATCACTGAACATTTATTTAACCATAGCAAAAGTAAATTTCTTAAGTTTATTTTTCATCTCTGTTTTTTTGTGTTTATTTAAAATAATGATGTTATAATGATATAATAATGATAATGATATTATTGTAATCTTATATCTGTTATTTAACAGTTGAGATGGTTCTTTAGTGCTGATCTAACAGCAGAAAAGACACGAGCCGGGTTAAATTCCAGTTGTGCAGATGGGGCATGTTGTCACACTGCGTTACAATGAACCCTATTAGAACTACACTATTATATTCTATACTTTTATGGATTCTTTTGAGAAACCACGAGAAAAGGGTGAATAATGACTGAGAGTCAATGTTCAGAAATTATTCATTATTATTATGTTTTTAACTATGATGCATAGCTGTATTTAGCTGTTGTCAAGCTCAAAAAATATATATATTTTTAATTATTAAAAAATGCCATTATTTTATTTTTTAAAAATGAATAATTGTATTTTATTGAAAAAAAATATTTTAGTTTGTCTTGGATATTTGTTTTGATTATATCAGGTAACATTTTAAGGTGTCATCTGGTCATGTTATAATGTACCCTACCTATGGGGCATGTTGTCACATTTCACTTCCATTCTTTCGGTGTAAAATCAAGAAAAAAGTATACACTGTATTAATGAAACAAAACCACATATTTGTACTAGACGTGTAAAATTAATGTGGGAAAAACAAATACTCTGAACCCAAAGTGGATTTACACAAAAGTCAAAAAGTGTTAGGTCTCCCCTATAGCCTATAATAAGTATACTAATATCAATGTACCAGTAGTATACTTGTAAGTGTACTATTTCAGTACTACTTGGGACTAAATTGACTAAGGCTGCGCTACAGGCAGCTCTGGACGATGTGGATTGGGACATGTTCCGGGTGAGTTCAGCTGACGTAAAAGAGTTCACAGACGTGGCGCTTTGCTTCATCAACACGCTTACAGAGCAAGCCACACAAACAATAACAATAACGTCCTTCTCAAATCAGAAACCGTGGGTGGACAATTCAATCCGCGCTGCAGTGAACACACGCACTGCCGCTTACAACGCCGGTCTCCTATCGGGGAACATGACTGAATACAAATCATCCTGTTATGCTCTCAGATGCGCAGTTAAAGCCGCAAAACTCTGTTACAAAGACCGAGTGGAGTCTCATTTCCAACTCAACGACTCGCGGTGCATGTGGCAAGGTCTGAGGTCCATCTGCTCGTTTGGATCTAAATCCTCTGCAGAGGTGAGCGCTGATCCGTTACTTGTGAATGAGTTAAACTCTTTATACGCGCGCTTTGACTGTAACCACGGCAACGCGACTCCGCCAAGTGGCGCGTTAGAGGAAATTACTCAGAGCAGCAACAATCACGTGATCTCTGTCTCGGAGGATGAAGTTCTGAGAGCACTCAAGTGTGTGGACGTCAGGAAAGCTGCCGGGCCGGATGGTATTTCAGGTCATGTTCTGAGGTCCTGTGCTGATCAGCTCGCCGGGTTGTTTACATCTATCTTTAATGAGTCCCTTGCTACATCTGTGGTCTCCACCTCCTTCAAAAACTCCACCATCATCCCTGTCCCTAAGAACAGTAAACCCTCTTGCCTAAATGACTACCGTCCAGTGGCTCTCACGTCTATAGTCATGAAGGTCTTTGAGAGACTCATTAAAAACACCATTAGTGCCTTCATTCCTGACACTTTGGACCCTCTTCAGTTTGCCTATCGTCCCAATAGAGCGTCCTCCACTCCTCCCTCAATCACATCGACAGCAAAAGTAGGAACTACGTAAGGCTGCTATTTATTGACTATAGCTCAGCCTTTAACACCATAGTTCCCATTAAGCTAACCTCCAAACTCCTGGATCTCGGCCTGAATCCTTCTCTCTGCCACTGGATTGAGGACTTCCTCACTGGCAGGCCTCAGGTGGTGAGAATAGGCCAGTCCACCTCCACCTCCATCTCCCTGAGTGTGGGAGCTCCACAGGGCTGCGTCCTGAGTCCCCTGCTCTACTCGCTCTACACGCATGACTGTTTGTCCACACACAGCTCCACCTCTATCATCAAATTTGCTGATGATACTGTTGTCCTGGGCCTCATTTCCAACAACAATGAGATGACATACTTGGACGAGGTGGAGCATCTAACATCATGGTGCCAGGACAACTGTCTCTCTCTGAATGTTGGCAAGACCAAAGAAATGATTGTGGACTTCAGGAAGGGACAGCAACAGACATACTCCCCCCTCATGATCAGCGGGTCACCAGTAGAGAGAGTGAGCAGCTTCAAGTACCTGGGTGTAAACATCTCCAAGGACCTGACCTGGACTGCACACATTCAGACACAGGTGAAAAAAGCCAGGCAAAGACTGTACCACCTGCGCCAGCTGAGGAAATTCAGGGTTTCACCAGCTATCCTGAAAACTTTCTATTTAGGGGCGATAGAAAGTGTACTAACTCAGTGCATCACAGCGTGGTATGGGAACAGCACTAGTCATGACCGCAAAGCCCTGCAAAGAGTCGTGCGCTTATCCAAGCGTATCTCAGGGTCAGCTCTCCCGTCTCTGCAGGACGTCTACACCAAACGCTGCAAAGGTAGAGCTATTAAGATCATCAAGGACTCTAATCACCCTGCAAACCCTCATTTCACGCTGCTGCCATCTGGTAAGCGCTTCCGAAGCCTGATGGCCAAAACTGAGAGACTCAGGAGGAGCTTCTTTCCCCAGGCCATCAGACTCCTGAACTCAGTCACTTAACATCACGTGACTTCACTTCAGGATAAACATCGATACACTGACATTGCACTGCACTTTCTGTTCTCGTTGTTACTGTGTAACAACCTGTTATAAACCTGTTTGCACATTATACTCTTTATACATTTGTTAACCACATATTTATAAGTCTACAGTTTACTCACTGCACAGTCTACTTCAATTACTTTATTCCACTTCTTTATTCTTATTTTTTTACTTTTTCTTCTACTTGACTTGACTTGATTATTTATAATTCTACAGATATATATATATATATATATATATATATATATATATATATATATATATATATATATATAGAGAGAGAGAGAGAGTAGTACTTTTTATCCTATTCTATTATAATTTCCTCCTTGTGTTTTTAACTGTGAATTTGCACTGTCCATGGAGCGGACCTGTTTACATTTCACTGCCGATTGTATACTCTGTATATAACTGTGTATGTGACAAATAAAACTCTTGAATCTTGAATCTCCAAAGCGTGAGCATTTGCCCACTCAAGTCGGTTACGACGAGCATGCAGATGTGCTTCCCTGAGACGGTTTCTGACAGTTTGTGCAGAAATTCTTTGGTTATGCAAACCGATTATTACAGCAGCTGTCCAGGTGGCTGGTCTCAGACGATCTTGGAGGTGAAGATGCTGGATGTGGAGGTCCTGGGCTGGTGTGGTTACACGTGGTCTGTGGTTGAGGCTGGTTGGATGTACTGCCAAATTCTCTGAAACGCCTTTGGAGATGGCTTATGGTAGAGAAATGAACATTCAATTCACAGGTAACAGCTCTGGTGGCCAATTGCACACTCCCTCAAAACTTGCAACATCTGTGGCATTATGGTGTGTGATGAAACTGTACATTTTAGATTGGCCTTTTATTGTGGCCAGCCTAAGGCACACCTGTGCAATAATCATGCTGTCTAATCAGCATCTTGATATGCCACACCTGTGAGGTGGATGGATTATCTCGGCAAAGAAGTGCTCACTAACACAGATTTAGACAGATTTGTGAACAATATTTGAGGGAAATAGGCCTTTTGTGTACATAGAACAAGTCTTAGAACTTTGAGTTCAGCTCATGAATAATGGGGGCAAAAAAAGTGTTCAGTTTATTTACATCAGTTGGCACGACGAAGTTGCACATACACTTGGGATTAGGATTAGTTTAATTCAGTGAATTCACATAATTATTGAATCTGAGCAGTGTTTTAAGACCTATGTTGGCCATATAACAGCTCAACAGCTCTGGGACTTTTCGCTCTTTACATCATGCCACTTGCCCATGTTTACACATTCCAGATGGAATCAGTGTTTGGGACTGTTTCAATAACCACACTGTTTTTGCACTTGGCCGTTTGTCTACTTGCATGATGAAGTTAAGGTGGAAGTGAAGACTGCGAGAGTGTGTAGAAATTATGATTACAGTTACGGGATGATAATGTGTTGTAAAAATACAAGTAACTTTATTTTGATTTTCAGTACAATTCATATTAAAATAAACTTCTAAATGTCTGTTTAGTAGTCCCTATGTCACAATTTAATTTTGGTGCTTCTAATTAAGTGATAAAATACTCATCTCTGCAGCAATAAACCTCATCTCTCCGCCTCTGCAACATTTTACTACCAAATTATTTGTAATATTATGGGGGTTTTTTGTTGTTGTTTTTTTTCAACTTGTACTAGTTGTTCTTGAATTCTCTTAATTTTGGTGCACATCCTCAACATTATGAATGTACACTCAAATAATAAAGAGTGTGGATTTAGTGTTCATTAAGGGCATGAGCTTTGGCATTTTTCAAACCTGGGACAGTCTCTGCTTCCTGTCGCATACACTTTGTCTCAAGTATCCGAGGCCACAAGTATGGTTCCCATTCAGTCGGTCATGTTCGATGCCATGTCGATAACCGTCAAACAGGAATCTCGCTAGAGAGGCCAATCTACTTTGAGTGTAACTAAAACATGCAGGTGCATCACATCTTTAGCTTTTCAGTTTGGAGCCGAGCGTTTGATGTCTTCTGCACTCTACAAAGCAGTGTTTTCTAAGACGAGTCTTCTACGAGAACCTCTCCTTGGTTGCTGTTGGTGTGACGGCACGGCAGCAGAGTTGGTTTCCTCTCTGTTTTTTCTTTTGCCTTCTACTGAGCAAAAAGGCTGTTCTCACAACTGGTCAGCGGTGCACTGTGAGAGCGCTGAAAAGCCGTTTTGATGGCTGGTAAGAGGGCGCCTTCAAGGGGAGAGAGAGAGAGCGCACACTACAGGCTGCACTATATCCCTGTTCGTGTTGCCGCGACCATTCCCCTGCGTGCTTCAGCACCAAGGAGAGCAGTTCCCCTAAAAGAGATTGCACAGGGTACAGCTTGATTCTTTTTTAAAGATGACATTCTACCTGTGTGTTTCTGGATGTGGTAGTTACCTGGCATCGAGGGATAGTCACAATGAGTCATGCACCCACTGTGGGAAGATGGCGATCTCATAGTTGTGGTCAAGACTCCAGTTCCTGAAAAGGGGTGGAGTCCCCGTGCTTCTGCCATGATCTAATCCTCCTAAGGGCTAAGGGTCACACGCAGGTTCCTCCTGTGGAATGGGCCATTGCTATGCAACTGTGCCCTAACTCCACCTGGCAGGGGAACCAGTATCTTCCTTCCCAAGCCTTTAAGCACCCGCCGGAGTTAACTGGCAAGGCTTACCAGGTTTGTGGGGAAGCCGCCTCTGTCTTAGACACTGGCATGGTTGCAGGTTTATCAGGCTAAAACACAGAAGGAACTGCACAAGGGTGGTCATGAATCAAATCAAATCACCTTTATTTATATAGCGCTTTTAACAAGTCCAATTGTTTCAAAGCAGCTTCACATTGTTAACAGGAAAATAATGCAACAGAATTTGTACAGCCATTCTGGTGAAATGATGATGTTATCCAGCTAATTTCAAGCATCATATAGTGTCAATGCAGGCAGATCGGTAATATAGATGAAATTTAGGTGTCCCCAACTGAGCAAGCCAAAAGCCAGAGGCAACGGTGGCAAGGAACCAAAACTCCTTCAGGGTCAGAATGGAGAAAAAAACCTTGGGAGAAACCAGGCTCAGTCGGGGTGCCAGTTCTCCTCTGGCTGACGAACAAACAGTGTATGATTATAATTCTGGCAACATAGCAGGTCTTAATTCATATTAGGTAAATAGATATTCCTAAGATTATTCGAAAGATTGGAGTCATCATGCCGAAGACGGGTTTAATGAGGATGTTGTGTTGATGCAGCATTTACGGGGGGAGTTTATTTTTTACATGCTCTCTGCAGACATTTCAGGGATGTGTTGGTCATGTCCAGGCGCTGGTCCACTATCTGATCTGGATACGGCCCGGATCCGGCTGACTGCAGTAAACCTCGGGATAAACAGAGAGACTAACATTAGCGTAGATGCCATTCTTCTTATGATGTAACGAGTACATCAGGTGTTATGGGAAGTGTTCCCGGTTCCGGCTGACCTAGTTAATGCAGCCTAACAATCATTTACTGATTTGAATAATAGAAATTGATAATGTTTTATGTGTATGCCATAGTAAAGAGATGCGTTTTTATTCTAGATTTAAACTGATCCTGTAGTTCTGCAAGAACTTTATGCTGCAAAGGACTTTGCACTTTGTGCAATGAAGGTTACAGCACGGTCGCTGGGTCATGCAATGTCCATGTTAGTGGACTAGGAATGCCATCTCTGGCTGTGTTTGGCCGACATGAGGGATTCAGACAAAGTCAGGTTTCTTAATTCCCCCGTGTCCCAGACCAGCATCTTCTGTGACGCAGTCGAGAACTTCGCCCAGCAGTTCTGGGCTGCACAGAAGCAGACTGAGACTATCAAACACATCCTGCCCTGGTGGACAGCTGCTGCCTCCACCTAACTACCGGC
This sequence comes from Paracanthobrama guichenoti, assembly GCA_018749465.1. Taxonomy (NCBI): domain Eukaryota; kingdom Metazoa; phylum Chordata; class Actinopteri; order Cypriniformes; family Gobionidae; genus Paracanthobrama; species Paracanthobrama guichenoti. Next base: position 9,714,409 of record CM031958.1, read on the forward strand.
CGCAGCACCTCAGTCTGCTCATCGCCGAGGGCACTCCCGTGCAGCAGCAGCGTCCACCCAAGCGGCATCAAGAAGCTGATCACAGGCAGTGCGCCCAGCCCGGTTCAAGGACGCAACCAAGCCTTCTCACATATCCTCTGCCCAACTGTGGAACCAGGTAAGTGTTGCACAGCACACTCAGACCTCGCTGTGGGCCGCCTCAAAAAGAGAGCCCCACAAGCCAGGTTCCTGCATTTTGCATTCTCAACTATCTCAATGACTGGTTCATACTAGCACAGTCCCAGGATCAGTTATGTGAACACAGCGACCTGGTGCTCAGTCAATTGGGTCTTTGGGTCAACTGGGAAAAGAGCAAACTCTCCCCTGTGCAGAGGATCTCTTTTCTCGGTATGGAGTTGGATTGGTTGAATAGACAGCATACCTTACAGAGGAACGTGCTCAGTCGGTGCAGAACTACTTGAATACATTCAAAGGCAGGACGGCTCCCTTACGAAAATGAACCATGATTTTACTACAAATAAAACCAAAAAACCATGGTTATTGTAGTTAATCCATGGTAACCACAAATTAACCATGGTTTTGCTGCTCTAACCATAGTTTAACCATGGTATTTGTGATAAAACTGTGGTTATATAAATGGTAATCAATTAGCCAAAAAACCATGGTTACTACACTTTTACTACAATAAAACCATGGTTATTTTTCGTAAGGGCTGTCCCACTGAAACTATTTCAGAGGCTCCTTGGGCATATGGCAGCTGCAGTGGCAGTAACACCGCTAGCAGTACGTCTTGCACTGAGCCACTTGAAAAAGTCGCTACAAGGCAAAGACGTATTGGTCTGTACAGACAACATTGCACATCAACCAACAAGGTGGTCTATGTTCCCGTCACGTTGCAACTCACCCACCTTCTTCTCCTCTGGAGTTAGAAGTCTTTGAGGTCGCTTCAGGCCATTCATGTTCCCGGTGTGTTCAACCGTGTGGCCGACGAACTCTCATGAGCTGCGCTCCCGGGAGAGTGGCGACTCCACTCCCAGGTGGTCCAGTTAATCTGAAGACAATTCGGAGAAGCTCAGGTCAACCTGTTTGCCTCTCCAGAAACATCTCACTGCCAGCTGTTTTACTCCCTGACCGAGTGATGTTCACCTCTGAAGATGTTCGATTAGTGCTGTGCTTTCCTTCCTGCAGCAAAGGTTGGAGCGAAGGCTGTCTCCCTCCACCCTCAAAGTATATGCTGTCGCATTGTCTGCATTTCACGACGACATATGAGGCAAGTCGGTTGGGAAGCATGACCTGGTTGTCAGGTTCCTTAGACAGTTCTAAGAGACAGTTAAATCCTCTTTGTCCTCCATACATACCCTCTTGGGCGTTTGCTCTGGTTCTTAGACCACTTAAAATGCACCATTTGAGCCTTGGAACTAAAGATTCTGTCTATGAAGACTTTGCTGCTGACCTCTATCAAGAGGGTAGGGGACCTGCAGGCATTTTCGGTCGACAAATCGTGCCTAGAGTTCGGGCTGGGTGACACCCACATGCTATTGATATCCCAGCCTGGCTATGTGCCCAAGGTTCCCACCAGGGACCAGGGGGTAAACCTGCAAGCGCTGCCCCTGGAGGAGGCAGACCTAGCCCTGGCTTTGTTATGTCCCGTATGCGCTCTGCGACTGTACGTGGATCGAAAACACAAAGCTTCAGGACCTCAGAGCAGCTATCTGTTACAGAGACCAACAGAACTAAAAGGCTGTCTCCAAGCAGAGGATGGCCCATCATGAATAGTGGATGCCATCACCTTGGCTTATCAAGCACAAGGTGTGCCTTGCCTGCTTAGGTTGCGAGCTCATTCTTCCAAAAGTGTTACATCCTCCTGGGTGCTGTCACGGGGCGACTTGCTGACAGATAACCGTAGAGCTGCGGGCTGGGCAACATCCAACACGTTTGTTAGATTCTATAGTCCTCTTGTAAAGCTGGTATCCTCCTGTGTTTTCTCCTCAAACAGGTACAGAAGCACTGGCTTGCTGCACTCTGAACTGTGGCGCTTATATTTGATATATATATCCCATATGTGTTTTTCCATGGTAGCCTGTGTCTTTCCCTTGGGAGAGTCCCCTCTTGATGAGGTCACCCCCGTAAACATTCCTTTTGTACTTCGGCCCTACGGGGATAGTCCATCTGTACTCCACTCCACATACGCAGTGTATTGCAGTGAGTGATATGGGATATGAATACACACCATCCATTTTAAAAGATGACTGGCAAATAGGAAGCTCACTAGAGAGGCCAATCTACCTCGAGTGTAACTAAAACGAGCCAATGCATGTGGTGATTGCATCAGCTGCTCTGCCACGCAGTGTGGGTATATAGTGAGCAGCAGGTGCGTCACATCTTTAGGTTTATGCTGAGGAGGCAGAAGAATTACAAATTCAAAATGTCTGGAGGCATATTTGTAAGTTCATTTTTAATGCACACATCATTGAATAATCATGCATGTTTTTTTTTGCATGCTTAGAGAGAAAATACAGCTCGGACTTGAATAAATTGTAATGCAAAATATATTTTCAAGGCATTTCTTGCACACATTTAATTTGTCTTGCAATGGAAGAGACTAGACTAGCAGTTTTTGGAGGAGTGAAACCATTAAACAGAAGACTTTGTTCAGTGCAATATCTTGGGCTGTACGCAGTACTCTCTGATCTGATGTCTGTAGCTAAATGAGTTAGGAAACCGGCATGTAATTAAACATCCAGAGAACGGGTTGTTAAGCGAACAATAAGTGAATAGGGTCTGAATTTAAACATGTAAGAGTGGGCTCTCTGGATCAGATGGTCTGTGAGCAGGGAGTTTGGCCGTGCTGCGTCTCTCTCGGTCAGCATGCATCTAGGGATAAAAACACAACACTTGCTTCCTTGGAGTCCAAGAAAATCCCTGCAGGACAACACTGCTGTCTAAAGGAGGCATTTTAAAAATATTTACATGCACTTAATTGTATTTGCAACCTTTATGAGCATTTCGATTTATGAGCATACTAATGGATTGCAACATTTCTGTTTGAAACTGAATTACAAAGAAATCCCTGGCATCCGTGGACTGTTTGGTTATAATTAGCACATCAGTTGACATTACAGTTCCTCTTTTATGGGAACCCTGTGGCCTTGTATAGCAGTTTTACTGATTTCTATATGAAAATGTGCCATCAACTGTGCACTTTGTCTGTGTGTATATGTGTGTGTCTGTGTATGTGTATGTGTGTATATATATATATATATATATATATATATATATATATATATATATATATATATATATATATATACACATATATACACTCACCTAAAGATTATTAGGAACACCTGTTCAGTTTCTCATGAATGCAATTATCTAATCAACCAATCACATGGCAGTTGCTTCAATGCATTTAGGGGTGTGGTCCTGGTCAAGACAATCTCTTGAACTCCAAACTGAATGTCAGAATGGGAAAGAAAGGTGATTTAAACAATTTTGAGCGTCACATGGTTGTTGGTGCCAGACAGGCCGGTCTGAGTATTTGACAATCTGCTCAGTTACTGGGATTTTCACGCACAACCATTTCTAGGGTTTACAAAGAATGGTGAAAGAATGGTGAAATAACCACTCGTTACAACCGAGGTATGCAGCAAAGCATTTGTGAAGCCACAACACGCACAACCTTGAGGCGGATGGGCTGCAACAGCAGAAGACCCCACCGGGTACCACTCATCTCCACTACAAATAGGAAAAAGAGGCTACAATTTGCACAAGCTCACCAAAATTGGACAGTTGAAGACTGGAAAACTGTTGCCTGGTCTGATAAGTCTCGATTTCTGTTGAGACATTCAGATATTAGAGTCAGAATTTGGCGTAAACAGAATGAGAACATCCATCATGCCTTGTTACCACTGTGTGCAGGCTGCTGGTGGTGGTGGTGTAATGGTGTGGGGGATGTTTTCTTGGCACACTTTAGGCCCCTTAGTGCCAATTGGGCATCGTTTAAATGCCACGGCCTGCCTGAGCATTGTTTCTGACCATGTCCATCCCTTTATGACCAGCCATTCTCTGATGGCTACTTCCAACAGGATAATGCACCATGTCACAAAGCTCGAATCATTTCAAATTGGTTTCTTGAACATGACAATGAGTTCACTGTACTAAAATGGCCCCCACAGTCACCAGATCTCAACCCATAGAGCATGATTAGGATGTGGTAGAACGGGAGCTTTGTGCCCTGGATGTGCAACATTTCTAAAGAATGCTTTCAGCACCTTGTTGAATCAATGCCACGTAGAACTAAGGCAGTTCTGAAGGCGAAAGGGGGTCAAACACAGTATTAGTATGGTGTATATATATATATATTATATATATATAAAATGTAATAAAATATTTTTTGTATGATCTATCTTTGTGGAATATATGAACACACCTGTTATGTCAAATAGCATTATCACTGTTGTTCTAATAAAAACAAATCTTAAAGATTTCACCTCTTTTTTTATCACTTCAAAATGCTAAACATCTTCTAGATTCTGACAGGGATATGAAAACGTAAAATGCTTACAATGTAAGTTAACAAATTATGGTAATGTGGTATTTTCAGCATGCATCCAACACTGACTATAGAGCTTAAGCTCTAAGCCTAACAACAACTTTAAAGTGCAGCATAAAAGTACAAGAGACAACAAATTAGATATTTGAAAACTATTTTCCACTTAGAGGGTTAGAACACAACGTTTACCTGGCAAATTGTTGGTATTCTTTGTCTCCTGACTTCATGGCTGCATGAATAAGGAGCTGATTGAAAACATCTCTCTGCAGAGGAACAAATAAGGAGGTTGTTTAGAGTGGAAACACTGTTTTTCTAATACATACTGCAGTGAAGTGGTGAAAGGCCTGTGCGCCACTGCCCCCTATCTCTACAAAGCGGGCTTTGATGGGTTTAAGCAGTTTCACAGCCTGGCTGTAGTTTCCCTGGTCATACTCCAGCAGAGCCTGACACATGGGCATCCCCACACACTCGGCTATCTGGAACTGATGGTTTTCTGCTGGGTCTCTGAAGGAAGAAAATAGAGACATCTGACCAGTGCTAAAATGGACATTTCTGTCATTGTTTATTCATTCTTATGTCACTCCATTAGACATGTATACGGTAATACGATATATCACAATAATGAACATGCACAATATTGTTATCGTGGTCACTTCAAACTATCGTGAATAATTATTTATTACGAATTATTCACATTTTCTGAATGTATTTTAAGAATACTTTGCGCACTGATGTAAACAAGCCCAACGCGCATGGCGGGATGAGTGAAGCGCTGAATGACAATGCGCATTCACTGTGGGGGGGTGCGGTGCACGATTATTTGAATATACTGCCGGTTTTCTTCTGATACAAAGCTTAATGCTAATCGCTGAAGTTACCCTTTACATGTTTCAAACAGCCATTCAACATCCGTTTTCTGTATTTCTGTATTCATGTCACTAAATTAAAGACTTAAGGCTATTTATTTTCAAACTTAAACATTTTAAATTTGAATCTGGACTACATGCCCTAGATATTGTTTGAATATATTCTGATTCTTTGTTCAGTCACACAATTTACAATAAGGCTCCATTATTTAACATTAGTAAATTCATTAGTTAACAAACTGACAATGAAAAATACTTTTAAAAGCATTTATTAATCTTAGTTAAATGTAAATTTCAACATTTAATAACACATTATTAAAATCTAAAGTTGTATCACTGTACTATTTACTGGACCTGAGCTAACATTAACAGTTGTATTTTTTGTAACTGGCGTTATCAAAGAATAATATGTTTGTATCAAACGTAGCTATGTGCTCTGTTAATGCATCATTAACTACTAGTGAGAACTTATTGTAAAGTGATAGCCTACCTATTGTTCTTTATAATTCTTTTGCACTTTAATCTGTTTGAAACATTTGTTTACTTTATTGTATTTAAATATTCAGTTTTTTTTTGTTTTTGTTTTTTGTTTTTGTCATAAAGTTATTAAACCTGTTATAGTATGACAACACTTTTTGCAACTTATTCCAATATCATGATAATACCGTACACCGCGATAAAAGCTTCAGCAATTAATCACAACATGAACATTTTATACTGTCACATGCCTACACTCCATATGCAGCAAATATGACTTTTGGAGTTTATCAGCCTCTGGTCACTATCCCTGGTTTCACAGACAAGGCAAGATTTTTTTAAATGACAAAAATCTACTTAAATATCCTAATTAAACTGAGGTCTAATTCTGGCTTAATTTAAGCCCTGTCTGTGAAACCTGGCCTATGTTTTACTAGATAAGGAAAACAGCAGTCAAAACATCTTATTTTGTGTTATACGAAGTAAGAAAATGTTATTGTTTCAGATCAAATGTTTAGAAGCTTTTTTTCTTTGTTTAGACCAAGGGCCTCAATTATAAAATGCTGTCCTCCATTTGATCTTACGATCATTTCTCAAATATGCATACGTGTGATTCAGAGAATGAACGTACACACAAAAAATTAGCTTATCCCTAAAACACAAATAATCATGAAATTGTGCGCTGCTGAATGATTTGAGATCTCCACCTTATAAACGCCTAATTAATGTCATTCCCATATAAAAGAGCAGCAGTCAACATCCAAATCCTTTACTTGAAAATGGCAAGCAGCAAGAATTGTTTAGACTTCCAGATACCTGCAGTAATTCAGCTCTCTGCCACAAGGAAAAGTGTGTACGCCTGCTAGGACCTGACCTAGCGCTAAGCACTAAAATCCATGGTAACGTTCATATTTATAAAAAACGCCTTTAATGTGAAATAGTGCTTAGTGCTACGTCATGTTCAAAGTAAAATAAATGTACATTATACATTTTACATTTTCAAACTGGGGGACTGCAAGAGATAGCCATAGTTTTGTTTCCTTTTCAGGTTTTATCCATCTAGTAGTACTTTAATGGTAAGTAGAAATAAAATCAACATAATAGAAACAAAATATTTTCCTGATAATATTTTTCACAAAATGAACGCAGCACATAAATATATATATAACTCCCTTTTATATTTGAGGTGATTCAAGATTCAAGATTCAAGAGTTTTATTTGTCACATACACAGTTATATACAGAATATACAACCGGCAGTGAAATGTAAACAGGTCCGCTCCATGGACAGTGCAAATTCACAGTTAAAAACACAAGGAAGAAATTATAATAGAAATAGGATATAAAAAAAGTACTCTCTCTATATATATATATATGTCTATATCTGTAGAATTATAAATAATCAAGTCAAGAGAAAAAAAGGTAACAAATAAGGATAAAGTGGAATAAAATAATTGAAGTAGACTTTGCAGTGAGTAAACTGTAGACTTATAAATATGTGGTTAACAAATGTATAAAGAGTATAATGTGCAAACAGGTTTATGACAGGTTGTTACACAGTAACAACGAGAACAGAAAGTGCAGTGCAATGTCAGTGTATCGATGTTTATCCTGAAGTGAAGTCACGTGATGTTAAGTGACTGAGTTCAGGAGTCTGATGGCCTGGGGAAGAAGCTCCTCCTGAGTCTCTCAGTTTTGGCCATCAGGCTTGGGCGCTTACCAGATGGTAGCAGCGTGAAATGAGGGTTTGCAGGGTGATTAGAGTCCTTGATGATCTTGGTAGCTCTACCTTTGCAGCGTTTGGTGTAGACGTCCTGCAGAGACGGGAGAGCTGACCCTGAGATACGCTCGGATAAGCGCACTACTCTTTGCAGGGCTTTGCGGTCATGACTGGTGCTGTTCCCATACCACGCTGTGATGCACTGAGTTAAAACACTTTCTATCGCCCCTAAATAGAAAGTTTTCAGGATAGCTGGTGAAACCCTGAATTTCCTCAGCTGGCGCAGGTGGTACAGTCTTTGCCTGGCTTTTTCACCTGTGTCTGAATGTGAGCAGTCCAGGTCAGGTCCTCGGAGATGTTTACTCCCAGGTACTTGAAGCTGCTCACTCTCTCTACTGGTGACCCGCTGATCATGAGGGGAGTATGTCCGTTGCTGTCTCTTCCTGAAGTCCACAATCATTTCTTTGGTCTTGCCAACATTCAGAGAGAGACAGTTGTCCTGGCACCATGATGTTAGATGCTCCACCTCGTCCAAGTATGCCGTCTCATTGTTGTTGGAAATGAGGCCCAGGACAACAGTATCATCAGCAAATTTGATGATAGAGGTGGAGCTGTGTGTGGACAAACAGTCATGCGTGTAGAGAGAGTAGAGCAGGGGGCTCAGGACACAGCCCTGTGGAGCTCCCACACTCAGGGTGATGGAGGTGGAGGTGGACTGGCCTATTCTCACCACCTGAGGCCTGCCAGTGAGGAAGTCCTCAATCCAGTGGCAGAGAGAAGGATTCAGGCCGAGATCCAGGAGTTTGGAGGTTAGCTTGGTGGGAACTATGGTGTTAAAGGCTGAGCTATAGTCAATAAATAGCAGTCTTACGTAGTTCCCACTTTTGCTGTCGATGTGAGTGAGGGAGGAGTGGAGGACATGAGAGATGGCATCTTCAGTCGATCTATTGGGACGATAGGCAAACTGAAGAGGGTCCAAAGTGTCAGGAATGAAGGCGCAAATGGTGTTTTTAATGAGTCTCTCAAAGACCTTCATGACTATAGACGTGAGAGCCACTGGACGATAGTCATTTAGGCAAGAGGGTTTACTGTTCTTAGGGACAGGGATGATGGTGGATTTTTTGAAGGAGGTGGTCTGTGGAATCAAAAAGTTTGAAAATGCAAGACAAGCAAGTCAGCTAGTTTGTGATGAAACTACAGCTCCCAGCTCTCCATCATGTCATCTTATAAAACATATCATGCTGACGTATTTTTGTGCTTGGATATACTTTCACACTTTCTTTTCCTTCTGTACAACCTTTATTGGATGATTGTTTTCGTAATGGAAAAATTGGAAGAAAAAAAAATATGCATGCAGTGCATCAGCTTTGAAGATGCCAGTCTTCCCCAGAGCAGGGACATTTCTAAGGAATCATATACAGAGCCTGAAGACATGCTACATTTGTCCACAACTCAGCCTCCACAAACTCCCACCGTTGAGCAGAACTTGGATGTAAATGTAATCTCTTAATGTGTGCGGCTCACTTAGCTAGTTCCTGCAGACTCTCCAGCAGGCGTTGAGTGGTGGCGGTCTCGTTGCTACCCAGGGAAACCATAAGCATGTGCAGGTCATTAAAAAGTAATGTGTGATCCTCTGTATGTGGCTGGGTCAACTGCAGCAGCTCTCGGTAGCGGTCCTTCACGCTCACACTTGCTGAGAAAACATATTTTATACACACACACACACACACAGTTGCACTACTTTTTTAGCATTCCAGCACCAAAACATGCCTCTTGTTCATTAACCAAACACGTCCAGTTTCACATCCCACTATCCCAGCTCGTCTACACCAGCTACACCAGCCAGACAGCAAGGGATGCTTCACTGGCCACTGCCAGCATCCCTCCCTTATTTAAATACTCTCCTCCCATAAATTTTGTTTTAAAGGGAAACTCAAACAAATGCTTAATGCAATAAGGTCAGCCAAAAAAAAAAAAAAAAAAAAAAAAAAAAAAAAACCTGTGTCCATTCTAATGTTTCAGTAAATGTCTTTAGTAAACCCTGAAAGTAGATTTATAATGGCAAATATTAAATATATCCTTGAAATGAGATCATGATGCCTTCAACTGTGCCCATAAATAAAATGGAGCAGGTTTTTGTCACGTTTTGAGTTTGCTTTTTGATCTGTGTGGCAAGCAGGGAGGCGAGGGAGGGACTGTGAGAGCGGGCCGGTGGCGAGTGATGATGATTGTCAGCTGCCCACCACACCGGTCTTGTCTCATGGAGGAGTGACGGGAGCATAAAAGGAGGAGCGACGACTGCAAGATGAGAGAGGACCAGGCCTGGACTTTATGTTGCGTTTTATTTATGTTTTATTATGTGTGCGTGGCAGTCGTCCGTGAGGGGCTGCCCGCGATTTACTTTAATTTTGTTTTGGTTGTTTATTAAAGTCTTTTAAATGTTCGCCGGTTCCCGCCTCCTTCTTCCCTGATCCTACGAACTTCGTTACATTGGTGCCAAAACCCGGGAGGAGGGGTTTGCTGAGGGGGATTGCGGTGCTGAGGAGTTCGGGCAGCGCGGATGGATGTTAACCGTGAGTGGGTGCCCGAGGTGGTGGTGCTGGAGCAAGTGAAGATCGGGGTGGGACTGAGAGCTCTCTGCCGTGCCCCTGGGTCGAGGTGGGGTTGCTACCGTCCGAGAGGGAGCGGAGGAGTCGCCGGCGTTTGCGGTCAACCGAAGCCTGCTGCCGTCCGCCATTCAGGGGAGGAGCAGGGAGCGTGGGACTCGCTGCCGGCTCCCTCAGTAGGAGGAGCCACCGCCGGCCGCCAGGGGGCGGAGGAGGATCGGGCCCTCCACCAAGCATCCAGTGCCATCACATGGCACCGCGAGGAAGAGCCTCTTGTTACACTCTTGTGCACTTAAAGGGTTAGTTCACCCAATAATTGCATTTCTGTCATGAATTACTCACCCTCATGTCATTCCAAACCCGTAAGACTTCCGTTTATCTTCGGAACACAAATGAAGAGCTTTCTGTCCTTCAATAGACAGTCATTGCAACTACAACTTTGACAGTTCAAAAAGTTCATACAGAGATCGTAAAACTAATCCATATGAATTGAGACTCACTTTTTATGATTACCAGATTGAATTTAGGCTTTTACATATAAACATTGATCAGTCAACATAAACTAGGGTGACCAAAAGTCCTGTTTTCCCAGGACATGTCCTGTTTTCAAGTCCTGTCCTGGCTGTTTTGAAAATGTCCTGTTTTTCATTATTTTTCATTGGGCCATTAAATCTCATTGCCGGGCCAAGTGTCCTGGTTTTCGGTAATCAAAATATGGTCACCCTAACATAAGCAGAAGCTCAACCCAACATGAATGACGCACAAGAACGGAAGCTCAAACGTGCTGCATAACTCACGAGAACGAACCTCATTGGTTATGCAGCACGTTTGAGCTTACAGAAGAGGTTTGTTCTTGCTGCACCATTCATGTTCGGCATTCATCTACTACATAAGAGTGAGTAATTATTGACAGCATTTTCATTTAAGGGTGAACTAACCCTTTAAGCCGTCACTTTTAAAGTGCGTCTCAATCAAGTTCAAGTTTCAAGTTCAAGTTTCAAGTTCAAGTTTCAAGTTTATTTGTCATTACACATGTACAAGTACAGTATAACGAAATGAAGTTTGGAGCAAGCCTCCAGGCCGCAATCAGCTCCCTAGTTCAGTAGTCAGGGCACTGATCAGTGAATCAGTCAATGGGAGCTGATTGTGACACACCTTCAGTCTCTCACTTGTCTTGCATTTATGTTTGATGTTGTTGTTCGTAGTTAGAGTTTAGTTTTTGGTTGTGCTATATAATACAAATTTTAAGCATAAAATCATTTTAATATAAATTATATATAGATAATTATATCCCTATATTAGTCATTCCTCAGCCATCTGGTGTGTTCACCAGTCAAGTTCTTTACCCAAAATACACTCATTTTTGAGGTTTAGAAACTTGCCTAACACCAGTCAACTGATCTTCACTCCACATCAGAGCTTTTCAACACACCAGCTTGACTTAACTTGAGGTCAACCGATTAATCGGTTTTGCCGATTAATCGGCACCAATAGCTGATTGGTGGAACAATCGTTATCAGCAAATATCCATACCAATAGTTTTTCCAGGTTGCGTCCGTTGTTGGAGCGGTTGAGAAGGGTGCGCTGTCATTACACAGTACGAGAGCTCTGAGAAGGGTTTGCTGGCATTATATAGCAGGAGAGCGGCCTCTAGAGGCCAAATAACAATCACTGACATTGTTTACATTGACACGTGAGGCTGCACGCTGCACAGAGCGAGCTGACACATCAGATGCGCATTTTAAAACACAGACAGCGAAATGGTATGAATACAGAATACTTAAGTACATGTGGTCAGATCATAATAAAGTAATTAATTTGTTGACTAGATGCTGCATTAGCAGGGAAAGAACAGCAGTATGTATGCACTTTGTCATCGAGGCTGAGAGGACGCTAACATTAGCAGTACCTCAAGCAGTTAAAACAATGTAACAACTATTGTTGTTACATAACAACGTAAAAATAATTTATAACTGTAAATTATTACAACACATTACACAGTAGTACCATGGCACTTCTTAAACGTAATGTCAGACAGTGTCATATAAGCACAGTAATGTACTGACCTGCTCATCATAGATCTTCAAAGCTGATTCATAATTCCCCTGTGGAAGAAAAGAAAGAATAAATAATTCCATGAAAGACACATAGTGGATTTGTAATGGATGTAACCACAGAATGGATACTCCAACCGTCCTGAGGGTTCAGAGCCAGGCTCTGCAGGGATAATAATGGTGTTTTTAGTTAATAAGGAATGATAAAAAACAGCATTTCCCTTTCAAAGGAACTTGAGCTGCATTGAGACGCTATGGGGAAAAGCCTCAGCGTGATTACGTCATGAAGCACGTATGAAATCAGTCCAATGCCGTAACGGAACGATACTCCTGCTTAGGAGGAGCTAATAGAGGTTGTGACCCATGCTGTGACCAAACTGAACATTGAATGGCCAGCAGAAAAACAAGAGGTTCAACATAAAAGCAAATGTAATGGGGTAGGTGTAGGACTACAAATTAGATGGACTACAAACTCCATGAGTCAACACACTATAAAAGGAAACCAAACCTTTTGGGGCTTCCTCTTTGAGGTAGGCTTGAATAACTTCACAGCTTCTCATGCTTGTGTAATGGCAGATGAAAAGACCAGTTGATTAATGAGCAGCATAGAACTGAATTGTGAAGGTAAGGGTTGTGATTTATGATGAATATAGTGTGTTTATATAGTTTTAACATTTGTATTTGCTTTGTTTTAGTGTCCTTAGGGGAATTGTGTTCACTGGTGCCTCAGAGAATTAAGCAGATATATTTAAGAACACAGGTACTTCTATTAATTGAATTTACGGAATGGGGAGATTTGGTTTTAAGCTTTTTACATTGTAATTTGTGTGTTTTATGTTTAATGGTTTTAAGTGTTTTAATTCTTGTAAATCTTTTATAGGGCAATCATGATTTGTATTTTCTTGATTTATGCATGATCTGCTTGAGCATTACTTTATTGAAAGCATTGGTGGCTTAATGGGTGTCTGAAGATATGACTAATGTTGATTGGTGTCTTGTGTATGGAAGTGGCAAAGTGAATTTGTGTTTTTGTTTTGTTTTTTCATTTGGACCTACAAAAAACAGTGGGGTTCCCATTTTCTTATATATGGTTTACTCCGTTAAGGTGGGGGGAGCCATTTGTAGTGGTTTTGATGATTTACTTTTGCTTTGGAGTTTGGAGTGAAATAGTGCTTGATTTGTGATTTGAGTGTGCATTTATTTGCATAGCTATTTCCATTGGATATGACTGGGAACCCTGTCTGTAATGGTTACAAGTTTTTTTTTTTTTTTTTTTTTTTTTTTTTTCTGATTACTTGTTGTGCTACTTGTGAATGTTGTATAATTAACCTTGCAGCATCGTTTCTGCTTCTGCAAGAACTGTTTGTGTGTTGATCACTGTTTGTGAATAAAGGCCTAAATTCAGTCTGTTCATCATATACGGCGACTGTGTCTCGTCAGAAAATTTATTTATAGGATATCCCCCCCCCCATAAAGGGTGTCCCCCTTTATGGGGGGGACACATAAAGGGGTCATGAGCTGGCTTCTTTTTTATGTTTATTTTGTTTATACTGTTGTCTGAGGTCAACTTATGACATTCGTGTGGTTTTTACATTCAAAATCATCATAATGACTAATAGGTTATTTTCTACCCTGGTTTTGAGCCTTGCTCATGGAACGCTTGGGCACTGAATACTTTTAAGAAAATGCCCACTGCTACGATTGGATAAGCTTTGCATATTATAATGAGCTTCGGCTCCCGTGAGGAATTGTTTTGAAAGCGTGTGGGAAAACGGCAACCGGAATGATTTGCCCACAGGGCCAGCACAATGTCTTTATCAAACAAACACGATGATTTGTCTCTCATCCACCTGCAATTAATTGGAATGTTATTTTTTTATTACTTGGCCCGCCTGTGGGGTATTCCAGAAAGCAGGTTATGTGACATGCCCGGGTATGTTTAAGAGTAAGTTAGCGGATAACCTCAACTTTCGGTTTCGGAGGTAACTTTCAGGGTAAGTAACCATGGCAACTCACTCTCTGAACATAACCTGCTCCGGAGCAGCTCATGATCCAGGGTTAGTTGGCTTAAGAGGTATTCAGATGTGTTTTATATAATTAGATTAATTATAATTATATAAATTAATTATATGAGTTATTAATATAATTATATATTTATTCTAAAGAATTAGAATAAAACATTTATTAAAAATAAGTTTAAATGTTAATGCAATTAAAATATATTTATTTATTTTATTGTCATCTCAGACATGGATCTGCATTCAATTAATTGGCATCAAACAAACAATATAATCCTTATTTTCAGTGAATAAAGACTACTTATTAAACGAAAACATTGAGAAAAAAAGAGATTGCATAACCACCAAATAGGTGGTGATGTGCATTAAGTAGGTTATGTAACTCGCCATTAAACAAAAGAAGAGGAAGTAGAATGGCGCGTTCTTTCTTAGCGTTTCCATGGTGAATCATCAATTCGTCGCTCTGTTGAGAAGGTCTTGTGTGTTAACCGGGAACATACTCTGAGTTGTCTGAACTTACTCCCGGACTCGTTTTTTGGAACCAGCATACCTCGAGTAAGCAAGGGTTGGGTTAATCAACCGAGAGTTCAAGGGAAATATGATGGTAAGTTAACCTTTCTTTCTGGAATACCCCCCTGATCAGTGGATATAACCACGAACCGTGCATCTCACACAAACACAAACACAAAAGCCTCACTGCAGAGTCAGACAAATCAGCATGATCAACTTCCGCGATTGTATTTTTCCTTCAAATATCAAGTCAAGAGAGTGAACAACGCACATCAAGAAAGAACTGTTATTTCACTATTTAAGATAGCCTGTCAGCAGGCCAGTGACCGTTTTGGTAGCCCATCTGAAAAACACATAGCCCCGTTCTTTTTTTGCGAGCCCTGGCCCATACATGTCCGAGTCTGATCACAAAATCAATGCAATAATATCACATATAAAAAACATTTCTACTCACATAAAAATGTTGCTTCATTCATTCAAGTAATCTCATCCTGTCTGCAAATCCAGTCTCATTTACAAACGAATCCGTGATCAGAAATTAAGGAAAAAATGGAATGTCTTCCCCATGTGAGCTGGATATTCATTACAAATAAAGTCATCCATGCATTCATAATACTGGGATCCGAATGAAGCTTATGCAGCATGCTTATTGCTTGGAAGTTTGATCCGGTTTAGCTCCACGTAGGCCTATGTTATTTATTTATAACAGGTTGTGCACAAATCGGTGGGGGGGCTACAGAATCAGGCATTCGTTTTCTTTGGTTGAGGCGGTATTCCACCACGTTCTGACGTCACAGGGAGGTACATTCCCAGATCAAGCGTTTGCTGAGCCAGCTGTCAATAAAAGCTTTTCTTTGACTAACAAGGAAGTTTTCAGCTCTGAAACTTACAGGACAATCTTATATTACTCTGACCTTCTATATATCAAAAGCTCAAGGGAAAGTTGATTTCTCAATTCATCACCCCTTTAATGGTAGACTGACATCATCATACTCAGATTCTAGTCAGAATATGAGTCTGATACTGGGATGTGATTATGGGGCGTGTTTCAACCGAACTAGGAAAGAAAATTCTTCTGCACTCAATTGGATAGACCTACAACCAATCAGAGCAACAGAGTAAGTGATGTATGTTGAGCGATGCATAGTTGTCAACAGAACATGCACGCTGGAAGAAGTAGAAAAAGATGAGTGTAAATGATCTTGTAAAAAGAATTTAAGGATACACTGAGTACTTACCAACACAATCATCATTTTTGAGAGAAATGATAAAGGTGAACACATATACGAACAAGTTCTCCGTTTAGGATTAGAATGAATTCAACCCAAGCGCTCTTTGATGACATGGATGATTACGTAATTGTTGATCATCTGTCCATTTTCGTATAAAGCCCGCCCTGACAATTTGATTGGTCCGAACAGCTCTGGTCAAGTCTCAGACTGAACTTCCCGACCTCAAATGTTGTGGGCGGGGCTAAGTTCGGCTGGCATCCAGGCTAGGTTAATGGTGTTAACAGTGAACATTTACAGTGTTGTTTTTAACTCTATGCAAGTGTAAAAAAAGTAACACCATTTAAACTGTTAGTTTAACTTTATTTAGTGTGGACCTATAGCTGCATCATGTTGCAGATTTATCTCTCCGGGCCACCAAGGAGACAGCCAATCAGTCTGTCATTCTGTGGCAGCCCTGGTGGCCACAGAAAGGCATCTCTGGTTAAATTTGTCAGAAATGATCATTAGTGGTCGCTCGGCTCAAGGTCTGTGCCAGGGCTGTGTTTCTAGCGCTCAAATACTTCCTCCCAGACCTTTTATTTTCATTATGTGCTTATTCGTACAGACAACATATTGGTGGTTTCTTACATAAACCATCAGGGGGGTTTGTGGTCTCATCACCTGTACAAATTGGCTCATCAGATCCTCCTGTGGGCCCAGGGAAAGCTGCTTTCACTGAGGGCAGTCTACATCCCTGGGCATCAAGACCAGGGAGCAGGCATACTGTCGAGTCAGGGGCTGAGGCCCGGCCCGGGTTTTGAGGGAGAAGTTTGGTTGAGTGGAAGTAGACCTGTTTGCATCTATAGAGATGACACATTGTCCACTGTGGTTCTCCCTCACTCATCCAGCTCCTCTTGGGCTGGATGCTTTGGTAGAGACATGGCCGAGGCTACATCTATATGCATTTCTCACAATCGCGCTGCTCCCGGGAGTTCTGGAGAGGGTTCACCGGGACAGGGCCCATCATTTGCTAGTAGCAATGAGTAAGACAGGACACATCATAAGATGCGCAATATGACGGGAGACATGGAGTGGGTCAGAAATTATTTTGACCACTTCGAGTTTTGTTTTGTAGAAAGCCTTTCTTTAAAGCAAAATTTCATTTTGTATAAATTGTATCTTAATTTTAATCAATGTTGCATCAATTTAATAAATAATAAGCAAATATAGCAGACAATAATCATGACTTGGAGGCACCTGCGCGATCACCTGCATTGCACGTGAACTGGAGCACGTCTCATTAAGTAAACGAAAACTCTACTACTTGCCTCACAGACATGAGAAATGTCTATAGAAAGCTTGAAATGTATTATTTTAAATAAAACAATTCAAAACGAAAAGAAATAGGCTACTTTCTGATTATGTATAATTTGTATGAAATGTGCATTTCTCTCTTGGCGCATTCACTGTAGAGATGGCAAGTCAGTGTCATCAACTTGATCACTGTTCTCTTCTTTGCAGCCAACACTAACACTAGTTTATCACTAGTAAAAAACACTAGTTTATTAATAAACAATTAAAATGTATCCTTGCACTTTTTGACATTCATAATCATTACTTTTGCCAGTTCTTTGCGGCAATCTTTATGAGTGAGCTTGAGTGCAGAATAGGCTAATATATTACGTAAACACTCATTATGGTTTAGAATTTGCTCCAGTAAATATGTTGGAGCCATTAATGGGTTTGTTATTTTCTTTCACACCACTAGAGGGCATAATGTATTTACGTTGTCAAGTTACAGAAGGGTGCACAAAGAAGGTCAAACAAACTTTTTGACCATATGTGATGAACTTGAATGGATGGGTTTGATGAAATGCATGAAAAATTTACAATTCTTTTCTTTGTTTATTTTTGCTTTTGTTTAATCTTGGAAGAAATGTACAATAAATGGACTGGAATATTCAACTTTATTTTAAAAATTATGGACATTGCATTTAGTTTAAATCTGTTCAAGAAACACACACATCAAAACCAACGATCTAAAAACAGAAGAAACATGTGCCTACAATATATATTTATATAATTAAATTATTAATAATAAAAGTTAGTCGACTAATGGCTTAAATGGAAAAACTACTAGTCCAGGAAAAAAAAAAAAAAAAAAAACAGTCTGGGGCAGCACTACTTCTTTCACATATTTTAGACGGAGTGTCTATTAGTGCAAATAGCATGCCTTGTTGGCAAGTGCTATATGTACTAGCTCCGCCTGACAATGCCTGGTTTGGCCAAACAAGATAAAAAAAAGAAAAAAAAAGAAAAGAAATCAATGTCTTTCAATGTCTTCTGTGGTGCAATCAGTAAAGCGTAAGGCTTAAGGATCTTGGTTTTGATGCGATCGACAAAGGTTCGAATCCGCCTTTTGCAGAGCTCGCTCTTCTCCCTTTTTCCATCACATATCACATCAGAAAGGCATTTACTTTCAATAAAATTAAGAAAATGTTCTAAAAGTGGAAATAAAGTGCCTAACGAAATGTTTATTATTATTATTATTATTAATAATAATAATACTACTAATAATAAAAGCATTTATTGGGTAGGGTTAGGGGTAAGGTGTAGGGAGGGCTTTTATTGTTCCATTTAAGGCAGCATCCACTTAATCATTTTAATAAATATAATAATTTACACTCTGTTATTATTGCATCCTGTTATTGTACAACAATACTGAGGTGCAAATAGTATGTATCTGTCAAAATAAAGTATAAATTGCATGTAATTACATGTATTGCAAAGAACTGCTACTTTTACATGGTGTAAATAGAATATATCACTATTTTCACTTAGTATACTATTTATCTTAGTAAATAGCATCTATAGCTGTTTACACTTAGTGTGAATACCATCTATCGCGAGCAGAGCGTAATAGGTCAGTATTATTAAATTGCAGACAAAGATTTTGGATAGCTAGGTTGGCTTGTATGTTTGGTGTGGTAGGGGCCCAACCTCATTCTTTCATAGGGCCCGAAATTGCTAGCGGCGCCCTGAGACTAATTTGTCTTTTTTTTCTCTTTTTTTTTACATTACAGTATAAAATATGCAATTAAACAAATAAACAGATACTACCTCTTTTGACATTTTTTTCAGCTTTGTCATAGAAATGAGTCACAAGAAGCCCAAAGGAATACACCCTTTAAGAAAAAAACAAGCAAAAAAAAAAAAACATCCAATTAAAGCAGTTTACTTAGAATAAATGAGTTAAACATTTATTTGGATTAATTTAATTTCAGGACACTTCTAAAATTGTTTTTGCTGTGGACTAAGTTTTGAAAGATATCTTATATATGAAGAACTGAACCTGGTGAAATGAAAAATAAAATAAACTAATTCTTAAAAAAAAAAAAGAAAAAAAAAGACAAAAAAATTATTTCAGTTAAAAATATATATATATATTATGTGAAAAACACTTATTTATTTATTTTTAAGTAATTTAATTTTAATTATTTAAAAAAATTTTTACCACACATGGTAAAATTATTTTAAGCCAGCATTTAGATTGGCATCAGTGGAGCATGAGCACCTGCCTGTAGAATGGCATATGCGGTTTCTAATGGGGCAGCACTCTGGCTACCGAGTCCCTCATCTTTATCTGTTCGCCGAGGTAGAAGATTCCATAATAAGCAAACTTCAGTGCCAGCATGTCTGTGGGGTGATCCGCCAGAATACCCTCCCAAACCTCACAGGCATTGTCCAGGGCTCTGAAACACACCATTCAATGCACTTCATTAATAAAAAATAAAACTAATTATTTTACATTTACATATTAGGCCTACAGCAGTGTTATTTTTAGTATTATTTATCAACTATTATAGTATTTAATCTTTAGTATTCATTTATTTTAAATGTTTTTATTTCACTTTCTTATTTCAGCTATTTCAAAGAAACATGTCTAATTAAGTTAAAAAAATAAAAAATAAATCTTTATCTTATATTAAGATATCTTACGAAAACTATTTTTGTTTTAGTTAATAACACATAGGTCATAGGTATTTTGAGAAGATACTTTTCAGATCAGAAATTTTGTATTCCGTTTCAAATGAACTCGTGCTGCGTTGATTGACACAGTGGGAACACTCTGCATAATTGTGCCGTGAAGCACGTGTGAAATCAGTCCAGTGGTGTGACGAGACATCAGAGGCGGGTGACGTCACGAACCAGGAAACTATAAAGCATGCCCAAACAGTGTAATGTTAGCTTCTGTGTCCTCAGCAAGCACTCTGTGAAATTGTCTTATTTGGTGTTGTCTGTCTACCATCATATATAAGGGTGCATGGTGTGTGCACACTGTGGACGCTTCGCTTCTGCCTGCCGCTCTTTGAGGAGGGTGCTCAGGCTCACGTTCTCCAGGGTTCTATTCACATCCTGGGGATCACAAATGGATTTATCAAAGGGGTTCGAGACGGGCCCAGCCTTATCGCTGCCCTTACCTGATCCAGTGCCTGCTCTCAGTGTCCGGAAGCACACTTTGCAGTTCATTCTGCACTGAGTGAGGCACCGGAGCTAGATCCAGCTCTGAGGAGTTGTATGTAGAAAGCATCAAAGCAGGAGATGTTGAGGACCCTCCACCTCACTCTCCAGCTATGAGGAACTGGTGGAGGTTGTGACTCACACTGTCACAAGATTAAACATTGACTAGCCAGCTGAGGACATTTGTAAATTAGACCAATACTTCCTGTCCTCATGAGCATAGCCTCCGCGTTGGGACCTTCTGTTTTTTTCTGATCTCCTCAATCTCGTGTCGAGATTGTGGAAGAAACCGGTCTCCTATCGTGTGCATAGTGTCCAGACATCACACTATTCAGCGATAGTCAGCCATAAAGAACATGGTTATGGGGTGATGCCTAAGGTGGAAGAGAGGGCCCCGATGCTGCCCGCCAAGCCGGTCAGAACCACTCGGCTTTGGTGGGCAAAGCATATACAGAGCTGCGTCGGGCACAGATCTTTCTCTCTGGGCCACTAAGGAGATGGCCAGATCTATTTGTCATGTTATGGCAGCCCTGGTGGCCATGGACAGGCATCTTTGGTTAAATCTAAGTGCCATAAAAGAAAAAGATAAGAGCTTCCTCTAGGACACCCGCTTTCGCCCCCTGGCCTATTTGTCAATGCTGTCAACACAGTTGTTGAGAGGTTCCAGGAGGCCAGTTAACAGGCTGTAGCATATGGACGGTGCTCATAAATGATCAACGGACCAATACTTTGATTAGTTATAATGACTCAAACAAGACCGGCGCCGTGAAGTCTACAGGCCGACAGGTTAACGGTGCTAAAAGGACACAAACCATGCCTCGTGCAGCCACCAGAGACTAAATAACAGCCCCCACCCCCTCTCACATACCAAAGGACATCCGAATAGATTATATGACTTTTAACTGAGGTATTTTTCATTTTAGGTGTGCCTGTGTGCCCCGTATGTATGCATGCTTTTTGTTTTAACCATTTTAGATGTGTTTGATAGGTTAGAAACTTATAGCCAGTGAATGCGTAAGGAAGAATGACGTCAATCCTCGCTGTTCCTTTAACTCTTAAGTTAAACTCCCCATGCTTGGTCTCGAAATCTTTGTCTCGCAATTTGTAGGCCGGCTAGGTGTGTTGTGTGGTACTATGATGCATCAAACTCTTTCTTTTATGTCAAAACCCCCAAGTCTGCATACCAAAACCCCCAAGTCTGCATACCAAAACCCCCAAGTCTGCTTATCTAAGAGAGCCATAAACATGCTAATGAGGCGAGACCCAAGACAAAGGGAGATTTCCCGCTTCTGAGTTCCTTCGCTCTGATTGGCTGTTCCGACAAAAGAGGCGTGCCCCGTCATGGCCCTTTAAGACGGGCTACAAACACTTCTTCTCTCTCTTCTTTTTGCTCTTCTTTTTGCCATCCCTTCCCTTTGCCACCTCTTCTTCTTCGCCTTCGCCTTCTTCACCATCTTCCAAGGGACATTACTACACAAGGAACCAAAGTTGAATTTCCCGCGGACTCCAAGGACCCACCCTGCAAGATTCAAACACGGACCAGATCGCGGAATTCCCCTAAACGCACGAACTCGCGACCAAGGAAACATATGCAAGTATCCCTTAAGCTGTCGTTATAAAGTCTTGAGCTTATACCAATAAGTTGGACTGATTTCTTGCTTGTGCTCAATAGGTTGTGTCGATAATACCACCGTTGCCTTGTCTCTCTCTCTCTCTCTCTCTCTCTCTCACACTCTCTCTCTCTCTCTCCCTCTCTCTCCTTCCTGCTTTCAGTTAATTTGTGTATGTTTCTTTATTGTTTGTTGATTTATTAAAATATATATATTCACACGTGATTGCGCTTGAGTTGCTCATACATAGGTCCCTTTTACGTTGAACCGACCCTGTTACAAATTAAAAGAAAGATATTTCTCCTGGCCAGAGAAGTGTTGTTTAAGAGTTATTAAAAGGGAGGTATTTGGTGGACAATTATCCGTCCTTTGAACTCAATTCTAGAATCAAAGAAATTTCTAAAGGTTGAATCAAGCCCTAGATATTAATAATTGTTATAATCCGTTATAATCAACTGTTAATATCCAAATTCCCCTCTGTGCGGATCTGTGCATATTTGATCATAACACGATTAAACGCATGCATAAATCCCGCACCATTTCCCCTGGGGCTCGATATTCGCTACAAGGCGGTGGCATTCCAAAAGCTCCTCCGACCTGCCGCTCTCAGGTCTTTAGGGCTGCTGAGCAGGAGCATCCCCAAACATCTAAAGCCAGTTTCCTATACCACGCTGTTCAAAAGCAGAGCATTGCTACCCTAGCTCCCTCCCAGGGGAATTGGGAAGGTACTCTCAGCCCCAGGCTTCGAGGAGTAAGACTGCAAGCACTCATCTCAGTGTCTTCCCGGAAACATAGCAGCACTGGGATGCTTGGCCCCTATGAGGATGGTCTCAGAGCTACCAGTTTTGTTGTTCTCTACTGGTTCGCTGTTTCAGGGCAAAGTGGTTGCTCGAAAAACACAAGAGGCCAGACTCAAGAGTTCCCTTCTTTTTAAATATATTTTCTGTCAGCGTGGAAGCTACTGCCAAATATATTTTGATGGTTCCTGCGTACCGTTGAAAAGGGTTACACGATTCAGTTTGGGTCACACCCGCCCTGATTTATGGGCGAACCCACAGTAGTGGGCCCTGTGCAGGCTCTGGTTATGGGACAAGAGATAAATACTCTGCTGGGGAAAGGGGCCATAGAACATGTACCTCCCACCAACAGAGACACTGGTTTCTACCACCGATATTTTATCATTCTACAAAAGGCTCAAGGGTTGTGTCCCATTTTGGATCTGTGCCATCTGAACCAGTCAGTCATGCAGCTCAAATTCAAAATGTTAACCTTGAGACAGATCTTACCACAGATCCAAGGACTGGTTTGTTACAATAGATCTCAAGGATGCATATTACAAGTTATTTTATTTGTCATTACACATGTACAAGTACAGTATAATGAAATGAGTTTGGAGCAAGCCTCCGGGCCGCAGCCGATTAGTCAGGCGCCGCCACACGCTCTCCAGAAATACAAGAATGCAGTTTAGCAAGCATTACATAGCAAAACACAACAAAACATCAACAAAACATAAACATAAACATAAACATGACACAGTACACGTGGTCACGTGATGGGATTTTTTGTATGGACTGGGGGAGGAGATAGATAAAGACAGGCAGACGGTTGTAGTGGGATCGGGTTAGGTTTGTGTATGGTGCGAGTGAGTCTGTGAGAATGTTAGCCATAACTTCAGATGTTTTCGAGTTCAGTTCTATGGTTTGTCCTTGAAGGGAGATAAGGCAGTGCACAGGGGAAGATAGCAGACAGCTGCCCGGCTGGACTCCCAACCGAGAGATAGGGACCAAGTGAGGTTCGTTGGGCTAGTTGATTAGGTCAGGCAAATACAATTTATTATTTTTAATCCATTTGATGATCTTGGTAATTTGTCCGGATCATAATCAATCAATCAGATCTGGTCCTCAGCGTTTCGCGTCCGGTCTGTGCAGTTTCCCTAGACATTACGTCCAGCCTCATGGCCAGACCGGTTACAGTCCGTAAAAGTTCACCGATCTGACCCCCGATGGAGCCCACTCTTCCCTGCGTATCCGCAGTCCGGACTGCGTTGTTACGGTTCAGTTCCTCAATCAGTTCCTATCACTTTCTGATCTAATTCCTTCAAACGGTCACACACAACCCCGAAGCATTCTTTAATTTCCACAGACAGCGGCTGGGTGAATTTGCTTGCAGCTGTCTTACCAATCTTCCGATAGGTCAGGGCAATCCCAAAGCCAAAGAATAGGAACCCCGCCAACAATAATCCAATCATGTATAAATCTTCTGCATCCTCCATGGACAGAGCCTCCAGGCACAGGACTTGCCAGTTGTTCATGCGTCCCTCACGTACCCTGCGGCAAAGGTCCCGTCCGGGCAGGTGGGTTCTCCCGGGGCACCCTTCCTTAGTGAGAAAATCTTGTCGATCGCGCTGATTGACCAGTTAATCAATTCCATTTCAGTATTTTCAGGAGTCCAGCAAAGCAGCAGTCAGAGAGAAAGAGAAGAGACGAAACACTAGACAAAACAAAACAGCGCAAGAGCACAGCGGGAGCAGAGAGAAAACACGTCTGCACGGATTGAAGGACAGATCAGGAAATATCTCCATGTATCTATCCTTCCACAATAAAGGGAGTTCCTGAGGTTCGTTTTCGGGGGCGAAGCATACCAATACCAGGTTCTTCCATTCATTCTAGCTTTCTCATCTTGTGCTTTCACCAAATATGTGGATGCAGCACTAGCACCACTGCGTCTGCGTCATTCTGAACTACATCGATGATTAGTTGATTTTAGTTCCGTTGCATCAGCTAGTGGTTTGGCATTGAGATGTTGTCCTCGCGCAGAAATGGAAAGATTGGGGTTGAAGTTGAACACCAAAAAGAGTGTGCTTTCTCCAGCACAGAGGACCACTTTTCTAGGCGTGGTATGGGTTTTGACTATGATGCAAGCATGTCTCTCCCCTGCACACATCAAGTCTATTCTGTCAGCAGTAAACCGAGTAAAGCTAGGCCAGTCACTCACTGTCAAACAGTTTCAGAGACTGTTGGGTCTGATGGCAGGTGAGAACCCTACAGTGGTGGCTCAGGACCAGGGGCAATCCTTTTTGCATGATCAAGGTCACGCAGCTATGCTTATGTGATGTGGAAGAAACCCTGGTTCCTTTCCAAAGGTCCCGTGCTTTTTTGTCATCGCAAGTTGCTGACGACAGATGCTTCCCTTACAGGAAGGGGAGCGATCCTAGAGGGTTGCTCCACTCAAGGTCTGTGGAGGGGACATCATCTTTCCTGGCACATCAACTGTCTGGAAATGATGGCTGTCTATCTTGCTCTCAAGAATTTCCTCCCAGACCTCAGGGGTCACCATGTGCTTGTCCGCTCAGACAACACATTGGTGGCTGCCTACATAAATCACCAGGGGGGGTTGCAGCAGCGGAGGGTGAGGCCCGGGGAATGGAGGCTCCACCCCGAGGTGGTGGAGTAGATGTGGAGGGTGTTTGGCCAGGCTCAAGTGGATCTGTTTGTGCCTTGAGAGATCTCATTTTCCACTCTGGTTCTCCCTCACGCAGCCAGCTCCTCTCGGACTGGATGATATGGTTCAGACATGGCCAAGGCTACGTATGTACGCCTTTCCCCTGATAGCGCTGCTCCCAGGAGTTCTGGAGAGAGTTTGCCAGGACAAGGTCCATCTCATCTTGATTTGCCTGAGATGGCTGGGCAGAGTGAAGTTTTTGGATCTTGTTTCTCTCCTTGACGGCTCTCCATGGGAGATTCCAGTCAGGAGGGACCTTCTGTACCAGGTGGGAGGCTCAATCATTCACCCCCGCCCAGAACTGTGGAAGCTGTGGGCTTGGCCTCTGAGGGGGCTTAGCTCATAGATTATGGACTCTCAACTGAGAGGTTGTTGAGATCATCCTTCACTCCAGGGCTCCCTCCATGAGGAAACTGTATGCCCTGAAGTGGAGAGTTTTCACTTCTTGATGCATAGGCTGGACCCAGTTAACTGTTCTGTTAACTATAACTTTGGTTCCCTGAAGAGTGAACAAGATTCTGCGTCACCCTGCCATACATCCTGCGTGCCAGTCAGCGACTTGCTTCAGCCTATCAGAAGCTATTGTTAAACTGTTTGTGCATGCTGTATAGTTTCCTGGTTCGTGACGTAACCCGCTTCTGACATCTTGTCACACCACTGGACTGATTTCACACATGCTTCACGATGTAATCACACAGAGTGTTCCCACTGTGTCAGTCGACACAGTGTCTCGTTCCCTCTTCAGGGAACCAAGGTTACAATCGTAACTGAGGCTTTTTTCCAGCTAAAATTTACCAAAAGTATTAGTTGCCTCTCTTAAAAGTGATCTTTTCACAGAATTCTATTAGTTTTACTAAAGCAAATTCATTAGAGCTGAGAACATAAATGACTGGGAAACTTCTGTAGAAAGGCTGCTTTATTCAAAAACTTTAATCAAGTTAAAACAGTTTTATATGACAGTCACACTCTTTACAGCCCAAGGATACAGTAGAGGGAACATAAATCTTAAAAGAACACATTTAAAAAATAAAAATAAAAAGTGGGTGGATGTGAAACATTTGTAATGTCATCAGATGAATGTTCTTGTGCAGCTCTTAGTCTGTTTCATGTGAACTCATCCTTTAGAGAGGAGTTCCATGGTTTTCACATGGTTTCTCTCTCTGGACGTGAGCTCCTGACAGTTAGCCAGCTCCACAGTCTTCCTCAGAGCACTGGCCAATCTCTCATCCCGCAGAACTGAACTTCCTGTGCCAATCATCTCCAGCCCAGTAGAAGGTAACTGCAAGTTTTTATCTCACAATTTTGAGATCTTGCCATTCTGCCTTTTCAACTAGCAATTGCAAGTTTATATCTCACAAATTTGAGAAAAGTCAGAAATGCGAGACATAAACTTGCAATTACGAGGTTTATAACTTGTAATTCTTACTTTTTTTCCTCAGAATTATGAGTTTATATCTCGTAATTCAGACGTTATAATTTATGAATCAAGTATTCCAGAAGACATTTAAACAGAACTTTTTTTACAGCGACTTTTGACAGGACAGACTACATTGTTCAGTATTGCTATAACATACCAAAGTCTGGGTCTGCAACTTCGACAGCTGTAATACAGCCTTCTATTCCTCCCAGTGTCTCATCATTACACCGGGTCACATACTGATTAACAGAGACAGTAACATTCTGGTTAACATTATGTTCCTTTTTAGAAAGAAATGGTATCTGTGAGGATTTCCAGTCAGGATTTAGACCGTAACATAGTACTGAGACTGCTCTCATCAGAGTTACAAATGATTTACTCTTATCATCCGATCGTGGTTGTATCTCTCTATTAGTGTTACTCGATCTTAGTGCTGCATTCGATACTATCGACCACAACATTCTCCTGAATAGACTCGAAAATTATGTTGGCATTAGTGGAACTGCATTGGCATGGTTAACCTGCCTCTGCCTCTTAACTGCCTCTTAACCTGCGCCCCTATTTTTGAAAGTTTTCTGAAAATGACATACCCAAATAAAAATGTCTGCAGCTCTTAAACCCTATGGTCTATATTCATAAATCTGGTCTTATTTTAAACTAGACACTTGAAATTGTGTTACCCAAGAGTGGTAATAACTCAAAGTAGTATAGGAACAGAGTAAAACAAGGGAAAATATACATGTAAGTGACTTACGTTTTTAAGTTCACTTAGGAAAAAATTGAGAATTTAATGTTAAGGGCCTGAAAGTAACCTAAATATAAAACTGAATGTCTGATCATGTTTTGATTCAAATTTGAGGATGATTCTCTCAAAAATGTAGCTTCTGTAAGCTTTTATGTCAAGAAAAGACTAGGCGTCCTTTCAAAAAGGCCATTTATTTCAGAACATTTGTAATTGTTAAGAGTAGTTTTTTCATTCAAATAAATCTGCAATAAACTACTAATTATAATGGATATACAGTTCCTGAAAACTAAAGCAACTATTTACAGAATTTACAAAGTGTAAAAAACTAATTTAATGGATAAAAACGCGCGCTGCACTGCAGTGTGTGCGAAAATGGTAAGCGCATGCCCATATGTCCTGCCGTATCCTGCGCAACTGGTATTCACCAATAATGCTTAAAAACACTGCGCAAGATAATGCCTTTTGATTGGATACTACAGCCATCAATCAAACCTTTGTTGGCAAGGTATTGGCTAGGCATTGACTGCCGATGTCCAACGAAAACCATGGGCGCTTTGATTGACAGCTCGCGGAGCCAGTCATGCACTTCCTGTATATAACGCGTGACCAGAAAGCCTGTGATTGAAGGAGCGAGACCTGGGAGGGTTTAACGTGAGAGGAAGAGTCCAAAGTACAGGGGAGGTCGTCAGAATAATGATTAGAATCGATGCTTCACTTAAAATGGACATGATTGATTACTTTATAAATATATTGATTATCTCAAAATGCATGCAAACAAAGAAGGATTTCTTGTTTTTTTCCCTATTTTTTCATTGTTTTGGATTAAAAAGTGGGATGCATTTTGAAGAGTGGACCCTTACAGTGACATGTATGCAGTTGTTTTTTGGATGCGTCTGATCTGATCTGAACGACAGGAGATGAAAGATGAGTACTGCGTTTATTATGCTAATGTTTAAATAGCTAGTGCTTCAGCATTTCATTGAACCCTTTCCTCTCTGGTGTATTTATGCAGAAACAAGTGCAGAACACGAATATTGAGTGTTTTAGCTTTCAAATGATGCATAGTTTGTGATAGTTGATTGAATATTTTGTATAAAACAAAAGTAAATAAAACTACAAACACGCCCACTTCCGTCAACCTCCCCGCCCACGATCCGATGCATAGTTATCAGGTTAAATCATACTTATCTGACCATTATCAATTTGTAGCAGTAAATGAAGAGATGTCACACCGATCACAAGTTCAGTATGGAGTACCGCAGGGCTCAGTGCTAGGACCGTTGCTCTTCACCCTGTACACGCTACCACTGGGAGATATCATTAGGAAGCATGGTGTTAGTTTTCATTGTTATGCTGACAATACTCAGCTCTATATTTCTTCACACCTTGACAAAACTCAAAAAAAATTCAAAAATATTAACGGAATGCATAGCTGATATAAAACATTGGATGTCTAGTAATTTCCTGCAACTTAATTCAGAATTTTTTATTTTTTTTTAAATTATTGGACAAAAAAACTCTGCAAGTAGTAACCTAGAATACTGTCTAACACTCGATGGCTGCTCTGTCAAGTCCTCGTCGTCAGTTAGGAACCTGGGTGTGCTCTTTGATACCAGTCTTTCATTTGAAAGCCATGTTTCTAACATCTGTAAAACGGCATGTTACCATCTTAAAAATATATCTAAATTACGGCACATCCTTTCAATGCAAAATGCTGAACAGTTAATTCATGCGTTCATGATCTCAAGGCTAGATTATTGTAATGCTTTACTGGGTGGTTGCCCTGCTCACTTAATAAACAAATTCCAGCTGGTCCAAAACGCAGCAGCTCGAGCTCTTACTAGAACAAGGAAGTATGACCATATTAGCCCGGTTCTGTCAACACTGCACTGGCTCCGTATTAAACATCGTATAAATTTTAAAATCTTGCTTATTACTTACAAATCACTAAATGGTTTAGCTCCCCAGTACTTGAGCGAACTCTTAACGCATTATACTCCATCACGTCTATTGCGGTCTCAAAACTCTGGCCAGTTGATAATACCTAGAATATCAAAATCAACTGCAGGCGGTCGATCCTTTTCCTATTTAGCACCTAAACTCTGGAACAGTCTTCCTAGCATTGTTCGGGAAGCAGACACACTCTGTCAGTTTAAATCTAGACTAAAAACGCATCTCTTTACTATGGCTTACACATAAAACATTATCAATTTCTATTATTCAAATCAGTAAATGATTGTTAGGCTGCATTAACTAGGTCAGCCGGAACCGGGAACACTTCCCATAACACCTGATGTACTCGTTACATCATAAGAAGAATGGCATCTACGCTAATGTTAGTCTCTCTGTTTAACCCGAGGTTTACTGCAGTCAGCCAGATCCGGGCCGTATCCAGATCAGATGGTGGACCTGCGCCTGGACATGACCAACGCATCCCTGAAATGTCTGCAGAGAGCATGTCAAATAAACTCCCCCCGTAAATGCCGCATCGACACGACATCCTCATTAAACCCGTCTCCGGCGTGACGACTACAATTTTTCAAATAATCTTATGAATATCTATTTACCTAAAATGACTTAAGACCTGCAATGTTGCCAGAATTATAATCATACACCGTTTGTTCGTCGGCCAGAGGAGAACTGGCACCCCGACTGAGCCTGGTTTCTCACAAGTTTTTTTTTCTCCATTCTGACCCTGAAGATTTGGTTCCTTGCCACTGTTGCCTCTGGCTTTTGGCTTGCTCAGTTGGGAACACCTAAATTTCATCTATATTACCGATCTGCCCACATTGATACTATATGATACTTGAAATTAGCTGGATAACATCACCGTTTCACCAGAACGGCTGTACAAATTCTGTTGCATTATTTTCCTGTTAACAATGTGAAGCTGCTTTTAAACAATTGGACTTGTTAAAACTGCTATATAAATAAAGGTGACTTGACTTGACTGGTTAGTTACATGCAGAAGAAAAAAAGCACATATTTTTCAAAATCAGTATATACACTCACCTAAAGGATTATTAGGAACACCATACTAATACTGTGTTTGACCCCCTTTCGCCTTCAGAACTGCCTTAATTCTACGTGGCATTGATTCAACAAGGTGCTGAAAGCATTCTTTAGAAATGTTGGCCCATATTGATAGGATAGCATCTTGCAGTTGATGGAGATTTGTGGGATGCACATCCAGGGCACGAAGCTCCCGTTCCACCACATCCCAAAGATGCTCTATTGGGTTGATATCTGGTGACTGTGGGGGCCATTTTAGTACAATGAACTCATTGTCATGTTCAAGAACCCAATTTGAAATGATTCGAGCTTTGTGACATGGTGCATTATCCTGCTGGAAGTAGCCATCAGAGAATGGGTACATGGTGGTCATAAAGGGATGGACATGGTCAGAAACAATGCTCAGGTAGGCCGTGGCATTTAAACGATGCCCAGTTGGCACTAAGGGGCCTAAAGTGTGCCACGAAAACATCCCCCACACCGTTACACCACCACCACCAGCCTGCACAGTGGTAACAAGTCATGATGGATCCATGTTCTCATTCTGTTTACACCAAATTCAACAGAAATCGAGACTCATCAGACCAGGCAACATTTTTCCAGTCTTCAGCTGTCCAATTTTGGTGAGCTTGTGCAAATTGTAGCCTCTTTTTCCTGTTTATAGTGGAGATGAGTGATACCCGGTGGGGTCTTCTGCTGTTGTAGCCCATCCGCCTCAAGGTTGTGTGTTGTGGCTTCATAAATGCTTTGCTGCATACCTCGGTTGTAACAAGTGGTTATTTCAGTCAAAGTTGCTCTTCTATCAGCTTGAGTCAGTTGGCCATTTTTGCCCACAGGACTGCCGCATACTGGATGTTTTTCCCTTTTCACACCATTCTTTGTAAACCCTAGAAATGGTTGTGCGTGAAAATCCCAGTAACTGAGCAGATTGTGAAATGCTCTGACCGGCCCGTCTGGCACCAACAACCATGCCACGCTCAAAATTGCTTAAATCACCTTTCTTTCCCATTCTGACATTCAGTTTGGAGTTCAGGAGATTGTCTTGACCAGGACCACACCCCTAAATGCATTGAAGCAACTGCCATGTGATTGGTTGATTACACAATTGCATTAATGAGAAATTGAACAGGTGTTCCTAATAATCCTTTAGGTGAGTGTATTTATGTATGTACCTGAGGCAGTATAGCATCATATCATAGCATCATACAGGCCTCATTACTGCTGGTGGACAGCGGCAGACCCTCTGATATCCATGCCTAATACATGCGTAACAGAGATGATTTAGGGAGTGTACCACCAATGCAATATTCAGTACAATACCAAATGCAATAGCCTATACTGTGCTGAACATTATGTAGTTAAATTATATGAATTTACTACTTGTCAACAAGGATTTTGATATAGAAAGCCTAGAAAACTACTTTCATGATCAACGGATCAATGCAGTTCTTACAGCGTGCTGTTGTTTTGCTTTTGTATTATTTTTACAGTGTGTTAAGTATTGTTTACAAAGTTTTGGCCTGCCTGTAGTGTGCACTTGCAAGCCGGGGTGGAGCTAGGGGGTAGCCGTGGCTGTTTCTGTCTCTATTTTTCTTGACAAGAATTGTGTTTATGTAACCATTTTGGTTGTCTCCATCGATTGCAAGGGCGTAGTTTTGGTTTGAACATTGGGGGTAGAAGTGTGAACAGCGGCATGCTCCCTCGTGAGGTTTATTTATTTTTGCAAAATTGGTTGATAACATAACTGCAATAACGTAGCTTATACTTAATCACTTGTTTACAATGGGAAGTCAAACTATAAATTTACTTAAAATTTTCTTATACTGAACATGCTAATTTCCTGTTATCTATTGGAATATCTGAAAGACAGGTTTTTTATAATATCTGTCATTATTAGCAGAACAGATTTTACAGATGGGGAAAGATTTAGTCGATAATTCAAAAAGGTTCATACTTTAAAGGTCTTTCTTGGCCTTGTGAAAAAGTAATATTTCTTATAATTGTTTAACTGTTGTAATGCTAAGGTTCCAATGAAGAAGAAGATGAATATAATATACAGGGTTTATTAGAATGATACAAAGCCAACATGCGAAACGGTGTGCAACATAACACACAAACAATACACAGTAATGATGACACAATGACAAACAGCTGAGCTCATTAAATGAATAACCATGACAACAGATGGCGGGAAACTGAACAAAGGAACACATATGACTGAAAAAAAACAAGCTAAAATTCCATGATAATGAAATGTAATTATGAATGTAAATGTGACGTATAATTCAATCAGAGTCTGAACACAGGAGTGTAAGGGTTACGTATGGAGAGGAGATCATTTTGAACACAGGAATATATAGCATAAGTTTTCTAATTATGCCCATATGACTGAAGTTCTCAGTAAGGAAGAATTGTGTAGCATGATTTTGTTTCCTTGCTAATGCATATGACACAAGTAACAAATTGTAGCGTATGGACGGTGCTCATAAATGATCAACGGACCAATACTTTGATTAGTTATAATGACTCAAACAAGACCGGTGCTGTGAAGTCTACAGACCGACAGGTTAACGGTGCTAAAAGGACACAAACCATGGCTCATGCAGCCCACGAGAGACCATTATAAATAACAGCCCCCACCCTCACACATACCAAAGGACATCCGAATAGATTATATGACTTTTAACTTAGTTATTTTTCATTTTAGGTGTGCCGTGTTCCCTGTATGCATGCATGCTTTTTGTTATAACCATTTTAGATGTGTTTGATAGGTTAGAAACTTATAGCCAGTGAATGTTTAAGGAAGAATGATGTCAATCCTCGCCGTTCCTTTAACTCTTAAGTTAAACTCCCCATGCTTGGTCTTGAAATCTTTGTCTCGCAATTTGTAGGCCGGCTAGGTGTGTTGTGTGGTACTATGATGCATCAAACTCTTTCTGTTATGCCAAAACCCCAAAGTCTGCATACCAAAACCCCCAAGTCTGCTTATCTAAGAGAGCCATAAACATGTTAATGAGGCGAGACCCAAGACAAAGGGAGATTTCCCGCTTCTGAGTTCCTTCGCTCTGATTGGCTGTTCCGACAAAAGAGGCGTGCCCCGTCACGGCCCTTTAAGACGGTCTACAAATGCTGCTTCTCCCTCTTCTTTTTGCTCTTCTCCTGGCTTTCCTTGCTCTTCTTTTTGCCATCTCTTCCTTTTTCCACCTCTTCTTCTTCTTCTTCTTCTTCTTCGCCTTCTTCGCCATCTTCCAACGGATCTCATCACACAAAGGAACCAAAGTTGAATTTCCCGCGGACTCCAAGGACCCACCCTGCAAGATTCAAACACGGACCGGATCGCGGAATTCCCCTAAACGCACAAACTCGCGACCAAGGAAACATTTGCAAGTATCCCTTAAGCTGTCGTTATAAAGTCTTGAGCTTATACCAATAAGTTGGACTGATTTCTTGCTTGTGCTCAATAGGTTGTGTCGATAATACCACCGTTGCCTTGTCTCTCTCTCTCTCTCTCCCTCTCTCTCCCTCTCTCTCTCTCCTTCCTTCTTTCAGTTAATTTGTGTATGTTTGTTTATTGTTTGTTGATTTATTAAAATATATATATTCACACGTGATTGCGCTTGGTTTGCTCATACATAGGTCCCTTTTACGTTGAACCGACCCTGTTACAAATTAAAAGAAAGATATTTCTCCTGGCCAGAGAAACGTTGTTTAGGAGTTATTAAAAGGGAGATATTTGGTGGACAATTATCCGTCCTTTGAACTCAATTCTAGAATCAAAGAAATTTCTAAAAGTTGAATCAAGCCCTAGATATTAATAGTTGTTATAATCCGTTATAATCAACTGTTAATATCCAAATTCCCCTCGGTGCGGATCTGTGCATATTTGATCGTAACACGATTAAACGCATGCATAAATCCCGCACCATTTCCCCTGGGGCTCGATATTGCTACAAAATTCTCTATAAGACTTCTATTTTGAACAATGAACATCAAGTTTCTCTATGATTCCTTTGATGCATATGTCCAAGGGCATATTGTACTGTGTGCAAGCAAAAGGTATAGCGTAAATAACCTATTTTTCTGGTAATGTAATTAATTTCTCTGGTCAAGCAGTCTATAAAATCCAACCTTTGTGTCCAAAGAAACAGAGAATGCTGAAATGAAGACCATCTATCCTGTCTTTCTCTTCTGTGCTGACATATAAAATAATAAATAAGAGATCTCTTGGCAAAATAACTGGTGTCCAGTCCCGTGAATTAAACAATGATGGGGAAAAAGCTTAATTTTTAAATGTACAATTTGGCAACACGTAATAAGATCTGCATTCAGACATTGTCTCAGTCATTTCAGGTAAGACTTTTTTCCCCCTTTCTAAATGGCACTAAGTCTTCCTGATAATAAATAGTGACGATTAGAGACATTGATTGAAACTGATGAAAAGAACTGTGTTATTTAAAATACCAGCTGTGTTGCCAATGAATATATACTCCGATCAGGCATAACATTATGAAATAATATTTTGTTGGTCCTTTTGCTGCCAAAACAGCCCTGACCCATCAAGGTATGGACTCCACTAGACCCCTGAAGGTGAGCGGTGGTATCAGGCACCAATATGTTAGCAACAGATCCTTTAAGTCCAGTAAATTGCGAGGTGGGGTCTCCATGGATCGGTCTTGTTTGTTCAGCACATCCCACAGATGCTCGATTGGATTGAGATCTGGGCAATTTGGAGGCCAAGTCAACACATCAAACTCGGTGTTGTGCTCCTCAAACCAGGCCACTTTCTACCAATCAATCATAACGCATATATATTGATGACCACTGTCTGTGAGGTTGAGTTTCCCAATCAGATCCATCCCCAAAAGTTCAAAAGGTTGTGTGACCTTGCAAGAAATGTGATAAAAATGGATAATTAGATAAAAAATATTCAGTAAATTGTGAAAGAAAATAAAAAAAAGAAAGGAAGGATGAATGGGACCATACAGAGGTACTAAATTTATACATCATTTTTTTATAAAGATATTTAAATTCTTTCTTTCTGTACTTTTTTTTTTTTTTTTTACATCAGTCTATAAGTAAATGTTATTTGGTTATTTTAAAGCTATATTGGCATTTGTAAGAATTGTAATAAACCAAATATCATATTCAAAGATATTTATAGATATCTTCAGCTAAAACTATTTTACAGTTTTTCTCAGTCGCTTTGGTACATTTCTCGAATGATCCTCGACATTTGCAAAACAGTAAGTGCATTTCTCAAAATAATTTGTACAAATAGCAAAACACCATAGATTACCGCCAGTCTCTTGTTCAAAATCCTTAGTTCCATCTCTCAAAAGTAAATATCTGTGTCAATGAACATGTCAGTGCCATCAGAATGACAAGTCCTTGTGTCGTTGTGTACGGATAAGACAGATTGCTTAGTCATGTTGTCAATATAACAGTGTACCCTGGAGGGATGTTCTGATGTAAACTATGGCTAAAGTTTTGATGACAATTATTGTAAATTGTAGGTTACACCTTAGTGTATGTGGAAGTTTGAGTGCAAGAGACTAGACAAGATTCACAATTACGCTTTTACTGTTTGTACTGTAATTTGTTGACAGACCATGTCATTGCGATACAGAAAGGAAAAGACAGCACTGCATAGCACAAAGAAAAAAAAAAGTAGAAATGTGAACGTCTAATGGAAATATGAAATATGCTTATTGACATGTTTATGACATATTATGACAACTAGTTCAACCATATTGCATGTAAAGACTTATGCTATGAACTAACGCCTAAATGTTGTGGGGGGTGAGACTATTCAACAGATACCCATTATAATACATTTTGATCAACATGACATAAGCAATTGATAATGTGGGAAAATTTTACATAATCATTTGCATGGATGTACAAAAGAATTTGCAACTTGTTCAAAGAAATGAGAAACTGCTTTTTTGATGTGCTCAAGTGACACAATGATGTGAAGATTGAAAAGGTAGTTTTGAGATTTTCAATTCTGATCTGAGAAATGTACCAAAGCGTCTGAGATAAAATCGAATCGAATGTTTCAATCGAATGTTTAAGGGCTGTCAGCAAATTGGTCTCCAAAAAACCAAATCAGTGGGACAAAGACCTTGATGCTATTATGTTTGGACTGAGGACCAAAAAACAGATGATGACAAAGTTATCTCCATTTCTTATGATGTTTGGTCGTGAGGCACGGTACCGTTCCGAGGTCCCTGAAGATTATCAAGTTGACCGACGGACCAACAGACGGACTGACTGACGGACTGACTGAGTGCATGAGTGACTGACTGAGGGAGGGACGGATGGACGGACGAACTGACTGAGTGCATGAGGGACGGACTGACTGAGTGAGTGACAGACTGACTGAGGGAAGGAGGGACGGATGGACTGACTGAGTGCATGAGTGACGGACTAAGGTAGGGACGGATGGACGGACTGACTGACTGAGTGCATGAGGGATGGATGGACGGACTGACTGACTGAGTGCATGAGGGACTGACGGACTGACTGAGTGACGGACTGACTGAGTGCATGAGTGACTGACTGAGGGAGGGACGGATGGACGGACTGAGTGCATGAGTGACTGAATGAGGGACGGACTGACTGACTGAGTGCATGAGGGACTGGTGGACGGACGGACTGATTAACTGAGTGCATGAGTGAGTGAGGGACAGACGGACTGAGTGACTGACTGACTAACTGACTGACGGACGGACTAATTGATTGCTTGCCTGTATAGGTGTGATTTTGACCTCTTCTTTGATGGATGCTTTGGTGGCCTGACGTACCACACATTCAGCCACCTGTTTAAAAAGATGTTATCAGTTAACATCAAAATAGAAGATTTTATTAAAATGGACTTTTGTTAAAAACTTTCAACGGCTTCATTACCCATTTGTCAATATCCACAGACATCCCTGGCCAGTAAAACCTTTTGGATATGGCATCTTTGTTTTTTTTTTTGTCCACAATGTGCACCAATGCTGCTAGCGTGAAACTCAATAAAACATTGATTTGTATCCTCTGCACCACAGACAACCTTCAATCGCAGTTCACGGTCAGTACCTTTATATCTTCTATAGTACAGCTGACCATCTGAACGATTCAATAACAATACAATAACTATTAATTTAAGCATCAAGCATGAATATGACATGACATTCTACAGTACAAATAAAGAAAACTACATCTCTCCATCGGGTCCCTTCTCAAACAATCTAATACAAATTGTGTAAATAATTAAGTTTAACATAATATAAAATAATTAAATAAAAATAACAGGCCCGGTAAAATGCCAGTAGTCTAATGAAAATATCCTAATATTCAGCCACAGTTTATGTTTCAAACTGGTTCCCTTTCAGTCGGTCACGTTCGACGTACGTCGGAACTGACCGACGAATTGGGATCTATTTTCAGAGACCAATCTACTTCGAGTGATTAAAAACGAGCCAATGGACATTGGCATGCGGTTCACGCATTCCACGCACTGCCCTGCAGCGCGGGTATAAACACGGAAGTGGAAGTACCGCATATCGCTTTTAACTTCGGAGCCGCACAGTTTGCTGTATCAAGCTGTTTCTATGAAGAGTGTTTAGACGAGTCTCGAGGAGGATCACTCTCTTACCTGGGTGCTGGTGTGACGGCGCGAGTCAGCGAGTGGCCGCTGCAACATACACTACACTTGTCTCTGTGTTGGTTGGCTGGGCATTTCCGTTTTTTGAGTGCTCACATGCAGGCTTGCAATCGGACTGCTGTGAGCCGCGGCCATCTCCCTGAGTGCTTCAGCACTTCTAAAAGAGCATTTCCTTCTAAAAGAGCAACACGGTTTGACTCTGC
Organism: Paracanthobrama guichenoti; assembly: GCA_018749465.1. NCBI lineage: Eukaryota > Metazoa > Chordata > Actinopteri > Cypriniformes > Gobionidae > Paracanthobrama > Paracanthobrama guichenoti. Next base: position 9,753,085 of record CM031958.1, read on the forward strand.
GTCTTTTTCAAGATGTCATTCAAACCGTGTGTTTCTGGATGCGGTTGTTTCCTGTCCTCATTTGACGGCCACGATCTCTCTCGCACATAAACATGTGAGATTGCGTTCGTGGGTGATTCATACTCTCTCAGGAGAGTGTGATCACGTTGGCGCACAGTTCGTCTTACCATTCTCATAAGGGCTTAGGCGTTCAGTGCGCCGTGTGCCATCGAGCGGCCGGCTGACAGTGCGGGTTGTCACGGCAACCCAGCGCGTCACTCGGCGCTCTAGATGCGCGGTCGAGACTATGAAACCTCAAACGGGGTTGAGTCCCTTTGCCTATTCCCCGATCTAGTTCCTTTTCTGGTGCACCAGAAAAGGGCTACTTTGGCTAATAAGCCTTGGTGACCTGAGGGTTACAGTGGGGTTTCCCCGCCGGGTACATCCCCTCGGGCCCCCACTCCTCTAGCATCACAAGCATGCTGAGACTGTGTTTGTGGGTGGTTCACGTTCTCTCATGAGAACATGACCACGTCAGCGCGTTGTTCGTCTTCCCTTTCTCAAAGGCTGGAGCGTTCAACGCGCTGTGTGCCATTCTGATGGCCACGCTCACAGTCTCACATGCCTGCTGGTAGCTTACAGATGGGATTGCTGGTTCTAAAAAAAAAAAAAAAAAAAAAAAAAAAAAGGGACCTAGCGTTTCATTTGGGGCTCTGGCAGAGGACAGATGTCAATCGGAGAGAGGGAAATATGGAACACCAAAAGGGCCATAATCTGTATAAGTGTTTTTTCCCTCTTTCACTACCCTCTGTCCTGCATGCACGAGGGTAGTCCCGACCCAGGGGTTATGCAGGAACTGCGTGCGGTGATGGACCTCTCGCTTCGGGCGACGAAAGTCACCGCACGCTCCCTGGGTCAGGCGATGTCCACACTAGTGGTCCAGGAATGTCACATGGGGCTAAACCTGGCAGAGATGCTTGAGCCCGACAAAGTTCGGTTCCTCGATGCCTCTGTCTGTCAGGCTGGCCTCTTCAGCGACGCCATCGAGGACTTCGCCCAGCAGTTCTTGGTGGCCCAGTAGCAGACGGAGGCAAAAAAAACAAAACAAAAAAAGCCTGTCCCGATGACCTGCTGCTGCCTCCACCCAGTCGTCGGTCACAGTGTCTCCGCCTGCTTGTCGCCGAGGGCGTCCCCCCTTGCGTCTGCCCTTGCTAAAGCCAAGCAGCAGCCTCCACCCAGGCAGCAGGTGGCCGGGCACAAGAGAGGCACCCAACCTGTCCAGGGTCCCGCAAAGTCTGCAAGCGGCCCTGAAACGGGTGGCCCAGTGAGAAGGGGGATCTGCTCTTGGGGAGGTGGTGTCCGCACCCCAGAGGAGGACTGAGGGGAGACTAGGTTTCGGTCCTGCCACTGGCTCTCCGGAGTCCAGTGGTACCCACTTTCTCAAAAGAGCAGTGTCCTCCCTCCCTGGGCTCCAGGAGGGTCAGGCAGGCAGTGTGCGACGCCTTCAAGCCTTGCCACTCCTTGCCTCCCCTCCTTTCGCCAGTGGACAGCAGTGTGGGCACCGAGGATGCCACCAGGCCTTCTCACCCACACTCTGTCCTACCCTGGAATACTCAGATGATTTTCTGGGCCGCCTCCGGGCCTCCCGGGTCAGATCTGAGCATTCCACCTTCCTGCCTCCCCCAGGCAGGGGGCAGCAGAGTGGGCACCGAGGACGCCACCAAACCTTCTCACCCACACTCTGCCCCACCCTGGGAGGCTCAGACAACACTCCGGGCTGCCCCCCGGGCCTCCTGAGTCGGGTCCGAGCCTCCCACCTCGCTGCCCCACCCCGGGTACGTCTGTGGTGCCGTTGGTCCTGCTTGTCCGGTTCTGGGGGCCTGGCTAGAGCTCCCCAGGCCGTCTCGCTGGCTCATCCGTACCATCAGACTCGGCTACGCGATTCAGTTCGCTTGCCGGCCTCCCAAGTTCAAGGGCATCCTCTTCACCTCCGTGCGGAGCAGCGATGCCCATGTCTTGCGGTCCGAGATCGGAGTCCTACTGGCGAAGGACACGATCGAGCCTGTTCCTCCAGCCGATATGAAGTCAGGGTTCTACAGCCCTTACTTCATTGTACCCAAGAAAGGGGGTGGGTTAAGACCAATCTTGGACCTGCGTGTCCTGAATCGGGCCCTGCACAAGCTCCCGTTCAGAATGTTGACGGAAAAACGCATTTTCGAATGCATCCGTCCCCGAGATTGGTTTGCAGCGATCGACCTGAAGGACGCGTACTTTCATGTCTCCATTCTCCACAGACACAGACCGTTCCTATGCTTTGCGTTTGAGGAGAGGGCATGTCAGTACAAAGTCCTGCCCTTCGGGCAGCCATTGTTCCGCTCCGAGAACGTGGCGTTCGCATTCTCAACTACCTCGACGACTGGCCCATACTAGCCCAGTCGCGAGAGCAGTTGTGCGAAAACAGGGACCTGGTGCTCCGTCACCTCAGCCTGTTGGGCCTTCAGGTCAACCGAGAGAAGAGCAAACTCTGTCCCACACAGAGGCTCTCTTATCTCGGTATGGAGCTGGATTCGGTCAATCGGACTGTGCGCATCACAGAGGAGCGAGTCCGATCAGTGCTGAACTGCTTGAATATGTTCAAAGGCAGGACAGCGGTCCCACTGAAGTTCTTTCAGAGGCTCCTGGGGCATATGGCATCTGCAGCCGCGGTAACGCCGCTCGGATTGCTGCATATGAGACCGCTTCAGCACTGGCTTCACGGTCGAGTCCCGAGATGGGTGTGGCAGAGCGGCAAGTACCGGGTCTCAGTTACTCCTTACTGCCGCCAAACCTTCAGCCCGAGGTCGGACCCTTCATTTCTACGGGCGGGAGTGCCCCTAGAACGGGTGTCCAGGCATGCTGTGGTCTTCACGGATGCCTCATCCACCGGCTGGGGGGCCACGTACAACAGGCATGCAGTTTTGGGTCTGTGGACGGGGCACCAACTGCATTGGCATATCAATTGCCTGGAGTTACTGGCAGTACGTCTTGCTCTGGGCCGCCTCAAAAAGCCACTACAGGGCAAACACGTACTGGTCCGCACGGACAGCACTGCGGCCGTTGCGTACATCATCCGTCAGGGTGGTCTACACTCCCGTTGCATGCTCCGGCTCGCCCGCCATATCCTCCTTTGGAGTCAGAAGCATCTGAGGTCGCTTTGCGCCATTCACATCCCAGGTGTGCTCAACCGGACAGCCGACAAGCTCTCACGGCAGCCGACACCTCCGGGAGAGTGGCGACTCCATCCCCAGGTGGTCCAGCTCATATGGGGCCTCTTCGGACCCGCACAGGTAGACCTGTTTGCCTCTCCAGAGTCGACCCATTGCCAGCTGTATTACTCCCTGACCGGGGGCATCCTCGGCACGGATGCACTGGAGCACAGCTGGCCCCGGTACCTACGCAAGTATGCATTTCCCCCAGTGAGCATTCTGTCCATGAAGACAGTACTCTTGGTTGCACTGGCCTCCATCAAGAGGGTAGGGGACCTGCACGCACTTTCGGTCAACGAATCATGGCTAGAATTCGGGTCAGGTAACTCTCACGTTGTCCTGAGACCCCGGCCCAGATACGTGCCCAAGGTTCCCACCACTCCTTTCCGGGATCAGGTGGTGAACCTGCAAGCGCTGCCTTCGGAGGAGGCAGACCCAGCCCTAGCTTTGCTCTGTCCCTCTCCGCGCCTACGTGGACTGAACTCAAAGGTTTAGGACCTCAGAACGGCTCTACGTCTATTACGGAGGCCAGCAGAAGGGAAAGGCTGTCTCCAAGCAGAGGTTAGCCCACTGGATAGTGGATGCTATTGTCTTGGCGTACCAGTCCCAAGACATACCCTGCCCGTTCGGGTTGTGAGCGCACACTCAACTAGGAGTGTAGCCTCCTCCTGAGCGCTGGCTCAGGGCGCCTCGCTAACAGATATATGTAGAGCTGCGGGCTGGGCGACACCTAACACGTCCGCTAGATTTTACAGCCTCCGTGTAGAGCCGGTATCTTCCCGTGTACTCGCCCCCAGTGGCCAGTAGCGCTAAGTGCCCGTTCTAGTGTCGGCTTGTGACGCCATTCCCGCCTCCTGGGCCGGATACGTGCGTTATTGTCTCCAGTTGTGTTCCCCAGAAATGGCTAACCCTGTCAAGCTCCTCCGTCACCCCTTCGGTGTCAGACGTTGCGGCCGTCTGGCACCAGGCCTGCACCCGTATGCTTGTGGAACGTGTGTGTAGACTGGGTTCCATATGTAGTGGTTCCCTAACGGCAACCCCATATGTATATTCTCCATGGTACCAGCTACCCTACTCGGCTAGCCCCGTGTCTTTCCCTTGACAGAGCTCGCTCTGTCGTCTCTGGCTGTGTTCTTCCCCCCGGGACCAGGCTGGATCCACTCTAGAGACTGCCATTTGTTGTACTACCTTGATAGGTTAGTCCTTATGTGTAATTTGCCACCTCTCCTTCCATTTGAAGGATGTGGCCCCACAGCGTTCCGTTTCCAAACAGGCACGCTTTCCCAGCGTTATCCAATAGTCACTTTGAGTGGGTCTTGCAGGAACAGCAGTGACTGTCCTTCCCTGCCTGGAGCCCTGACTTCCTCTCCAATGTAGGAGCGGTCCAGTGAGCTCAAGCAGGGCGCTGGAAGGGCCAGCATCCTGGCGTGTTGGTAGGGATCCCAATTCGTCGGTCAGTTCCGACGTACGTCGAACGTGAAGGAGGGAACGGAGACGTACGTCCCATCGCCAGGTGCTGTGCTTCAGCTGAAGGCCGAGTCACTTGTCTACTTCCACTTCCGTGTTTATACCCGCGTTGCGGGGCGGTGCGTGGAATGCGTGAACCGCATGCCAATGTCCATTGGCTCGTTTTTAATCACTCGAAGTAGATTGGTCTCTTAAAATAGATCCCAATTCGTCGGTCAGTTCCGATGTACGTCTCCGTTCCCTCCTTCAGGGAACGAGGGTTACATACGTAGCCGAGACATTTTGTAAACATAATAATATTGATAATCACATAGTTGTAGTCACCTTCAATGTCATAAATAGCTGCTTTTTTTTCAGAAATTGGACTTCTGGTCCTTGGATAATCCCAGAGGATACCCACCACCTGTTTTGTAGGTCACAATTGCACTGTATGCTGCAGGATCCATAATCTGCAGACCAAAAAGTTGGATTGGGTTGAGATGGCATCTTCAGTCGATCTATTGGGACGATAGGCAAACTGAAGAGGGTCCAAAGTGTCAGGAATGAAGGAGCAAATGGTGTTTTTAATGAGTCTCTCAAAGACCTTCATGACTATAGACATGAGAGCCACTGGACGATAGTCATTTAGGCAAGAGGGTTTACTGTTCTTAGGGACAGGGATGATAGTGGATTTTTTGAAGGAGGTGGGGACCACAGATGTAGCGAGGGACTCATTAAAGATAGATGTAAACAACCCGGCGAGCTGATCAGCACAGGACCGCAGAACATGGCCTGAAATACCATCTGGCCCAGCAGCTTTCCTGACGTCCACACGCTTGAGTGCTGCCGCAATTACAGTCAAAGCGAGCGTAGAAAGAGTTTAACTCATTCACAAGCGACAGATGAGCGCTCACCTCTGCAGAGGATTTAGATCCAAAAGAGCAGATGGACCTCAGACCCTGCCACATGCGCTGTGAGTCGTTGAGTTGGAAATGAGACTCCACTCGATCCTTATAACAGAGCTTTGCGGCTTTAACTGCACGTCGCAGAGCATAGCAGGACGATCTGTATTCAGTCATGTTCCCCGATAGGAGACCGGCGTTGTAAGCGGCAGTGCGTGTGTTCACTGCAGCGCGGATTGAATTGTCCACCCACGGTTTCTGATTTGAGAAGGACGCTATTGTTATTGTTTGTGTGGCTTGCTCTGTAAGCGTGTTGATGAAGCAAAGCGCCACATCCGTGAACTCGCTGACGTCAGCTGAACTCGCCCGGAACATGTCCCAGTCGACGTCATCCAGAGCTGCCTGTAGCACGGTCTCTGAGTGGGGTGACCAGCGCTTAACTTCCCGCCTCACCGGGGGTTCCTGAACGAGCCTTTGTTTGTATTCGGGTGTGAGGAAAATGGCGGCATGATCCGATTTGCCGAAAGCTGGAAGTGATCGCGCTTTATAGGCATTCTTAAACGGAGAGTAGCAATGATCCAGTGTGTTTGCTCCTCGTGTAGGACAGGAGACATGCTGGTGAAAGTTTGGCAAGACTTTCTTTAGGTTTGCTTTGTTGAAATTGCCCGCGACGATGAACGCCGCATCGGGGTGTTTGTTTATGACGCCGCTGGCAACATCATGAAGGCCAGATAAAGCCAGCCCTGTGTCTGCCTGTGGTGGAATGTAAAAGGCAGTGGCGATGACAGAGGTAAACTCCCTCGGCAGATAGAATGGGCAGCAAATGATTGTTAAATGTTCCAGATGAGGCGAGCAGGACCGCGAGAGAATGGTGATGTTCCTGGGATCGCACCATTTCTTGTTGATCATGAAGCATACTCCACCTCCTTTGGATTTTCCGGCCTCGGCTGCTCTGTCCATCCGAAAAACAGAGAAGTTCTCCGACAGCGTCACAGCTGTGTCCGGGACCGCGGACGTGAGCCATGTTTCAGACAAACAATAGATGTTACAGTCTCTCATGTCCCGTTGAAAACTTATCCTGGCTGTAAGATCGTCCATCTTATTTTCCAAGGATTGGACATTTGCAAGCAGAATGCTCGGGAGAGGTGGGCTGAATGCCCTTTTCCTCAGTCTGTTGCGGATCCCCGCGCGTTTCCCACGGTGTTTCTTGATTCTTCGCCGTCAACTCTGGCCATTGTTCAACTCGGCGTCCCGAAGGATCTCAGATGGCCACAGAGGATCGGTGAAAGTGTCCTGAAACAGTCCAGTGTAGAGGTAACCAATGTCCAAAAAGAGTTTTGCTGTCATAGCAGATCAATGCAGTTGATAAGTTTGTAAAAATTGAGAGCAAAAGAAAGTAAAATAGTAATAAAAGCACAGTCTTCGCGGAGCGACCTGAACGGCGACCGAACACGGCGGCACCATCTTGGAAGGGGCCTGATAATAATTGCGTTGTTGTTTTGTTTTATGTTATTTTTAACAAAGAACTTTTTGAGCTTTCATGACATCCAGATAGTTGGATTATAATGCTTGTTCCATCACAGGAATTCAACACAAATATAATATAACCCCTGTAAGCCCTACTGTAAATCTGGCTATAATGTGACAATGGAAACATATTTACATTTCAAAATGACAATTTTGAGGGAAAGAAAAGTTATTGTTTTCTGCTTTTAGCACCTGGACATTGGATGTTTTACATACAAATTTCTTGAAATAAATTTTACGCAATGCTAAGGAAATTAACAGTATCATAAAATAGCCTATGTCAATCAAGACAGTATCCTAATTACACAGGTAACACTCCTAGCGCTTTACATGTCCTCTTCGGCACACCGCATCACCGTACTCGAGGCCAATATTGGTCGATCCTTCACGTGATCAGGTGATGGACAAAACATGACGCTTTCAAATTGTACAACAATGACAGCAAGAACGAAATAAAATGCACAGTTTTATGAGTGTTTTCATTTGTATTTAATTGTTATTTAGAATTTAATTGTACCTATATTAGTTTTTTTTTTTTGTGTTTTTTTGGTTTGTTTGTTTTTAATATTGGTAAACTATAGACAATCTATTATAAACTTTCTTGACATTAATATTCAACAAATTATAAATTTTACAGAATAATAAAATCACGTTGAATAATTTAACTAAATTAAACTACAAAAACACAAATGAAAAGGGAAAAAGTCCCAGTTAAACAGATTTGTTTATTAACTTATTGATTACATTTAAATATAGATTAAACATGTAATCAATGTAAATGTTTTATCATGGGTGTGGCTTGTGCTCATAGTGGCACCAGCTCCTGCGGTAAATGTGGCATATTTAAAATAATAATAAAAAAATAAATAAAAAAAAAGATATATATATATATATATATATATATATATATATATATATATATTCTGCATTTAAATGCATATTGCCTGTCGTGCACAGTTGCCCTGAAGCCACCGGGGTGGCAGTGCCACCGGCTTGGGCCCGTTATCGCTGCTCGCAGCTTTAATTTTTTCTTGTGGCTGCATCATTTCACATTGACACTACCACAATAACAATTGTCTTTCATATTGCTAAGTTTATAGTTAATATTCTCATGTGATCCATGTGTTTCATTTTGCCCCAGTAGTATGTCAGAGTAAAAAAAAAAAAAAATGCTCCAATGATTTTATTTGACACAGGTATGAGTGTTCATGTGGCAAACTGTGTCAGTAATAAATGGTGTCAAAATGGTAAATCTGTTAAAAATGTGGCAAATGTCTAAATGAAATTTAATTGCAACTGGCCTTTTGAAACTGATGTTTTAGGTCTTCGTCATCCACCTCCAGAATGTCAACAGGTGGTCTTGGATCCCGGTCAGCTGACAAAGTAGTCTGTCTGAAAAAACATGGGGCCCTATCCCTCCTTGAACCAGGCAGACAGATATTATGGTTCCAACCACTCTGTAGATGCCCCTGCTGAGTCCTGAAAATATAAAAGACATTTGCAATTTTGTATTATTATAATTGCAGAATGTAATATACTGTTCAAGACTGTAGTGAAGACTGTAGCAGACTCCCGAGCAGACTGTAGTTTACCACATTAAATCTGACATCACTAGCTTTTAATCTAAATCACTATCACATGTTAGCTTTTCGCTAGCCTGTTAGCTTGCCATCTCTGCACCCGGGTTTCCTGTTTTCTGAGTTCACTAAACAACTGTGGTGAGTTGGATTAGTAAATAGACTCCATCAAACAACTTTGGTAAATTGGATTAATCAACAAATACGGTAAGCCATGTCTTCTTCTCCAGTCATTGTCACTTGCACCGCATGTTTCATGTTTAGTGTATCTGTCTCCGTTGGCGAGCAGGGCTTCACATGTGATAAATGTAAGGAGATAGTCAGGCTGATGGAGAAGATTTCAGAATTAGAGACACGCATCCAGACTTTATTTGAGAGTAGTGAGAATGTAACAGCTTTAGACACTGCTTTGGATGCGACTAGCTTAGTGAACGTTGTACATTGTTCGGTTCCGGCTATAGAGCCCGTGCAGCAGGGCACTTGGGTGACGGTCAGACGGCATAGTCGCGGATCAAAAAACCACTCTTCCGTTCCGATTAGAACATCAAACAGGTTCTCCCCACTCAGTGACACACCCACTGAGAATCCTGTTAAAAGTGCCCTAGTTATTGGTGATTCTATTACACGGAACGTAGTCACCATAGTCACATGTTTACCGGGAGCCAGAGCGCCTGACATCAAAGCAAATTTAAAAGTGCTGGCTAAAGCTAATCATAAATTCTCTAAGATTATTATTCACGTCGGCACTAACGATGTTCGACTTCGCCAGTCGGAGATCACCAAAATTAACATTAAAGAGGTGTGTGAACTCGCAAGTACGATGGCAGATGCAGTTTTTTGTTCTGGTCCGTTCCCCGTTAAAAGGAGTGATGAGATACTTAGCAGACTATCATCACTCAATGGCTGGTTGTCTAAGTGGTGTCCGCAAAATAACATAGGGTTCATAGACAATTGGAAAAGCTTTTGGGGCAGACCTGACCTGTTGAAGAGGGACGGCATCCATCCTTCTTGGAGTGGTGCTGCTCTTCTCTCTAGTAATTTGGCATATAGTCTTAAAGCTAAACCTTAACTAACTGGGGCCCAGGTCAGGAAGCAGGCGGACTGGCTTACCCGACCATCTGCTAGCTGTCTCCCGTTACAGAAGTCAGATAAATCCCAACACATAGAGACTCTTTCACCTAGATATTATTACATAGAGACTGTGTCTGTTCCCCAAATTAGTAAATGCAAAAAAACATCAAGACCATTCAACAGTAAAAACTTAATTGATGTCAAACAAATAAACAACAGATATAATACAGATGATCAAATGATAAAGCTTGGGTTGCTGAATATTCGATCCCTTTCCCCAAAAGCACTTATTGTTAATGATATAATTACAGATAATAATCTAGATGTGCTGTGTTTGACAGAAACCTGGCTAAAACCTGACGACTACATTACTTTAAATGAGTCCACCCCACAAGATTATTGTTATAAACACGAGCCGCGTCTGAAAGGTAAAGGGGGAGGGGTTGCTGTAATTTATAATAATATCTTCAGTATTACTCAGAAATCTAGTTTCAAATATAATTCTTTTGAAGTTTTGGTGCTTTATGTAGCATTATGTAGTGTAATTGATAAATCCCGTTTGACATTTGTGTTGGCTACTGTATACAGGCCACCAGGGCACAATACAGACTTTATCAAAGAATTTGCTGACTTTCTATCCGAGTTAGTACTGGCTGCAGATAAAGTACTAATTGTTGGTGATTTTAATATCCATGTAGATAATGAAAAAGACGCATTGGGATTAGCATTTAGAGACATTCTAAACTCTATTGGAGTAAGGCAACACGTGTCAGGACCCACTCATCGCCTTAATCATACTCTAGACCTAAGATTGTCACATGGAATAAATGTTGATACCGTTGAAATTCTGCAGCAGAGCAACGACATCTCAGATCATTACCTAGTATCATGTATACTTAATTTAGCTAAGGCTGCAAAGCCGTCCCCTCGCTTCCAATATGGCAGAACTATCACTGCCGCCACTAAAAATTTCTTTTTAAATAATCTTCCTCATCAGTTTCATCTCCTCAGCATCCCAGATAGCCTAGAGGAATTCGATTTTGCAACAGAAACTATTGACTCTCTTTTTTCCAGCACTTTAGACACAGTTGTTCCCCGGCGCTTAAAGAAGATTAAAGAAAATAGTCCAACGCCGTGGTACAACGAGCACACCCGGGCCCTTAAAACAGCAGCCAGAAAAATGGAGCGCAGCTGAAAGAAAACAAAATTAGAGGTTTTTCGTAATTCATGGAAAGAGAGCATGATCGCATACAGAAAGGCCGTAAAAACTGCTAGATCTGCTTATTTCTCGACTCTCTTAGAAGAAAACAAACACAACCCTAGGTATTTATTTGATACAGTGGCTAAGTTAACCAAAAATAAAGCTTCTACTTCTGATGGTTATAAACAGCACAGCAGTAATGACTTTATGAACTTCTTTACGTGTAAGATCGATAATATTAGGAAGAAAATTATAACCATGCAGCCGTCTACTACAGTGTCACATGAGACAGAGCATTGTTGTGTCACTGAGAAAAAATTACATTCATTCACTGCTATAGGAGAGGAAGAATTGGCTAAACTCGTTAAATCACCTAAATCAACAACATGTATGCTCGACCCTATACCGACTAGGCTATTAAAAGAGATGCTACCAGAGGTCATAGATCCTCTTCTTAACATCATTAACTCATTTTTGTTATTAGGATATGTACCGAAAACTTTTAAGTTGGCTATTATCAAACCACTTATTAAAAAACCTCAACTTGATCCTACAGAATTATTCAATTATAGGCCGATCTCAAATCTACCCTTCCTGTCAAAAATACTGGAAAAGGCAGTGTCTTCACAATTATGTTCCTTTTAGAAAAAGAAATGGTATCTGTGAGGATTTCTTGATTCAAGATTCAAGAGTTTTATTTGTCACATACACAGTTATATACAGAATATACAACCAGCAGTGAAATGTAAACAGGTCCGCTCCATGGACAGTGCAAATTCACAGTTAAAGCACAAGGAAGAAATTATAATAGAAATAGGGTAAAAATTACTATATATATATATATATATATATATATATATATATATATATATATATATATATATATATATATATATAGAATTATAAATAATCAAGTCAAGTAGAAGAAAAAAGTAAAAATAAGAATAAGAAGTGGAATAAAATAATTGAAGTAGACTGTGCAGTGAGTAAACTGTAGACTTATAAATATGTGGTTAACAAATGTATAAAGAGTGTAATGTGCAAACAGGTTTATAACAGGTTGTTACACAGTAACAACGAGAACAGAAAGTGCAGTGCAATGTCAGTGTATCGATGTTTATCCTGAAGTGAAGTCACGTGGTGTTAAGTGACTGAGTTCAGGAGTCTGATGGCCTGGGGGAAGAAGCTCCTCCTGAGTCTCTCAGTTTTGGCCATCAGGCTTCGGAAGCGCTTACCAGATGGCAGCAGCGTGAAATGAGGGTTTGCAGGGTGATTAGAGTCCTTGATGATCTTAGTAGCTCTACCTTTGCAGCGTTTGGTGTAGACGTCCTGCAGAGACGGGAGAGCTGACCCTGAGATACGCTCGGATAAGCGCACGACTCTTTGCAGGGCTTTGCTGTCATGACTGGTGCTGTTCCCATACCACGCTGTGATAGTACTGAGACTGCTCTCATCAGAGTTATTGATTTACTCTTATCATCCGATTGTGGTTGTATCTCTCTATTAGTGTTACTCGATCTTAGCGCTGCATTCGATACTATCGACTACAACATTCTTTTGAATAGACTCGAAAATTATGTTGGCATTAGTGGAACTGCATTGGCATGGCTTAAATCATACTTATCTGACCGTTATCAGTTTGTAGCAGTAAATTAAGAGATGTCACACCGATCACAAGTTCAGTATGGAGTACTGCAGGGCTCGGTGCTAGGACCGTTGCTCTTCACCCTGTACATGCTACCACTGGGAGATATCATTAGGAAGCATGGCATTAGTTTTCACTGTTATGCTGACGATACTCAGCTCTATATTTCTTCACACCCTGACGAAACTTACCAATTCACAAGATTAACGGAATGCATAGCTGATATAAAACATTGGATGTCTAGTAATTTCCTGCAACTTAATTCAGAAAAAACTGAATTTTTAATTATTGAACAAAAAAACTCTGCAAGTAGTAACCTAGAATACTGTCTAACATTCGATGGCTGCTCTGTCAAGTCCTCGTCATCAGTTAGGAACCTGGGTGTGCTCTTTGATACCAATTTTTCATTTGAAAGCCACATTTCTAACATCTGTAAAACTGCATTCTACCATCTTAAAAATATATCTAAATTACGGCACATCCTTTCGATGCAAAATGCTGAACAGTTAATTCATGCGTTCATGACCTCAAGGCTAGATTACTGTAATGCTTTACTGGGTGGTTGCCCTGCTCGCTTAATAAACAAACTCCAGCTGGTCCAAAACGCAGCAGCTCGAGCTCTTACTAGAACAAGGAAGTATGACCATATTAGCCCGGTTCTGTCAACACTGCACTGGCTCCTTATTAAACATCGTATAAATTTTAAAATCTTGCTTATTACTTACAAAGCACTAAATGGTTTAGCTCCCCAGTACTTGAGCAAACTCTCGCATTATACTCCATCACATCTATTGCGGTCTCAAAACTCTGGCCAGTTGATAATACCTAGAATATCAAAATCAACTGCAGGCGGTCGATCCTTTTCCTATTTAGCGCCTAAACTCTGGAACAGTCTTCCTAGCATTGTTCGGGAAGCAGACACACTCTGTCAGTTTAAATCTAGACTAAAAACGCATCTCTTTACTATGGCTTACACATAAAACATTATCAATTTCTATTATTCAAATCAGTAAATGATTGTTAGGCTGCATTAACTAGGTCGGCCGGAACCGGGAACACTTCCCATAACACCTGATGTACTCGTTACATCATAAGAAGAATGGCATCTACGCTAATGTTAGTCTCTCTGTTTATCCCGAGGTTTACTGCAGTCAGCCGGATCCGGGCCGTATCCAGATCAGATGGTGGACCAGCGCCTGGACATGACCAACGCATCCCTGAAATGTCTGCAGAGAACATGTCAAATAAACTCCCCCCGTAAATGCTGCATCGACACGACATCCTCATTAAACCCGTCTTCGCCGTGACGACTCCAATGTTTCGAATAATCTTACAAATATCTATTTGCCTAATATGAATTAAGACCTGCTATGTTGCCAGAATTATAATCATACACTGTTTGTTCGTCGGCCAGAGGACAACTGGCACCCCGACTGAGCCTGGTTTCTCCCAAGGTTTTTTTCTCCATTCTGACCCTGAAGGAGTTTTGGTTCCTTGCCACCGTTACCTCTGGCTTTTGGCTTGCTCAGTTGGGGACACCTAAATTTCATCTATATTACCGATCTGCCATCTGACACTATATGATGCTTGAAATTAGCTGGATAACCTCACCGTTTCACCAGAACGGCTGTACAAATTCTGTTGCATTATTTTCCTGTTAACAATGTGAAGCTGCTTTGTAACAATTGGACTTGTTAAAGGCGCTATATAAATAAAGGTGATTTGATTTGATTTGATTTAGTGGGAGCTGCAGTTGTATTATTTATTGTTTGGCTATAACTGGTAAATTGTTAGATTTGATATTTGGCTAAGCTCACTTTTTATCAACATGGTCTGGTCCAACTCTCAGCATTGTTGTGGTAATATCAAACTACAATGAAGTCTGTCCCAGATTAGCCATTTCTTGGTGTGAAGTGGTACCTCACTCTTTCACCAAGACACTTTTTCACAAGTTTTCAAACACTTCTGGGGGCATATATGGTCACATGTAGTTTGGAAGGACGATCACCTGCCCTTCTTGTCTCCATGTGAGATAATGATATTGAGTAAATGCTCTCGACACTTAGTATCATCAAATACTTCCACTTCAAACCCGCTAAAACCCAGCCTCAGCCCATTCAGAAGTACCGGTACTTGGGTAGAAACCTATACATAGTTTAATTTGAAAGACAAATGTACATAGAGTCTTTTGCATCTGAAGTATTCATAAATAATGAAATAAATAGCTAAATAAAAAAAATACACTATATTGCCAGAAGTATTGGGACGCCCCTCCAAATCACTGAATTCAGGTGTTCAATCCCGTCCATGGCCACAGTTGTATAAATCAAGCACTAGGCATGCAGATGCTTCTACAAACATTTGTGAAAGAATGGGTCGCTCTCAGGAGCTCAGTGAATTCAAGCGTGGTACCGTGATAGGTTGCCACCTCTGAAATAAGTCCATTCCTGAAATTTCCTCACTACTAAATATTCCACACTCAACTGTTAGTGGTATTATAACAAAGTGGAAGCAATTGGGAACAACAGCAACTCAGCCACAAAGTGGTAGGCCACGTAATATCACAGAGCGGGGTCAGCGCATGCTGAGGGTCACAGTGCACAGAAGTCACCAACTTTCTGCAAAGTCAATAGCTACAGACCTCCAAACTTCATGTGGCCTTCAGATGAGCTCAAGAAGAGTGTGTAGAGAGCTTTATGGAATGGGTCTCCATGCCGAGCAGCTCATCCAAGCCTTACATCACCAAGCGTAATGGAAAGTGTGGGATGCAGTGGTGTAAAGCACACCGCCACTGGACTCTAGAGAAGTGGAGACATGTTCTCTGGAGTGACCAGTCACACTTCTGTCTGCCAATCCCATGGACGAGTCTGGGTTTGGCGGTTGCCAGGAGAACGGGGGAACAGATTTGTGGGATGTTAGTTTGGGGATTGCCCAGTGCACAATGCGTTGGTCCATAAAGACATGGAGTGATGGAATTTGGTGTGGAGGAACTTGACTGGCCTGCACAGAGTCTTGACCTCAATGATGAATTAGACCAGAGACTGAGAGCCAGGCCTTCTCGTCCAACATCAGTGCCTGACCTCACAAATGCGCTTCTAGAAGAATGATCAAAAATTCCCATAAACACATTCCTAAACCTTGTGGAAAGCCTTCCCAGAAGAATTGAAGCTGTTATAGCTGCAAAGGGTGGGCCAACTCTATATTAAATCCTACGGATTAAGAATGGGATGTCATTAAAGTTCATGTGCATGTAAAGGCAGGCGTCCCTAATATAGTGTGTGTGTGTATGTGTGTATATATATATATATATATATATATATATATATATATATATATATATAAAAGAGGTAGAGTGGTTCTCGGTTAAAAAATAAAATAAAATCTAAAATCTGATGACGCATCTATAATATGGTTTCTTGAAAATAACAACATGTAAAACAAACAGAAAAAAGCAATGTAAAACAAACAGAGTTAGGCTAATATGTTTCTGTTGATGGATATACATTCTGGCTTCCCAATACATTACAACAGCGATGAACAGCACATGCTGTTATTTGTGTTTAAACGAAACTCATTTAAGCCTCGACAATTTAAATATTCAAGAGCAAAACGCGAAAGAGAACTTGCGCACAATGAGAGAAGATTTGTGTGTGTGTGCACTCATCTGAAGCGCACATGACAAGCTGCTGATAGCGCACAAATATTGAGTTCTCTTTCAAGTCTTGAGCTTGAACAGACAAATTTACACAAAAAATGTCAACATACCAGTCTTGGTGAGTAATCCAAGCAAACATAGTAGGTTATGTCTTTAGTAAATGTAAACAGTCGAGAAAGACATGTTCATGTGTAACAGTATGTACTCTTTCCGTGCATTATTTCTTAAAGGGAAAGAAGCCTTTTCCTGCTGTCTGTTTTTAATAATCAAACAAATGGCAAAGAAATATGTCACTGCTCTTGACTAAATAGCTTTTGTAACTTCAATAATGATTCATATTTAATTTATACGTCGATGATTTTAATATGCATTGTTATTGTTTGTTATTTTATTCAATTTCTGTAACTGAAAACTACTGTCAGATACATGAGACAAAGTGCGTAGAGGTCCCCTACCCTCTTGATGGAGGCCAATGCAACCAAGAGTACTGTCTTCATGGACAGGATATTCAGCTCAATGGACTGCAGAGGCTCGAAGGGAGGGCTCTGGAGTGCTTTCAGCACCAGAGCTAAGTCCCAAGAGGGTACCCGGTTTGGACGAGGAGGATTCAGCCTCCTCGCACCCCTGAGGAACCTGACGATTAGGTCGTGCTTCCCTAAGGACTTACCATCAACTGCATCGTGATACGCCGCTATTGCCGCGACATACACTTTAAGGGTGGAGGGAGACAGCCTTCGCTCCAACCCATCTTGCAGAAAGGAAAGCACGGCGCTAATCGAACACCTTCGGGGGTCTTCGCGGCAAGAAGAACACCACTCAACGAACAGGTTCCACTTCAATGCATAGAGGCACCTCGTAGAGGGGGCTCTAGCGGAAGTGATGGTGTCCACCACTGCCTGTGGTAGACCACCTAGAACCTCCGCGTCCCGCCAGAGGTGCCATAGTGTGCCCTGTCCCTGAGAAAGTAGGTCCTTCCTCAGAGGAATGGGCCAGGGAGGTGCTGTCGCGAGGACAGTTAGTTCGGAGAACCAGGTCCGGTTGGGCCAGTAGGGCGCAACTAGCAAGACCTGCTCCTCGTCCTCCCTGACTTTGCACAGTGTCTGTGTGAGAAGGCTCACTGGGGGGAACGCATACTTGCGTAGGCCCCGGGGCCAGCTGTGTGCCAGTGCATCCGTGCCGAGGGTGCCCCCGGTCAGGGAGTAATACAGCTGGCAATGGGTCGACTCTGGAGAGGCAAACAGGTCTACCTGTGCGGCTCCGAAGAGGACCCATATCAGCTGGACCACCTGGGGATGGAGTCGCCACTCCCCCGGAGGTGTCGACTGCCGTGAGAGCTCGTCGGCTGTCCGGTTGAGCGCACCTGGGATGTGAATGGCACGAAGCGACCTCAGATGCTTCTGACTCCAGAGGAGGAGATGGCGGGCGAGCCAGAGCATGCAACGGGAGTGTAGACCACCCTGACGGTTGATGTACGCAACGGCCGCAGTGCTGTCCGCGGCGGACCAGCACGTGCTTGCCCTGTAGCGGCTTTTTAGGCGGCCCAGAGCAAGACGCACTGCCAGTAGCTCTAGGCAATTGATATGCCAATGCAGTTGGGGCCCCGCCCACAGACCGAAACTGCATGCCCGTTGTACGTGGCCCCCCAGCCGGTGGATGAGGCATCCGTGAAGACCACAGCATGCCTGGACACCTGTTCTAGGGGCACTCCCGCCCGTAGAAACGAAGGGTCCGCCCACAGGCTGAAGGTTTGGCGGCAGTAAGGAGTAACTGAGACCCGGTACTTGCCGCTCTGCCACACCCATCTCGGGACTCGGCCGTGAAGCCAGTGCTGAAGCGGTCTCATATGTAGCAAGCCGAGCGGCGTTACCGCGGCTGCAGATGCCATATGCCCCAGGAGCCTCTGAAAGAACTTCAGTGGGACCGCTGTCCTGCCTTTGAACGTATTCAAGCAGTTCAGCACTGATCGAACTCGCTCCCCTGTGAGGCGCACAGTCCGATTGACCGAATCCAGCTCCATACCGAGATAAGAGATCCTCTGTGTGGGACAGAGTTTGCTCTTCTCTCGGTCGAACCAAGGCCCAACAGGCTGAGGTGACGGAGCACCAGGTCCCTGTGTTCGACAACTGCTCTCGCGACTGGGCTAGTATGGGCCAGTCGCCGAGGTAGTTGAGGATGCGAACGCCACGCTCGAGCGGAACAATGGCTGCCTCTGCGACTTTCGTGAAGTCGTGAGGCGACAGGGACAGCCCGAAGGGCAGGACTTTGTACTGACATGCCCTCTCCTCAAACGCAAAGCATAGGAACGGTCTGCGTCTCAGGAGAATGGAGACATGAAGTACGCGTCTTTCAGGTCGATCGCTGCAAACCAATCTCGGGGACGGATGCATTCGAAAATGCGTTTTTGCGTCAACATTCTGAACGGGAGCTTGTGCAGGGCCCGATTCAGGACACGCAGGTCCAAGATTGGGCTTAACCCACCCCTTTCTTGGGT
Organism: Paracanthobrama guichenoti; assembly: GCA_018749465.1. Taxonomy (NCBI): domain Eukaryota; kingdom Metazoa; phylum Chordata; class Actinopteri; order Cypriniformes; family Gobionidae; genus Paracanthobrama; species Paracanthobrama guichenoti. The sequence goes on from CM031958.1 coordinate 9,771,824, forward strand.
ACAATGAAGTAAGGGCTGTAGAACCCTGACTTCATATCGGCTGGAGGAACCGGCTTGATCGTGTCCTTCGCCAGTAGGACTCCGATCTCTGACCACAAGACATGGGCATCGCTGCTCCGCCCGGAGGTGAAGAGGATGCCCCTGAACTTGGGAGGCTGGCGAGCAAACTGAATCGCGTAGCCGAGTCTGATGGTACAGATGATCCAGCGAGGCGGCCTGGGGAGCTCTAGCCAGGCCCCCAGAACCGGACAAGCAGGACCAACGGCACCACAGACGTACCCGGGGTGGGGCAGCGAGGTGGGAGGCTCAGACCCGACTCGGGTGGCCCGGGGGACGGCCCGGAGTGTTGTCTGAGCCTCCCAGGGTGGGGCAGAGTGTGGGTGAGAAGGCTCGGTGGCGTCCTCGGTGCCCACTCTGCTGCCCCCTGCCTGGGGGAGGCAGGAAGGTGGAATGCTCAGATCCGACCCGGGAGGCCCGGAGGCGGCCTGGAAATCATCTGAACATTCCAGGGTAGGACAGAGTGTGGGTGAGAAGGCCTGGTGGCGTCCTCGGTGCCCACACTGCTGTCCACTGGCGAAAGGAGGGGAGGCAAGGAGTGGCAAGGCTTGGAGGCGTCGCACACTGCCCACCTGACCCTCCTGGAGCCCAGGGAGGGAGGACACTGCTCTTTTGAGAAAGTGGGTACCACTGGACTCCGGAGAGCCAGTGGTAGGACCGAAACCTTTTTTTTTTGCCTCCGTCTGCTACTGGGCCACCAAGAACTGCTGGGCGAAGTTCTCGATGGCGTCGCCGAAGAGGCCAGCCTGACAGACAGGGGCATTGAGGAACCGAACTTTGTCAGGCTCAAGCATCTCTGCCAGGTTTAGCCCCACGTGACATTCCTGGACCACTAGTGTGGTCATCGCCTGACCCAGGGAGCGTGTGGTGACTTTCGTCGCCCGAAGCGCGAGGTCCATCACCGCACGCAGTTCCTGCATAACCCCTGGGTCGGGACTACCCTCGTGCATGCAGGACAGAGGGTAGTGAGAGAGGGAAAAAGCACTTATACAGATTATGGCCCTTTTGGTGTTCCATATTTCCCTCTCTCCGATGCAGCAATTGACATCTGTCCTCTGCCAGAGCCCCAAATGAAACGCTAGGTCCAAACTCCAGCTGGTCCAAAACGCAGCAGCTCGAGCTCTTACTAGAACCAGGAAGTATGACCATATTAGCCCGGTTCTGTCAACACTGCACTGGCTCCCTATTAAACATTGTATAAATTTTAAAATCTTGCTTATTACTTACAAAGCACTAAATGGTTTAGCTCCCCAGTACTTGAGTGAACTCTTAACGCATTATACTCCATCACGTCTATTGCGGTCTCAAAACTCTGGCCAGTTGATAATACCTAGAATATCAAAATCAACTGCAGGCGGTCGATCCTTTTCCTATTTAGCGCCTAAACTTTGGAACAGTCTTCCTAGCATTGTTCGGGAAGCAGACACACTCTGTCAGTTTAAATCTAGACTAAAAACGCATCTCTTTACTATGGCTTACACATAAAACATTATCAATTTCTATTACTCAAATCAGTAAATGATTGTTAGGCTACATTAACTAGGTCAGCCGGAACCGGGAACACTTCCCATAACACCTGATGTACTCGTTACATCATAAGAAGAATGGCATCTACGCTAATGTTAGTCTCTCTGTTTATCCCGAGGTTTACTGCAGTCAGCCGGATCCAGGCCGTATCCAGATCAGATGGTGGACCAGCGCCTGAACATGACCAACGCATCCCTGAAGTGTCTGCAGAGGACACATGTCAAATAAACTCCCCGTAAATGCTGCATCGACACGACATCCTCATTAAACCCGTCTTCGGCGTGACGACTCCAATCTCTCGAATAATCTAACAAATATCTGTTTGCCTAATATGAATTAAGACCTGCTATGTTGCCAGAATTATAATCATACACTGTTTGTTCGTCGGCCAGAGGAGAACTGGCACCCCGACTGAGCCTGGTTTCTCCCAAGGTTTTTTTTTCTCCATTCTGACCCTGAAGGAGTTTTGGTTCCTTGCCACCGTTGCCTCTGGCTTTTGGCTTGCTCAGTTGGGGACACCTAAATTTCATCTATATTACCGATCTGCCCGCATTGACACTATATGATAATTGAAATTAGCTGGATAACGTCACCGTTTCACCAGAACGGCTGTACAAATTCTGTTGCATTATTTTCCTGTTAACAATGTGAAGCTGCTTTGAAACAATTGGACTTGTTAAAAGCGCTATATAAATAAAGGTGATTTTATTTTATTTTATTTTAGTTTATTTTTTTAGAACCAGCAATCCCATCTGTAAGCTACCAGCAGGCATGTGAGACTGTGAGCGTGGCCATCAGAATGGCACACAGCACGCTGAACGCTCCAGCCTTTGAGAAAGGGAAGACGAACAACGCGCTGACGTGGTCACGTTCTCATGAGAGACCATGAACCACCCACAAACACAGTCTCAGCATGCTTGTGATGCTAGAGGAGTGGGGGCCCGTGGGGATGTACCCGGCGGGGAAGCCCCACTGTAACCCTCAGGTCACCAAGGCTTATTAGCCGAAGTAGCCCTTTTCTGGTGCACCAGAAAAAGAACTAGATCGGGGAATAGGCAAAGGGACTCAACCCCGTTTGAGGTTTCATAGTCTCGACCGCGCATCTAGAGCGCCGAGTGACGTGCTGGGTTGCCGTGGCAACCCGCGCTGTCAGCCGGCCGCTCGACGGCACGGCGCGCTGAACGCCCAAGCCCTTATGAGAAAGGTAAGACGAACTGCGCGCCGACGTGATCACACTCTCCTGAGAGAGTATGAATCACCCACGAACGCAATCTCGAATGTTTATGTGCGAGAGAGATCGTGGCCGTCAAATGAGGACAGGAAACAACCGCATCCAGAAACACATGGTTTGAATGACATCTTGAAAAAGACGCTGAGTCAAACCGTGTTGCTCTTTTAGAAGGAAATGCTCTTTTAGAAGTGCTGAAGCACTCAGGGAGATGGCCGCGGCTCACAGCAGTCCGATAGCAAGCCTGCGTGTGAGCACTCAAAGAACGGAAACGCCCAGCCAACCAACACAGAGACAGTGTATGTTGCAGCGGCCACTCGCTGACTCGCGCCGTCACACCAGCACCCAGGTAAGAGAGCGATCCTCCTCGAGACTCGTCTAAACATTCTTCGTAGAAACAGCTTGATACAGCAAACCGCTCGCCCGGTTAAAAGCGATATGCGGTACTTCCACTTCCGTGTTTATACCCGCGCTGCGGGCGGTGCGTGGAATGCGTTGAACCGCATGCCAATGTCCATTGGCTCGTTTTTAATCACTCGAAGTAGATTGGTCTCTGAAAACAGATCCCAATTCGTCGGTCAGTTCCGACGTACGTCGAACGTGACCGACTGAAAGGGAACTGTTTCTGCTTCTGCCGTTCTCTGATTCACAGTCTGCGTTAAGATGAATTACATTAAACTTTTCAAATGAATAGTAAGCATAAAATAGTAAGCATAAATAACAGATACATTTGCAAAAATCTGTTAATTTTACATTGAAGAACATGTTGCAAGTTCTACAGATAAACACCTTTTGGGCTCATTAATTATGTACATGACTGCAGTGTAAAGAAAGTTCGGTCTAAAATAAAAATGTATACTTACATGTACACGCCTCCTCTCTGCCTCCTCTTGGATTATTGCAGTATTGTCTCTCTCTCTCTGTATCTGCGGACACATCAGACAAATCTGGAATACTTTTTTTTTATTTTTTTTTTATTAATAAGATTTAATTAATTCAGAGATCATTACTCTCTGTTGATCAATTTCCAAACATCTTTGGAACTCCGCATTCTGCTCCAGTATGAGGTTTCTTCTTTGAAGAAGACTCTCCTAAAATGTACAGCAATCAATAGCAGTCTTTTGGGATATCACACTGAATACAGACATTATCTGTTCATAACAAACATGCAAACCTATTAAACCAACCTCTTTAAACGTGAATTATAATCTCCAATACTTAATCCTTGTAGTAACATTTAATAATAAATGTATTTCTAACACCATACTTGTAATTGTGTTAATGACAAAACTCAATGACTATAAAGCTGAATTCTTGTTCTTTGGCAAAGCATGCCAAATATGAATAAAGCAACCTCAAACGAACATACACGTAGCCTTTAAATTTTAAACATTCATTTACATTCACTGTCAAAGGAAATCCTAGTATTTTTACACTGAGTAACAGATCAGAGGTGTTCTACATATATCTTCAGTGTAACATTTGTTTACATCAAACTATCCAATCATTTTGATTGTCTGATCAGTTAGAATGTAATCTCGATTGATTAGAAGTGATATAAATTAATACCATTGGGGATTGATCAGTGGATTCCAAAAATGCTGTGCAATGCAAGTGTGCACTCCACTAAGATTAACCAGTTAATAAACTAAAACTTAATTACTAAAAACAATAATAACCCATTCTATTTAAACATGACAGCTAGCTAATTGTAATGTAGTGTTTTTTAAGTGTCACATAAATCAATACCATTTGTGGTGGATCAGAATCCATGACTGCACTGCACTCTTCTACTGTATTGTCCATTGTTTCTGTGTGACAAGAAGATATTTAAATGTTATACAGTCAATGTGGTGTCAAGTGCTGACACTAGGGGTCACACCTGGGACCCCCAAACACCTCTAATACTTCAGAAAAGGCTATTTATTGGCCTATTTATTTTTGGTTTTGAATTGTTTCGTTTAAAAGTAGACATGTCAAGCGACATATTTCTCATGTCTGTGAGGAAAGTAGCCTATATGCTGAGTTTCGTTTTTTTTTATGAGACGCGCTCCAGTTCATGCGCAATGTAAGTGATTACGCAGGGGCCTTCATGTCACGATTATATTGTCTGCTATATTTGCTTATTTATTTATTCAATTGGCTGATGAAACATTGATTAAAAATAAGGTTAAATTCACTTTAAAGAAAGGCTTTCAACAAAACAAAACTTAAAAGGGATAGTTCACTTAAAAATGTAAATTCAGTCAATAATTCCTCACCCTCATGTCGTTCCAAACCTGTAAGACCTTCACTCATCTTCAGACACAAATGAAGATATTTTTGATGAAATCCTAGAGCTGCCTGACCCCTCCATAGACAGCAACGCCCACTTTCAAGGCCCAGAAAAGAAGTAAAGACATCGTTAAAATAGTCCATGTGACTCTAGTGGTTCAACCTTAACGTTATAAAGAGATGAGAATAATTTTTGTGTGAAAAAAACCCAAAACAAAACAAAAATAACAAACTTTATTCAACAATTTCTCCTTGTCCATGTCAGTCCCCCGAATTTCATCGAAAATATTTTCATTTGTGTTCTGAAGATGGTCTTACGGGTTTGGAATGACGTGAGGGTGAGTAATTACAGACAGAATTTACATTTTTGGGTGAACTAACCCTTTAATGAAGTGGTCAAAATCATTTCTGAGCCACTCTATGTCTTCTGACATGTCTTACTCATGCTGTCATAGATAGGCATAGATGAAATTATATCAAAAATAATATTATAATATTTAAGCATAAATATAAAATAAATTCCTTTTTTAATGGCTACAAGTAGTGCAATAAAAAAAAAAATCCACACCACTCACCACCCAGCTCACATGCTCTGAACAGCTATGCTCAAGGTGTTTCAGAACTTTTCAAATTAAAAGCTCTCAATTAATAGCAAAATAAAGCATTGCTGTGAAAACGTTCTCATACTTTTATTTTGAAGGCAAGTGATTGTGAGTAACTGTTGCTGCCATGTCAGATCTATTTCAGAACCAGCCGCTATCACAATAATCCAGATATTATTGCCGACAGGCCAGATGTCAGTAATTTCAATAATAATAAAATAGCAAAGTCCAATATGGATGGACCTGTACTTGTGTGTTTCTTTAATGTGTTTTTGAAGAAAGGCAATAAAAACATTATTGTGCCAATACTAATACAATTTGCACAGATTGTGGTAAATAATGAAAACTGACAGGGCAACAAAGAAAAAAGACGCTGGAGTTTATGTTGATTTAAATGGCAGATATTGTTTATATGTTACCCAAATAACAATAATAGCCATGGGGGGAATTAAGGATAATAAGGGCAGTTATAAATATAAGCAAGCCAAAAATACACTTATTTTGAAATGCCTGGTATTTATTTCTTCCAGCTGCTCATTAAAAACACACTTACAACCATCTACAATATATTATAATATAAAACCCCAAAAGTAAACTTTGGCAGTTCATCAAAGGTGCATCATAAGTAATCATTAGGCATAAATGTGGAATATTCACCATCCGCGGACTGCTCTGAAACTGCAATCATATTGAAAATGCAACAGCATTTAGACTTTGATAAGTGCAGCGCTCACATTAACTAAATTGAATCACCGGCTTTTTAAATAATAATGACATATCTTAATGCAGAACCTGCAGAAACCCTGTAATTAAGTTTTATGTTTAATTACAACAAAGTTGCATGCAGTGAACTCACCATGTTTGCCTCATTTTCAGATGTCCCGTGTGACTGTTGTAGTTCCTCACCATCACTTTCCTATTGGGATACATTACTATATTAACAGTTCAGTTGCTGTACAATGTGGCTATTTTCTGAGTGTGTTATAGATTATCTAGTCCTTATGGTAGTCTTTCGAAAAAACTTTTTGGTTGCAAAAATCAAAGAAAAACTGTAATTAATACAATTAACACAATTACCCAAAATGACCTAGTACTTTTGTTCAGAACCTTACCAAATAAATGACCTCTGTGCTGTCACTATGACCATCTGTGTGGATGTCATGCTACAAAATATGAAAAATGTTTGATTACAATAAGAAAATTAAAGAGAAAATTTTACTCTGGAAACTACCTGTACCTCACCTCTGGACGGATGTACAGTGCAGATCGTCCCAACACTCCACTTGACCTAATTACTCGGGGAGTGTAGTGAGTCAGTGGGACAACAACCCGATGCCTATTTACTTTGCAAAGGTCAAAGTTTCGGTTTTCGAGTTGGGGATAAAGTGTCCTCAGAAATTCCTTAAAGTCTGTTTCATTGAGATTCTTTGGAACCTTGACGACTTTTACCTCTTCCGCTAAAAATGAATGTCAAAAATAAACAGGTAATATAAACTGAGAAAGAAATACATCAGTTGTTACCATCTAATTTGTTATTTTTCCTTTCGGATGGTCGGGATTGTGAATACAGTACAGAGAAAATGCACACTGAAGTGACACAGAGGTCACAAATCAGCCTTTTAACTGCATCCAAAACAGAAACTTTATTGAACGCCATCGCTAACACACATTCATCCTTCAAATAAGTTTAACAGACATTGGTCTTAGCATGCCAGCACTTGAATGTAATTTGCGATCAGCCCCCACCTCACACATACCAAGGGACATCCGAACAAATTATATGACTTTTAACTTAATTATTCTTCATTTTAGGTGTGCTGTTCCCTGTATATATGCATGTTTTTTGTTATAACCATGTTAGATGTGTTTGATAGGTTAGAAACTTATAGCCAGTGAAGGCTGAAGGAAGAATGGCGTCAATCCTCGCCATTCCTTTAACTCTTGGGTTAAAACCCCCATGTTTGGTCTCAAAATCTTTGTCTCGCAATTTGTAGGCCAGCTAGGCGGGTTGTGGGGTGCTATGATGCACCAGACTCTTTCTTTCATGCCAAAACCCCAAAGTCTGCATACCAAAACCCCCAAGTCTGCCCATCTGTGAGAGTCATAAAACATGTTAATGAGGCGAGACCCAAGACAAAGGGAGATTTCCCGCTTCTGAGTTCCTTCGCTCTGATTGGCTGTTCCGACCAAAGAGACGTGCCCCGTCGCGGCCCTTTAAAATTGGGCCACAGACGGCTTGCTCGCTCTCTTGTCCTTCTCTCTTGTCTCTCTCTCCGGCTTCTTCTCTCTTCTCCTCTTCCTCTTCGCCATCCTTCAACGGATCTCATCACACAAAGGAACCAAAGTTGAATTTCCCGCGGACTCCAAGGAACCACCCGGCAAGATCGAAACACGGACCGGATCGCGAAATTCCCCTAAACACACGAGCTCACAACCAAGGAAACATATGCAAGTATCCCTTAAGCTGTCGTTATAAAGTTTTGAGCTTATACCAATAAGCTGGACTGATTTCTTGCTGGTGCTCAATCGTTTGTGTCGATAGTATTACCGTTGTTTCTCTCTCTCTCACTCCCTCTGTTTCTCTCTCTCTCTCTCTCTGTCTCCTTCCTGCTTTCAGTTAATTTGTGTATGTTTGTTTATTGTTTGTTGATTTTATTAAAATATATATATTCACACGTGATTGCGCTTGGTTTGCTCATACATAGGTCACTTTTACGGTGAACCGACCCTGTTACAAATTAAAAGAAAGATATTTCTCCTGGCCAGAGAAACGTTGTTTAAGAGTTATTAAAAAGGTAGATATTTGGTGGACAAGTATCCGTCCTTTGAACTCAATTCTAGAATCAAAGAAATTTCTAAAAGTTGAATTAAGCCCTAGATATTAATAATTGTTTTAATCCATTTTAATCAATTGTTAATATCAAAATTCCCCTCTGTGCGGATCTGTGCATGTTCGATCGTAACACGATTAAACGCATGCATAAATCCCGCACCTTTTCCCCTGGGGCTCGATATTCGTTACACCAATTAAAATAATTATAAATGTCAATCAAAATTATAATGTCAATCGAAAGCGGCTCTCAGATGACTCTAACCATTCAGTTAAAGGAGCCGGCTTATAGAAAACGACACATCACTACTGCTTCCGGTGATGGCGTTTTATTTACTGTTGGTTACGAGGTTACCAACACCAATCTCATCCATTCAAATAACTTGATGGAAACACACCAAATTCGCATTTCTTTTCCCCGATTTTTTGCCAACTTTGAAAAGATTTGCTTCACATTTGGATGATGGAAACGCAGCTATTGATTAACTGCACAGATGTGCAACATTTCTTGAAATACAACTCTAACTCAAAACCAACCTTTGGTGGCACACTTACACGACTATATTATGAAATTAGATTCAGACCAATTTAAGCACTTAATGCTTTGAAATGACAATGCTAACTACAACTCAGTGTGATGTTGGAGATGATAACAACACAAGAACCCAGTGATGGAAACCAGGTTAATACAATGACATCAATACAAAGTGAGTTAAGAATTTTCACTTACATACTAGTGGAGTCTGTCACATTTGGAGCAACTCTGTAGTGCAAACCGAAATACACTCACCTAAAGGATTATTAGGTGTAGCGAATCTAGCCCAAGGGAAATGGTGCGGGATTTATGCATGCGTTTAATCGTGTTACGATCAAACATACATAAATCGGCACAGAGGGGAATTTGGATATTAACAGTTAATTATAATGGATTATAACAATTATTAATATCTATGGCTTGATTCAGCTTGTAAAATTTTCTTTAATTCTAGAATTGAGTTCAAAGGACGGATAATTGTCCACCAACTATCTCCCTTATAAGAACTTAGACAAGACTTCTTTGGCCAGAAGAAGTATCTTTCTTTTTAATTTGTAACAGGGTCGGTTCACCATAAAAGGGACCTATGGATGAGCAATTCAGGTACAATCACGTGTGAATATATATATTTTAATAATCAACAAACAATAAACAAACATACACAAATTAACTGAAAGAAGGAAGGAGAGAGAGAGTGAGAGAGAGAGAGAGAGAGAGAGAGAGAGAGAGACAAAGAAAAGGTGGTATAACCGACAATAACCTATTGAGAACAAGCAAGAAATCAGACCAACTTATTGGTATAAGCTCAATACTCTATAACGACAGTTAAGGGATACTTGCATATGCTTCTTTCGTGGCTGGTCGCGAATTCGTGTGTGTGAGGAATTCCGCGATCCGGTCCGTGTTTTGAATCTTGCAGAGCGGATCCGTTGGAGTCCGCGGGAAGTTCAAATTTGGTTCCTTTGTGTGGTAATGTCCTTTTGGAAAATGGCGCGCTGGCGGTCCGAGAATCCGCGCCGAAGAAGAGTGGGAAGAGAAGTGAGAGTAAGAGAGTAGAGAGAGAGAGAGAGAGCAACAAGAGAGTGCAACAGGAGAAAGTAAAAGCAAGAGAGTAAAAGCAAGAGTAAGAGAAAAAGCAAGAGAGCGTAAAAGAGCCTGCAGGCCCTTTTGAAGGCCATCACGGGGCACGCCTCTTTTGACGGAACAGCCAATCAGAGCGAAGGAACTATGAAGCGGGAAATCTCCCTTTGTCTTCGAGTCTCATCTCATTAACATGTTTATGGCCTTCTTAAGTTTGCAGACTTTTGGGTTTTGGCATAAAAGAAAGAGTTTGATGCATCATAGTACCACAAAACGCACATAGCCGGTCTACAAATTGAGAGACAAAGATTTCGAGACCAAGCATGGGGAGTTTAACTTATGAATTAAAGGAAAGGTGAGGATTGACGTCGTTCTTCATTAAGCATTCACTGATTATAAGTTTCTAACCTATCAAACACATCTAAAATGGTTATAACAAAAAGCATGCATACATACAGGGAACACAGCACATCTAAAATGAAAAATAACTAAGTTAAAAGTCATATAGCACATTTGGGTGTTCTTTGGTATGTGTGAGTGTGTGAGGATAGTGGGCTTTTTTTTTTATGAGGGCGTCCTTTGGAATGCAGGAGGCTGGTTTGTGTTCTTTAGAGCCATTAAACTGTCAGTCCGTAGACTCTACGGAGCCGGTCCTGTTGATTCATTTTTCATAATCAAAGTATTGGTCTGATCGATCATTTAGGAGCACCGTCCATACTCTACATAGGAACACCTGTTCAATTTCTCATTAATGCAATTATCTAATCAACCAATCACATGGCAGTTGCTTCAATGCATTTAGGGGTGTGGTCCTGGTCAAGACAATCTCCTGAACTCCAAACTGAATGTCAGAATGGGAAAGCAAGGCGATTTAAGCAATTTTGAGCGTGGCATGGTTATTGGTGCCAGACGGGCCGGTCTGAGTATTTCACAATCTGCTCAGTTATGAGAACATGGATCCATCATGCCTTGTTACCACTGTGCAGGCTGGTGGTGGTGGTGTAATGGTGTGGGGGATGTTTTCTTGGCACACTTTAGGCCCCTTAGTGCCAATTGGGCATTGTTTAAATGCCACGGCCTACCTGAGCATTCTCTGATGGCTACTTCCAGCAGGATAATGCACCATGTCACAAAGCTCGAATCATTTCAAATTGGTTTCTTGAACATGACAATGAGTTCACTGTACTAAAATGGCCCCCACAGTCAACAGATCTCAACCCAATAGAGCATCTTTGGGATGTGCTGGAACGGGAGCTTCGTGCCATGGATGTGGAAATCTCCATCAACTGCAAGATGCTATCCTATCAATATAATCCTTTAGGTGAGTGTATAAATAAATGTACATAGAAAAGCAAAAAAAAAAAAAAAAAAAAAAAAAGACCTTATCTATGTATATATTTTTTTTCCACATTTATTATTTTATTAATTTCTACATTTCTTTATTTCTACATTTCTTTGTCCATAGGGTAATGAGGAGGGCGTGGTTTACCTCAGACATAGCAATCGAGCTCAGAGTAAGCGAGGGTGAAGCGTTGAGGCCACAGTGACACCTTGTAAAATATTTCAAATACCCAATTGTTGCAATGCTGGATTTCATGCAGTAGAATCACATTTATACAAACCCGATTCCAAAAAAGTTGAGACACTGTACAAATTGTGAATAAAAACAGAATGCAATGATGTGGAAGTTTCAAATTTCAATATTTTATTCAGAATAGAACATAGATGACATATCAAATGTTTAAACTGAGAAAATGTATAATTTTAAGGGAAAAATAAGTTGATTTTAAATTTCATGGCATCAACACATCTCAAAAAAGGCCATGTTTCCCACTGTGTGGCATCCCCTCTTCTTTTTATAACAGTCTGCAAACGTCTGGGGACTGAGGAGACACATTGCTCAAGTTTAGGAATAGGAATGTTGTCCCATTCTTGTCTAATACAGGCTTCTAGTTGCTCAACTGTCTTAGGTCTTCTTTGTCACATCTTCCTCTTTATGATGCGCCAAATGTTTTCTATGGGTGAAAGATCTGGACTGCAGGCTGGCCATTTCAGTACCCGGATCCTTCTTCTATGCAGCCATGATGTTGTAATTGATGCAGTATGTGGTCTGGCATTGTCATGTTAGAAAATGCAAGGTCTTCCCTGAAAGAGACGACGTCTGGATGGGAGCATATGTTGTTCTAGAACTTGGATATACCTTTCAGCATTGATAGTGCCTTTCCAGATGTGTAAGCTGCCCATGCCACACGCACTCATGCAACCCCATACCATCAGAGATGCAGGCTTCTGAACTGAGCGCTGAGAACAACTTGGGTTGCCCTTGTCCTCTTCAGGTCGGATGACATGGTGTCCCAGTTTTTCCATAAGAACTTCAAATTTTGATTCTGACCACAGAACAGTTTTCCACTTTGCCACAGCCTTGGCCCAGAGAAAACGCCTGCGCTTCTGGATCATGTTTAGATATGGCTTCTTTTTTGACCTATATATTAACTTTTCCGGCCTCTTATTGCTACCTGTCCCAACTTTTTTAGAATGTGTAGCTCTCATGAAATCCAAAATGAGCCAATATTTGGCATGACATTTCAAAATGTCTCACTTTCAACATTTTGATATGTTATCTATATTCTATTGTAAATAAAATTTAAGTTTATGAGATTTGTAAATTATTGCATTCCTTTTTTATTCACAATTTGTACAGTCACAATTTTTTGGAATCGGGTTTGTACAAATAGGAAATATGAATGTGAAGTGAATTTGTGGTCTCGCTTCAAATGCATTGATCAATATGCTTGCATCGTCTTCACTGTAGCCTATATGTGTGCTGTTTCCTTTCCGTGTGTTCTGACCGGTAATGGAAAATAAGCACTTCAATTTCAGAGTGTTTGTTAGCCCAGGACATTTTACAAATCCAGACCTGACGACGCTCTATGGCCATGTCCGGAATAAAGAGTAGCCTATCCATGTTACATAGTACTAACTAACTTAACTCGTGGTCGTGATATAAGATTTTGGCCATATACCTATCCAAGTCATTCATCACAGACAGTATTAACGTCAGTCAATACTTATTGTATTTCGGCCTCACCACAAGGTGTCACTGTGGCCTCAACACTTCACCCTCGCTTACTCTGAGCTCGATTGCTATGTCTGAGGTAAACCACGCCCTCCTCATTACCCTACGGACAAAGAAATGTAGAAATAAATAAATGTAAAAATAAAGAAATGAAGAAATGAATACATGTATAAATAAAAGAAAAATAAATAAATGTGAAAAAATAAATATATACATAAATAAGGAAATTATATATATATATTATTATTTTTTTCTATGTTTATTTATTTATTTATTAAAAAAAAAAATATATATATATATATATATATATATATATATATATATATATATATATATATATATATATATATATATATACTCTCTTCTGCACAATGGTAACAATTAACACTTCAACATAACAGAAACTCTTTCAAAAGTCAAACATAACTGATCATTAAACATTTACAGATGTTTCCCTTCACTCAAAAACACATAAATAATTTCCATTTCCAGCCATATGTAAAGCATGCTGGGAACTAACAATGGTGTCTCTAAATAAAACTGCATAATCGAACAAATTCTCTTAAAATAAATAGGTAGCCTTTTTTTCTCCTTAATTTTATCAGCTTAATCGGTTCCTCAATTCAAGCCTCAAAATTGCTTAAATTTCCTTAAAAAAAATAAAAAATATAGGAAAATGTATCTCTTGGTTTTATTAGTGAAATGTTCTCAATATTTTACAACACTAAACCACAATTTTCTTAAGAAAATATACATACTATTTTTAATTATCACCTTATTTTTATTTTATTTATTTTTTTGTGTGTGTGTGAAAATTACAAGACCCACGATTCTTTTTTTACAGTGTATCATTCCTAACCCGTGGGACCTTTTTTCCTGTGGAACACTAAAATTATTGACCCAAATTATTGAAACACTTTTTGTAAGTCACTCTGGATAAGAGCATCTGCTAAATGACATAAATACAATATGAAATTTAGCATATATGTATAATGGATATGTACCACTTGTTCTTCATAGGAAAATGCTGATCCCAAACCTGTGCAGAGCAATGCACTAATTAACCAAATTTCCAAGGATGCTTTCCCTTGGCACTAATCTTGCCAATGGTCAAGGTGTTTAACACACAGTTGTTATGCAACACACCAAACAAACATGTTTTTGTTCCAAGATATAACTAGGTTAAAGCAACAGAGGGTTTGTACATGCACATGAAATCCTTGGGGTCCAATTAGACTACTGAGTGCAGTATACATCCACATCCAATCATGGTTGTACAATAACGTCTGGATGTAAAGTCTGTTTTAGCAGTAAAGAGTTATATATGATAGTACACAGGCCTACTGTAAATTCACATTTACTGAAATATTCAGTATGGCAAGCCAATTGTATATATGCTAGTACTTACTGAGCTTGCACATACTTGGGCCTAGTAAGTTTGACCAGTAACTATTCATTATTCTGCTGAAAACAAACACAATTTTTGTTCTTTGGTATTTTTATTTATTTATTTATTTTTCAAAATAATTGTATAATCTATTAAAGTTTTCCTGGTAACAAATGAAAAGACATTAGAACCTATTTTAGAGATAAGAAATATCACAAATATTTACAAATATATATATATATATATATATATATATATATATATATATATATATATATATATATATATATATATATATATATATATATATATATATATAATACTAGTGCCTCATTCAGCATCTAATAAATCTAAAAGTACTATTAAATGGAATGGATACCTGTGACTATTGGAATGGTTTCTAACAAACTAAGTTACTTTAATAAGTAGGCTTTTTTTTTTTTTTTTTTTTTTTTTTTTTAGACAAATCTGATATTATTTTAATCTTATATCTCTTATTTAACAGTTACAATAGTTCTTTAATTCTGATCTAACCAGCAGAAGACACTAGCTGGGTTTAAATCCCAGTTGTGCAGATGGGGCACTGCATTACAATGAGCCCCTATTAGAACTATGCTATTCTATTCTATACTTTAATACTTATACTTAATTTTATAGAGAAACCATGAGAAAAGGGTGAATAAAGACAATGTTCAGAAATTATTCATTATTATTATGTTTTTAACTATGCTGTGTAGCTGTGATTATTGTAAAACATTTTTTTAAATGCCATCATTTTATATGAAAAGTTGATATTGAATATATATATATATATATATATATATATATATATATATATATATATATATATATATATATATATATATATATATATTAGACTAGATAACATTTTTAGCTGTCACATGGTCATGTTACATTGTGCCCCTTACATGTTACAATGTACCATAACTATGGGGCATGTTGTCACATTTCACTTCCATTAATTTGGTGTATATCAAGAAAAAAGTATACACTGTATTAATGAAGAAAAAAAAGCAGACGTGGGAAATAAATGTGGGAAAAAGAAATACTCTGAACCCCAAGTGGATTTACACAAACTGAGAAAGTTAAAAAGTGTTAGGTTGAGTCCCGCGCTCCCCTACTAGTCAGAAGTGTACAGATCCCCATAAAATTCAATGGCAAAATGTGCAGTTTGTACAATAGGAAACTTGTCTCTGACTAGCAATCAAATAAATACTATTATCAAATAAAGTTACTGGTGAACAAGGAAAAAATTCTAGTCACTTTTGAAATGGAATAGGGGAGAGCGGGGCACAACCTAACACGGGTTAGTTGTAACACGCATGGTTTAAAACTTTCCACACATGCCAGTATGAAGAAACTTAGTGTATTTACTAGTTGCCATAGCAACATTATTTAGAGAAAAAAATGCACCAAAATTAAAAAGTCTTTGGAAGATATCACTGAACATTATTTAACCATAGCAAAAGTACATTTCTTACTTAAGTTTATTTTTCATCTGTGTTTTTTTGTTTATTTAAAATAAGACAAATCTGGTATTATTGTAATCTTATATCTGTTATTTAACAGTTGAGATGGTTCTTTAGTGCTGATCTAACAGCAGAAGACACGAGTCGGGTTTAAATCCCAGTTGTGCAGGTGGGATGCGTTGTAACACTGCATTACAATGGCCCCTATTAGAAATACGTTATTATATTCTATACTTTTATGGATTCTTTTGAGAAACCATGAGAAAAGAGTGAATAATGACTGAGAGTCAATGTTCAGAAATTATTCATTATTATTATGTTTTTAACTATGATGTATAGTTGTATTTAGCTGTTATCAAACTCAAAAATTAGTTTCTTTTTAATTATTAAAAAAATTAAATATAAATTTTTTGAAAAATGTATTATTTTATTCTATTGACAAAATATTTTAGTTTGTCTTGTATTTTTTTGGATTATATCAGGTAACATTTTAAGCTGTCATTTGGTGATGTTACAATGTACCCTACCTATGGGGCATGTTGTCACACTTCACTTCCATTCTTTTGGGGTAAATCAAGAAAAAAGTATACACTGTATTAATGAAACAAAACCACATATGTGAACTAGACATATGAGAAATTAATGTGGGAAAAAATAAATACTCTAAACCCCAAGTGGATTTACACAAACTGAGAAAGTCAAAAAGCGCTCCCCCCTCTCCCCTACTTACTATTAGCACAAGTAGATACTACGAATATATCAAATCAAATCAAATCACCTTTATTTATATAGCGCTTTTAACAAGTCAAATTGTTTCAAAGCAGCTTCACATTGTTAACAGGAAAATAATGCAACAGAATTTGTATAGCCGTTCTGGTGAAACGGTGATGTTATCCAGCTAATTTCAAGTATCATATAGTGTCAATGCAGACAGATCGGTAATATAGATGAAATTTAGGTGTCCCCAACTGAGCAAGCCAAAAGCAAGAGGCAACGGTGGCAAGGAACCAAAACTCCTTCAGGGTCAGAATGGAGAAAAAAACCTTGGGAGAAACCAGGCTCAGTCGGGGTGCCAGTTCTCCTCTGGCCGACGAACAAACAGTGTATGATTATAATTCTGGCAACATAGCAGGTCTTAATTCATATTAGGTAAATAGATATTCGTAAGATTATTCAAAAGATTGGAGTCATCACACCGAAGACGGGTTTAATGAGGATGTCATGTCGATGCAGCATTTACGGGGGGAGTTTATTTGACATCCTCTCTGCAGACATTTCAGGGATGTGTTGGTCATGTCCAGGCGCTGGTCCACCATCTGATCTGGATACGGCCCGGATCCGGCTGACTGCAGTAAACCTCGGGATAAACAGAGAGACTAACATTAGCGTAGATGCCATTCTTCTTATGATGTAACGAGTACATCAGGTGTTATGGGAAGTGTTCCCAGTTCCGGCTGACCTAGTTAATGCAGCCTAACAATCATTTACTGATTTGAATAATAGAAATTGATAATGTTTTATGTGTAAGCCATAATAAAGAGATGCGTTTTTAGTCTAGATTTAAACTGACAGAGTGTGTCTGCTTCCCAAACAATGCTAGGAAGACTGTTCCAGAGTTTAGGTGCTAAATAGGAAAAGGATCGACCGCCTGCAGTTGATTTTGATATTCTAGGTATTATCAACTGGCCAGAGTTTTGAGACCGCAATAGATGTGATGGAGTATAATGCGAGAGTTTGCTCAAGTACTGGGGAGCTAAACCATTTAGTGCTTTGTAAGTAATAAGCAAGATTTTAAAATTTATACAATGTTTAATAAGGAGCCAGTGCAGTGTTGACAGAACCGGGCTAATATGGTCATACTTCCTTGTTCTAGTAAGAGCTCGAGCTGCTGCGTTTTGGACCAGCTGGAGTTTGTTTATTAAGCGAGCAGGGCAACCACCCAGTAAAGCATTACAGTAATCTAGCCTTGAGGTCATGAACGCATGAATTAACTGTTCAGCATTTTGCATCGAAAGGATGTGCCGTAATTTAGATATATTTTTAAGATGGTAGAATGCAGTTTTACAGATGTTAGAAACGTGGCTTTCAAATGAAAGATTGGTATCAAAGAGGACACCCAGGTTCCTAACTGATGACGAGGACTTGACAGAGCAGCCATCGAGTGTTAGACAGTATTCTAGGTTACTACTTGCAGAGTTTTTTTGTCCAATAATTAAAAATTCATTTTTTTTTTAATTAAGTTGCAGGAAATTACTAGACATCCAATGTTTTATATCAGCTATGCATTCCGTTAATCTTGTGAATTGGTAAGTTTCGTCAGGGCGTGAAAAAATATAGAGCTGAGTATCGTCAGCATAACAATGAAAACTAACACCATGCTTCCTAACGATATCTCCCAGTGGTAGCATGTACAGGGTGAAGAGCAACGGTCCTAGCACTGAGCTCTGCGGTACTCCATACTGAACTTGTGATCGGTGTGACATCTCTTCATTTACTGCTACAAACTGATAACGATTCAGATAAGTATGATTTAAGCCATGCCAATGCAGTTCCACTAATGCCAACATAATTTTCGAGTCTATTCAAAAGAATGTTGTGGTCGATAGTATCGAATGCAGCGCTAAGATCGAGTAACACTAATAGAGAGATACAACCACGATCGGATGATAAGAGTAAATCATTTATAACTCTGATGAGAGCAGTCTCAGTACTATGATACGGTCTAAATCCTGACTGGAAATCCTCACAGATACCATTTATTTCTAAAAAGGAGCATAATTGTGAAGACACTGCCTTTTCCAGTATTTTTGACAGGAAGGGTAGATTTGAGATCGGCCTATAATTGACTAATTCTGTAGGATCAAGTTGAGGTTGTTTAATAAGTGGTTTGATAATAGCCAACTTAAAAGTTTTGGTACATATCCTAATAACAAAGATGAGTTAATGATATTAAGAAGAGGATCTATGACCTCTGGTAGCATCTCTTTTAATAGCCTAGTCGGTATAGGGTCGAGCATACATGTTGTTGATTTAGATGATTTAACGAGTTTAGCCAATTCTTCCTCTCCTATAGCAGTGAATGAATGTAATTTTTTCTCAGTGACACTACAATGCTCTGTCTCATGTGACACTGTAGTAGACGGCTGCATGGTTATAATTTTCTTCCTAATATTATCGATCTTACACGTAAAGAAGTTCATAAAGTCATTACTGCTGTGCTGTTTACAACCATCAGAAGTAGAAGCTTTATTTTTGGTTAACTTAGCCACTGTATCAAATAAATACCTAGGGTTGTGTTTGTTTTCTTCTAAGAGAGTCGAGAAATACGCAGATCTAGCAGTTTTTACGACCTTTCTGTATGCGATCATGCTCTCTTTCCATGAATTATGAAAAACCTCTAATTTTGTTTTCTTCCAGCTGCGTTCCATTTTTCTGGCTGCTGTTTTAAGGGCCCGGGTGTGCTCGTTGTACCACGGCGTTGGACTATTTTCTTTAATCTTCTTTAAGCGCCGGGGAGCAACTGTGTCTAAAGTGCTGGAAAAAAGAGAGTCAATAGTTTCTGTTGCAAAATCGAGTTCCTCTAGGCTATCTGGGATGCTGAGGAGATGAAACTGATGAGGAAGATTATTTAAAAAGCTATTTTTAGTGGTGGCAGTGATAGTTCTGCCATATTTGAAGTGAGGGGACGGCTTTGCAGCCTTAGCTAAATTAAGTATACATGATACTAGGTAATGATCTGAGATGTCGTCGCTCTGCTGCAGAATTTCAACAGTATCAACATTTGTTCCATGTGACAATATTAGGTCTAGAGTATGATTAAGGCGATGAGTGGGTCCTGACACGTGTTGCCTTACTCCAATAGAGTTTAGAATGTCTCTAAATGCTAATCCCAATGCGTCTTTTTCATTATCTACATGGATATTAAAATCACCAACAATTAGTACTTTATCTGCAGCCAGTACTAACTCGGATAGAAAGTCAGCAAATTCTTTGATAAAATCTGTATTGTGCCATGGTGGCCTGTATACAGTAGCCAGCACAAATGTCAAACGGGATTTATCAATTACACTACATAATGCTACATAAAGCACCAAAACTTCAAAAGAATTATATTTGAAACTAGACTTCTGAGTAATACTGAAGATATTATTATAAATTACAGCAACCCCTCCCCCTTTACCTTTCAGATGCAGCTCGTGTTTATAACAATAATCTTGTGGGGTGGACTCATTTAAAGTAATGTAGTCGTCAGGTTTTAGCCAGGTTTCTGTCAAACACAGCACATCTAGATTATTATCTGTAATTATATCATTAACAATAAGTGCTTTTGGGGAAAGGGATCGAATATTCAGCAGCCCGAGCTTTATCATTTGATCATCTGTATTATATCTGTTGTTTATTTGTTTGACATCAATTAAGTTTTTACTGTTGAACGGTCTTGATGTTTTTTTTGTATTTACTAATTCGGGGAACAGACACAGTCTCTATGTGATAATATCTAGGTGAAAGACTCTCTATGTGTTGGGATTTATCTGACTTCTGTAACGGGAGACAGCTAGCAGACGGTCGGGTAAGCCAGTCCGTCTGCTTCCTGACCTGGGCCCCAGTTAGTCAAGGTTTAGCTTTAAGACTATATGCCAAATTACTAGAGAGAAGAGCAGCACCACTCCAAGAAGGATGGATGCCATCCCTCTTCAACAGGTCAGGTCTGCCCCAAAAGCTTTTCCAATTGTCTATGAACCCTATGTTATTTTGCGGACACCACTTAGACAACCAGCCATTGAGTAATGATAGTCTGCTAAGTACCTCATCACTCCTTTTAACAGGGAGCGGACCAGAACAAAAACTGCATCTGCCATCGTACTTTGCGAGTTCACACACCTCTTTAATGTTAATTTTGGTGATCTCCGACTGGCGAAGTCGAACATCGTTAGTGTCGACGTGAATAATAATCTTAGAGAATTTACGATTAGCTTTAGCCAGCACTTTTAAATTTGCTTTGATGTCAGGCGCTCTGGCTCCCGGTAAACATGTGACTATGGTGGCTGGTGTCTCTATTTTCACGTTCGTGTAATAGAATCACCAATAACTAGGGCACTTTCAACAGGATTCTCAGTGGGTGCGTCACTGAGTGGGGAGAACCTGTTTGATGTTCTAATCGGAACGGAAGAGTGTTTTTTTGATCCGCGACTATGCCGTCTGACCGTCACCCAACTGCCCTGCTGCACGGGCTCTACAGTCGGAACCGAACAATGTACAACGTTCACTAAGCTAGTCGCTTCTAAAGCAGTGTCTAAAGCTGTTACATTCTCACTACTCTCAAATAAAGTCTGGATGCGTGTCTCTAATTCTGAAATCTTCTCCGTCAGCCTGACTATCTCCTTACATTTATCACATGTGAAGCCCTGCTCACCAACGGAGACAGATACACTAAACATGAAACATGCGGTGCAAGTGACAATGACTGGAGAAGAAGACATGGCTTACCGTATTTGTTGATTAATCCAATTTACCAAAGTTGTTTGATGGAGTCTATTTACTAATCCAACTCACCACAGTTGTTTAGTGAACTCAGAAAACAGGAAACCCGGGTGCAGAGATGGCAAGCTAACAGGCTAGCGAAAAGCTAATGTGTGATAGTGATTTAGATTAAAAGCTAGTGATGTCAGATTTAATGTGGTAGGCAATGTTAGACAATATATGAAGATGAGTAGGTTATAATTAGCAGTTTAAACAACAGAGAATTATATAAAATAAAAATCCCAAAAGAGCAGAGCAGAGCACATGCGAGCACAGCAGCAATAGCAAACAGGGTAGACAGGAGCAATCGAAGACAGGATCAATCAATCCAAACATATAGTAAATTGTTTTAAGGTATATAGGCTTAATGTTAAAACGGCTTGCCATAAACAATCTTGAGTCTCTTGAGTTAGTGCAGTGTGGTATCAGCGGGCTTTAAGATTGTAATGTCACTATAGAAACCGCTGGAAAGAACACAAGAGTTACCATGGCCCTTGCGGACAGGCGTTTAGTGCGTGAGAGCATCTTTCTGGTTTTGTCTGCCTTATATCTTTATATCATCATGATATGAACATCCTGCGTGAACGTTTTATTTTCTGAAATTCCACAATAATATTTTCCACTTTTGTTTGTTGATTTATTGCTGCATAATAGAATGCTAATTTGTTAAACATATGTCGCTTCGACCATGAGGATGATAAGCACTGCAGCGCTACACTGGAGATATAACCGCATTGCGCTATAACTGTTTTCCTTTAGAAGCGAACTTTCACCTTTTGTGGCCATGAGTGCGGAGAAGCCAAACTTTCTGTCCCAACCTGAAGTAAAAAATATCTATTTCTATCGGAATGGGGATCCGTATTACGAGCCCAGGCGTTTGGTGATCAATGCAAAGAGGGTTTCGACCTTCGACACGCTGCTGCGGGAGGTGACTGGTGGCGTCCGGGCTCCGTTTGGAGCTGTGAGGAACATTTACACCCCCAAAGCGGGACACCGGGTAGACTCACTGGAGCACCTGAGGAGCGGAGAACAGTATGTGGCTGCTGGACGAGAGAAGTTCAAGAAGATAGAGTAAGCATCTATCTATCTATCTATCTATCTATCTATCTATCTATCTATCTATCTATCTATCTATCTATCTATCTATCTGTCTATCTGTCTATCTGTCTATATGTCTGTCTGTCTGTCTGTCTGTCTGTCTGTCTGAACTTTAGCTAACGTTCTGGCAAGGTTCGCTCAAAGTTATCAAAAGTTCTTCCAGTGACGTTGATAGAATGTTCAAAGTTATCTGGTCTTAAATAATGTTCTCAAAACCTTAGCACAAAAACATTATGTATAAATTGATATGGAAGTGAAATTATAAAAATGGAATGTTTCCTTAATGCTCACAAGAAGCATTAAGCTCACATTTCTTTTTTTATTTTTATAAACTCAGCAATAACGTTTTCTTACCTTAATATGAACATTAGAAAAACGTTCTTAGAACACACACACACACACACACACATATATATATATATATATATATATATATATATATATATATATATATATATATATATATATATATATATATATATATATATATATATATAACTTTGGCTAAAGTACTGGCAATATTCTCTCAACGTTATGAGCAAACATTCTTCCTGTAACGTTAGTCTTTAACAATGTTCTCAAAATTCTAGCATAAAAACTCTTTTTATACATTGTTCATAAAACGTTTTTGTCCTTTTACTTTTGATCAGATTATTTCAGGTCGGATTAATTGAGGTGTTTAAATGAAGACTTTTCAATCCAATTGAGCCATCCGATTACTAACGGATTATTTAGGTGTATGTAAATGTATCATAATGTATCTTAACCTTGCCTGATCAAACCTAAATATGTCATGAGTACATTTACACTACCTGTCAAACATTTATACACACATCAACTGATTCGTTATTTTCTATATCTTACAATGATAGCAAAGTTACGAAACAACCAGGTGCATCCTAGGGTGCTTTTTCGAAGTTTCCATGTATGGTGGACACATGATGATGTTTTGCCTTCAATTTTAGATCCAATTTATTAATTTCAGCAAAATTAAAATTTTAGTTTCAAGTTGTAACGAAAATGCAGATAGCTAATTTCACATTATTTAAGCATGAACTTTTAGATCAAACACAAATAATTAAATGTTCGACTAGTAGTGTAGCTGTTTTATGGCAACTAAGAACTTCACAAAATCTACAAATCATTTTTTACTTTGCATTGTGAAAGGGGGAAATGTAATTCAGCTTACTTTCTAGTTATTTACAGATAGGAACCAGGAAGAAAAGAATGCTTCCGCTCAATGGAATGGTAAGGACAAATAATTACATTTTATTTGTACAGCAGGAATCTGTGTATGTGTATAATGAATACAAGCTCAACTCCTATATAAAACACTGCCGATCATTAATTAAGAACAGCGCACAAACATTCAACATACACAAACATTCAGTTTATAGTCAGTCAGCAGGGTAATCTGTTCATCTTTGTGTCCCAGAAGATTTTGTACCAGAACACTGAAGACCCCAGTAGATTTAGACATTGGCAAACCAAGCAAGTTATTTAAGAACATGTTTTTCAAAACACAATCTCTTTTTCAAGGTATATGTTTAAAGTAGCATGCAGATCCCTTGACACCTGTATATCTGGACCATTTTCTAGTTCAGCATATCGCACCTGCCTTAGCATTCAAGAAAAACTACCTAAGCGAGGTGTAATGTTTAGACACACACCGTCTGCGTTGTTGTCTGGGAAGAATCACTTTGTTGTCGGCTTATTTGGCAATGAATTATTAACCTGTGAATTATTATCCACCTCCTTGGATGCATATTTAAGTCAATGGCTCTGACCCAGTGCACAAACAAAGCTCTCCGGAGACAATCTGAATGACATTTCATATACTCCCGCTGTACACTAGTTAAAGAAGAGAGGAATGAAAAGAAAGAAAACAAGCACAGGGACTTTACAACAGTCTTAAAATTTTATGAACTCTCTAAGGCAAAGAGAGTGAGTATCGTCACACTTGCTCAGAGCCCACTTTATTATTGCGGTGAATTAAATGGCTGTTGCCGTGGTAATTGGTGATACAATGTCCTAATCATCATTAGGCATGATTGAACAGGCCAATTTATTTATGATGAGGGCCACACTTTGTTCCTACTGGCTTCTGATTGTCTCAATTAGAGAGGCTGCTTTGGCCTGGCAGGGACCCAAAGACTCACCGTCCCTCTGCTCTTTACGCAAGCGCCTGCAGGGTTACCAGGGGATACGGCAGGGGCCTGAGAGACACTGAGAAACACTAGATGAGAGCAGTTGTCTGTCTGTGTTTGGGTTGAACTGAGCAAGGCCTTTGCTTAAACACACTGGTTAATCTAACTCACGTCTGACCCTGACAGCAAGTGAGCAGCTCTCACATTTCACAGGCGGTGTTTTCTACTGTCTGGAATGCAGTTTCCTATTTATTTTCTTGTATTCATTTTTACGTTTAAGTTGATTGTGTAAAAAAAAAAAAAACATTCAACATTACCTATCAGTTGCAAAAGCTGATAAACTTAATACAGTTGTGTTTTGCTGTAATTTATAGTTGTTGTTTTTTTTTTAAACAAGGAAAACCAAAGATTTGGGTAGTAAACTTATAATTTTTATTTTAAACACCATATGAAACTTGTTAGTAAGTGTGCCTGAAGCATAAATTTTTTTACTTATCTTCAGAACCTGCGATTCTCTCTATCTATTCACCTCTGCCTAGAACCTTTGTTTAGATTCCTTTATTTTCAAAAGAGAATATTCTCTAGCAAGATAAATAAAAGATACATTTTCTCTAAAAGAGCAAACATGAATGAAAATGTCTTTTTAAAGACTCTTTTTCACCTGTGTATTTCTGGAAGCGGTCCACACCTGTCTCCATCAGACGGCCATGATCGCTTCTGCAGTTTTGGCCATGCCGGAGAAGCTTTTGTGGATAGTTCATGCTCTAACTGCTAGAGCATGGCTACGGTCACGTCTCTCGTACTTTTCAAAAGGCAGAGAGTCACCTCAGCCTCTTCCTGGCCTAGTCGTTCTACCTCCGTGTACAAGGCCTTGGCAGCGATCTAAGGGTACCAATGGAAGCATGTCTGAAGTGTATCTGGGCTTGGCCCAGTGAGACTCATTGCAGTGTGCAAGATCAGGGCAAAAGAAGAACAAGTCCTAATGGTTGGGCCAGTATGGGATTTGGTTCTCTGAGCTCATACTGATGGCGTCGGCCCCTTCCTGGTAAATTCCCCTGTGGAAGGACCTCCTTTTTTGAGGGATGGGGCACAATTTGAAGACTTGTAAGATTTCAGTGGGCTATCACCAGCAGTCATATACACTATCACTCAGGCTAGAGCCCGCTCCACCAATTGGGCCTTTGCTTTGAAGTAGAGTCTGTTCGCTAACTGGTGTGCTTTCCGAGGGGAAAATCCACAGAGATGCGAAAACTCCACTGTTTGACTGTTACCAGCTGCTGCGTTTGTAGTAGTTCCTTCCTTTTCAGACAGGACCTTCCACAGGGACTTCTTTCCATGTGTGGTACTTCCCGGGTGTTCCCAGAAGTCCATGTGATGTATTCTCCGCATACTACCCTCCCCTTTGAGTAGGATGGGGTCTCTGTAGTGTAACTCCCATATGGGAAGTAGAGCGCTTCCTCAACGCTCTGGGGTCTGTTTTTCGTACCTCACTTAATACATCTGAGATGCTTTGACAGATCCCAGATCTTTTAATCATGATAACTGATCTCTGGCTAATTTGGTTCTTCAAACGAATTTGCGGATTGGATTAAAATATCTGGATTAAGTTATCTAAGATTACTGCGCGTTCTTGTGTTCCCTGAAGAGGGCAGATGTATCGATGCTCGAAACCACGATCAGTAACGCAGCGATTGGCTGGCGGCAAGACAACAACATAATGACATCATATAATTAAAAAAGACACCTGGCAAAAAAACTTGACCAAAAAAACAAAACAAACTCTGGACCTTTATGAGGAAACAGCTAAACGACCAAAACAACATAAAAGTTATAATAGATAAATTAAATGTTTTTTGTTTGTTTGTTTTTTTAAACATGATTCCCAATTATTTATATTCACGATTTTATTGTATTTGTACACCCTTTGCATTTTTATTTCAATGTTCTAAATAGCAATTAATTACATTTTTAATTCAATATGAAACAGATTTGTTACGTGACAATATTAAAGTTTCTTAAGGGTCAAGATCAATTTATATCTGCATTTCAATAAATATTTGACAACTCACAAGAATATTATCTTTTAAACATCCCGAAAGTAGGGACAAATATGTGTAAAAGGGCGTTTAGTTACACTGCTCTGTCTAATTGGAATCAACTACAAGATGAATTGTGTTTTAAAGAGTTAGTTTCTCTAAATGAATTCAAGAGTATTTAAAATTATTTGGATACAGATTTGCCTGATCATAACTGTTTTCACTGATATTGTAAATTTTTCGTTTATGTAAATAATGTATTTGTTTTCATGTTTTTATTTGTTTTGTATGTTCAATTAAATTTGCTGCTTGTCTTGGCCATGACCCGATTGCAGCACTGCTGCGTCCGCTCTGCTCTTGCGACACTCTGCCACGCTGCCTCTGTGTGCGGTGTGAATGCTCTGGTAACATGGGTACCGGAAAAAATATGTGCTCTATGCTTATGCTCTTCTAACACATGCAGTGTGAAGCCGGCCTAAGATGGTTACGACCTTGTTCTGCACCACCGAAAATTGTAACACAGTTAAGCTGGTTGTGGTGTTTAGAATAGTGGCCCCTAGTGTTAGTACATCTACACAACGTCGAAGTGACTGACAGATAGGGAACGTCTCGGTTATTGTTGTAACCTTCATTCCCTAATAGAAGGAACAAGACGTTGTGTCCTTACTACCACAACTCTGACCTGCCTGCTGAAATGGCCGAGATGCAGGTGTTTGGGACTCCAAAGTGTGACCCCTAATATATTTAATATATTAAAATGTAATCGAATAAAAACTACTGTTAAAATGATCTTGACGCATGGATTAGTATGTAAGTCAACACATAATTAACAGATAATGAAAACTATTTAAAAAAATGTAAAAGTAACGTTTAATTTGACATTACAAAGTGCGCTTTTTAAAAGTGTACTTAAGTATGTTATGAAACATAGTCATTAAAGTGTACTCTCTTTAGGTGCACCTATAGTGGCCTTTTATTCATCTGTAAGTACAGTTTTTTAATGTACTTTTAAGATTTGAAGTACACTACAATACAATTGTGCATTGAATACAATTAAGCACACTTCTTTTTCACATAGGGTAACCAAACATGAGATTCAGAGTACCATGAGTAAATTGAAACGTTTATTGTGTGTACCACACATTAAAGTCTTTTTCCTATGTGCAGTTGAAACCCGTCCCTCAGAGTCGTGTGATAGTGTCTGCCAGATTCCTCAAACCCATCAAAGAACCCTGTGCAATATTGTAAGTACTGTTTACTTCTTTTTTCATAGTCCTGAACTTTAGACACACTACAATCCATATTTTTTTAATCACTGCAAACCTTTGAAACCTTAATGTCTAAAAGCAGCATTTGTGTTGTGGTATTTCTTTCCAGATTTAATCAAATATCTCTGTGGTGTACTTAACGTAGCCTAAGCAGTTCACTCAAAAATTAAAATTTGGCCATTATTTACACTCCCTCCTGTTGTTCCAAACCCATTATGCTGTTTTTTTTTTTGGTTTTTTTGAGGAATTTAGCTTCTTTCTGCACCCATAGACTGTATAGACACCCATAGACAGCTCCCTTCATTATCTTCCATTGTAGAAAAGTGAAGCCGCCAATGTCCGTATATGGCGCTGACATCTTGTGCTGATTTGGGACCTGCGTCTGTGCAGTAGTGACCTCGGGACCCAAATTTGCGCAGTAGTGAGCAGGAAGTAGAGCCATGATATCAACACCCCGCCCACACTCCTGCAGTATCTGTTAGCACAGTTTATTGCAGAACAACTCATTATGTTGGTGTAAAATAAAGAGTTATGGAAATGTAGAAATTAAAGCTAAAGCTCCAATCTCCTCCCGAAAAAAGTCAGTTGGTGCCTCAGTGACAACTTCGCTCAAAGAAATTGTCAATCTCATCTGTCAATCATGACGTCACACCCAAGTTTTTGTAGCAACAAAAAACTAACTATAACCAAACTTTTCGTAAAAAACAAACAAACACTTGAACTTACATCAGCGTGATAAAAACTACCTAAAATGACAGAAACCATCTTTGGGAAAAATTGATTTGGAGTGTAATTTGATTTAGTTTGTCTCGCGTCCCATTAGAATATATGGAGGGGCGGGGTTTATAACCTATACTGGGACCAACCACCTGGCGGTGATTGAGACGCTTTGGCTTCACTTTTCAGGATGTGTTCAGCACGCTTGTTTGCACCCAGTGATAGCTCAGTAACCACATTGGTCGAGCTCCGAAAGGGGAAAAAACACCAAAAGTAGTAACTGTATGGAGGTTGGATGTTTGAGAAGAATTTTAATTTTGATGAACTATTCCTTTAAGCAACTAATGAACCAGCATGTATGCATGTATGTATGTATGAACAAATGTACTGTATTCATCCATTCTGTTTCTTTGTATACATCTGCGTTACAAATATATTTTGTTATATGAATGTAAATTTGCTTTTCTGTGTCTTCAGTATTGTGGCAAATGGAGATGTCCTGAATCCAGCGGTTAGGCTTCTGATTCCCAGCCGTGTGATTGGGCAGTTTGAGCGGATTCTGGAGATGGTCACGGAGAAAATGGGCCTGCGAATTTTTGGGGGTGTGCGGAGGTACTTTATAGTGAATTTAGTTTATATTACTCAAAATTCATGTTCATGAATAGGCTTCTAAAGGATAGACTTCTAACCAAGAAACATTATAAAACGATTAAAAAACTGGATGTTTTGAATGTTCAGATAACACTTGATGGCAACGTTAGCAAAACCTTCTTAGAACATATTTTTGTTACATAGACTGTACAAGCCTGAAACACTTTATGAAAAGTCCTTTAGATGATATGTGCCCTTTCCTCATTTTGGAAAGGAAAGCATGTATATCATCTGAGCAATATTTACTTATTTTAACCTTTAACATCTTCTGTTGCAGCCTGTATACCTTTGAAGGGACTCTCGTTGTGGATGGAAAGGAGTTAGAAAATGGACAGTTTTATGTTGCTGTTGGCAGAGACAAATTTAAGAAGCTTCCATACAGTGACCTCCTGTTCAACAAACCCATAGGCATAAAGCGAGTGAACGGGTAAGAGAAAGATGCAGCATTTTACCTGCAGATGAAGTATGTTTTTGGTAACACTTTACAATAAGGTCTCATTTTTTAACATTAGTTCATTTTAATAATGTATTAGTAACATTAACTAAGATTAATAAATGCTGTAGAAGTATTTTTCATTTTTAGTTCATTTTAACTAAAGTAGTTAAATATATAGTTCTGTCATGAAACTCTAGATGGCGCTGGCTGGTGGTTTTAATGCAAGCTGATGATATTTACAGCGTTCACTACTTGGCCCAAGCTGATTGGTCTATGTTGCATCTGCAGCCAATGAGCTTATTGCTCAACACATTTAAATGGCTGGTTACATTCACATTAGCAGTTTGCAACACGCTTCAGTGTTCCTCTAAAACCCTTCACCTTCCCCAGCTCCACCTGTATAGATCTGCTATGGGTTATTGATATATGCTACTTGTGCACTATGTCATACTCGCAGAAGCGTATCTGCGTATGTATTGGCAGTAGCAAGTTCCTGTACTTGCTCTGCAGCAGCAGCATCAACAGCAGTGTAGCAGATCTATTTCACCAAGACCACACATTAACATTGTCATATCCATTACCATGCTAAAAATCTTCTGAGAGTTATCATGGTTGAACTAATGTTAATACTGAAACCCAAAAAGTGTTACCATGTTATGTACCATACCATAGAATGTAATTGAATGTGATTTTAGGTCAAAAGCAGCGTCTTTACCACCTATATACAAATACAGACGACAAAATGGAGATGTGAGTAAAAAAAAAAAAAAAATAACAATTTTGCACTGGGCATATGTTAAGTCATTGAATATTTCTGTTGCAAGGTGGGGAACCATCATCTCAGTAAGTCTGAGTGTGGACAGGAGAAGAGCAGTCCTCCAGACCAGAACTCCAAAGAACAGCTGTCGTCTATGGTCAGAGAGATCTCTCAGGCCAGACTCATGAACATACGCAAGAAGAGGAGCGAACTTATGACGTCTCATGAGGCAGATGACAATGGTAAGAGACACACGTTTGACCATCAGTAGAAAATCTGAAATCAATGTTTTTGTGTTTTTTGTCCAAAAGAGGAACACAGCATGCATAACTACACTAGAATTCCAAAGTGTGGAGTCGGTAAGAAATTTTAAAGTGAAAGAAGCTTCTTATGCTCACCAATGGTGCATTTTTTTTAAACAGAATACAGTAAAATCTGTAATTTTGTAAAAAAATTATTACAATTTAAAGTAACTGCTTTTTATGTGAATATATTTTTAAAAATTAATATATTCCTATGATGCAAAGCTGAATTTTCAGCATCAATTCTCCAGTCTCCGGTGTCACATGAATCATTTTAATATGATGATTTGCTGCTTAAAAAAAAACATTTCTTATTATCATTAATATTTAAAACAGTTGCTCTGCTTCATATTTTTTGAAACCGAGACATTTTTCCCAATATTCTTCTATGAATAGAAAGTTCAAAGAACAGCATTTACTTGAAATAGAAATCTTTTGTAACATTATTAAGATTTTGTGTCATTTTTTTATCAATTTAATGCATCTTTGCTGAATAAAAGTATTTATTTCTATTAAACAAATCTTACTGACCCTAAACTTTTGAACAGTAGTTTCTGTACACTGTAAGAACAAATGTATTTTTAGCTTGTCACTGTTTCATGACAAGTGCGATGTACTGAATCAATATAAATAGGTTTAACACTGCAGAAGATTTGACAGATTTAACTGTAAAGATGCAAAATCTATCACTATCAAGTGTTATGTTATCTTTGACAACTTTCATCATGTCTTTCTTTGCATTTGTGTCTGTACTCAAAAGTGTCTCAGCAGCCACTATTGTCTCGAAAACGATGATGTAATTCAGTTATGCTTATATAATGCGTTTCCCTGTGCGTCCAAGAGATGGCACTGGTGCTCTGCGAGTGTGCTTCTCATGCTCTTGCTGTGGCATGAGAGGGATTACATCATCATCATCATCGTCATCATCATCATGTGTCCTCAGATTGCAGCCGGCGGTGTGCGATCAGCACCATGCTTGACTGCACGTGTCTCTTTTCAGAACATCTCACCGAATGATGACATTTCAGTGCAAAGAGAGCCCTTGCAGAGATCGCCCGCAAATGCTATTAGTCACGCTCCAGATTATGAACGAAATTTGATTCATACTTAAATTGATGTGGTGAAAATAAAGCTCAGGAATAAGAGGTTTGGTAGTGAGGAGGTGTCACATATTGAGCAGCGTCTGTAGCTAGTGTAGAAGTGTCTCTCCCTCATTAGCACTCGAGGTCCTGCTGGTACCCAGGTGTCTGAAACAACCCTATTTAATCTCCATGGCGATGAAGTCAACAAAAGCACACATCTTCTCTTCTTTACGCTTTCAGGCGAAGCTTCTGTTTCTTGGGCCAAGCAGACTGAATTTCTGTGTGAAAATCATTCTTTCATAATCTGTTGTGATTTTACACAGACATTTGTTCCGTTTATTTCATGAATGAAGACATTAGCCACAACTTTAATGATTTCTAGGAACATATTCACCAAGGTCATTTTAGGTGGTGATTTCAGTGTGTATGACAGAATCAAGCCAATAAACAAAGTGGTAATAGTGAGTCAGTTTGACCCTATCAAATTGTAAATTAATGAAGTTTCCAATGTCGCAGGATAAATGTCTCAATTTGATTCCTTCATGCAGCATATAGGGTTACAGAACCATGGAGTTTAGTTGCCTGATGTAATCATCTTCTGCACTGACTAGTCCCATATTTTAATGGTTCAGGTTGTATTAAGTCGTGTAGAGCAAGCATTCTGCTCATTTTGGCTGCTAATAATTGAGATTCAGGATTTATTATAGTCTATTGTTTGACATCAGGCAGTGAAAATACAGATCTGTGCTTAAATTTAATGCTGAAAGGTAAAAGTATGGTGTTGAATTGACCGGCAAAAATCCATTGGTTTCAGAATTGTCTTGACATGGGTTATTTTAGGATAGGAAAGTAACTTTACACATAACGACAGCATTGTTACAAATCTGTATAAGTGTGAAGTGATGATTTGAATTAAAAGGCAAGAGATCAGAACATCACATGCTGCTTTTGTCACAGTGGGTGGCAGAAGTAATTTAAAATAAACATGAAATCAAAATGGACCCTATTTAATATGTACTTTCTTAATACATTTTCAATACAAAGGGCCCTATCATACACCCGGCGCAATGCAACGCCATTTTCATGTCCAGCGCCATGTTGTTTAAATAGCAAATGCACTCCCACCCATCTGTTCGCCGATGGGTGTGCTGGTCTGAAAACGAGGTGTGTTCAGGCGCATGTTGAGGCAACAGGTGCTATTTTGAGGCAACTAAAAACGACTGTATGCAGTTTTTTTTTTTTTTTTTTTTTTTTTTTTTTTTTTTATTTAAAGGGCGCGCTAGTAATATGCGCCTATAGGTGGATTCCTCTCTGGAGAAGCACTCTGTCTTTCCGCTTGCAAATTCCAGCATGTAAATTGCTAATCCGCTATGGTGCAAGCACAATTGGCTTTTAAAGGGAATGGGAGATGAAATTTGATTGGTTTATTGCATGTTACGGCCAAACCACACCCATAACTCATTAAGAGACTAGGTGCAACCCTTTTGAACGATGCACCTGGCATACCAGCTGTTTTTTCCATCGTTAAACTAGCAAAATTTGATTTGTGGACACTTTAATCCACCCTTAAACCTATCCATACCACCAAACACGTCCCTAACCTCATCTGTGACCCACCTCAATAACAACATGAACACAATAAGTACATAACATGTTTTTATGTAAGTCCATAATAGTTAAAGACACCTATAAAAGTGACATTTTTTCTTTCTTTTTTTTTTAAGTACTGTAAATCTCTTTAAGTTTAAAACTTATAAATGAGGAACAAATTACAGAGTGTGCCTTAACTAGTTTAAAATTATTTTTGTTATTATTAAAGTGACACATCCATTTAAAATGCCAATTAATCGTAAACAGGTTTATTCAGAGTAAAGCTCAGTATTAAAGCGCAGCTCTCAACCCAGCTCCCAACATTTTGTATGTCTTGCACTGATGAATATCCCTCTTTGATAAATAAACCGTGCATTAAAAGGCAGGAAACTATGTGCTGGAATATAACGCTATGTGCATATATTTGAATATCAATGATTTGTCGAGGATCTGACACCATTAACGAGCGACTCTAACAGATGGCACAAGTGTTAAGTGAATGTAGGGCAAATTCTCCAATCACATGGCATAATGAAGGCAGAGAGGGTTCTGGAAGAGAGTGAGGATGTGTGGTTGTGTTTGAGAGAGGGAAGAAGGAATCACGGGGAAATTGCTGCGGCTTCGTCCCACTCCAGTAATGACAGGGAGGGATCAGAGGAGTGTGGAGATGTACAAGAGCCGCTGATGGCTTTCACAGTTCAGTATCTCAGGGCTCCTGGTGACAATCCATCCACAATACTGTAATAATGCTGAAATAGGCCATTAAGGTGCCTCTCTCTGTGCCTCACTTCACTGATCAGAACGTGTGTGTGTGTGTGTGTGTGTGTCTGAGGTCTTTCAGCACCTCAGAACAGACTGAGATGTGACAAGTGCTAAAGTCTTGCTCGTTTCTAATTAGATCATGGCCTGCAGTGATGGCAGTAAATGCAATATCTGCACCAGAGGTGAGAAACAAGAGAATAAAAGAGGATTTGGAAGAGGGAGTCAGATGCTTTTTTAAATGTAGAAATGTAATTTTGTCACACTGTCTTTTCCTCCTGTGTCCTTACCAGCGTGTTCTCATTAGTATAGGATGTATCAGAACGTAAACTGTAGTAGTGCAGTACCTATTTTTATGTGAATAATATAATATTAATCAATAATAATATCTTACATAGACCGCTTCTAAAACAGTATGAATGTGCGGCTACTGAGATGCACAATTAATGGTGAAGTCTGTGATGTTTTTTTTATTTATTTTTTTATTGTAAAATGCTTAGTCCTTTCCTACCTTAATATTCAGAGACATCTATTAGCAAGAAATTAAAACTGAGAATATGATTGAGCATCCCAACCAGCCCAAATTTGACAACAGAGTGAGTTTGGGGCAGGAATAACAATTGTCTGACCATGTTGATGACAAGGAAAGTGTTCAGGAAAACCTGTTTTTAGAAATTACAGACTATACATTTCAGCTTTAAAAATAATTAAAATTATGTCATACAAATAATTCATGTTATTACTTTAAGTAAAAATGTTTAAAGCACTTATATTCTTGAAAAAAATGCATAATCTCTTAGTGGGTACTTTTAAATAAGCAATTTTTTCAGACCATTATAAAGCATATATTTTACAGTATATGCTAGAATGAATGTGTGTAGTATGAATGTAATCCTCATGTACTACATTCGTCTGGTCATTATTGTCATGTGACCTATTGCACCACTGCATTCACAACTCCTCCCCCGTGGCCTCGGATAGAAAAGTGTCCATCGCATACGCACTTATGTTGCCTTCACGTGCTATCAGAAATGTCATAATTCCCACTTCAGAAGTCGTGATTATGAGCTTGTTGCATTCAAGTGCTTTGTTGTCGGAATGAACAGGAATCCTGGACACCAGGTTTATTCTTGCCTATTTATTTGGAAAATCTTGTTAAAACCAAAACTATATGTAGTGGCACATGCACTAATGTGATGCTGACATTTACTATGCTATCCAGTCTGCTTTCTGCCAATTCTGTAATTTTGGTCAAATATAGGCTATTTTCAATGTATATAAAACATATAATACGCTTTAAAAGATTACTCGTATATGTAAATATGCACTACATTAATGACAAGACAAGACAATCCAGCTGTTTTGGGGGAAAAAAAACTAATAAATCATACCCGTCACAGCAGTAGTTCTTCCCGCCACCATGTTTAAAGTTTATGGCACACCCATCTCTGGAATTTCAGTATCAAAATTATTTTCGAACCTCCCAGTGGTAAACATGACATCAGAGGGACGTTCATGTGCAATTTTTACCTAGGAAACTCATATTTATGATAATTCTGCCCATATATCTGCCCCGGTGTACGATTTCCTCTCAGAAATTGCTAGTAATTTTCACAAATAATTTGAAGTGAAATTGTGTTTTCTTGTAAAACATACACTAATAATCGTTAGCCCTATTCACATGGGATTAGTATTACCTGGTGACCTCTAGTAATTTGTAATTATTGCAGAGGTTGTCTATGATCTTAATCCTGTGCGAATCGGCCATGTCTGTCATTTGTAAAGTAAAAATTCCCTATATAGTAGGGAAGTATGCATATTTTGGATGCTGCTTCAGTCTTGAATGAATCGGTTGAATGAATGATTCAGTGACTCACTCATAAAGACTCATAAAGTCATTTGTTGCCACCTACTACTGTAACTGTATCTGCAGAAATGTTCACTACTATAAATTCACCACCACTGACACAGAGACTTGACCGTCCGTCTGGAACAAACACAGTCAAGCGAGTGATGATGCAAACAGTGAAAATAAATTTTAGAGCTCTTGGAATACTGCTCGACCAATCAGATTCCAGGACAGGAGCAAACAATGTCTGTAGGGTCATGAGAGGTTTTTTATCAGTTTATCCATCTTCACATCCTTACAGCAGCGGGTGACAGACTCACTCCTCACTGTCTGCTGACTAAATAATAAAACATATTTTTCTTTAAATGTATGAAATATTCATGTTTACGATAAGGCCTTGGGCTGAGTTAGTGTGGGATTTTGAATCAGGCCCCTGGATGTATGATGTTTTGGAGGAACTTTTTCAGAACTGTCTGTTGAAATTCTTCTGAAAGAGGCTGCCTTGCATGATTGGCCGAGATTGAGGCCCGTGTAACAGTTGCTGGGCGGAGCTTGGACAATTGCCTCCGTGGGTTTGCTGCTCGCTGGTAACAGCGCTCTTATAGGGGTCTCCTGTCTGCCTCTGACAAATCAACAGGAATGCAAGAAAACACTCCAGCGAATGAAAGTCGGTACTGATTAACCCGCCCACGGTTTTTGTACGCACTTAGACAAGGAGGAGGTGGTAATCAGTGCGATTTTACACAGTCCTCCCACCAAAAGCATGGTGCTTTATTTTTGTCAGACGTGGCAATTTGCTTTCCACCAAAACTGTGCCTTAAAATATTCCCAATTAAGCCCCATTGCGGAATGATTCGTACAGATTATGCAGTGTTAAAGCCATTAAAGACTCAAAATCCCAGCAGTGACTTCCATTTTGAGTTATACCAGCTTCATGTCACTATTATAGGTGAATAAATTGATGTGATGTATGTTAAGACTATAACATGTGCTGCTGTTTGAGGTTAGGGGTCTGTGTTGCACGTCCTGCATCTGTGTTCTAAAGATTTGTTCTCTATATATGTTGAGACCACAATATAATAGAAGAATTAGCACTATTACTTTGGTACAAAGCAACTATCACTCACATTTTCTTCGGAATAATGCAATTAATCACAGTATAGTACAAATCTGGAAATAGTTGCACAATTAAGAGCCACAGACCATCAGTGTGTTTTTTTTTTTTTTTTTTGAGGCATAACAAAACACAAAACACCTCTTATTGAATAGATCTCTTTCATCGTGCACATACCTAATCTGTAATGGCTGCCAATAGACTGAAGGTTACATGTGTCTTTTTAATGGTACCATAGAAGCTTTAGTGTTAGTATATTGGTTGGTGGACATAATCAAGTTGTCAGGCTTGCTTAAAATGCTTTTTAACGATTGGGCATGATCAGATGAGAATGATAAAACTCATTGTTGCATTTCAAGGCTTTCATCTATTATGAAATCATGTTTTCTTAGTCTTGCCTTCTTTATTCCTCCTGTTTGCACAATATTGTTTAACCTTGTGAAAGCAATTTTGTGCCATCAACATTATGCAATGAAATGAAAAGCCCCTTTAGCTGGTAAATTTAATCCCCGCAAGGTCAGTCGCAGCTGAAGGTGGTCGTTTGGTTGGTCTCTCATCTTCATTTGTTGTAGAGGACAGCGTTACAGCCATGTGTGTTTATGGCGCTGCCGCTGCCTGTGATTACAAGCACACTCATTAATCTGGCTATCAGCGTGTTAAAAGCTGCTTTTATAAGCAAACAACAAGATTTAATATTTCCCCCCGGCTCTGATAGAAAAAGGTGATGCTGCCAAAGCGAATTAGCCAATCAGTACGTCTTCTTAATGCTTCCCAGCAGTCTTCACTTATGAGGGAAAACAAATGCTGGAACTGCACGTCTGAGCAGACAGGTCTATCTGTAAGCAAGCGTGTCTGAGCGCTGTGCTGTTTTCGTGTCACTTCCTCATGAATTGCCATAAAAACATTACATCCTTATCCTGCATGCCAACCGTCCTGTTTTATGATCCTTTGAAGCAGGCTTATTGGATTAGGAGAAAGAAATAATATTCTGTCATTTTAGTCTGTAGACTAAATGTGGAGCATGTTGAGAAAAACATTTCTGCACATTTATAGAGTTGCACTTGACCTGAGAGATTAACAGCTTTGAGGGGTTGATGTGTGCAATATCATTATTATTCTGCCACTGTTCCTGCATTATAAACCCCATTAATGCCATTAGAACAAAAGTAAACTAGAAACTAGATTTTAAAGTTTTTTTCTGAAGACAATGCTGGTCTGTTTGTGGGTGGTTTCCAGGGTCGATGCTGTGCTGTTGCTAATATGCTCAGGGTGGTTTAGGGTGATGCTAGGTGTTTTCTTCCTGTCTGGTGTAAAAAGAGTCTCTGTGATCGTTTGGTCTGTAGATATGGCTCAGATCTCTGCTTAAATTAAGGAACACACACTTTACATTATCTGCAATTAAACGATTATTAAAATCAATATCACAGGAAAGCATCTAACTGTAATGTCACAATGCTCCTGTTGCTAATATGCTGATATTTGTTCAGCTCTGCGTAGCTCAGAAAACCAAAAAAATGGTGAATAGTGGGCAGCTTCACTATCAAGAGATTCATGAAAATGTATCACACAAACACATGTAAAAACACAGTATTAAGAATTAAGGATGTGTAAACTTTTTAACATATTGTTTTGTCTGTAAACATCTGTGTGAAACAGCTTTTTCAACTTAATTCACATTTATTTGTATAGCGCTTTTCACAATACATATCGTTTCAAAGCAGCTTTACAGAAAATGCATTAAAATTTAGATGATCTGTTATCAGAGATGACTGTGTCCAAGTAATGCATTTCAGAAATGTACATATACAAATCAGTATATCAGTTAGCTAACAATGTATTATTTTAAGGCAGAAACAATGAGCCCATTTAAGTAATTATTACAAGTTGTGAACATACTGATTAAATATATGGAAAATTTTGCATTGGTGCATGTTGATTCAGAATCATCTGAAGTCCTCACAGGGGTTTTTCAGGGCAAGACTAAATCGAAAAACAACATGCAATTTTTACCATTTATTTGGCTAAAATGATTAACATTTTGCAGATTCTGCATGGTGTATGTAAACCTGTAAATTTTTTATACAATAAATAGTTGAAATACATGTTTAATATTTTTATACACACCCAAAGAATCTCAAGTGCACAGCAACCTCAAATTGTAAAAGTGAAATTTTATCATCTGTGATTAAACTGTTTCTGACATATTTCATACAATATCAGTTTTGATGAGGTTATGAATGTGATTGGTTGCCTCTGGAGCAGCAGTTATTATTTTTTTTTATTTTTGTATCCTTGTTTGCATAAGAGCAAAATCATCCAATGCTTTTTCTGCCAGGTGCAAGCATACCAATTGCATTTGCACATTTTATGACCATATTCTCATGTTTGGCTCAATTGCTTCTGCTGTAATTGATTTGCATAAGATATGCATCACATGGTCTAAGAACGAAAGTAAAGCTTGCCACAAACAGTGAGGTAAAGCAGAATTCATGATGGCAGAGCAGCTCTGATGCTCCGTCTCATAGGTTGTGTAGTTTGCTTGGTAACGTGTAGATGAGAGAAAGCTATAGCGAGCCTTGGGAGGTCTTTATTAAAATAATCCATAAATACCTCATCTATAGCGTGTAAACAGCAGGACTCGTTCGTCTCCGGCCCACGGGAGTTAAAAAGATTGGCCGAGTGCCTAGCAACCAATGACTGCTTTAACAGCTTCACATGTGTGAGTTCTTCACATCACCGCTGG
The DNA here is from genome assembly GCA_018749465.1 of Paracanthobrama guichenoti. Lineage (NCBI taxonomy): Eukaryota > Metazoa > Chordata > Actinopteri > Cypriniformes > Gobionidae > Paracanthobrama > Paracanthobrama guichenoti. Next base: position 9,811,979 of record CM031958.1, read on the forward strand.
AGCTCTCAGTCCTTTGTGTGAAAATGGCCGAAAAGTGCTGAACACCTGACACGGGTCTTTCAAACACACATCTCACTTCATAAGTGCAGTGCTGCTTTGTTTACTTTTCACCATTTGCGTCTTTTGTGAAAGTCTTTATTTATAGCTATAAATGGAGTAGATGATGTTCTTCAATCACGTTCGCTCAGAGTTTGTTCTAAACCTCTAACACTAAGTGTTAAAACGTCTGTGGTTGATTCTGCCTGAATTGCTGAGACTTTGTGTTGTAGATCATTTCAGTTATGGTTATGTATTCTTTAGATGCTTTTGACCTATTTGGTTTTTCATAACGTGTTTTTTTCCACATTTTTCCCAGACTAGTGGAAAGGAAACATCTAAAATACACTTGGGATAGTTCACCCAAAAATGAAAATTAGCCCATGATTTACTCACCCTCAAGTCATTCTAGGTGTATATGACATTCTTCTTTCAGACGAATACAATCAGAGTTATATAAAAAAATGTCCTGGCTCTTCCAAGCTTCATAATGGCAGTGACTTGTTGGTTTGTTTTTTTACGGTGAAAGAGTGATCCTTGAATCCTTGACGCATGCGTATTGACGTACATGGAAGCGCAGAGGATAGAGCAAAACAAAACACGAATTAGAAATCTAAAACGAGAATTTTTAAAGAGAAATGCAGAGAATTTCGATATAAGAGAAGAGGTTCTTGAGTTTGTTGCCCAGCTCTATCCCCAAGAGGCATCAAAGCTTGCGATGCTCCTACATCCTGCATCATACATTGTGTAATACATGGTTACTCTTTCGCCATAAATAGATGTGTATGACGGTCCGCCGGAAGTTAGTTATTTTAGTCTATAAAGTTTTAAATATGGATATTTTTCTTACACAAACGCATCACTTCACTTCAGAAGGCCTTTATTAACCACCCAGAGCGTGTGGAGCACTTTTATGATGGATAGATTCACTTTTATGGACTTCAGAAATGAACCAAGTCACTGCCATTATAAAGCTTGGAAGAGCCAGGACTTTTTAAAAAAAAACTTTTTATAAATAACTCTGATTGTATTCATCTGAAAGAAGAATGTCATATACACCTAGGATGAATTGATGGTGAGTAAATCATGGGCTAATTTTCATTTTTGGGTGAACTAACCCTTTAAATATATATTTTATTGCACATATCTATTTGCATCTGTATATTTCAATTGCAATACATATCTTTAAAGTCAGAAATTTCCACTTTAGCAGCACTTACATACTCCATACTTCAGTAGCACAGTCAGTAAAGCATACAGCTTAAGAATCTTATGAATCTCTCATCCAATGTTGAGATTTCAGTTTTGGAAATGTACTGTATGCAAATTAGTGCATATTTAATTAGATAATGCATAATTTGCTTATGTAACTATAACATTTCAGAAAACTTAAGGGATGGTTCACCCAAAAAAATTGTCAAGCCCTCATGTTGTTCCAAACCTGTATGAGTTTCTTTCTTCTGCTGAACACAAAATAAGATATTTTGAAGAATGTAACCAGACAGTTGATGGTATCCACGGACTTCTATAGTATTGTTTTCCTACTATGGATGTCAATGGCTACTGTCAAATGTTCGATTACCGACATTCTTTAAAATATATTTTGTGTTCAACAGAAGACAGAAACTCATACAGGTTTGGAACAACTTGAGGGTGAGTAAACAATAACAATTTTTATTTTTGGGGGAACTACACTCACCTAAAGGATTATTAGGAACACCATACTAATACTGTGTTTGACCCCCTTTCGCCTTCAGAACTGCCTTAATTTTACATGGCATTGATTCATCAAGGTGCTGAAAGCATTCTTTAGAAATGTTGGCCCATAATGATAGGATAGCATCTTGCAGTTGATGGAGATTTGTGGGATGCACATGCAGGGCACGAAGCTCCCGTTCCACCACATCCCAAAGATGCTCTATTGGGTTGAGATCTGGTGACTGTGGGGGCCATTTTAGTACAGTGAACTCATTGTCATGTTCAAGAAACCAATTTGAAATGATTCAAGCTTTGTGACATGGTGCATTATCCTGCTGGAAGTAGCCATCAGAGAATGGGTACATGGTGGTCATAAAGGGATGGACATGGTCAGAAACAATGCTCAGGTAGGCCGTGGCATTTAAACGATGCCCAATTGGCACTAAGGGGCCTAAAGTGTGCCAAGAAAACATCCCCCACACCATTACACCACCACCAGCCTGCACAGTGGTAACAAGGCATGATGGATCCATGTTCTCATTCTGTTTATGCCAAATTCTGACTCTATCATCTGAATGTCTCAACAGAAATTGAGACTCATCAGATCAGGCAACAATTTTCCAGTCTTCAACTGTCCAATTTTGGTGAGCTTGTGCAAATTTTTTTCCTATTTGTATTGGAGATGAGTGGTACCCGGTGGGGTCTTCTGCTGTTGTAGCCCATCCGCCTCAAGGTTGTGCGTGTTGTGACTTCACAAATGCTTTGCTGCATACCTCGGTTGTAACGAGTGGTTATTTCAAAGTTGCTCTTCTATCAGCTTGAATCAGTCAGCCCATTCTCCTCTGACCTCTAGCATCAACAAAGCATTTTCGCCCACAGGACTGCCGCATACTGGATGTTTTTCCCTTTTCACACCATTCTTTGTAAACCCTAGAAATGGTTGTGCGTGAAAATGCCAGTAACTGAGCAGATTGTGAAATACTCGTCTGGCACCAACAACCATGCCACGCTCAAAATTGCTTAAATCACCTTTCTTTCCCATTCTGACATTCAGTTTGGAGTTCAGGAGATTGTCTTGACCAGGACCACACCCCTAAATGCACTGAAGCAACTGCCATGTGATTGGTTGATTAGATAATTGCATTAATGAGAAATTGAACTGGTGTTCCTAATAATCCTTTAGGTGAGTGTATCTAAGGATAATGTAACCAGCTGCGGAAGAATGTTGATAACTTATGGAGTATATTTCCATAACATTTTTGACTGTTATGTAACAAGTTTGACTGTCTCCTCATGTCAATGTAATATTTGCATACTGGATTGTGTCTCAATTAGTCTGTGCATTTCTTTAACAATACATAGCTGTCTTTACCCTACACAGTGACTTACAGTAATTCTTATGCACAGACGGCAGAAAGCAAGACTGAAGAGAAAGACTCATTTAATTTGCAGAGAAATCAAACCTAATAAAAACGAACAGCAGCTGTGTTGGAAATGAAGGCTTAAAAACAGGCGTCAAAACCTGCGTCATTTGAGTCAGGCTTTATACCCATCCCCCATCCAGCGGCCTTTAATGAAGGAAGGTTTTAAAATGTTATTTAATTTGATTTAGCATTTTTATGAGACGAGCCCTTCTCTCAATCACATTTAACTGTTTATTGTTACATTAGCGGTCCTGCTTACAGTCTGGGTTTTGGACTACAGTTAATAAATGTGAGCGATTTCCATAAAATATTCAAAGAAGCCCATTATTGCTACGCCGGCTCATCTCCACTGCTAAACTTCAATCAGTTTTGCATTTGAAACGCATTAAATGCCTGGGTGAAATGCTATCATCTGCACAGCAATATTTTTATAGCTGCTATTGGAGAAAGCGTGAACTTATATGAGGTGCATTAATTCTGCTGTTTAATTATTTAGAGTATATTGATTTCACACACAATGTTTGGATTTATTGCTCATTAAGTATTTAAAACACTCGTGTAATTTTCTTGTTTACTAGAGAGTACAATGGTATGACTGTAAATCTTGCAAAAATAATTACACAGAACCGTCGAAAGCTAATGGTCATTTTAAAATCGACTCTGTAATTAATAAATGAGAGGATTTAATAAGATTGTAACATAGGCCTATTTCTGTACATGCTTGTTCTGAGGCTAAATCTACCATATCTAAATATGAGTCATTTTAACCACCAGATCTGCAATGTTGATCATATTGATCACCATTGATTTCACCAATAAAATAAAAAATTTTCATAAATTAATATTAATATTTTATATAAATAAGCCTGTTTATGGATTTCTTCATTTCATTTTTGCAAATTTTATTAATACAGTTGAAAATACAAAGCATGAAGGCATGAAAGCCATTTTACTTTTTCATAGAAGAATCAAATTTGATTTAGATGAGCAGATGCAATTTAGTAGTAACTATTGACCTGAAGCAATTACTTTGTAGTTTTAATCCTGACCAATGGATGGCGCTGCTGTTTTATCTTTTATGTCTGTGTTTGTGCAGATGATGGAGAGGACAGAAGTGCAGAGAATGACAAGTCTTCACCAGTCGAGCAGGTGAGGTGCACTAACCTCATCATGATCTCTAATACTCTTACTAGACTGGCATAAACCAAATCTGCACACACATGGTTCATTTCATAACAGAGTTACTTAGAAATCACTCACCTTTGTGGATAATGTAAAATAGTTTCAGCCTTTGCAAGAATATACGTGTGTGTGTATGTATATGTGTGTGACCAAAACATGCTACATAAATAAAAAAATAACATAAAATAAAAAAATTGAAGGATGAGATATACAGATACATACACAGACACACACATAGGTTTCCATGTTTTATGGGGACATTCATAGACATGATGATTTTTATACTGTACAAACTGTATATTCTGTCTCCTAACCTAATCATCACAGAAAACATCATTTAGTCTGTTTAGTCTGTCATCATTAAGCTGTTTTCCTTATGGGGACCAAAAAATGTCCCCACACGGACAAGGATTTCGGATATTGCCATTTTGTGGTTCGCTATCTTTGTGGGGACTCTCCATAGACGTAATGGTTTTTATACTGTACAAACAGTATATTCTCTCCCCTTACACGAACCCTACTTTGGAAGCTTGTTTTTGCCACAGTATAAAAAAATAAAAAAGGTAAATGCGGAATTTATTTTTTAATTTTTTTAATTTCACAATTCTGACTCGAATTGCGTGATATAGAGTCGCAATCGCAAGTAAGAATTGACTTTATGTCTCTCAATTCTGACTTTTTTTCTCACAATTGCGGGTTTATATCTTGAAATTCTGATTTTATAACACGCTAGATGTAAAATGTATAACATTGATAGATATAAAGTCAGAATTGTGAAATATAAAGTCAGAATTGTGAAATATAAAGTCAGAATTGTGTAAGGGTGTAACGATATTCAAACCGAACCGAAGAACCGCTATACACCACCCACGGTTCGAACCACGATACTCTCATGTCAAACTAAACATGCCCTGAGCTGCTGCCCCAGCCCAGCTCTCGCTTCACCTTATGCCACAAAATATTTTTTTGATATTTTAAATAGTAATTAGTACACTTTTAATGACTAATAAGAGCTGTATTTTTACTAAATATTATTATAATAATATAATTTACTAAATATACACTAACTTTTGTCTTCCAAGTGCATGTCACGTGACTTGGGCGATCGCTCAAGCTTCATGGAAGGGCAAAGAGAGACAGTTTCCCCATTTAGCCAAGTAGGCAAAATGCTACCTTGGAATCCCAGCAGCATAGTCATTTTCGTAGCTTGTTACAAAATAAAAAATCTCTCTCACCTCAGAAAACCGCTTTCCTGTCCTGTAAGTCATTATACTACACTCGTAGCGCACACTCTTTAGTTGCCCTATCACGCCGTATATTACAAGCGCAAGAGAAATTACGAACATGCAACGTTACGATGTCAGTAATTCATGAAATAAAAGTAAAGTACCAATAAATCACATAACTGGTGTGACGTGTGCGAGCTGGGTATGATGTTCATTCTGTTCATCAGGAGCAGTTTTCATGTTTCATTAACAGCTCATGAAGTATTGTGTATTCACCATGGTAACTGTTGTTTCCATAACCACAAAATGCCACTTTATTTTCACTTTGTTATTTTGTTTATTTTTAAATTAGTGTGGTGGCTATAGTATTAACAAAAACTGCCATTTAATATATTTAACTTATAGGCCTATTTATTAATCAGTATTAGTCATATTTATACAATTTATCTGTTTAAGTAGGCTACAGTGGGACACTTGTGTGTGTCATCAATTTTTTATTAAATAAATGTCCTTTTTTTAAAACATTAGTAGATTAGTGAGTAGATTATTTCTGACTAGTCTACAGTGCAGACATTTATTTCATTTTAGTTTACTCAAGTATGCTAACTGCTCTAAAGAAAACGTGAAGCAAATGTGTAAAGTTAAAATATTGCTGTTGTTATTAAGTTAAAAGTGAATCTAGTGTTATTATTGCTGGTGCCCTGCCATGAACCCTGCCTCCACAGCAAACAGAACCGAACCGAACCGTGGCATAGGCGTATCGTTACACCCCTAGAATTGTGAGATGTAAAGTCAGAATTGCGTGATATAAATAAAAAGTAAATAGATAAAAAGTATTTTCCCCCTTAGAATTGGACTTTATAACTCGCAATTGCGAGTTTAAATCTCACAATTCTAAGAAAATAAATCAGAACTGACTGATAAAAATTCAGAATTGAGTGATATAAAGTTAGAATTGTGAGCTATAAAGTCAGAAATGTGAGATATAAAGTCAGAGTTGAGTGATATAAAGTCAGAATTGAGATATAAAGTGTGATATAAAGTCAGAATTGAGTGATATAAAGTCATAAATGTGAGATATAAAGTCAGAATTGAGTGATATAAAGTCAGAATTGAGATATAAAGTCAGAAATGTGAGATATAAAGTCAGAATTGTGAGATATAAAGTCAGAATTGAGTGATATAAAGTCAGAATTGTGTGATATAAAGTCAGAATTGTGAGATATAAAGTCAGAATTGAGTGATATAAAGTCAGAATTGAGTGATATAAAGTCAGAATTGAGTGATATAAAGTCAGAATTGAGTGATATAAAGTCAGAATTGAGTGATATAAAGTCAGAAATGTGAGATATAAAGTCAGAATTGTGAGATATAAAGTCAGAATTGTGAGATATAAAGTCAGAATTGTGAGATATAAAGTCAGAATTGAGTGATATAAAGTCAGAATTGTGAGATATAAAGTCAGAGTTGAGTGATATAAAGTCAGAATTGAGATATAAAGTCAGAGTGATTGAGTGATATAAAGTCAGAATTGAGTGATATAAAGTCAGTATTGAGTGATATAAAGTCAGAGAATTGAGTGATATAAAGTCAGAAATGTGAGATATAAAGTCAGAATTGAGTGATATAAAGTCAGAAATGTGAGATATAAAGTCAGAATTGAGTGATATAAAGTCAGAATTGTGTGATATAAAGTCAGAATTGTGTGATATAAAGTCAGAATTGAGTGATATAAAGTCAGAATTGAGAGATATAAAGTCAGAATTGTGTGATATAAACTCGCAATTGCGAGAAAAAAGTTGCAATTATCTTTTAAAATGTTTTATTCTGTGGTGGAAACCACATACTCTCTCCTAGAAAAACACAGAAAAAAAATCAGCATTTTTCCATGTTCAAAAAAACTAATTTTTAAGCTTATTTCCTCATGGGGACCTCATGGACACACACACACACACACACACACACACACACACACTTAATCGTAATGTTGTTTTATTAAGGAGGCAACAGAGGCCAGACCAGATATAGATGACTCACCCAAAACAGAAAGTGAACTAGCCCAAAACCCAGAAGAACCACCATGTGACGGAGAAGAAGAGGAGAAACAAGAGGATGAAAAAAAAGAAAATGAAGAGGAAGAAGAGAAAGAAGAGGATGGAGAGATAAAGGATGAGGGACAGACATCAGAACCAGAGGCAAACGAACCCAGTGAAGAGAAGGACGGAGAAGCTGATAGAGAGGACGGAGAAGCTGATAGAGAAGATGAAGAAGAGAAACAAGTGGAAGGATCAGAAGAAGAAAACCAGGAGAAAACAGAGAATGAGGATGATCCAGAAGAGAAGACCGAAGATAATCCAGATCCCAGTGAGGAAGGATCTGCAAACACTGAATGAGAGGATGAGAAAACTTAAAGTAGTAGCTCACTGAGAAATTACCATTCTGTAATCAATTACTCACCCTCATGACTTGTTTGCGGTTATAAAGGAGATTTTTTGTAAAATATCTTGGCTGTTGTTTCCAATATAATGAAAGGAAGATTATTAAAATTATAATCTCCTCATTCACTTAGATAGTTGGAAAAGAGAGATCAGCACATTCTTCAAAATATCTTAATTTCTGTGTTCCAAAGAAGACTCATACACGTGTCTCATCTGGTGAGTAAATGATGACAGAATGATAATTTCTCTGTGAACTATTCATTTTAGAGTAATGATTAATGCTTCGATTACTACTAATTTATTCATATTATATTATTAACATTTTATTGAGATTATAATAATGTGAACTGATTTAATAACATAGCCTGTCAGGATTTAGGAAAATATCTATTCTCTATATAACATCATTACTCTGTGTAGGCCTAATGTTTGCTAAAGATATTTATTTTAGATTTTTTTTTTTTTTTTTTTTTTTTTTGTCAAATAAAACTAAATGTATAGATTTCTATTTCATTCCTCATGTTTCAGCATCTCTTCCTCTTGACATGTTGTCAAGTTATCATCATCATAATTATGCTACCATTCTAACCGGTTTAACTGAGTTAAATAACATCAGTCCTGAATGATAAGCTACATGCATACTAAAATACATATCTAAATACAGTCGACTACTTTTACAGATCTTTCTGGATATCTCATTCATTAAGTGTGTCTTTTGTCATCAGAGAGTCTGTTCTGTGTTGGTATGCAGGTAAGTTTGTGTACAGTCAGTTTATTACACTGACGGTTAATGGCTGAAAGCAGCTCACTCGATTTTGTCCACAGGGAATTGATTGGATGGTTGTGGTTTGCTATTGGTCGATCTCATGTGAGTGACAGGTTGCCCCGCCCTTGCGCCAGTAAACACATCAACAGAGAAGAGAAGTTTACGAGGCATATGAACTAAAATAATAAATAAATAAATAAATAATAATGTGCACAGATAAATAATTTATATTAAAAAAATAAAAATACTGTAGTAATCCATTAAAAGCAATAACTTTTCATTTTGATTTCATGGTGATGTTAAAAGTATATTTCAACAACAACAACAGAAATCTAGCATTTACACATCCTCACATGCTCCAAAATTCCAAACCCACATTATTATTATTATTTTTACATAAAGAACAGAAAGTGATTCTCAATTGTTGTACCATAATCTTGCACATGTTCCAAGTCTTCTTAACTGAAGTAATTTTAATGCTTTATATAATATAATTTGAATCTGTTCCCTCACACAAAGCCTTGTATGATTTCAGCAGTCATATGAACTAACAGCATGAACATTCTCCAAAATGTTTGTTTCACTGTACAAAGAAAAGCTTTTTTTTTTTCTCATTATTAGATGAAACATTCCTATAATTAGACCAAAATAGACCCCTTATGAATTTTCAGATTGGGTTATACTGTATAGACTATATTTTTATTATTATTATTTTTAATTGGGTTATAATCCAGAGTAATTAAGAAAAAGAAAGGAAAAAGAGGAATGACAGGTCACCCTATTATAGTCATTTCCATCAGTGTTAAACTAACTGATTTGGTGGATTATATTGATTTTTTTTTTTTTTTTTTTGTTAACCAAGTCTGAATCATAACAATCATATCTCAACATATGTGATAACTTCCACAGACACACACTACTAGAGCTGACAAGAAATCTAGTAGTGGTGCTGCATTTATGCTGCTTAGGTGAACAGTGTGAGTGAGTCATCTCTTCATCTGAGAGACAGCAGCACATCTTTAGCATGACTCACTGAAATCAACATCTATTTCTAGCCCACTGACTCACTCCCCACACACTGGAAAACAGCGAGACATCACTCACTGTAACACATTTCATACTATGGAAGCTTGTTTCCACCATGTATTAAAAAATAAACAAAAAAAATAAAACAAAATAAAGAGTAGGGTATAAACTTGTGACTTTACATTTGCAATCCTGACTTTGTTCCTCAGAATAGAGAATATGAAGATACCGTACATCATGACACTTTGCATGCTGGGACAGTTGCGCCATATTGTGAGGATCACTCACTGCTGCTGATACTAAATTGATACCAATACCTACTTATCTTTTGTTTTTGCTTAAATTGTTGAAATCTCAAGAGAGCAGGCACATGCCCAAGTGGTGTCCTTTTTGGGACATTTTCATAATTTTCATTTCCATATAACAGCAACAGAACTTAAATTGCAATATATTTATTAGCAACACTGCACGAGTGTGAATCATGGGATATCCATCTTTCATCTCGTAGCTGTCTGGTCTACTACGAGAAGTGAAAACTGTCCATCTTGCATGCACTAATTTCACCACTCCCTTCTCTGCAGCCACCTACTCTCATATAAATTTCAGGCGAGTAATTGGTCAAAAATGCCAAAATAATGGCAATACCATACAGTAGAGTTGTGTGGGGGTAAATTAAGGGTGATCTGCCTGAAATGTACATGTTGATTAGAGTCGCTCCCTCAGTCAAAATCGAGGGGTCGAGGGTCTGTCCAAATAAACTTCCCTCGTCCACTTGACGAAGTTGAATGCACTTCAAAATAGCGATGGGGATTCCCCCCAAGGGTAAGTGCTTAGGGAAGTTTGTGAGTGTATGTCTAAAAGTGGAGTTAAACGCAGCCCTGTTAGCTGGGATTTTTTGCTCTTTCCATGCTTCCATCTGGAAAACCCTTGTTGAGGAACATTTGTGTTCTGCATCTTAATGCGAGTCGTTTTATTTGTCTCTATCATTATTAGATGTTTTATAGTGGAAATGTATTTTGCTTGCTGAATCTCATGTTGTATTGTCTGTTTTGTTTTGTCCAGAGGGTTTTTGCATCTACTTGATTTTGTTATTCTCTTCATCTTTATGGGATTTCATCTGAACTCCTTTACGAACTGCAACTTTTTTTATATTAACCTTTGTTGGATGAACTTGATTGTTATTCTTCTAACATCTACAATGGTGTGAGGAACCAAGGATATTTGTGGTGACTCTGGACTTTAATATTGTATGGACATTTATAAGGTTTTGCTTCCAAATGAGAAAAGATTGGTAACTCTGCATCATGTAGGCTAATGTTGTCAAGACTTTTGTGATGTTTTGAAATTGTAAACTTGCTGAAAAGGGAAAAATAATATGTTATTTAGTGGTGATTGATCCCTTCTCATTTATATATGTGACACTTGACGTTGGTAACGGTTACATAATTTGACGCCCATACTGGGACCTTGACCGCCACAACAACAACTTTCCTAATGAGTGAAATTAGTGTTTTAATAACATGTTTTGTCTCTTCAGTATATCTATACAAGCACCAATTTCCCCATTTTTGTTTACCCAAGTGCTAGGCTGCAATTTGTGAGAATATGTGAGAGGGTTGTAACTGATAACTGCCTCATCTTTTAGTTCAAGATTTGACTGAAGCTCCTGCATGAGACGATGCGGTGTCTATTCCCAAAATGGATCCAGACTATACTTCTTAACCTTTTATGACCCGATGTTCTGTCGATTTGTCCTACTATGTCAAATTTTGATACTTCCCATTAAAACAGTAGGTAGCACAATTCGACAGCAAAAAAAAAGAAAAAAAGTGCTAATTGTGCTACCAGCATCATATTTATGTGGTTTGAGGCTTTATTAACATCCATACCTACCCCCTACCCTAAATCTACGCTTGAAACAATGTAAATATTTAAAAAATAAATATTAAATGTGTGCATGCGCAGTAAGCCCTGGTAGGACAATCTAACGGGTAGGGTGAAATGTCAGGACACCGGCATGAGCCAGTTCAAGAGCTGATACGTTCTTTCAGCAGCCTCAGAATGAGGGGTGGCTGCTCCAGAAGAGGACAATGACTCAAATTGTCTCCTACATCTACACCAACACCAGGTGTACAGTTAACGCCCATGCTACACCAGCTACATTATAAAATGGCAAGGCTAAAAAAGACGACCATTTTAGTCACATATGTGTCAAACACATCGGTGCAATCTCAAAAAAATATTTGAGCGCATTTGTGCGAGTGCAAATAATTGTTGAGGTGCGACCTGTTTTCTTTCCTCTACAAAACATTTGCTAGTTACTGCGCAGTATGTGCCTGCTGTGAGCGGATACAGTGGCCAGTCCACCATTCTATAAATAACCAATTAAACTTCATCTTTACGTCTTAACTTTAACCCTTTCATGCACGAACTATAATAACCTCAGTCAGTCATTTTGATTTTGTGGTTTTATTGCTCATGGTGCATGAAAAACAAGATTTGAAAGGTAACTTAAAAGATTTTCAGGTGTCCACTTGAGTGGCCAGTATGCATTTTTGGTTAACTGAAGAGATACTGTATTTTACATAATACAGTAATAACGGCAATATTGTGCATACAAATCAATGAGTAAAATTATATAAAAATCATGTGAAAACTATCAAATACAAAAAAAACAAATGTGAAATTATTGCAGACGCAGTTGAACTTCATACAAGTTGGACTTTGCGTATCTTTGATGTCAGAACATGAGGACGTGATTCCATCAAAAGATCTCTACAACCTGTCAAGATACAACTGTGGAAACTTAATTCAAACTCCCCCTTCAGTGTACCAGGGTATGTCGATTTACCTTTATTAGCTGATAATTCTAATTATGTTCAAGATAGACATTGCTACCATAGCTCTCCTCTGATCAAATCTAGCAATCAGGTGTTTTCAGTCTCATCTGATATGAGCAGTGTTGGGGTAAAGCATTAAAAGGAACATCCATAACACAATCAGATTACTTTTTGATCTAACAAGTAATGAATTACAATCAACATGCACTACACAATTAGATTACTTTTAATGCATTACTTGTATCAACAAGTAATGTGCATTACATAAATCACATTATTTGATGTTAATGCAAATTACAGTCTAATAACAAATACATTTACAGTAAAATAAAAATAAGTTTCTGCAGATGAAGTATCTTCAAAAACAGTCACTGTAATATCAATTGTAGATGAAATATTGCGATTGATGCATGGTGTCCAATATAGTGGACAGATGAATAATCAGAAATGTTCTCCCAATCTAAAAAGCCATACTTGGAAAATGTGATATGACGCATTAGCTATTGCTTGATGCTACAATTTTTTTAATTATTCTTTTGGGCAAGAGTTTCCTAGGATAGAAGGTACCCTTACAAAAGTTTATTCAAGTGTTCTTTTAAACAAAAAAGTTTCAGTGTACTTTTATATACTTCTCAAAAATATACTTAATTGCACTTAAGTATATTTGACTTATACTTGTACTCAATCTTTTGATCGAGATATTGCAACAATTAAGGTCCACTGCAGGCAAGTTGCTGAACCCAAGTGCAGTTTTTATTTAAACTCAAAATCCAAACCGTAAACATAAAACAAAGACTTGCCAAACAATAGCTTGACTTGGCTACACCAAGAACTCACCACCAGCAGCAGGTTACACATTCAATAGAAGACAAGAACACATGGCAAACATGATGGCTTAAATACACTGAGACTAATGACTGAACAAGGGACACCTGTGAACAATGATTAACCAATGAACCAATGACAACATGACACAACACATGAGGGCATGGAAGTCACATGATGATGGAACACATGACAAAACCAGGAAGTGCATGGCAGGGAACATGACAATGAACATGATAAACTGAGAAACGTGACAGTGAACATGGCAAACTAAAAACATGAAACATAACCAAGAACACCCTGTGACAGATATACTTAAAAGTATAATTAAGTATTCAAAGTATAGTTGGCTTTTAATTGTGTTTAATCTTTTGATTGAGTAGCCTATTAAATATAATAAATATAATAATTATTATTTTTTTACATAGTTTTGCATAGTCTTATGAAACTTACATTGTTTGAAAATATTGATTAGAATATTGATATAAAAAGATATGTTCCTAATTCTGCGCATCTGAATTATTGTGTAGGCTAGTCCATGTGTAAGGATTTACTTAAAATCTACTTTACTCTTTCCCTGCCACTGACTTAATGTTCCAGCTATCCATGTTTTCATTGTTATACGGTAGGGGGCGCTATGACAGTCTTCTAGTACAGAATCTCCGGAACAAAATACAAGAGAAGAAGCAGAAACAAGTGATAGAAGATTGCTTACGCAAATGAAAATAATGCGATCATCAAACATTAAACAGCATGTAAATCAAAACTGCCTAATGTTACTGAATGAAATGTCGAACCCATGAAGAAGAAATTACTGTGAAGCTTAGGAGGTGTTGATGGACTCAATCCACTCCATCTGTGTTTTCATCATCATTATGAAATCTGATCAAGGCGTAGTCTTTGACAAAAATGTGATTTTCTGAACTTTTGTTTAAAATGTTGCCTTTATGAAACTTACCCACATTCAAGTGTTGATAAAAAGATGCATGAAGCTATAATAAAATGTTTTTAAAATCTATATCTACATTTGAACATAGTAGTATACTGAAAGGGCAAAAATAATATATAAATAGTAATCTATAAGTATAATGTTATGTTCACTTAAAGAAAACTTACAAGTATACGAATCAATATGGGCCAACTTATAGTTTACGGAGTACACTTCAAAGTGTACTTTCATAAACTAAAAAAAAATTACTAGTATTAAAATAGTAAACTAGTACTATGCTTATAAGTTCACTTGTACAGATGCAGTACAAGTGAGAAACCTAGTTGTGCACTTAAAGTTTACTACTGTTACACTTATAGTACACTTAAACGTATACTTTTATATACTAAAAGTGGGCCAATTTAGTCCCAAGCAGTATTGAAATAGTACACTTACAAGTTTACTACTAGTACGCATTTATATTAGTATACTTACTACAAAAAGTATACTTAAAAATATACTTGAACATTACTTAAGTATACTTCAGAAAATGAACTTGAAGTATACTTCTTTTTCGTTATTAACTTCGTTGCTAACATTATTAACAGCGTGGAAAATGTAAAGAGCTGAATGTCAATAACCAAAATTAACTAGGAGTCACCAAAGTGCAAGAGTGATTCTGATTTTATTTAATTTAAGTGGCGATTGATGGTGGATAATAATGTACGCACTATAATGTTACTGAGGGTAACAAGGTTGCACTGTTGAGTCTCGTGCAGCCTCTCAAGGAGAAATCAAAACAACTGAGTGCAGCACACACAAAATAAACTTAGTTAACATACTGCAGTTAAGATCCAAAATGTTGAGTTTTTATATTTTTAACATATGATTCAGTTAAGCAACACCACATGCGACTACTGAATACCATCATGATTGAAAATGTAACATTGATTTCATACAACAGTTCAATAAACAATTAAAATCAAGTCACTTACATTTCAGGTGCCATATTGACTGTTTCAGCAGCGAAAATAGTTCCAAACAAAGATCACAGCAGAACCACAGTGCATCTCACAGCAACACTTACCATTTATCCATTACTTACCAAACATTTACCTTATCTATTACTGAATGATTCAGCATTTTGAAAGAATCAGTTGAGTCAAAGATTCAATGACCCATTCATAGGCTGCGTTCCACTCCACTTTTAGACAAGCACTTGCAATCTTCCCTAAGCACTTCCCCGGAATCCCTGCCACCATTTTGAAGTGTGTTCCATTTTGTGAAGTGGACGAGGGAAGTTTATATGGACAGATTTTGACAGATGTACACATTTTTGATGTACACTTAAGGCAGCTTCATATACCACAATGCAGAGGCGAGGAACTCGGGTCACATGACTTGAGTCAGACTTAAGTCGCAAATTTTAGGACTTGAGACTTGGTTGCCAAATATTAATAACAGATTTGACTTGACTTTGACAGTCGTGACCGAACATGGAAGGCGCTACACCAAAAATAATTAAGTTTGGGTACCAGGAATATGTGCAAGATTTTGCTAAGAAGAAAAGAACAGCAGTATGCAAGGCCGAAAATATCTAATTGAACCACCACCACCACTTCGAATATCAATCGACACTTCAAATCCCACAAAAAATTGTAAGTGACAAAGTCAGTCCCGCTGTTTTCAGCTATTGCTAACGTCTTGGCTAGTCAAAGGTGTAGCATCTGGAGTGTCTCACAAATGGTCAATTCCACTGAACAACAGAGATGCTCTTATCTTCTGTAATTTTTGCATATAAATTAATGTCCTGGCGCCAGGGCATCTACGGTGAATTGCCCCCTTTTGTCACTTTTGTGGCAAAGCAGACAACCCCTCGAAGAGCCCTGGTGACTTCAAAGGGGGACACAATCTCTCTCCCTATCAGCACATGCCCCATCCCACGCAGACAGAGGGGCTTGGACACTGAGAGACTCAATCCAATACACATAGCATGGACATTCTCCTAATTTCCCTATTTCAGAATGTATATGAAATATTCCTATGTGTACGCATGTTCCCTATGTATACTCTATTGGGGTGTAACAGTAAGCGTATTCGTACCGAACGATTAACGGGACAAGTTCCAAATGGATGTGATCATCTGTATGCCCTATGTGATCATCTCTATGTGAGCAGGGCATGTGCAAAGGAAGCGACATAATTTCCTCATTATCTTCAGCTGCAATGTTCCCATGACAACGCAGCACAGCGTCCATCAGCAGATGTCGCAGTTTTAACGGCATAATTTTTTTTTTATTTTCTTTTTTTTAGCCTAACTGTTGCAAATAAAAACATACATTTGATATTTTAAAAAGTTTATAAAATATGCTATATAATACTGTATTTAAAAAGTAATGTATATAAAACTCCTAAAAATATGAATTGTATATTTATTTATGCAGGAGCTGCGTTGTCACAGGAACATCCCAGCTGAAGATAATGAGGAAATTACGCCGCTCCCTTTGCCAAGTGCATTTCAAAGGGATGCGCATGCCCTGCTCACGTAGGGATGATCACATAGGGCATACAGATGATCACTTCCATTTGGAACTTACCCTGTGAACCGTTCGGTATGAATACGTGTACCGTTACACCCCTAATACTCTACTAAGTCATGATGAGTGAATAATGTTAAGGTCATTTTAAATGCTTGTATTAATGTGTAAAGGATGCATTTATGCTTTTATACCTTCAAGCCTTGTTTGGTATCTAAATGTTCCTCTCTCTTTTTTCTTAATCAACGGTGCACAGTATGTGATTATGAGATGCATCATTAGTATGTTTAGCCCCTTCAGAGTAAAACTGCACCAATTCTGATACATCATAAAACATGCAAAGTGAGTCGTTTAACTGATTTTCTCCCGCTTAAAATTTACACAGATGATAGGCCATTTCAGGAAAGATGGGCATATGTTAATGGAGATTAAAAGACAAAGGACGCTTTTCTTTCCCCTCTCTTCTTTCTTTTGCTTATTCCTCCCATCATCTTTGCTCGTCCCCTGGACAGGTGGCTCAGGCCCCGGCTTCCCACGGATTGACAACGCTCCAGAAGGACCAAAAGAGAGAGAGCTTCAGCTCACAAACACTCTGAGAAACACCAACACACGCATCTCGCTTTACTCAGCACAAAAACCCCATGCAAGTATATTTTATTGAGCTCTAGATGCGTTTAAGATTTGTGTGTATTATTTAGGTGATATTATTCTTTGCTGACTCCCTCTGGTGAAATTGCCATTTTTAGTTATTTTTTTAGTTATTTGTTCGATTTAATTCTATATTGGGTAAAATATGTTCTCTTTGTATTATTTGAATTTTCTCTCCTGCGACAAAGCGACCATTGCAAAGCATTTGTCCTTCATGTCAGTATGTCATAAAAAGAGTGAGGCATCAGTTTACTGTCGGATATTATTTTTTCAATAATATTTGAGTGCCTTGGATGATTGATTTTTATGAGCTGAATCATCCCTTACATTCAAAGAGAACAGGGGAAAATAATTTACACCCCACGCAGCACTTTTTTTGCATTCCTTGTTTAAAAGTTAAGAGTTGACTTTAAATTGGTTTTGCGTTTTTTAAACAGAAAATTGGGTTAAAATATGTTAAATGCCATATTCAAATTTTTCTTACCTGGATGCATCACTTTGTACTGTCTAGTTATATGGTAGCTACACTCACCTAAAGAATTATTAGGAACACCATACTAATACTGTGTTTGACCCCCTTTCATCTTCAGAACTGCCTTAATTCTACGTGGCATTGATTCAACAAGGTGCTGAAAGCATTCTTTAGAAATGTTGGCCCATATTGATAGGATTGCATCTTGCAGTTGATGGAGATTTGTGGGATGCACATCCAGGGCACGAAGCTCCCGTTCCACCACATCCCAAAGATGCTCTATTGGGTTGAGATCTGGTGACTGTGGGGGCCATTTTAGTACAGTAAACTCATTGTCATGTTCAAGAAACCAATTTGAAATGATTCGAGCTTTGTGACATGGTGCATTATCCTGCTGGAAGTAACCATCAGAGAATGGGTACATGGTGGTCATAAAGGGATGGACATGGTCAGAAACAATGCTCAGGTAGGCCGTGGCATTTAAACAATGCCCTATTGGCACTAAGGGGCCTAAAGTGTGCCAAGAAAACATCCCCCACACCATTACACCACCACCAGCAGCCTGCACAGTGGTAACAAGGCATGATGGATCCATGTTCTCATTCTGTTTATGCCAAATTCTGACTCTACCATCTGAATGTCTCAACAGAAATCGAGACTCATCAGACCACGCAACATTTTTCCAGTCTTCAACTGTCCAATTTTGGTGAGCTCGTGCAAATTGTAGCCTCTTTTTCCTATTTGTAGTGGAGATGAGTGGTACCCAGTGGGGTCTTCTGTTGTTGTAGCCCATCCGCCTCAAGGTCCGTCTGGCACCAACAACCATGCCACGCTCAAAATTGCTTAAATCACCTTTCTTTCCCATTCTGACTTTCAGTTTGGAGTTCAGGAGATTGTCTTGACCAGGACCACACCCCTAAATGCATTGAAGCAACTGCCATGTGATTGGTTGATTAGATAATTGCATTAGTGAGAAATTGCACAGGTGTTCCTAATAATCCTTTAGGTGAGCGTATAAAGTCTGCTATCAAAGGGTTGACTTGAAAGTTAAAAATAATATTAGTGATGTAACTGTAATTTTCGTAAGTTTGTTATGGTCAGTAGTGTCATGAAGAAATTTCCAAGGAAGCTGAATGAAACAAGAAATCATTTAATTGATAGCATGGCTCTTTACACTAAACGTGTCACGTTCCCTACAGCAAGCCAACTGATTCACCTAGTATACCTGTTAAATTATTAAAATATGTGTCGATTCAAATTACAGATTTTTATGTAGTGATAATCTATACAATGAATATTTGTATTTATATTATGTTATTATAGTTTTATTTTTGTTTCTCTTCCCTGTTTAGATATGAAGAATACCTCCACACCAAGGCCACATTTGATTCAGATCAGCCTCCAATATCCCAATTCATTGAATCAAGGATATCACACCACAGCTGCAACCATCCCCAGCAGAGAGGCATTACACACTCAATACTGTCAGACCTCATTATAAACTACAACATGCCTTTATCTAACGCTGAACATGAAAGTTTTCTTTACTTTTTATCAGTAATGGACAACAAATACTCCCCTGTTTGTCAAAGGACTATTATTTCAACGCTAGATGATCTAGTGACAGAAAGACAGTTGCAGTTAAAAAAATTATCTAGCAAAGGCAGATAATGTATCAGTGACAGTAGATATATGGTCAGATCGTAGGATGAGATGCTTTCTAGGAGTCACAGCACACTGGCTTGATATTAAAGAGCACAGTCTGCAGTTAAAATCACAGTTTCTTGCATGCAACCGCTTTGAAGGTTTGCATACTGGAGAGAGGATTTGTGAAGAATTTGAGCAAATATGTGAAGAGTACCAGTTCAGGAGAAAGGATGAACACATCATCAGTGATAACGCGGCAAACACGTTTTCCAGGACAGTGAGATGGAGAAGATGACCTTGATGATTCTGACATTTGGAATGACCTCACAGTGGAGGAGCAAGAGATGGTTGAAAAATATTTTAGCACAAAATCCCAGACAAGGCTCCAGTGTTCATTTGGTCATAGGAAATGGCCTTAAAGAGACAAAATTAATCAATGCGGCCCTTGCCAAAACCTCCAGGATGAGTTCCTTACTCTACACAAGTACCTCTTTCAAGGAGAACTTTGAGAAGGAGTTTGGACAGTATGGAATCCCTGCCTCTGTTACCACATGCTGGAATTCCACACTGAGGCATCTGAAAGCAGTGCTCAGCTGTGACCACCTAAGACCATGTACATTTCTTGAAAGTGTGCAACAGTGGAATCAGATACAGGAACTTGTACAACCCTTTGCAGAAGTGTTGTGGTTCCCCGTGTCCTTTCTCTTAATCATTACCAGGAAAATCAAAAGGAGAAAGTGTGCTACTTGGGCGGTTTGATCTGTAGCCTGCAAACATCCCTCAAAAGAAGATTCAGAGGGATCTTTGTTAATGTGAAGATGACAAATGGAGAGAGTGATGGGCCATTATTGCCCTTCTCTGACCCTCTATACCTAAAAGCTGCTCTGAAGGATCCTTCATTTGGCACCGTATTGTTGACCCATGATGTTTTGGTCCCTGAAAATACCAAGGAGGCTGTGTCTGTCATGATTAAAGGTATGCTATACAATTTTATATCAACATGCCAGGACTAGGCTGTAAAAAAAAAAAAAAAAATGTATATGGTATATTGTCATTACATGGGTGCTTATTTTAAACTAGCCATAACCTGTATTATGTTGTTACTGTTTGTTCTCAGTATTCAACGTGTAAATGTTTTGATTCCTATTTTTGCTTTTGCTTAATCAGACTTGATTATCAAGGAGGCATACTGGGTTACCCCAGTCCCTTCCCTCACCCATAAGCAAGAGGATCAAGTGGTAGAGCCAGAGCATCAGTGTGGACTGTTCACAGCTATACCGCAAGAAGCAGAAGAGAGATTCAAGTTCCAGTCCCCTTATTCAGCTGAACCACTATTTGCATATCTGTGACGGACAGAACTCCTTGCAGCTTTGGGCCATAAACAGGCACACCCTCCCCTCTTTGTTCAAGGTAAGAGTTATAGGTACCCCTGCATCCAGCGCACCTGTTGAACATGTATTCAGCCATGGTGGGGTGAAAATGCGACCACATTGCTCACAATTGAGTGACAGAGGTCTATCAAATTATAATTTTTTTTGCAAATGCAATGCATTGTAAATGGGTAATCACTGTTTATAAGGAAATGGCAGGGGGTTTTTTTGTTGTTTTTTTTGCACAATAGCACTTTGTATATGCCTGTGTACAGTGTCTAATAATTGGTCGTCAGTGTTAGACTTTGAGTGAAAAGCCTATGGATAGTTTTTAGGGATGCACATAAATATATTGTATACACATTCACACACATGTCCCATAAAGGGGATGCCTATTTGGTGGCGATCCCATGAGTGATGCTGAGATATTAGCAACTCTGCCACTGGTACTGACACTTACAGCAAAGGTTTGGTGGGTGGCCGAAAATGGACGAAAATGCATGTTAAAACTGCCTTTTTGCGGTCCTTACTACATGATTATCATGAGGTTGAAGTGGAAAGGAGGATAAGAGAGAGAAACCAAGGGATTGATGCAGACCTTTGATGACTTTGTGCGCACAGGAACCTTAGTAGATGGGACATTTCTGAGGAAAGGGCCTTGTGGAAGCAACGTCGGGCTGAACAAACCTCCAGAAGAGGGTTCCAGGATAAATCAAGCAGAGGTAAGCCCAGAAGCCACAGCATGTCATTATTGACAAGAGGTACTATCAAGCTTCTAACCTTGACTCTAACTTTGCTTAACCAACCTTGTGAACCCATTGTAGATACAGGCAGCTCATACGCTCATACTTATTGATCCAGTCATTGTGGAGGAGATGGAAGGATGAGACAGAGTCTTGGCGGTCCAGTCAAGGACAGACATTTGCCATTGCCAGTGCCAACACGACTATTCATCATGAAAGATGAGGACCTAGCTTTTCTGCTTATCTTAGGCCTTGAGTTCCTTGTGACATGCAGAGTCAAGTTGTATTTTTACACCTCCACTCACCATTACACCCTTCCTCTTGTTATGACCAACCACCCTCAGTTAACATACACTGTGTACTGCCAATAGTGCAAGTATCCAGTGACACTGTAGTTGCCATCAAGGATTTGGTGGGTCTTTGGTGTTTCCATTGATTTCACACATTTTAGTCTGGCAATAGTTCAACTAGTAAAATGTGTACAAACTTATGTAACAATAACATGTTACCTAATGTAATGGAGAATAGATTACTTACCTCTGCTGGATCAATCACCTTCTTCTTCTTCTGAGGTAAATTCAAGGCATATTCCAAACTTGATTAAAAGCAGATTAATCTGATGGAGCTTGATGCATTGTTTATCGAAGGGATGGAACAGTTTACAGGTTCCCGTGACTCAACGTGGATAATTACCGTATGAATAGGCTGCGTTGTGTGTGGGTGTGGCCATATTACATCACATATGGTCAGACAGGGAAGATTGTACCTCTTGTTGGTTTCATATGGATTATATATATATTATTTGTTTTATATATGACTTCATTTAAAGCTTTCTAAAGACACATCTCTCATGTCTGTGTAGCAAATATTCGCTGAGTTTCGTTTTGTCACTCATTTCAGAAAGATGTTCACAGAGCACCCTATGTGAAGGTTTGTTTTCTTTATTTTACAAATTCATAAAGTTTTGTTCTTATTGTAAGTGTGTGCAAATAAAAATAGACCGTTTACCGTTTAGACCTTTACCGTTTCAAATGACAGAGTATTTTAAGTTCTTTTTGCCATTATCAGGAAAAAATGCATCACGTCTCTGGCGACCCCAGGGGGTTAAGAGGAAGGGCGTACCATGGAACTGGACTGAGCATTCTTTAGAAGACTTAAAGGATACCCTGCAAAAGGCTCGAGTTCTTATGCCCCCAGACTCAATTAAACCGATCAAAGTGCAGACTGATCTGCTCACTTAATTAAAATATTAGTTAAAAATGATAACTATACGTACTGAGTGATCGTCACAGAAACGCATAGCTGTACAATTACTCATACAGTCGCTGTGGCTCACACGTAGGCTATTTACAGTAAAACCACTAGAATGGAATAAACGCAAGTTACCACAAACACCATATTAACACTGACAAATAATCGTATTTATCTTGCCTGCAAATAATAACAGCCTGCACATCCCCGCAGGGCTGCAGACCAAACAATCCCGCACTGAATGGAGCTTGCAATGCACCTTCAGGTAATGGACTCATGGTCTTAAATAGACAGGCCTTGAATGCTGAATGCTGACTCTAAATACAGGGGAGGAGACTCACTCACCCTGCTACAATCTACCGCTGGCCCTTGCATCGTTGCATCGTTGGAACTACTCGACTTCATGCCACCTGGAAATGCAACATCGACTACACGACTTCCTCATGCCACCTGGAAATACAACATGGACTACACGACTTCCTCATGCCACCTGGAAATGCGACATGGACTACACGACTTCCTCATGCCACCTGGAAATGCGACATGGACTACACGACTTCCTCATGCCACCTGGAAATGCGACATGGACTACACGACTTCCTTATGCCACTTGGGAATACAACATGGACTAAACGACTTCCTCATTCCACCTGGAAATGCGACATGGACTACACGACTTCCTCATGCCAACTGGAAATGTGACATGGACTACAATCTCAGTCTAACATGACTCACTGAAGACTGGACATCCATTCCATGGCACAGTTACAATGCCTGTAGAACTCGGGACCCCAATGGTCAATGACAATTTTATCAGCATTGCATCTGATCGCTTCGCATCTTCAAAACTACAACTGTTCTAAACTGGTTACTGCAACTGGTTTCCTCATGCCACTTGGGAATGTGACATGACTTTATGCCACCTGTGAAGGCGACATGGGTAAAATAAATAAAACAAATTTAAAACTTAAGAGCAAAGAAAAAAGAGACACAATACAACCACGTCTCCACCCAAACACAGATACCCTGCCCACTATACATAAAAATGTGACGATACAAGCAGGGAGGTCTAAGAGGAAGTGGGAGGAGACTTTGAGGAGTACTCACTCTGCCACACTGATCAATGGTTATATGTGCATAAAGACTAAACTTAATCTGTTCATCATATAAAGCAATCGTGTCTCTTCAGAAAATTTGGACTAAACCACTCAATTTATATGGATTAATTTTACAATCTTTTTATGAACTTTTTGAAGTGTCAAAGTGGTAGATGTGTAGCTGTCAATGAAGAGTACAGAACTGGCTCAGATTTTATAAAAAAATATTTTCAGTTATGTTCCGAAGATGGACGAAAGTCTTACAGGTTTGGAACAACACAAGGGTTTTATTTTGGGGAGAACTAACCCTTTAAGGTGTTGTTAACAAAGAAAATGCATTCCAGGAGGGTAACTTCCCAGATTTCTACAGGCTAAAAAAGGAAGGGAAATTGATATAATGAAACCCAAGCAGCATTATAAGGGGAAGATTCCGAGGGAGCTGGTGGATAACAATTTAGACTCTGTCTGCAAAGGTATGAAAACTATTGCTGGCATAAAGAATGATAGGATCTCTAAGGTGATACTTGAAGGTTATATTCACTCACCTAAAGGATTATTAGGAACACCATATATATATATATATATATATATATATATATATATATATATATATATATATATATATATATATATATAATGCCTTAACAATAATGCCTTAATTCTACGTGGCATTGATTCAACAAGGTGCTGAAAGCATTCTTTAGAAATGTTGGCCCATAATGATAGGATAGCATCTTGCAGTTTATGGAGATTTGTGGGATGCACATCCAGGGCACGAAGCTCCCATTCCACCACATCCCAAAGATGCTCTATTGGGTTGAGATCTGGTGACTGTGGGGGCCATTTTAGTACAGTGAATTCATTGTCATGTTCAAGAAACCAATTTGAAATGATTCGAGCTTTGTGACATGGTGCATTATCCTGCTGGAAGTAGCCATCAGAGAATGGATACATGGTGGTCATAAAGGGATGGACATGGGCAGAAACAATGCTCAGGTAGGCCGTGGCATTTAAACGATGCCCAATTGGCACTAAGGGGCCTAAAGTGTGCAAACATCCCCCACACCATTACACCACCACCACCAGCCTGCACAGTGGTAACAAGGCATGATGGATCCATGTTCTCATTCTGTTTACGCCAAATTCTGACTCTACCATCTGAATGTCTCAACAGAAATCGAGATTCATCAGACCACGCAACATTTTTCCAGGCTTCAACTGTCCAATTTTGGTGAGCTCGTGCAAATTGTAGCCTTTTTTTCTTATTTGTAGTGGAGATGAGTGGTACCCGGTGGGGTCTTCTTCTGTAGCCCATCCGCCTCAAGGTTGTGTGTATTTTGGCTTCACAAACGCTTTGTTGAATACCTCGGTTGTAATGAGTGGTTATTTCAGTCAAAGTTGCTCTTCTATCAGCTTGAATCAGTCGGCCCATTTTCCTCTGACCTCTAGCATCAACAAGACATTTTCGCCCACAGGACTGCCGCATGCTGGATGTTTTTCCCTTTTCACACCATTCTTTGTAAAATGGTTGTGCGTGAAAATCCCAGTAACTGAGCAGATTGTGAAATACTCAGACCGGCCCATCTGGCACCAACAACCATACCACGCTCAAAATTGCTTAAATCACCTTTCTTTCCCATTCTGACATTCAGTTTGGAGTTCAGGAGATTGTCTTGACCAGGACCACACCCCTAAATGCATTGAAGCAACTGCCATGTGATTGGTTAATTAGATAATTGCATTAATGAGAAATTGAACAGGTGTTCCTAATAATCCTTTAGGTGAGTGTATCTGACAACCAGCTTGCACAAGAGCTTAATAAATTTAATCTGAGGTTTGAAACCCACAATTAAAAAAATTATAATTTCATAGAGAAAAATCTGGTTCTGCTCCCTTTGAAGAATGTGATGCGGTTAATATGTTTGTAACACTCTAGAAAAAGCCCTAGTCTTGACAATATATAGCCGTTAAGAGTAATAGATACAGATATTTGGTTATTCCCACAGCCATTTCCTTCTAAATTTAGATAATGAGGGTGAGTTAGGTTCAGCAGTGTTTTGATGTTTATATTCCACTTTTTTGTGGTATTTATGTATTTTATGGTTTTGTATTATGTATTTTAGGGTCTGTCTGTCCGTATGTCTTGCTGTAAAACCCCTTGGGGGACATAAGTAAGTACATGAAGTAGTCATCTTATCTTAATCAGTGATCAGTTATTTGAGTGTTGCTATTATTATTAGTAGATTATTCTATAGTCTTAGATATAATGATATTTGCCACACCGTGATTGGTTGTGAGAAACATGAAAGCCAATATCAATCTGTGTCATTGATATTCTCACTATTCTTACATTCAATTATTACATTCTCACACTTCGTAAGTGTGGTCATTATTGTGCTTGAAATTGACATCTTTATTGTTGTTTGGCACATTTTTGCAGACAAAATCTTGTAATTTCAATAGGAATCCACACAATCTGGAATTTCTCCTGAGGGCATGTATGAGGTCAGACTTAATAACCGGATGGATCTTTTTGCCTGCAAAATTACATTTAAACTTCCCTAATATGACCGCACTTTTATACTGTTATGACAATGAGCTATAGTCAATATTATGCAATTAATGAATGCATTACATGAATAATAGAAACTTTTTAATATACTGTGATTAATTAATATCTCTTAAATGATCATTTCAATGTGAAAATTCAGAGCAAACAAGAAAAACAGACCATGACGGTAACAAACAGTTATTTTTATTCTGTTTGCTGAAAAACAGACATGTTCCAACAGTAAGAACAGCTCCGATATCTTCTCCTTCCCAATATCAGATTGCTCAAACCAAACCAGAAGCTTTGATAGTTTGAGAAGATTACCAGCATTGTAATCTACACACCTCTTTAAAGTCACAATGTCACATAGAGTATGTCATTTTAAACAAGTATCAATTCTTGAAGCAGCTTATATTATAAATGTTATATTTCAATTTCATTTAGGCCTGTCTGAGAGATTAGATTATTAAATATCCTGTGATTAGTTTGAGTTCATTAGCATTTTTGTCATTTTCAAAAATCTCAATGCATATGCAATATGTTTAACGATAATTCATAATCAAATAACACAAAAGATTACACTCACAGAAGCAGCTATGGTTTTTCATTCTCATCAACCTTCTTGAAAGTAGTTTACCGTGTTTAATCAAAGTGAATATGACACAAAAAAACACAAAAAAAAAAATACCTGCACAAAATAATCGTGTTTTTAGGAATGAGTGTCAGAAACACTTTAAAAACGAAACTTTGCAACAGATGCTACCATGAAGCCAGCAACACAAAAGAAAACCAGACAGAAAGAAAAAGTGGCATTATCTCCAGAACATTAGTGGAAGGACATGGAAACTCCAAATGGGCTCCGCTCCAATGAGTGTAATTACCTACAGACAGTGACTGCACTTAATGTACTCTTGAGAAAACAGAGGCTGAAGCAAGAATGATGTGCTACACAATGAGAGGATATTACATAATCCCACAGGCGTATCTTGGCGTTAATCTATTTTCGCCCCTTGATATTGCAAGCAATGATGTATTTGAGTAGAACGGATGCGTGGTATTGAGATGCTGCCGCATGATGTGAAATTGTGGCTTCAGCTGTCTGGAACGCATTGCATTCTGTCAACTAACTATTGATTGACTGTAGCAATAGAGCATGAAGCGTTCGCTTGGAGAGATTTGGAGAAAAATTGCACCTTAGGTGACGGCAATGAACCAATGTGAAGGCTTCTGAATGAGTAATAACAAATCACTGTAGTTTCCGTTGACAATGTTAGTAAGGCAGCAATGATAAATTAGCCAGTAATACACAGCCTTCTTTATGCTTGTTTATGAGTGACTCTGACTAGCTACATCTCATATATCACAATGAAAATTGTGATTAAAGCGAGAGGCTGCAAAGATTTTTCGGATTCATTGCAAGATTTGAGTGTATTGGAGAAACTATTCTTACTTATTCAGTATTAATATGCACATGCCTTGACGCCGCTGAAGAATATGTTGCTCTTTGGAACAGCTGCCTAAAGGTGTTCTGATTCCTAGCCTTTGTTATCAATATAGCACGCAAGTATATTTGTGCTGTTTGTCTATTCAGGAGCACCAGTGTTGTGGCATGATGATCTACAGGGTACGCTTATGTTAATCACCATAAATACTCTCTGTAATCTTAGTCAATATAGACGAATGATATGCGCCAGAGAAAGTGCAGTGTTATCTATCTCTACTGTTCCTGGAACCATTGGAATCCTGATTTGCTGACATTTAACTGTGGGGAGGGCTGAGGTCAGGTTTCTGCCCCGGGTTGGACGCTCTGCACCTTGGAGAGTGTCACGGGCACCTTGCCCTCTCCCGGGGTGGGTGCGCGTGTGACGGGCTGAACGGAGGCCTGGATTTCAGCGAGCCGCTCTTTGAAACGCTGCTGCAGATGGAGCTCTTCCTTTGAGCTGCCTTGAGAGCAGGCAGCCAGCAGCAGCCCCACCGCCATCCCGCTCCCGCCCACGCAGAACAGCACGGCTCCGGCCAGCTTACAGGCGTCCAGTGCCCGGTTAAAATGCACGGCGCGTCCATCCACGAAGAGCAGCTCATCTTCTCCGAATGCCTCGAGCCGAGGCGGTGTGGCATAGCCCACCAGCAGCACAGATAACCCAGCTACCAGAATCAAAGCTCCCAGCGCGAGACAGACCTGACAAAGAGTGAGAGAAAAAACATATTACTATATTCAACAGCAGTGGCTTTAGCATCTGCTGCATAGGTTCATTTATGATTCAACCTTAAACTATCTGATGACTACACACATAAAAATAATGAACTAGCATAAAACTTGGGGTCACACTTTATATTAGGTTGCCTTAAAGCTGCAGTCCGTAACTTTTTTTGGTTAAAATAATCCAAATAAATTTTTGAGCAAGTACATAACCAGCCAGTGTTCAAAACTGTCTCCTTACCTTAGCCTAATTCACAACGGTAAGCTTGTAATAATGTGTTATAATTTGAGTGGTACTGGTGGATTTCTGCTGGAAATTTGGAGCATGTCTTTGCATCATTGTGTCATTATGCCATGTCTGCACACATAAAGAAGGAGTCCAGCTAGTAGTAGTATCGCATGTGAGGATGCTGCAGGTGGTGAATCATTTATAGCCTTTTCTCACAGCAGCTGGAATAATTAAACGTATCATTTTGATGGCGGATTGTAAACATCAGTGATAACTGGAGAGTCACCCGTAGTCAAAAGCAAATGATTAGACTGTACGGACTGTAAATTGACATCTACAGGCAATGCTAATACACACTAAATATACATAGTCACACAATGCTGATGTTGTTAACATTAACACTTTGAGAAGTATAACAATAATAACCATTTCCATGGTATGATGTGACGTTGCCTCTGGCTTTTGGCTTGCTCAGTTGGGGACACCTAAATTTCATCTATATTACTGATCTGCCTGCATTGACACTATATGATACTTGAAATTAGCTGGATAACATTACCGTTTCACCAGAACGGCTGTACAAATTCTGTTGCATTATTTTCCTGTTAACAATGTGAAGCTGCTTTGAAACAATTGGACTTGTTAAAAGCTCTATATAAATAAAGGTGACTTGACTTGACATGTGAGCTAAGCGATCGTTAGGTTTAGTAAGAACAAGATTTAGTCTCAGTTGGTCAGAAAAAAAAAAGTTGCAGATATGTTACTTGCTTGTTCAGATGACATTTTCTGGTGAAAATTGTTATTTTGGTCATACTTCCAAGACTAGTAGAATCTGTGTAGAAGTAGAATCTGTGATTCTGAAGTACAGTATCCACACTGGTGCAGTGACTGACAGCCACACATACTCTTCAAAACATTAGATTCTTCTGTGCTAAGGAACTGCAGCTTTAACTATAATGTACTTAACATTTGATACAATTTTCTTATTATGTACATACTGTAAATGTTGGTGCATTGTAATTACATTTAAAGTAAATGCATTTAATTAGGGCCTGAGCACCGATGGTGTGAGGACCCTATTGGAGTTGCTCTGTCTACCCTGTTTGCTGTTGCTGCTGTGCTTGCATGTGCTCTGCTCTGCTCTTTTGGAATTTTTATTTGATATAATTCTCTGTTGTTTAAACTGCTAATTATAACTTACTCATCTTCATATATTGCCTACCACATTAAATCTGACATCACTATCTTTTAATCTAAATCACTATCACACGTTAGCTTGCCATCTCTGCACCGGGTTTCCTGTTTTCTGAGTTCACTAAACAACTGTGGTGAGTTGGATTAGTAAATAGACTCCATCAAACAACTTTGGTAAATTGGATTAATCAACAAATATGGTAAGCCATGTCTTCTTCTTCTTCTGCTTTGGATGCGACTAGCTTAGTGAACGTTGTACATTGTTCGGTTCCGGCTGTAGAGCCCATACAGCAGGGCAATTGGGTAACGGTGAGGCGGCATAGTCGCGGATCAAAAAAACACTCTTCCGTTCTGATTATAACATCAAATAGGTTCTCCCCACTCAGTGACGCACCCACTGAGAATCCTGTTGAAAGTGCCCTGGTTATTGGTGATTCTATTACACGGAACATGAAAATAGAGACACCAGCTCCCATGTTTACCGGGAGCCAGAGCACCTGACATCAAAGCAAATTTAAAAGTGCTGGCTAAAGCTAATCGTAAATTCTCTAAGATTATTATTCACGTTGGCACTAACGATGAATCGACAATTTTAACGATGTTCGACTTCGCCAGTCGGAGATCACCAAAATTAACATTAAAGAGATGTGTGAACTCGCAAGTACGATGGCAGATGCAGTTTTTTGTTCTGGTCCGATCCCTGTTAAAAGGAGTGAGATACTTAGCAGACTATCATCACTCAATGGCTGGTTGTCTAAGTGGTGTCCACAAAATAACATAGGGTTAATAGACAATTGGAAAAACTTTTGGGGCAGACCTGACCTGTTGAAGAGGGATGGCATCCATCCTTCTTGGAGTGGTGCCGCTCTTCTCTCTAGTAATTTGGCACATAGTCTTAGAGCTAAACCTTGACTAACTGGGGCCCAGGTCAGGAAGGACTGGCTTATCCGACCGCCTGCTAGCTGTCTCCCATTACAGAAGTCAGATAAATCCCAACACATAGAGACACTTTCATCTAGATATTATCACATAGAGACTATGTCTGTTCCCCGAATTAGTAAACACAAAAAACCATCAAGACCATTCAACAGTAAAAACTTAATTGATGTCCAACAAATAAACAACAGATATAATACAGATGATCAAATGATAAAGCTCGGGTTTGCTGAATATTCGATCCCTTTCCCCAAAAGCGCTTATTGTTAATGATATGAATTTCCTGCAACTTAATTCAGAAAAAAAAAACTGAATTTTTAATTATTGGACAAAAAAACTCTGCAAGTAGTAACCTAGAATACTGTCTAACACTCGATGGCTGCTCTGTCAAGCCCTCGTTATCAGTTAGGAACCTGGGTGTGCTCTTTGATACCAAACTTTCATTTGAAAGCCACGTTTCTAACATCTGTAAAACTGCATTCTACCATCTTAAAAATATATCTAAATTACGGCACATGCTTTCAATGCAAAATGCTGAACAGTTAATGAATGCGTTCATGACCTCAAGGCTAGATTATTGTAATGCTCTACTGGGTGGTTGCCCTGATCGCTTAATAAACAAACTCCAGCTGGTCCAAAACGCAACAGCTCGAGTTCTTACTAGAACCTGAATGTATGACCATATTAGCCCGGTTCTGTCAACACTACACTGGCTCCCTATTAAACATAGTTAAGGCCACCTAATATAAAGTGTGAATAATGCAGGCAGTTCTAATCTGATGCTTTGGACCAGCTGTAAAATGATGGAGGGGATTTGTTTTCTAAAAAATAAATCTTAGAATCAGCAGTTGAAATTGTTTCTGGAAATTCTTATAATAGAACAGAACTACATGTAATTTGAATATGGCAACATCCTAAACTGTAAAATGACCATAAAATAACTACAGTTTAAACAACTTTACAGTGACAAATATATATATATATATATATATATATATATATATATATATATATATATATATATATATATATATATATATATAAAAACTTAAAATTTTGGCCTAATAAATTAGCATGTTAAAAGTATGTTATAAATAATTGATTTGATCAAAAACAGCAGATTTGCAAATTCACTCTCTATTAATAAATACAGCAGTTACTCCAGTACACAAAACAGCACTGCAATTATAAGCACTACATTATTAGCCATCATATGGAGGTAAGATGAAAAGAAAATCCCACCTAAATATTTCTAAATAAAGTCAGTTCCCTTGAGACATTCATTAAGAGATTTCACTAAAAGGCGACAAATTTGCAGGAATGATAATCATGATTATTTTGGTCAATTCTGAGATCATGATTACTCACTAACTCTGGAAACATCTACATGCATTAATTAAACTTGAATGATATACAAATATTAAATAATTGGTCATTGGTTTGTGCTGAACTAAACATGCTACAGCTTGGCAGAGTTGGGGTGAAATTAAGGGGTGAAAGTAGCCTAGAAATCTAGACGCACCCTAGCGGCAGCAAGTCTAATTTGCCGCGAGTGTAGTCTAGCAACTCTCGGTAGACCTGCGAGCTGGAAAAACCAAACTCTGGTCAGGCAAATCACATCATGTATAGAGTTGGTGGGCGGGCTTAACATAATAACGGCAGAGTTGCTGAGGTTCCGCGTGCTACTTAAAAACAAAGAAGCTGGCGAACAGTGGTCTTTCGAATCGGCTTTGGCCACGACTCTGGAAGAGTTGTTGTTAAACTTTTCTTTGAGAAAAGAAAAAAGAACGGCACTGAAGTCATTCTTAAGAAAGGAAGATGGAGTCCTCTGAGTTTTGCCGACCGTATACGGTGAAAGTTTAATTTATCAACTAGCTCGGCTTCACCTTCTTCGTTGCTCTGGTTGGTTGTAGCGCTATCCTATTGCGTGCAGAGGGACTTTGAAAGACAACCGTTTATCCCACCCCTCGGATTGAGCCCTGCCAAAGATGAGTTCCCAGACCCAACATCTTGATGTGGGTCTGTCTTGTCAGGCTAGGGTGAAAGCACATTGCTGTAAAAGAAGTGGGTGTGCTCACTGTGCTGGACTGAGAACACAACACAAAACGAGAGCATCATTGCAAAACTGAATGCAGCACAATAATCGTTTAAACTCAATCACCTTGTTTTCATAATCACTGAAAGCTACAACAGTAATTCAAATAATTTTTGATTTTGCCCAGCTATCTGTGTGTTGGGGTGCACTGGGTTAATACAGCGAGAGCTTTGGAGGAAGAGCCAGGTTTGCTAATGTCTTCTGTGTTTCATGAACTAAAATTGCTGTCTAATTATTAGATGTTTTTATTTTTTCCTGCAACAAACTGTTTGGTTGCTTTACATATAAGTCAGATAGACTCAGAGTGTCAGTTCAAGGTCAGAATAAGTTGCAAAGTAAACCATATTTTATACTGACAGTCAGAAGTCTGGCTACATTCATGCAAACATAAAAACAGTTTTACAGCTGCCACTTTTAAATAGCACATGGCCACACTTCACAAAAGCTCACCTTCCAGAGCACAGAGCTCCAGCGACTAGGCGATCTCTGTGTCTGAAAATCTTCATCGCGCTCCCAGATGGAAGCGGTGCACTCCTCATAAAACTGGTGCAGGTAGGAACGCACCCCGTAACCTTGGTAACCGCTGCTGAGTGCACCATGGCTCTGCTCAGCGTAATCCGACCCACAGATCTCTGAGCAAGAAGTCATCCTTCACATCTGCATGCACGCACAAACAAAACACTATCATTTAGTTATGCAACATAGACATTTACAAAATGCATTTTATGCTCAAATGAACAATCAGGCAACAAACAAAATCAACAAACAGCATTCAAATTACAAGACCAAGTAGTTTCACTTAATTAATTAATAAACAAATAATGATAATGATTATGTTAATGAATAATAATGATTGTTGTGTTATTGCAGAACCAAAATTTGTAAACCGAATATCCTGAATCCTCCCTGTCTACCATTAGTCAGGCAAACATAATGTCCTCTAAATCACCTATGAGAGGTGACTCTGCATATTTTTGTGTAGAAGACCATATTTTAACATTGGAAAAAAATGTCACGCTTCAGCTTCAAAGTCACCCTAAAATCAAAATGGACCATTCTTATTTTTAAATAGAACATTGCAGTATTTATTATAAATAGGGGTGTAACGATACCCTCATGTCACGATTCGATACATATCACGATACGATATTATTGCAATACTACAAGACATCTGGTAAAAGGTCAACACACACACAAAACAAACAAAAAAAACACAAAAAAAAGTACTGTTGATTAAAATGCTAAATTTGGTATTACATTAAGGGTACAATAAATTAAAATGAATAGGCTTGGACCTGGTGTTGGTAACCTAAAGCACACCAGAATGTGGCATCTGGTGACACCAGAATACAAATATTCATGATTCTGAAGCTGAAAATCTAGAATTATTTTAGACAAATATACTTGCACTCTGTCACTGACTAGATATATTTAAAATTATGTAGGCCAATTTTTACTGGTAACAAAAGACATTTGGCATTATCAAGAGCCACAAATATTACCTCATTGCATTATACATTACACTCACCTAAAGGATTATTAGGAACACCATACTAATACTGTGTTTGACCCCCTTTCGCCTTCAGAACTGCCTTAATTCTATGTGGTATTGATTCAACAAGGTGCTGAAAGCATTCTTTAGAAATGTTGGCCCATATTGATAGGATAGCATCTTGCAGTTGATGGTGGGATGCACATCCAGGGCACGAAGCTCCCGTTCCACCACATCCCAAAGATGCTCTATTGGGTTGAGATCTGGTGACTGTGGGGGCCATTTTAGTACAGTGAACTCATTGTCATGTTCAAGAAACCAGTTTGAAATGATTCAAGCTTTGTGACATGGTGCATTATCCTGCTGGAAGTAGCCATCAGAGAATGGGTACATGGTGGTCATAAAGGGATGGACATGGTCAGAATCAATGCTCAGGTAGGCCGTGGCATTTAAATGATGCCCAATTGGCACTAAGGGGCCTAAAGTGTGCCAAGAAAACATCCCCCACACCATTACACCACCACCACCAGCCTGCACAGTGGCAACAAGGCATGATGGATCCATGTTCTCATTCTATTTACGCCAAATTCTGACTTTACCATCTGAATGTCTCAACAGAAATCGAGACTCATCAGACCAGGCAACATTTTTCCAGTCTTCAACTGTCCAATTTTGATGAGCTTGTGCAAATTGTAGCCTCTTTTTCCTATTTGTAGTGGAGATGAGTGGTACCCAGTGGGGTCTTCTGCTGTTGTAGCCCATCCGCCTCAAGGTTGTGCGTGTTGTGGCTTCACAAATGCTTTGCTGCATACCTCGGTTGTAACGAGTGGTTATTTCAGTCAAAGTTGCTCTTCTATCAGCTTGAATCAGTCGGCCCATTCTCCTCTGACCTCTAGCATCAACAAGGCATTTTCGCCCACAGGACTGCCGCATACTGGATGTTTTTCCCTTTTCACACCATTCTTTGTAAACCCTAGAAAATCCCAGTAACTGAGCAGATTGTGAAATACTCAGACCGGCCTGTCTGGCACCAACAACCATGCCATGCTCAAAATTGCTTAAATCACATTTCTTTCCCATTCTGACATTCAGTTTGGAGTTCAGGAGATTGTCTTGACCAGGACCACACCCCTAAATGCATTGAAGCAACTGCCATGTGATTGGTTGATTAGATAATTGCATTAATGAGAAATTGAACAGGTGTTCCTAATAATCCTTTAGGTGAGTGTATATTCAACATTATATATAGTATTTTAATGTAGTACTGACACTAAATCTCTGTGAACTTGAATTTTTTCTCACACTATAATTTTATTTTGGGTGGACTGTACACAATACAGATCAGATTGCCACTATCCACAATACATATTGTTGCATTTTTGTATTGCGATATATTGTGACATGATATATTGTTATACCCCTAATTATAAATGATTTATCTGTGGAAATCATTGTCATCATCTTGCAGCGACATCTCTTCTCTTCTCTGATGATGTGTTTACTGGTGCAAGGGCGGGACAACCTGTCACTCACATGAGATCGACCAATAGCAAACCACATCCATCCAATCAATTCCCCATAGACAAAATTAAGGCCCTGCCCTACTTTTGTTGTTGTTGTTCCAGAAGACGTTTCACTTGGATAAACGTTACAATAGGGAAGAAAAGATCTTAACTTCTGTTTCATGCTGACAGCCAAAAAACAGATCTGATCACTGTGATGCTGGATGTGTTCAAACATCACATGGCTTTCAGTGTGAGTTATTGCTGATGAGGTTCAGATATTAGCATTTCTAAAAGATGGTTTGCGTTGAGAGCACAAGGGGAAATAAGACTGTTAGCTTCCAGCAGAGCGCTGTAATTAAATCACAACTC